>CM077803.1:5249586-5849586 GCA_039737535.1 Lagodon rhomboides | reverse complement strand
TTTTCTGTCATCTAAAATATTGTGTTTTCTGAAAGGTCACATAATAGATATGTTGTGTTTCTGAAATGTTGTGGTTTGACCATCGGGGCCGCTGTAAGCATGCCTGTATGTTTTTTTTTATTTTGACCCTTTCTGTCCTTGTGGCGTTGCTGCGTGGTCATGCTGCTGCAGACGCCAACGTGGTATTCGCTCACCACGTTGGTAGTCTCAACTATCAGCCTTTTGGCCTGCTCCGCCTCATCAGTGTCTTTTTTTAGGACTGGACTGGAATGGGTAAAGATTTTTTAGAGTAGATTTTTAGAGTGGAGTTTCATTCCTTCACCACTCTACTGCAGGCGCCAGGCAGGAGGTTTATTCAAATGAGGGAGCGCAGAATGATTCATATTTTTAGAAAGAGATGTTTTTTTCACTTCTTTTTCTGGTGCACAGTCATTCAAATATCAATTTGATGAGCAACTACATATTGCACTTGACAGAAAAGGCAAATGTTTGAAATGTAAAACAGCTTTTCTTATTGAACACTCTCTAATCGTTGGATGCAGTCATTCATATTCTGATGTGTATGCACATACATGTACAGCAAATATAATAAGAACACACAGAGGTGTTATATATTCTGATAACACCTGTATGCAACTCAGATTGGTGCAGCTGTAGAGAGAAAACGCTGTCCTACCTGTGTGTTTCCTCCCAGGTAGGTGATGCCCTGTATGGCCTCAATGAGCTGCGCTCCACTCTGGTGTTCACCCAGAGGGATCTCCAGACGTGGAGTGTCGCTGTACTGGATCACAGCCACCTACAGCAGACACAAAGACAACTAATGCAGCTGTGGTGATGGTCTGTGGCACCTGGAATGGGCCACAGCAGTGTAATAGTACAGTTTTTATCAAAGCTGGCAACTGACACACATAAACATTGTTGTAATAAGAATGGCCATAAAGTACTAATTGCAAATGCCAATTACAGTCTCAGTCACCCAATTAATGCTTGGTACATAGTGTAGAATGCAACATGGTTTATACTACCTGTGTGTAGTGGGAACTGATGTCAAACTGGCTGGTGATGTTGATCAGCCACTGCTTGGCCGTTTCGAAGTCAGAGAAGCCAACGCTCCATGAACCGTCGACGATATAGACCAGGTCATTTACAGCTGTGCTGCAGCCTACACACACATACAAACACACAGAGTGATCACAGACAGCTTGAAAACACAAACTGATGAATCAGACTCAGTAGGTCAGTATTTTCCGTAGATATATCATCCCAAATCATCTCAGACTGTAACCAAAAAACCCACCTGAGGCCTGTTCTATAAAGTTTAGCAAATCATCCAGGTTTATTTAGCTTCCAGTCCGTTCTGAGGCTGACAATGACTGCAAATGTGTGATGAACCCGTTTGGAGGAAGAAGTTATGACATTTATCATCAGCTAATAATATCTTTATAAAATATATTCAATGGAAAGTAGTAGCATGTACTAGCTGTTATGAACCAAGAAAGGTGGCGACTGTTGTTGGCCCCTATATTGTAGAGATGTATCTCAGGTTTTAACTCAAATGCTGCTTGGAATGACCTGAATGGAGTGACTCTAGCGCCAACTGATTTGTTTGGTTCAGTCAAGTCAGTTGTTGGACTTAAACTTCCGCTTTCTTAGCGCGCTTTATGGAACAGGCCCCTTGGTCAAAGGAGGACTTATGGTATTTAAACGTTGCTACTTGCTTGAGTTTTCACACGAAAGACTTTGCTGAGTGCTGTATCATTGTCATCCCTACCTGCTCGGACATCTTCCTCGTCTGCAGCCTCCAGCGTGGTCAGTAGCACTATTGCACTCCATAACGACCACAGCAACATGGCTTCGTCGGAGAGGGGTCTACCTCAGTCCAGTCCAACCTGGCTGAATTAGAGTCGAGAAACAACAGGGACATCAACAATGATAACAATCGTTTTCTGCGACTTCCTGACCTTTTCTCTTTACTCGATCACGCCAAAATATCCAACGCTTTTGTCCATGGCGATATATCTTTACATAATGGCCAGAAATGTGTTACATTTGCTGTGGATATTCATGACATCCAGATGATGATTCCCAAAATGATTGCGGTAACACCCCTGACCTTTTGCCTAGCACTGGCTTCATCAAATCACTTCTAATTCACTCGTACAGAAAAACAATATTGCAATCTAATCTAGTGGTGCAACGAAATAGACAATACAATAGAAATGCAATAATGGAGAACATTTAGTTTAAGTTGGTTTGCCAACTGACATTAAAACAAAAGTAAAAAGTAAAACTTAAAGCTAAGGAGTAAACTTGTTTTGTCACATTTCACTGCAGTTAACTGCTTCAGGCTTTATGATCCTCAGAAAAGAAACTCTCAATTCTGCTCTGTGCTCAGCTCCGTTAGCCGTTAGCCCAATTAGCTTAACACACCACAGGACCCTGCTGTCCACCAGCAACTAACGGCTAACAAGCTCTCCTCCTGCTGACTTTAACGTGGATTTGTTGTTAACGTGTAGCATTATCAGGGAATAAATGGGAAACAACCCTGTCTTTAGAGTTCCTGGTGTCTTTTTGGATTTTAACTTGTCGTATGTCTCGTGCTGAGTAGCCAGCCGGTGACAGGAACTAACATTGACCCATTGCCGTGGAGAGGGAGATTATTAGAGGAAGCTCGTCGTAGTCAGTGCTCAGTTCTGTTGGTCATTTGCTCAGCAATGGTCAGACATACTACACACATATAAACCCCTTTTGTCCTGGAGGCATTCCAAGGAAGAGCTCTCTTTCTCTGAGACACATTTTCTCTGGGATACCGGTGTCCAAAGTCTCGAGCCCTCGCTGAACAGTCGGACACCCGTGTTCTGCCTCCAGGCCACAATGTCTACAATGTGCAGCACCTGTCTCATGAAATTAATTGGTTCATGTTCGTCTTCCAAAGAAGAGAGACCACAGCTGAGCCCAGCGTGGCACTGCCTATTGCTGCTCCTTTTGAGGACACACTTCCTGAAAACCGTATCACAGTTATGTTGTACAAGGTACGAGGTAAATGTATTATCATTTCTAAAACACAAGGGTTTAAAAGTCCTTTCTGCTACTTCTATTTTAGAAAATGGACTGTCAGTGATGAATGTCAGGATGCTTTCTATTGCTCCTCTGTAACGGTTGACCAGAATCTTGCTCTGGAGTTTAGCCTGGCTCAGTTTCCATACAAAGTCAAGCCTTTTCTGTGCTTTTCTAACCAGCGTGGTGACGTATGATGACCAAGATAGATTCTCAGTGACGTTAATTCGCAGGAACCTATAATTGTTCACCTGCTCCACCTCAGCTCCACAGATGTAGACAGGGGCGTGTGTCTCTGCCTCCTTCTTTCTAAAATCAACAATCAGCTGCTTGGTTTTGCTGACGTTGAGCAGTAGGTTGTTCTCCGTGCACCACTCTGCAAGATTGTAGATTTTCTCCCGATATATTAACTCTCGTGGTTGTTTATTATACGGCTGATGATGGTGGTGTCATCTGCATACTCAAAGGTCCAATGTGTAAGAATTGGCCAGTTGTCGAATTTGTACAAATGGGGGTCAGCATTAACCTGACTCTCGCCAGATGCATTTCGTTCCGCCTAGCTCCACTCACATACATCTGGGATCGCTCACGTTGGGAGGGATTTCTGCACCAGATTTTCAGGTAGAGCCAATCAGGACCGCTGGGCGGGAGTTTCATAGATGTGACGTAGCGGAGAAGCGACTGTTTTGATTCAGACAACAATGGCGGCATCGAGGAAGCAAGCGTCAACACTGATGCTGCTATTTCATCCGTGTTGTCCAATCTACCCAATATTTTTTCGTTAAAAGAACATCAGAGAACGGCTCTGAAGGCTTTTGTTGGTGGAAACGATGTTTTTGCCCTTCTCCCGACCGGATTTGGCAAGAGCTTGATCTACCAAATGGCTCCAACAGACAAGTGGTTTATCCAATCATATGCAAGGATTTTTGATAAGGCCCAGCCTTCTGAAACACATCTCCAATGGAGCGATCCCAGATGGATGAGTGGAGCTAGGCGGAACGAAATTCATCTGGCGAGAGTCAGGTTAGGTCAGCATATCACTCTAGCAACTGTTAGCTAGTTAGCCTCATTAGCCGTGCAGCTAGCTGTCCGGACTGAGAGCTCGGAGCGCCGGGCTTGTTGGGGCAGTGGGTATGGCATCCTCTTTGGATCTGTTGGTTCTGAAAGCATACTGGTTAGGGTCCAGACCAGCAGGGATGTTGTCTTCCAGGTAAACTAGTGTCTTCATCAGGATGGGGGTGAGAGCCACAGGGCGGCAGTCATTTAGACTAGACACAGCAGACTGTTTAGGCACAGGAACAATGATGGCTGTCTTGAGGCAGGAGGGAGCAGTCTCGTGTGAGAGTGAGATGTCAGTAAAAACATAATTTTAGTACACAGCCGAGTATACGGATACATACAGTGTATTTAAATATATATAAGCTTCAAAGCCAGATGGTTCTCTCAACAAGAACAAAGTAATTTGCATTTACTGTCGATGTGAACTGAGTTACCATCGGAGTACGTTCAGTCTCAAATACCACAGCACACAGCTGATGCAGAGAGCCCTCCTCCACCTCAGCAAAGGCACACCACGCTGTATAGTTTGCAGCGGAGACGCCTGGACGACAGCGATAGCTAAATGGGTGGCTGCAGCTTGCACAAGAACAACTTGTATGTGTGTGTGTGTGTGTGTGGGTGGGTGGTGGTGGTCCTTGTGCCAAACTGAAGTCACTAGAGAAGAACATGAGTACTATATGTACGTAAATAGCAGCGTTTTCCCAAAATACTTCTGGTTCTGCGGTTGTTGGCATTTCAGAACCGGTGCCTGCAGCGTGCCGTCGGAGCATGAAACGAAGCACGTCAAATGAGGTACGTCAATTATCGCTGTGTGTGTAGAGTGGCTTTTACAGCCTGTTTCCACCCCCGAAACCAGCTCAGAAGTCCCAGGAAACATTTCAGTTCAGAAAGCATTCATACATACTTACTAACAGAAGAGTCAAAATTCAGATCATTGGAGTTGCCAGCGTGCAAAGTTTCTGAGCGGAGAATCCCAGATGAATTTCTGTGAACATACTTTGCCAGATGAGTGAGCGGACACTCTTGCTAAGGTCTATGTTGTTTGACTCTCTGAGTGAGAATGAGAGAACTGTAAGAACCACTGAGGGAAGAACAGACAGATCTGTATTTGCTCATTAGTTACATGATTAAGCTGAAGTAAATACGTATGAATCAGGCAGCTACTTTCGACTCAAAGCCTTTTTGCTTTCAGTTTCCATTTAAATGCCAGTTAAGAAGAAAACAAGATGTGACACTGTGTTGTTTTCTCCTCATCAAAATGATCTAATTTGTTACTTCAGATGGTGAAATGCAAACAGGAACCACAAAAAGAGACTTTTAAATCCTTGCTTTGACTGGTTCTACAGCTCCTGGAAGTATCTGGTCAAAGAGCCAAGAGTCTTCTTTTGGTTTACATTTCAAATCTGTCACACCTGTGTGCTCGAAACACACTCTGTGTTCAGTTTCACTTTGCACCTGTAGGAGCAACCTGCTCCAAAACTAATACTAAAGCTTGCTTTAAGAAAAAAATGTCTGAAGTCTCGAGGCTTTGCATTCTGTATACACACATACACACCCATTCTAGTACATGTGTTTCTAAATTGGAGGGACTCTTTCCTTCAGTCCATGTAAAGGTCCAATAAACACACTGTGTTGTAATGTTGATAAATGGCTTCAGGATGACTTGTGTCTGGCACATCTCTCTGTTCTCCTGTCCTCCCCCGTGTGAGGCTTTTTTTGCGAGTTTTCATGTTGTGCCATTCAACATATGGTCTTGTAGTGTGTTTTCTGTGGAGCTCTGCCTGTGTTCGTTTTCGCAGCGCAAACATGGCTCCGCCGACCGCAAAGGCTGGGCCGGAGAAAATAACAACGCGAGCGCCGCGCTGGGACGGGAAAACAGAAATATAAACACGGCAGAGCGGGGCTGCGGAGTGCTGGCAGACGCTTTAAAGACGGGGGAGGATCAGTCGGATGAGGAGAGAGCGCAGCTACCACAACCTTTCTTTTACAAAGTCTCCTCCCAGCTCCCGTAACTCGCTTTTTTTCTCCCTCTTTCTCTTGTTTGACTCGCTGTTATGGAATCCCTCAACACCGAGGTGCTTCCAGTTGTGACTTTCAAGGTTTTTTTTTAGCCCCACTTGATGAACAGTATGAAATACATATTGAAATGAGCAAAGACTACCTTAAAATGTCTTGAAAAAATAAAATATATAAAACTGGTAAAACCTAATCTGTTCAATAGTTTCTGGCTTCCAGAAAATACATTAAACAATGCCAGTGTTATAAAAGTGACATAGTTCATAGCTAGGGGTGTAACGGTACGTGTTTTCGTCAAGAGCCGTCACAGTAACAAACAAACAACATTAAAGGGATATTCCGGTGTAAATTTAATCCATGGTCTAACACACCTTGACACCGAGTAAGACTCCCCCTCAAGAGGTCAAGTTTGCTGACCGCTAGCTTAGCTAGTTTTAGCAACCTCAGAAAAGACCGCACGATAACAATACACTGCCGCTTACGCCTCCAATTAGAAAGCGCCATCAAAAAGCCACAATTAATGGTGAGAACAGCACCAAACTTCAGCAACAGTACATGTACAGTCCCAGCACACAGTACGAAGCATCAAACATCTGCTAGCTTAGCCGGATTTGTATTGAAAACACAGCACAACTCACCCTCTCCTCCAGCAGCCTGCTCATTGCGGGGAAGCCCTGACGAGTCGATTACCGAGTGCAGTAGATTTCCGCAGCTCAAGGATGAAAATGTATGATTATTACTCCATGGAATGCTCAGTTCTTATTACCGAGAGCTGACAGGGAAAAGAACGGCAGTAATGGAGTAATAATCATACATTTTTATCCTTGAGCTGTGGAAATCTACTGCACTCGGTAATCGACTCGTCAGGGCTTCCACACAACGAGCAGGCTGCTGGAGGAGAGGGTGAGTTGTGCTGTGTTTTTAGTACAAATCCGGCTAAGCTAGCAGATGTTTGATGCTTCGTATTGTGTGCTGGGACTGTACATGTACTGTTGCTGAAGTTTGGTGCTGTTCTGACCATTAATTGTGGCTTTTTGATGGCAGTTTCTAGTTGGAGACATAAGCTGCAGTGTATTGTTTTCGTGCGGTCTTTTCTGAGGTTGCTAAAACTAGCTAAGCTAGCGGTCAGCAAACTTGACCTCTCAAGGAGGAGTCTTACTCTGTGTCCAGGTGTGTTAGACCATGGATTAAACTCACACCGGAATATCCCTTAAACAAATAAAGTTACAGGGTCTCAGTAGCCTCTCGACATGCACATGTGCACGCAGCATGAATTACATGTGGACAACATGGGTAACAAGTGGGCCATGGGCTGGAAATAGCTTAACTCTGCGAGTCCCCAGAGGGCTAAATGTGGACTGCGTGCACTACTGAGTGTCACATTTTTGGCCTCAGCAGGATTTCATGTGGGGAAAGTGATTTTTTTTTTTTCCCAAAAGGGTTTCTTCTGATTTGTGGCTTTAAAGTGGGCCAGAACAAAACGTGAACAGTAAACTTTTTTTAAAGACAGGCAAGTGAATTCAGGTTACTCAGTTAGTTACAGTTTCATCAAGCCATACATTCGATAAGGTTGTGTGATAAGATAAACTGCAATAGAGATCCAGACGGGGCCCAGGGTTTCTCTTTAATAGTGCCATCTAACAGCCTGAACGTGATTTAGATTGACTGGCCCGAGCTTCCCCTTTAAGTTGATTTTCTTTTTTTAAACACCCTAAGATGCTGGTCATGTTTGCCAAGATTTTGCTTACTGCTTTCTGCAAAACACTTTTGACTTGTGTCGCCTACTATTTGGATAAAATAACTGTTAATGTGTATTGTCTCTGTTCTTGTTTTCTTGAATTATTCTTCCTTTTTCACGTCTCTCCCTCTCTCTTTTCTGTTTAAGGTCCAGGGTTCACCCACACGTTTTCACTTATCAGTCCTGATCAGACCTCTCCAGATGTGTTGGTGTTTTTCTAAATATCTCTCTGACCCTCCTATTGATTTTGTTACACCTTTTAGGTCAAAGGACCTACACCTTTAGTATTATTGGATCATGTAGTTCAGTTCAGTAACAGTGAGATGTTACAGCACAGCTGCAGTCTGGACCACTACAGAATGTAGGATCAGTTAAGATGCTGCTAAACAACATGACTCATTGGTAGGTTTACTGGCAAACCTAAATGGAATGCCATCGTTATAATCTGTTATTTTTCTCAGCTCTACTGTATTGCTAAAAAACACGTATTACCAGTGACAGATATCAATATTTAACAATACTCGTTCAGCGTTAGAAAATGAAGCGCAGGTTGTGGATTAAGAGCAGCAGACTTTGAGATGATCACTGCCCACTGTATCCTGCAATCATCCAACCTGACCTGCTGGAACGCCCCAGAGAGGAGAGAAAGTGTCGGAACTAGAGTCATGCTTGTATTTAACCATTAGCTCCTGGCTAATTTACATTCAGGGCATTAAGCAGACGCTTTTGTCCAAAGCGACGTACAGTAATTCATACATTCATACACTGATGGCGGTGGCTGCCATGCAAGCTGCCCACCAGCACATCAGGAGCAGTCTGGGGTTCAGTATCTTGCCCAAAGGACATTTCGACTGTAACCTGACTCTCGCCAGATGAATTTCGTTCCGCCTAGCTCCACTCATCCATCTGGGATCGCTCCATTGGAGATGTGTTTCAGAAGGCTGGGCCTTATCAAAAATCCTTGCATATGATTGGATAAACCACTTGTCTGTCGGAGCCATTTGGTAGATCAAGCTCTTGCCAAATCCAGTCGGGAGAAGGGCAAAAACATCGTTTCCACCAACAAAAGCCTTCAGAGCCGTTCTCTGATGTTCTTTTAACGAAAAAATTGTTGTCTGAATCAAAACAGTCGCTTCTCCGCTACGTCACATCTATGAAACTCCCGCCCGGCGGTCCTGATTGGCTCTACCATAAAATCTGGTGCCGAAATCCCTCCCAACGGGAGCGATCCCAGATGTATGTGAGTGGAGCTAGGCGGAACGAAATGCATCTGGCGAGAGTCAGGTTACTTCTACAGACCAGGGGAATCAAACCAGCAACCTTCCAATAACAAGACGCTGGCTCTACCCCTGAGCCACAGCTGCACCCTAATGGCTGGCCCAAAGAAAATAAAACAGGAACAATTCACAAGGACCTGTTGTTATGATTGTGCCAAAAAAAAGGATCCAAATGCAGAAACTGCAAAAAGCAGCCTGTAATGAAAAGCTGATATCAAACAATATGCTGGCAGCGAAAACTTAAAACGAAACCAAGAGAATTCAAAACGTTCAAAAGCTAAACCAAGTACAAGCGCGAGGAACACAGACAGGAACGCAGATGGAACACGAGGAACGAGCACCCAGACAACAGACTAAATACAGACTGATCAGGACCATCACGTGGGAGGGAAAACAAGACAATGACAGGAAGTAACACTACGACACATGAAGATGAACCTTAGAAAATAAAACAGGACACAACAAATCTGAATCCCAACATCTTAACACCTGCCTCCACCACAACAACCAGCGTGAGGCTGCTGCACCCGACAGGCGGACCGTGTTCAGAGCCAACAGAGTGCAGGATCAGGATTAGCGACCTTTATTTATATTTAAGGGATAAAAGAGCTCTAGTGTGAACAAAACCTCATCAGGAGCAGGTCATGGGTGTAGGAGATGGGTCAACGAAGCGTGTGACTTTGACGTGTGAGGTCACCATTCGCTTTACAGTCGCCGCTGTTGTCTTTTAACCGTGACCACAACCTTTCCCTGACCCAGTCCAAGTAGTTTTGGTGCATAAAACAAACCAAACCTTAACCATAGCGGTGGCAGATCAGGAAACATCCATGGATGCTTTTTGGAAGGAACTGACAAACTATGTTGTTCTGCCAATAGAGATGTTAGGAGTTGTTTTTTTTTTGGAGGCAATGACACATTATGTATTTTGTTGTTTGGTACAGAGGACTTTTTGGAATAAAAAAACAACAATTAGAGCTCGACAGTAACAGTGCTCTAGTTTGTAGCAGCTTGAGAAGGAGATTGTGCAGAATTTTTAGTAAATGCTCCATTCAACCCGCATGGAAAGAGCAGAAATCTGAAAAATGCAGCAACATGTGACAGAAATAGACAAAGCAAACAAATCGTGAAGTACATGAAGCATTCACTGGAGGGACAAAATCCGAGCAGAGCAGCAGACATGAATATCAGATCCGTCTGGAGCGATGAGGAGCAGGTAATATTCCATACATCAATGCATCAAACAAACAGCAATGTATTATTTAAATCAAGCTTTTCACGACGACAGTTTCATTTGTTTGAGGTTTAACTGTCCTCAATTTGAATCATTGTTGCTGTCCAGTCAACACAACTCACCTTGCTGTCCAGTCAACACAACTCACCTCCAAAATTTCAATTTTCCATGAGCTGAGAGAAAACAACCATGTTTTCAGCTTTGTTGTAATGCACATTTCAGATGATTCGGTGACTTTGTAAATGTTTTTTTACGGCTGAAGAAATAGGAGAATTGCCTCAACTCATATAAGAGCACTCTCTCGCTCAGTTTTATCAAAAACATTTGAACGCCGAGTTTGGAGTCACGTGGTTTTGACTGGACAGCGATGTTAAACTATTTCTTTGCATTGTCGTCTGCAATGAAGCATGTGGTGATCCAGATCTGGTAGCCAGAATATTGGCGTCCAGTTCTGGGCCACAGTAGGGCCAGCTATAGTCATACAGTTGGCTGTCAGGGGCACCTGTGCTTTTAATACAAGATCTGGAGGCCCCGTGGCCCATAATTCATCACTGTATGTGGACTGAGTGTAAGTGGCTGTGTGGCCCATCACTGGACCAGACTAACTTTGCTATCCGGGAGGTTGTCTCCAGCTTTATGGCAGCTCAGGGCATACCCTAAGTTCTGTGGATGTTATAAATGAATCCTGCCAGGGCTTTATGCCAATACAGTTATCTTTAGGTACTGGGTGAAAAACAGGAAAACAGGATTTCTACTCTTAGAAATAAATGTGTGAGCTAGAACTCGGCCGAAACTAGTACAAGTATCATCTGAGTAAAACGTGTCAATATCTGTACTCGTGATAAAGGAAGGATGGGAAGGAAAATCCTCAGTGGTTAAATTACTGTAGTTAACCATTGAGTTTTATAAAGAACTTTACTCTGTAAATAGTTTTCTTAAGCATAAGTCAATCCATATGAATTTCAGGCTTAAATGAGCAATTTTGGTTCCAGTTTTTCCCCATTTTAAGCTCCGTCCATGCCGAGTACAGATATAGATGCAAATGATTTAGTTGGTCGACACTGGACCATTACAATTGTGCAATATACAAACCATTCACAGATGTCCCTAGTTTATGATTTGGATTTTTATTGATATTGAGCTCAAACCTCTGAGGCCACTATAAATATCACTGAGACAGCGAGCTACTGTCGGATGTCTCACCTTTTTCTAAAAGTGTCTCGACCAGGATCCTCAAACATACACTGGTTCTTTTTTTTCCTTTCCTTAGATCCATCTATACATCCTTCCTCAGTGCCACACTCTTTCATGTTAAAACATGTTAGTCATTACGTACACACAGTGTGGATAGGTGGGTAGTGAACCTGGCTTCCTCCAAACCTCACTCTACATTTGGCGAACCAGAAGCGCAGTATACCGACCACATCAACGGCCTCCACTGGCTTCGGCCTCACAGAGCATTCCTTGTGCGCAGATGTTCTTGGGACTGCTCAGCGCCTTTGGTTGGTTTACGAAACAGAGCCGACTTCAGAGCGCAATCTCCGTACGTCCATAATATTTATAATAAGATCCACTACTACAACTGATGGCTGGGAATATTATTTAGTCATTACAATATTTATGACATGCGGGGTCAAGCAGGATATTGTTTGTCAGTGTGGTTAAGTATGCTACTGGTGTGAAATTTAATTAAATGCCTTCTCTAAAAGACCAGTGTTTTTGATTGTAGGCGGTTTACTGTAATGTACAGATGCTTTACATACCTACTGATTGTTTTCCAAAGCGTGTGTTTTATGTTACATTTTAAATGTTGTTTCACAACTGTGTAGCCATTGCTTTCAGTTCATTCCGCTATAGTATGAAAATCAATTTGCAGTGACTTTCCATTACAAGATTCATGTTGCCGTGCAGTGTGTTCATTACCATTGTACAGTTGTGCAGTTAAACGTTGCAGACTGATTCACAAGGCTCCCAGTTTATTGCAGTGCATTGCAGATATGCCTAAAAAATAAGATGCAGCATGCTCTGTGATCAGCTTTTCAAAGGATTTGGAAGATAAGTATAATGCATTAAAAATCAGTAATGAATGCTTTGGATAATGGTTGTCTCTCACATGCTTTTTATGTAGAAAGTGAAAACACACTGAAAAATACCTGTGTGACATCACTAGAAAGTTTCACCAAAAATAACAAAAAATACACAGAAATTGGAAGAGAAAGTTGAATGTGCAAAAGAGTTTTTATCCGTCGCTGAGGTGGAAAAGTTGGGGCAATCAATAATAACACGTGTGACCAATTGCGTTGGAAACAGATTTAGTGAATAAATCATGATGTACATGAATCAGGTGGTTTAACGTGACTCGTTAACATCAGATGTGTTTGGAGTGACTAGGAGAGTGGAACCTTCCTCGCATTAAAGCTGCTGTAAGTTAGCTAGTGGTGATGCACGCCTTCTTCTGCACGGCATCATGGTTCTGCATGGGTGGAGTTTGTAGAAAAGGTTTGGGTCTGTGGTTGTCATCAGCTCCCACAACAGCATATATCATCGTTCCTAAAACAACATGACTGTTGCAGCGAAACAGTGACCCACGTACCGGACCTCTGCCGTACGGTCGCAGTTTTGTTGAGTTTGGACAGGAAAAGTACATGATAGGTTTAGGCATTAAAAGTCTTTGGTTAGGATTAGGAAAACTCACTACAATACTTCTGTAACTTCCCTTACAAATGTGCCTCCGTTATGTGCCTGACTTAACTTCACTATGTTAGAAGAATTTATGTCTGGTCTCACACTGGTCTCTTGAACGCAGTCCTGTGCCTGTTAACCCCTAATAATTACACTCTTAAAAAAAAAGTTCTAAGTAGAACCATATAAGGTTCTTCGGCTTGTCCTCATAGGAGAACCCTTTTTGGCTCCAGGTAGAACCTTTTATAAAGGTTCCACTTGGAACCCTTTTGGAGGGTTCTACCTAGAACCCAACATAAAGGGTAATACAGTAGGAGCCATTCAAAAGTTCCCCTTCCAGCCGAAAGCCAGCTGACTCCCAGCCGACTCCCAGCCAACTGCCAGCCAACTCCCAGCCGCTGGAGTGACCCCCTCCTTCTCCAGGGCGTGACTATTTTTACTGTTAACTCCACCCATTCATTGAATTACAGGGTATTGCCAACAGATGGCGCCTCTCTCACAAAATACCCCATGTGTAGAGGCCACCTCCTCCGCTGACTTTGCCCTCCAAATAGGCTAATACATTTTATTGATCTCAAAATGTTGCGCTGCCAGAATACCATAAACAATAGCCTAATAATAAGTTTTTAAAAAATGTTCGGAGATATCAGAGGGAAGCAGTCAGATTCATCATTAATTTCCGCTTCTTTTCCCATATCACAACCCAGATTGTTGCGTTTTTCCATCTCCATTATAGGCCTAATTTTTATTATTATTCCTTTTTTAATGTGGACAAAGTGATGCGTTTACAATCGGGAGTTTGTTCCATTGTCATTACCAACATACGATATAATTATAGAAATGTAGTCTACTAAATCCTACACCAGGGGTCCGCGATAAAGTTTGGCTGCGGTCCAGATATTTTCCAAGCCATTAGCCTACATGACGGGCCACAACCCGCGGGGGGCGTCTGCTTTTGAAATTACAAAGCAGACGCACAGGGCTATAACGAGACATCCAGCCGACAACGCCTCTCGAGGTAGTAGCCTATCAGGGACGCATTATTGGCGAACCGAACCAGTGTGAACGGATCAGCCAGCTTCACGTATCGAGGGCGTGTCAGTCTGACAATCTGATAACTACACAGGTCCTTCACTCAACTTAATGCAGAGAAATGTCCCACAAAGCAACGTTACAGGACCAAACAACAGTAACTAGTAACTGTAACTGTCTTTGGCAACTTATATGAGGAAAAAAAATACCGCAGATATACGTGGAGAAGCGTCTGTCCTCCTGTCTGTCTGACCGACACATTCATGCCAGGAAAAACAGCGTCTGTCACCGGCAAATAGCCTAACTTAAACTCACCGAGTGTTTGTGATGAAAATAAATCACCGCGACGGTCAGCCCTCCCGACCGAGACTTCAGTGAACTTTCCCCCGAAGACAGCCTCTGTCCCCGCGAGTCAGACAGCGTCCAGTTTATTGATGGTGATGATGTGATTATGTAATTTAGAGCGAAAAACGTAACTTCGTCACTTCCCAGGATGTTTGGTGGGTCAGGATCTCAATCACGACACATCATAACAGCATCCATATGATTATAAACTGCCGCGGGTTTAGATTGACAGGGGGGACACCGGGGAAACACCTTGAAAACACACCGACGTCACCATCATGACGTGTACCGTCACGCCCCTTTAGGAGCCGCAGAGCCGGATTTCTGAGTGAATTCACGTCGGTTCATCTTTAATGCGGAGCTGCTTCGCTCTGTGTGTTAGGTGACGACAGGCACCATCCCCCACACAACAGACAATACAAATAGCCTACCCTAGCCAAAGCTCGCCTCAAACAAATTCACACCCCCACCCTTCACTTCTCAGAGGCAGCACATGAGTGCAGGTCACTTCTGCAGGATTCCACAGTATGTAGTAACTGTAAATGTAGTTGAAGCTGAAGTAATGAAGTTGCATTGCTTACTGAAGCACCTAAAAGGTTATCATGCACAATATTGCATAGATAATCAAGAATTTGCAAGCTTAGATGTAGGCATATTGTGTACAGCTGGGTACTAAAGCATCAAATTAATCAAGAACTACAGTAGATTTTTCAAAAGATTTTCTGAACACAAATATTCAAATGTAGTCACAATTTTAACTTCACTGAATACCTGCACAAGTGAAGTGCTAGAACTCCAACTCTATCATGTCTCACAATGAATACCCAGTTGAAAAATTCATGCATTTATTGTGTTGTCATGTAAATTAGTCTAACGTCCAAAATAGAAATGCTGCGGATTGAGAGCGCTGTGGCGCGGAGAGACGCTGCAACACGCCACGGCCACCGGGCCCCTCATTAGAGTGGCAGTGATCAGCTCCGATACCGCAGCGCAGCCTTTCCGTGATGCCGACGCACCCGGTGGTAATTCGGGTTAACTAGCCGCCGGCCACCAGCCGTCCTGGAGTAGGCTACCGGCTGTTCTGTGATTCTCCAGGAGACACAGATAGCCAGTCTGCCCCTTCATAATAGTGGAGCATTACGCAGCACAGAACTTACAGCAGCGCCATTACGCAGCAGAGGACACTAGCCACCTAAGAAGACATAGCCTGCAATGTTGCTAAATATAATCACTCGAGACTGCTACACGGCATAAACAATGGTAGTGTCTGAGCAACCAAAATTGCAACGTTAACAGCGGGTAAATCCGTGCGGTCAATATGACCGCGTATGGCCGAAATAAGTAAAAATGACCGATATGTTCTTTGCCTTTTATGTGATTTATATAAAAAACATTTTTAATTAAAATTCAGACACTTGTAGGAAAAGTCAGGTACCAGCAGGATTGTATTTTTTTTATTAAACAAAGTAAAAATCCTGCAGAAGTGACCTGCACTCATGTGCTACATCTGAGAAGTGAAGGGTGGGGGGTGTGAATTTGTTTGAGGAGAGCTTTGTCTAAGGTATTTGTATTGTCTGTTGTGTGGGGGATGGTGCCTGTCGTCACCTAACATACAGAGCTTCAGCATTATCTCCGCAGCGGCGGTGCGGCAATTCTCCGTCGATAGTGGTTCACACAGAGCGAAGCAGCTCCGCATTAAAGACGAACCGACGTGAATTCACTCAGAAATCCGGCTCTGCGGCTCCTAAAGGGGCGTGACGGTACACGTCATGATGATGACGTCGGTGTGTTTTCAAGGTGTTTCCCCGGTGTCCCCCCTGTCAATCTAAACCCGCGGACAGTTTATAATCATATGGATGCTGTTATGATGTGTTGTGATTGAGATCCTGACCCACCAAACATCCTGGGAAGTGACAAAGTTACGTTTTTCGCTCTAAATTATATAATCACATAATCACCATTAATAAACTGGACGCTGTCTGACTCGCGGGGACGGAGGCTGTCTTCGGGGGAAAGTTCACGGAGTCTCGGTCGGGAGGGCTGACCGTCGCATCTGCACTGTATATCGCCGCAACAATCTGGGTTGTGATATGGGAAAATTAACTGTCTTATTGCTGCTTTGAGCCGTTTCAGGTCGTGTTGTTGAACCACTGTTTTACCCTCCAGCTGCGTGGGTCACGTCACTGAAGTGGAAATGAATGATGAATCTGACTGCTTCGCTCTGATATCTCCGAACATTTTTTTATAAAAATTATTATTATTGTTTATGGTATTCTGGCGGCGCGGCGTTCAGGTGTGTCTTTATAGGGTCTAGTATAGACCCATTGAGAGCAGAGCATTATCACTGCTCCTCCCCATGGACAAAAGAGGCATTGCAGCTGTTTTTCACTGAGGCTGCTTATGGGCGTTTCGAGCCAGAGCCTCACTGGCTACGTCATCGCGGGGATCAAATTACCCCGCGGACCTGTGCGGGACCAGTCACGGACCAGCCAAGGGCCCGTCACGGAAAACAGTGAACTTTTAAGTGGCTCCTACTGTACCTAGAACTGTGTGTGTAAGGTTCCACCCAGAACCCCCCATGAGAGGTTCTACAAAGAACCCATACAGGATCTTATACCCATGCTTTCAACAATCCCCTTTTCTCCAAAAAGGTTCTCTGGATCAAAATAGTTCTTACTGGAACCATTAGTGTTACCAAGAACCCTTTTAAAACACTTTATTCAGGAAAGGGTTTTTAAAGGGTTCTCTGGATCAAAATGGTTCTTACTGGAACCGTTAGTGTTACCAAGAACCCTTTTAAAACACTTTATTCAGGAAAGGGTTTTTAAAGGGTTCTCTGGATCAAAATGGTTCTTACTGGAACCGTTAGTGTTACCAAGAACCCTTGAAAAACCGTTTCTTCGGGAAAGGGTTTTTCAGAAGCAAATGGTTCCAGGTAGAACCTCAGCCCTTGTAGAAGAACCCTTTTGGAACCCTTATTTCTAAGAGTGTACTACAGCCGCTAGAGATCTTACAACGCACATACAAATATGGGTCTTAATAAGACACTTTCATTTTAGATTTGAAATGTTTGTTTTTCTGATGAGTACAGGCTCAAAACTGCTCACAAGGCCTGGAGATGATCTTGAGTAACCGAGTCAGGACATAGCTGTGTAAAACAAATGTCATTTTTTTTTATTTCAATATAAACTTATATAATCTTTTTGCTTTGAGAACCACAAGCCAAGTGCCATCTAGTTCCATTATATTCAACCGAAGGGAGACATCTCTACAGGTGATGCATCCACAACTCTGCAACTTGCACCAAGATGGTTAAATAGCACCAGGGGTAGGAGGAAAATATGCATTTTTTATGTTTGCTAACATCAGCTGACATTAGCCTGCATAAGCTAGGCTCATACCATCACATGAAAGGCTGTCTGAACTGAGTAAGAGTAGACATTTTGATTAGGAATTAAGTTTAGCTCAAGATTCATAATGGTTTTGGTGTTTTTGTAACGGATAAGTTGTTATTTCCTCTTCCAGTGTGTAATCTTTTTAAAGGCATGAATAACTCCTATTAAAAGCAGAAAAAACTACAGTGAGCCAAGTGTT
Source organism: Lagodon rhomboides (assembly GCA_039737535.1). NCBI lineage: Eukaryota > Metazoa > Chordata > Actinopteri > Spariformes > Sparidae > Lagodon > Lagodon rhomboides. The sequence continues at coordinate 5,831,555 of CM077803.1, read as the reverse complement.
TGAGCTGGCATGTAAAAGCTCTTGATTACAGATAATTGGATGGTTTCCTCCGAAGCTTGTACTTTTCTGACTTCGACCAATGAATTGATCTTAAGAAATGGAACTAACATCTCTGCCCTGACTGTCTTGAACACCAGCCCACATACCTTCTCCAACATTTCCAGTTCATTCAGGAGTCTTACATACAGTAATTAGGATGGAAGACCGAGTTATTTCAGGCTACGGGCTTAGCTAACAGCATAACTCAGAGAGAGGCTGGTGCGCTGAGGCAGAAGACCTCGGTGACCCATAATCACAGAGGTGCATGTATGCAGTTATACTGTATATTTAGCTTGTCTTCTCATTGTCCTGATGGCTGGTCACTTCTGGCCAAACCAAACTCATTCCATGGTAACATCAAGTTTGGAAAAGGCAACTAAAAAACAGCCATGATACATGAATGCACAAATACCATATGTACAGCCTGAAGCTTAAGTGGGAAATGAAACAACAACCACCTAACGAACAAACAACCACCAGCAAGAACAGAGATCAGGTATGTTCTCTTAAAAAGAGGACATCAATGAGTTTCTTATACTATCTTCACCACTCTGATATTGATGAGTATGATCTCAAAACTATCACAAAATGTGATCTGAGCCTGAACAGATCAAATAAGGCACACTCACCCTCCATAAAATCCCATCACATAACAGCTCGCGCGGTAAAGAAGTGATGACAGGGCCTTACCTTTCCCTTTCAGCTGCAGGCAGACAGTGATGAATGCCACTTTGCAGGGAAAGAAAGTGAAGAGAGTGAAGCCCTGACTTGTGACAGTCCTCCCACTGGCTGGCAGAGGGAGTGGTGGGAGTGTCAGGGCAGCCTTTATAAATCGTGGCTAGCTTTGCCACAGAATGTGACACTACAGAGACCAATGTGGATCCAAAGAGGATTTACGCACACACGCACGTCCGATGTGTGGACTCGCCGCAGTGTGAAGATGCATTGGTGTTTGATTGCGACTGTTAATCATATTGAGTCACTGTTACCATCTGCCATTAAAAAATGTACAGTTCAGCCAGTTTGGAAGATTTTCAGTCACTTTGTGGTTTGTTATGGGACAGCAGTAGGCTAGGACAGCATCCAGGCTTATGACATGTGACCAGCAGCATGCTCTTATTTTGAAGTGATGAGATTGTATGTGAGTAGTTGAAACCGTGATCAGTAGCCGTACCATAAACTGGAGCAGGGCCGTGGTTTAACAGCCAGCATGTTTTCACTGCAGCTGCGCAGGAGTTTCATTCAATTACAGGTTTCAGAGTCCCTGCGGGAAGAGATGAAATAGCATCTGTGGCCCGCGTTGGACCTCTGTGATACCATGTGTAAGTAATGAGTCAGTCTCAAAAGTAATTAGAATAGGCCCAAATGTTCATATTTGCATTGCATTTGTTTCATTTGTGTCTAAATGACAAGTCTATATCAAAATGTTATGATGGAAGAAGTGTTTTCGGGTTCTATTGCACGTTAAAAAGTAAGTAGACCAATTTTACTACTAGTACTACTGTACTAACTCCAGAAGAAGTTGCATGTATTCTGATAAATTGCCACTAGTTGTGTCCGTAAGTGGCTCAGTTGCATTGTGGGTAATGTACGCGACAAGATTTGAAAAGCAGTCAACTGTTCTATCATTACACCCCAATAACACTGTTGAACTCATCATGGACAGTATAACAGAACAGAGATATCACCTGTTTTATTTCACATATTCCTCTTCTTTTTCAAAACCTGGCGCCTTCATTACCCACAATGCAACTGTGAGTGACATCACTGTAGGCAATTTATCAGATTACATCCAGCCTTCGTCTGGATCCACAGATGACTTGATACTACTTTTTCACATATACAGTAGCACTCCCTAAGACCTGTAAACACACTTTAATGTGTAAAACTGGTGGAGTTATCCTTTAACATACAGTACACTTTAAGTAACAGAGGATTTGTAGTTGACTTTAATCTGTTCTGCTATAGTTGATAGATTAAAAAAAGAGTGTGTTTATATACATATATATCAACACTGTATATACACACATACACACACATACTTATTCTATATTTTATTTCAAACTGAACAGAGAGAGAGAGAGTCTGAGGGCAGAAACTGTGTCAGAGTCATGATCCAATGTACCCCTAATGCTCCCTTCCATAAGAGTTTAGAGCAGGGGTCTCCAACTACTTTCAGACCAAGGACCCATTACTGACAGAGACACAGAGCAGGGAGCCCTTACTACATATATCGCAAAAATCTGCTGCATACTAACCTGGGCCTACTATAACAAGTAGGGTCCCCTAAAGACACATATGTAAACAAGTGAGCAGCAAGTTAATCGTGGCTAATGTCAGGCACATTAGAGGAGGATATGTCCGATTCTGTTCGATAACTCAGAAAGGAGGCACTGTGGCTCACAAGAATGTCAGTGCACTTGGGAAAATAATACAGGAAACTGTCCAGTATGTTTAAGTAATGAATAGGTACCGCACAGTGATTTATAGGGTATGGTTAAGTTAGTTTGCTCACGTGATTGCACAAGGAATCACAAGTGGACTATCATCAGTGTTGTTAACCTGGTTTATTATAAATCTAACTTAAATGGTAATTTTGGATTTACTTTCCAAATATAACCAAACAGTAATTTGGTGACCCCCCTAAAGTGACTCTAATAACTATTAAAAACACATCGATGAGTCCCACCGCTGCCCGAGGTGATATGTTCCTTCATTGCCATGAACTTTGACTCAATCCCATATACACCATCCTGCTTCTGTAAGTACTTACTGAAGCACAAAATGTGTATTAATCCTCCGTTTTTCCGTTTTTCCTCCGAGTAAGTAGTACTATATGCATTCATGACCCACTTCACTCCCCTTAGGCTTTTATAGCCTAAGAAAAACATCAATAAACAACTCTGTTAGTGGATGTACCTCAGTCCAAAAGGGCTACCGAATGTGATGTTACTGCTGTAGGTGTGTGCTTGAATCTGAAATCTCCTGGTAGCCTTGCTCACTTTATCCAATCAGGACAGAGAACTCAATAGAGGGGCGGTCCTGACACAAAGAGCAGGATCCTCCAGCAATGGTGGAACACCGAAAAACTGCCAATTCCAGCGCTCCTGGTAACGGCTTATCGTACCAAACATGCAGAGCGAAGAAACATCCTTGAAGAAAAGAAAGGAGTCGTGCAGGCCTGGTGACGTAGAGAGGAGGGAGGGGATTGATTACTGCAGAATTGACAGGGAGTCAGCTACAACGACGACCATGCTGACAGCAGCTTTAATTTGTAACTAGACTAACGAGTAACTACACTGTCAAAACAATACCATGGACTGAAAAGTAGAGTAATTACTCTCAACTGTAGTGGAGTACAAGTAAAGGGGCCCACACACCGCCCAGACTCAAACCAGCGGCCAACTGCCTTTATCCGACCACTCCGTTGCCTCTAGTCTGACCCGTTCTGCAGAAAAGTTGCATTGAAATATACCGCCTCGACTACTGCCGACTACACAGTAGCGTGTACGTTCTGCGCTTGCGTGAGATGCAATAAGCCTCCTTAACATCAGGTGGTGCTAGTCTCGTGCCAGTAATCCAAAACATGAAAACAGGAAATAACGTAACGGAGTGCGGGCCATTGGATCACCAGCGCTGATTCCCTGGAACACCGCCAATCAAAATGGTCACTGAACAGCTAGCACACAGCCAATTAGAGTATCCAATGGCGTCCAATCCTCAGACCGCCAACTCTCTCAGACTTTGCAAGTTGAATCTGACCAGACACCGTCCGCATGGTTCCAAAAGCTTCCAGCAGCTGAACACACCGAACAGAGTTGCTCCCGAACTCGTCCGAGTCTCCCCAAATGTTTCAGATGTCCAACGTTTGGGCCAGTGTGTTCCTGCCTTAAAGAAAAAGAAATCAGGTGTTCTTACCTCAAATTTGTACTTAAATGCAGTACTCATGTGAATGTACTCATTTACATTCCACTACTGTCAAGAACCACCATCAGGTTAACCATTAGTGACGGAAGAGGTAACTTCCTAACCCTAACCCTTTACATACGCACATAATTACATACATACCTATATACATACATATGTATATATACATACATACATGTACAACTGTGAACTGCCGCTGCCCCCTGTTGGAGCAGCACAGTGAAGATCAATGCGGCTCTCTTCCCTCAGTGCTTGGCTTGAATAAGTTTTTGTTGTTGCCAAGCACAGAAAATAAATAAGCAAAAACATACGACTGAAAAACAAAAAAAACATGTCCAAATATGTGCTCTTACTTCCTCTTCACCCAGACCACATGAGGCTGGAAGGAAGACAGAGCGCAGAGGACTATGTCAGCTCGAACACTGTGTTTATTGCAGAGGAAGTCTAAGGGAAGTATCAATTCAGTTCAGTCTGCGATGCAGGGCCCCCTTTTCATGCATAAAGTCATCTGAAATAGACTCGCTATTCTACTGAATGTACGTCCTGTATGTGTCTTCGTAAAGTACAGACAGGAACAGGAAAGGGTGGATCTTGTGGACTTCAGACATACAGTACAGTACTGTCTATGTACTAAATACACTACAGGTCAGCCTAACATTTAACATTTTCATACTCCATGTTAGGAATTTTAAGGGGTGTGTCCTGAAATATTTGTTCTGAAGGTGAAAGTAGGAGGTGTAATCGTCCAGAACTTAAAGCATGGTCCATCAGAGGCCTGTTCACATTTGTTCCTGACTGTATAAATCCAGAGAACATTTATTTTTTAACTCTACGCTCTCATTCACTGTTTTTCTGTAATAAATTTGAGAAAAGGATAATAAAAGCATTCCATGACATGGACAAATTAAACATTTCACCTACTTTGACACAGAGTGTGTAAAGGGCTGCTTCTCTCAGCTTTCACTGTACAGCCCTACACAGAATCATTAAAACTAATGAAAACCAGATGCAAATTATGACTATGACCCTTCAGCCTATACATTTGACCTCACTTTGTTCCGTGTGAAATGGAGCGCAGCTTTATACGTCACACAGGGTCATGCTCAGCGGGACTCCCTGGTTGTCTTATCTTCACAAATCTGACCTCGTGTGTTTTGGCGAGCTGCAGGTCAGTGTGTTCCGGAGAAAGGAGGCGGCTGTTTGACTTTTCTGATCCGGACTAGGCAAACACTCCATCAGCCAGTTTCACTGAGAGAACACAGAGGAGGTAAAGCTGCACCAAGCAGCCACATTTACACAGTCTGGTTTCCCTTTTCTTTGTAACTGTCAGGTTTGGTCTTCAGAGGGCAGTGTTGCCTAAGTGAAAGTGAGTGAGAAACCTCCTTTAGTCTTGTTTTCCACAGTACATTAAGTGAAAAGAGGCAAGAACGTAGATGTGCTTCTATAATTTACAGTAAAGGTTTGACAATGTTTAATGTGATAATTGGAGAGTTTCACAATGAAGACAATAAAGTTGCTGCTCAGAAGAACGAGTGAAAACCTCTGAGAGACTCTTTTCAATGTCACCCTGTTAGCTCAGCAGGGTGACACCAGGGATAGAAGTTTTGAGGTTGTGGTTTCAAGTCTTGTTTGGGTTTGATTCTTATAAAACTGAGTGAAGTCTGAAGTACGGACTGAACAGTGCCCAGAGAAGAACCTCCAACGCCCGGGGGGGTTGTGTTCCTGAGAGATGGAAGCTTTATGGGGCGATGAACCATCAGCAGCTGAACATTTGGATGTATTTTAAAACTTTGTTGCATCATCAAAGATCTAATCGTCTGTTTCTACACACCTGACCAGAAAACTGTTCGACTATTAGAAACTAACAAAGAGAGAAAGACTCCAACATTTCAATGAATCAATCTTTATTTGTTCATTTCACAACCAACAAAAGTATCTCATGACACTCTCATTGGTCAAAGAGCCCAGTGTGCTGGAGATCTGCCAAAAAAAGGGTTCTAAAGGGTTCCACCTTTTAGAAACACCTCGACACCATCATTGTTTCACCGAAAAGAAAACCCTTAGACTCTTAGATCTTTGATGATGCTCACCTGTTTCTAGAAGGTGGAAACCAGGTGTTGGTGTCCACCTTTTAGAAACAGGTGAGCATCATCAGTGCCTCACATTGCCACACATGTCACAGGTTTTGATGGAGTGTACAACAGGCTGCAGCAATGCTGTCGCCTGTGATCTGAATGTCACCACAACTGAGCCATCTCCAATATCATTTCAGAGAATTTGGGGTGGGGGTCGGTATCTGGTGAGACTACCATTTGCCTCATGTGGTGTGACAAAATGAAAATAAATGTTACATAAAAATGCAGATTCTTTCCAAGCCCCTCTACCATTACTCAATGTATTTCAGCTTTGTTCTGAAAATGTAATTAAATGCATTAATTCATCTGTATTCTTAGAGAGAGAGAGAAAGAGAGAGAGAGAGAGAGAGAGAGAGAGAGAGTAGCAGTGTTCCCAGCGGTATATTAGAGATATTTTATATCTAGAGAGAAAGAGCCAGATCGAGAGAGAGAAAAATAGCTTATAGTTTTTATTTTGATAAAAACTCAGATCCAGCTGATGTAAATATGTTTAATTTGATATTGGATGAATTAAAGGGGACTGTTGGGCCTTGGAGGTCGTATGCCCACCTCCTGAAAGCCATTCCACTTTCTGACATTATCATCATCATCAGACTTATGATTAAGGTTAAAAGTTTAAAAAAAATTAAAAGCAGAGCAGATTTTTGTTTGAGTCATACTCTCATAATAGTATATCCTGATAAGTACAGAACAATAATGCTCTAATATGGAAACTGATCAAAGTGTAAATTGTTGTGGTCTGAACTGAAAATCACAATATTATGAACCATGTTTCCCAAACTCCTCTGCATTATTTTAATTTAGACACATAGACAACTTTTTGCAACAATATCCGCAATATATTTATTTGATCCGACACATCTATGACCTCTGCAAATCTGTGCACCTGAGAGTTAAAGTCAACACTGAGAAGAAAACAAGAGTGTCTGCAGAACTTAGTTGAAAGAATTTTTGTACCTACCTGGTTTTCACCATTCCACCAAAATAGATGGTTCAAAAAGAGCAATATCTTATCTGAGCAGCATCTGAATACAGACTTACTTGTAGCTTGTAGTCACTCCATGGAGAGTACCTGACATTCATATTCTACTAGTGGCAGTTTTTTGGTGATATTTGGGTTTGAGTATTCAATATTAATGCGTCATACTGTCACACATTTTGGGCTGGGTTTGCAGGTACACGGAAGTTAGATTTGGTCATTTGGAGGGGATTCCATCAATACAGCACATTTATCAAACTGTAACTGTCTTGTAAAGGGGTCCTGTGTAACAAATCCGCTGTTAATACCTTTATTATTTTACCATAGATTGTGCTCGTTATGCTGCGTATACCCACATACAACTGTGTATAATCAAATGATTCCAACTGACCAACCTGAGTGGACACAGAGAGAGCCTGGGCTGAGCAGTGCTTCCTGGATAGCCGGACTCAAAATGAAGATGCAAATGTCAGAAATTAAGAGTAAAAAAAAAAAGAATAAGTGTACCTCTAGGCCTATGGATAGGAAAACCAGTCTCTATACTACTATGCAACTTATATAACTTAATTTACAATTAATAACAAACAAGTCTGAGAACACGAAATATTTTTAATAGACTAACTGGGCTTCAGAAGAGGCTACTACTGTAAATTAATAAATAAAGTATATGCACTTGTATGTTCTTATCCTTAGCACTTAAATTATAGCACTTATGGACTTAAGGTATCTTGATAAATAGCAGCTACGATACTCAGATGAGGGCTTGAAAATTGTTTCTATTTTTTTTCATTTTTGCTCTTTCGACGGTGATACACTGTGGTTTCTTTCTTGTGACAAATGTACTTATTGTAAAGCGCTTTGGACGAAAGTGTCTGCTAAATGCCCTAAATGTAAATGTACTGTACCAAATTGTTTTCTGTTTGAAAACGGTGTAGTAAATTGCTGGAGGGGTATTAAGCTCACTGCAGTCTAGTGACCCAGTCCTAAAAAGATCCGAGGGACAGCTGGAACAAAGATATAAATAGCAGTCCAGCCTACATGTTCAGGTTGATTTATATAGCCTCCTGCAGGTTGTAGCAGGAGCCGCACGGTGGCAGCACTGTGCTAACCGAGCATAGCCACTCTGCCGGAAATGAGGAGTAGAAGAAGAATGTAACGTAGGGAAGGAGCTCCAGCCCCGTCGCAGCGTCGGATAATTAGCTAATAGTAAAAACACTGATACATGACTGACAGCTCGCCTCTCTTTTCAACGTTACGAAACGGTGTAAGTTGTCAATAATGTGTACTGGTCCGTGATTTACACTTTGAAGGCTCTCTCGCAGCGCTGATAATGCTGAAAATGAAGCTACCGATGAGAACGGGCGAGGAAGGAGGCGACGAAACGGCCGAGGACGATTCATTGGATCAGTCGGAACATATTCCCAGGACCGTGCCTCCCTCCTCGGTGTCCGACCGACTGGATGAGTCGCCAGGACCGTACGTGCACCCATCCCAGCTGGACAAGGAGACTGTTTTCGAGTGGTTCGGCCTACATCTAAACCCCGCTAAGCGGATCGAGTTCATGTGCGGGCTGCTACATATGTGCCAACCCCTGGAGCTCCGCTTTTTGGGATCTTACTTGGAGGATCTCGCTAGAAAAGATTACCATGTTTTACGGGACTTCGAGTTTCGGGCAAATAGTCCGAGCGATTTGGGAGTTTTAACGGACGTGATTGACCCAGTGGTTATGTCCAAACTCCTGGTCTGCCTGTCCCTCCTCGGATCTGACAGCAGGGAATGTGCTGGAATACTCTTTCGGATACTGAGCCATGTAGACCCGGCCCTGTTCTACAAAAATTACGAGTACTCGCTTCCTCCATTCAGGGACACTCACCACCACTCGTCCCATCCACCGTGTCAGGACGGGAATGTGTACGGCAGGTCAGAGCAGACCTGCGGCTTCTCCACTAACGACGCAGCGGCAGGACCTCTGGAGCAGTTGGCGCTGCTTTTCACCATGGCCTCTCTACACCCAGCTTTCCATTTCCACCAACGGGAGAAAGTCCGAGGGCAGCTTGACAAAATCGAGCTCGCCATAGAGGAGGAGAGACGTCAAAGACGGCTAAGAATAAACGCCCAGACAACGGTAATGTACAGCAGTAACAGTTACCGTTTGAAGCTAGCTGAGCTAGCTCAAAACTTGCTCAACTTAGACTTGTGCTCTTCGGGAGGGAGTTTATGTTTATAGCTTAGCTGGCTAAAGTAATGAATTATTTAAAATGTAAATGTACAGCCAGTTAATAGTACGCGATGTTACACTGCATATCGACCCTTAGTATTCCAAGTGGTCCAACAGGAAACGTCTCTTTCCTATCACAAGCTGTCCTCAAAAGGCAGGACCGCTATTGCTAACATATGCTAGTTAGCTAACATATATAAGCTCGCCAGTTAACCTGCCAGCAGCTAAAGTTCGGCCGGTGGTCTCAGCCAGTTACACAAGCCATGCTCAAACATATGGGACACTGCCATGACTTGTTTGCCTTGGTCCAATTGTATAACGTCGTCTTTTGATGGTGCTGTGTGTCTATACTGGCCACCGATAGCTTTCTATTCACTAATGTACAGTGAAAGTCATTAACAAGCTTATCGGACGCTTAGCTGTGCCCCCATTAAAGCTACATCCATGAAATGCCAGGCGCTAACACCCTGCACCTTCAGAGCGTCTCTCCCAGCTGCTCTGCGCTGGAACTGTTACAGCACGAGTCTGATAAAGTATTGATTCACCTGTGGCTTGCACCTGTTACTTTTCATTTGCATTTAGAAGTGAGAATGACAGCAGCAACAACTACCAAGGTCACCAGCGATGCTAATGATGACTTAAATACATAAAAGGAGCTTTTGCCTGCTTTTCACACAGCTGTTTCTCATTTCATCAAATTGTCTTCAAGGCAGCATCAGAGCCTTCCAAACACTATAAATGGAGTCCTGTCTGGGAATCTTGAATGTGTGAGAGGGGTTGAATTTACACAACATGGGTTAGTCATGCCTACAGTTGTTTTCAGGTCTGTTAGTGTGGTGGCTATAAGTATAAGCTTAGTTACACAATAAGGTAATGTTGTTGCTGTTTACGAAGAGATCAGTTGCAGCAGCACGTTCTCATATAAATCAGAAGAAAAAAAACAGGTTTAGACAAACATGGAAGGAGCATATTAGGAGGAAGATTAGGGGGCGAGCTCCTTTCCTAAAAGGGCTGTTTCCTGGGAAATCTGAACTGAATTTCTCTGCTGAACTTTGACACGAATCATTCTTCACCAGTACACGTTCCAGATTTTAGAGGGTTCTGCCTTGGACAATGGTATATCTAGACACTCTGTAAACCCTCTTTGTTTAACAGGCCCCTGGATCAGTGGTTTAGTGTTTGGAGCAATGCTCATCAGTTACTGAATCTAGAAAATCCAAATATGTTCAAAGAGGGGGCAGCCTGGTTGGAAGTAATGTGGGAAGAGCAAGTGAGCAACTTCCAGGGCAGATTTCCTGTCGAGCAAACATTAATGTGCCCATACCTCTATTAGGGGTGTTAATGATGACTAATTAAATGATTTAATCAATTAAAAATGTATTAACCAACAATCAGAGACGGGCACGAATACATTCAAAGGCATCTTATTACAAATACTTGCATATAGATCAAATTAAAATAGACAACAAATTACTAGAATGAGAAAATATATTTAATCAAAACACAAGTAATTTGTAATTTCCTGTCATCGCTTCAGCTGTACATACAACAAAGCAATATAAAGGCCAAAAAATATACTTTAAAAAAAAAGACATTCTATACCAGTGTTCCTCAGCCCTGGTCCTCGAGGACCTCTGCTCTGCATGTTTAGACGTCTCCCTGCCCCAACACACCTTTAAATGATCAGCTCGTTATCAGGCGCTGCTGAAGCCTGATAAGGACACATTCATTTCAGTCCGCTATGTTGGGCCAGGGGAGCCTGACTGAAGAACACTGTTCTACACACACTGATATTATCATATTTTAGACATTTATTAGGCTAAATATAGGTGTGATTTTGTTGGGCCAGTTGAATAGTGACATGCTGGAGCTTCTTTGTTATTATTCTGTGTAATTTAGTTTTTCATTTAATTAAGTTGTTGTTTACTTTTTTCTGTTCTTTTTATTCCTAATGTAGGATACTCTGTTTGCATTTTGTCAGGTTTTGTTGAAATTGACTTCCAAACTGCAGATTTTATTGATTGGACCTACTTCCTCCCCTCAGGTTGGGGGTATTATTCAGTAGAAGAAGCCACCATACAGTTTGTTTGTGATTACTGACCACAGAGAGCCCAGGGTTTCTCCCAAGAAATTATTTAACAAAGGTTGTAAGGGATATCTGGCAAAATAATGTGCAAATGTGTCAGAACATGAAATATAATTGAAGCATTGTGGTGTTTCAGAGATGTCCCAGCCTATTAATCAAATTCTCCAGACATAAGAGAACGTGCTCATTAAGTGTTTGGAACAAACCCCAGAAAATGATTTATTAGTATTTTTATAGAAAAAAAAAATTAGCCATCCAACTAAAATATTTACTTACTCACAATATGTGTTAAAATAACCAGAATATGAATATATTTGCATATCAGTCAGCCCTGTTTTAAATGGGAAAATCCCTCCCCAAATCTGAAGTCATGGTAGGAATGCAAAGCTGTTACGCCGCCAGCTCTCAAGTGTCAGAGCTTCACAGCAGCGCGTGAAAACCTCTCACACCTCAGGGTGTAGTGTGAGTGTCACTCTGTTGAAACCCCACATGTTTGGTAATTTACATTAGGAATGCTTGAATTAATTGAACAATGATTGGTAATGCATATTGTGCCACAGAAACGAGTCCTTAAACCCAGAAATAAGTTCACATCTTAGCACTTTCAGTTCCCTTGTCTCAGAGTCAATGTGTTTTTTGAATTGGATTTTGGTTAAATACCTTAAATAAGGTATGTGTTTACCACAAGCTTAAAAGATTCACATGTTTTGTTATGCGAAAAAAAAAAAAAGTCAGTAGATACCCCCCGTGTGAATTATAAGGTGTTTATTGCTAACAGGTTTGTAGATGAGACTACAGAGTTTGTCAGGGACATTAAACGTCATCACAGCGAACACAGAGACTCATCTTCTCACTAATCCGTCTTCACAGGCCGACTTCAGAGGGATCCCTCCTCTGTGGCACCTCCTGAGGGTTTCTCAATTCATTCTGGGAAGTTTTTCATGACTCGAATCGAGGGTCTAAGAACAGATGATGTAACAGATTGTAAAGCCCACCGGTGCAATATAAATTACTTTGATTTGATTTAGTTGCAAACCGTACTAACTCTAACTTTTCCACTTGTAGATTGATGTGTTTTTAGTAAAGTTCATATTGGTTAGTTTAGTAAGAAGCTTAGTGGTGGTGAAGTCATGCAACAGCGATGTAGTTTATTGCATAACGTCAGCTTTTTAGCTGTGAAGAATATCTTTCTGAACAAAACACGACATCAGTTTTAACTTGTTTTTGCCACAGAACTTATTTTGTGCAATAATCCAAAAAATCCAAATGGAAAATCCCAGAGGTTTTTTGTCGAGGTCACCAGGGCGATGCTAACTTCTCGCTTAGTCTGCCCCTTTCGCTCTCTATTGCCAGCATCTATTATAAATAACTATAATCTGCAGTCTCACAGATGAGTAATATGCGCAGATTAGATTTTTTAAAATGAAACAAAAAATGTTAGCTTTGGTGTCTGACTTCTACCCTCATCATTTAATGCTGACTGATCATAGTGGACGTCCCTTCAGGCAGACGTCCAGTTGATCCAACACTCCACGGGGCAGCTGTGTTCTAGATGAATCTCTTGTGAGTCAGGCCCGGTCTGAAGATGCACTGCTCTTAATAAAATCACACATGTCATTTTTGGTCTCTGGACTGTGGCACTGTTGAATGTGGTAGAAGACAGAGGGAGAGGACAGTGAGGGAGAGGAGAGCTGGGAACAAACTGAGGTTATTGGTGCTTGTTTGTGGTCACATCATGTCTGTTTTGTGTGCTGGAGTTGCCTTTTTGAAATCTGACATGGATGGTGTTGCTCAGCTGTTTTGCATGTGTCCTTTACTTACACATTATGTTAGCTGTTTACTGTTTGTAGATATTCAAAATTTTAAATGGTTTTGGGTGGATATAATTGTGAGATGAATATGACTTTGGGCTGTTTTAATCCTATTCCTCGAAACTAAATGATATTACCAAAAAATGTGCAAAAACAATAACACCATACTGTGCCAGTGAACTGAGCTAAATATGAAACCTGTGACACACCTTATGGACATGCTGTAATTTCTAGTCATGATTGTATCTGGCTAACCTGGTGTATTCTTTCTCTGCAGGAGCTGGTGGGTCAGAAGGCGGATTACCTGCCTTCCCCAGCAGGTTTCGGGGAATTCGGAGCCTCCCATCCTCCGTGCCAGAGCCGACGCTCCAGCCGCTGGGCAACACAAAGAGAAGGTGAACGGCAAAAGCAAACACATTACACATATACATAATCATTATTTATGTTTGTTATAAGTAGTCTTGAATAAAGACTGTGTAAGGTGCAAAAACATGCCAAACTAACAGTTTTCTACATTAAAACAGAAACATTTGTCACTATAGCTGGAATTCATGTAGTGTCATTCATTTTTATTATATATGATTTGATAGAGTGCTGCAGGGATGACACATTTTGTAGGCTAGACTGAAAGTTAGCATCATCGTGGTCGACAAATCTGAAGGAATTTTTTGATTATTGCAGAAAATAATCCATGCTTTGTTCAGCAAGATAATCTTCACAGATGATGATGATGGTTCTTGGAGTGTAAATGAAATCTCTAGAAGTAAAAAGCTAACAAAAGGCCTTAAACAACTACATGGTGGTTGCATGACTTCAGTGTCACCACCACTAACCTGTTACACTGTACTATACTATACGGACCTGACTATTAATTGATCCATCTAGAGTTGAGTTAGATTAGCTTAGTTTCGGCTTAGTTTTTCTTAGTTTCTAAAGATGAAGTATTGGATGTGATGATGTTTAATTACAACCTCTGTAGTCTCATTTAGACACTTTTTAGCAACTGTTTTTAAAACACATAAATGTGGGATATTTACTGACATATTTAATGTTGCAGAACAAAATGTGAAAACCTTTTCATCTTGTTTTAACCACAGACCTTATTTCTGACATTTAACCAAAAACTAATTCAAAAAACCCACCGACTTTCAGACAAGGGAACAGGAACTGCAGAATGCTAACTTAATTCTGCCTATGCTTTTTGTGTTAGTTTTCCTTTAATAACTTTAGAAGTGGGAAAATGGTCTGGACACAAAGAAAGTAAGGATCAATTCAGATTATTTTTCAGTGGTCTAATAGTAAATAGGCTTTCAGGAGACTCACGCAAGTACGTGTTTGTGAAGACGATGTTTGCGAAGTCCTATTACCTGTGTTGCTCTTGTCCTGGCAGACTTACAATAGTCTCTTACTTGTCTCTGTTGTTGCAGCAGTGCATATAGAGGGAATCGTGCTCAGGGGCATCTCTCGGACCAGAATAGACAAGGAGTACAACTTTGAGGTAGGTAACAACACTACATACACACACACACACACACACACACTGACTGCTCGCCTTCAGGTTAAGATGTCTGGAGCAACTTTTCATTCTCAGCTTTGGGGAACGCCAGATTCACTGTATTTGAATGGTGCTGCAAATAGTTAGCTTGATAGTAAAAGCTCGGTCCAGTTCAAACAGTCCACATCAGACCGGCACAGAGACACAGGAGACAGCGGTATCTCCTCATGTTCAGACCGAGTGTTTAACTGTAAAGACCTTTCTTTACTAATTACACAGATGCATATCTGAGTGCCATACTTGGTTTTGCTCAGCAACACTTTAAAACAAGTGCTGTTGATTAGTTTTTACAGTCTGAATAGAGTTATGATCGGTTATATGTTAGACAGCAGCCTCTGTTGTTGCTGTCTCATCGCTGAATCACAATCAGGTCAAAACACATCATGGACTCACCTGTCCTCTGTCTACAGTTATCAGTTAGCAGCCTTCACCTGCTATTCTGTGCATGATGAAGCTTTCTGAAAGGTGTGTTCTGCTCCTGTACTACTCCACTGTCTCCCTGTGGTGCAGTGTTTTGGTTGTATTCCTGCCAGCCTGGAAGCAAGGCTCTCTTTTCTTCTCCAACACGGTGACATCACGGTGAGATCAAGCAGGATTCGAATAAGGCTGCTGCCTCGTATGTTGTAGCAGCCACACTAGAAAAAAATGCAGTTTCTGCTCGTGTGTGTATTTGTTACAGGCACAGTTTTCTTTTCTTTTTAATATCAGTTGGCCATTGCACTAACTCAATTCCATAATGAGTCAGTTCAGCGCCAAACCGGTGGCATCTCATCACTGCTAATGAGCGTGTCCCTTCAAAAAACATGGTTTACAAACGCGGATTCACAGTAACAAATGGGAGTATTAGTGCTCATTTACAGAACTAACATTTAGTAAGACAGATGGAGAGAGAGACCGAGTCCCGTTGGCTCGACTGAGCTTCAACAGTCAAGCCAGCAGTGAGCAGTTCTCTCTCTCCATCTGTTAATACTGGACCAAACCACTGACGAGCACACACACATGGTAACACATGGATTTATCCTGCACCAAGTTGCTAAATAGGAATGTGCCATTTCCATCATACTATGTAATAGCATGTGACTGTTTGCTCAGCTGATTCTTATACTTTAGCTTCTGTAGGCATGAAGATTTGAAATGCAAACCAAAAAAGTGTGTAGAAGAAATAGACTCACAATGGTACGGTCAGCTTTCTCGTTGAGACCGGTGGGCCATAACGGATCAGACAGTGAACACACAGTTGGAGTGACATTTTACTGATCCTTTATCAGCTGATTTATGATCATGTTTTAGGTACACAAAGCTTAAAGAACACTGATCTGGTCATTTCTAATACATTTTTGCCAACTGTCATCAGTGGCTGTTTGATGTTACGTCACCATTCACAGATGACTTTGTCTTAAGAATAACCCAGCAGTGCTGTTTCTTCCCTTTATTAATGTGTTCCTCAGGCACACACAGTTACTCATGGCGCTGAGTAACTCATGAGCTCATACTGCTCAGGAAAGATATCACTTCCTTCTGTGTCTATTTTCTTTACAACCAGACCTGACATGCCTGTGGTGGTTTTTCTTTTTCTTTTCTTTTGTATTTATATATATGTATGTATGTATGTATATTTCAGTTAGTGGTTCAGTAAATTTCATAACATCTGGGACCTTTTTTCCCCCAATATGTCAAAATGATTAAATTATCTTGGAGTATTTAGAATGATGTTGATGTTCCTGATGTTCTGATGTGTTTATTTTTTATTTTTTTGTCTTTTCTGTCTGTTCATTGTTTTTTGTATTTACCACATGTGTGTGTCTTTTCTACTTTTTCTCATTGTTTCCTTTTAAGTATTTAACTTTCCTGTCTGATGTTTCAACAACCTTAACTGTGACTGATTATTTGATCTGTACAAGCAACTATTACTCTTCTGTCACTAATTACTTTACTCTTGATAAGCCTAACAAACAGAGTTTAAAAAATGAACAAGAAGATGATATCACACAGTTTTACACAGCATCACTATGACGATCAGCTAAGTGGTACTATCTGCATTAGAAAACAAAATCAAGAACAGTAGCTTGAGTTGATTGAGCCGAGCCGTTGCAATAGAATGAAACTCATCAGTATTTTGATGCTTTTATGTCAGTTGTCTAATTTCTCCATTTCCTGTCTTCCTGTTGTAGTCTGTGTGGTGATGGAGAATGTCCTCTGCTGTGTTTCAGGTGAAGTGGTCGGACTCTTCTTCTAGCAGTGTGACCAAAACCCATCTGGAACTAGAGAATTTCCTTCTTAAGGTGAGCACTCTTGTTGTGCGATGACGAAATTGCCAAAGTTGCAGGTGACACATATGCAATGCAAAAGTGTTAGATCATTTATTATTAAAAACAAATTGTCATTTTGAAATAATGGAAGAAATTATAGAAGAACTCAACTTATTTCCATGAAATTTTGTTTTATCTTGGTTTTATTTTATTGGATATCATTTTTTTGTTCAACAATAACATTTTTAGTTGTTAATTGCCTTTCAGAAGGTTGTCTCTGTGTCAGGGACAGTGGTGTTGTCACCCTCTCAACTTTCAGTCAGCCGCAAACTCCCTTCCTCTCTAAAGTTAGCAAGCTCCACAACTGCTTCCAGATTTAGCCCGAGAGCTCCTTTTAGCTTCAGCAAGAACCAAGTCAAAGTAACACTTGCCCCATTCACCAGGCGTGTTACAGAAATACCGCAGTTATTCATGGAGTAGTGTCTGTCATCCTGTCTGTCCTATTTACTCTTTGTCACATTTCTGCCCGAAAAACAGCACATGTCCACGGCAAAAAACTTTAACTCCCCAAGTGTTTGTCTCCTTCCACTATTGTGTTGTAGTTACTGTCTTGAAAAGTGACAGTCAGACAGCCTCCTGTTTATTGATAGCGATTATGTAATTATGTAATTTAGAGCGAAAAATGTAACTTTGTCAATTTCCAGGATTTTTAGTGGGTCAGGATCTCAATCACAACACATTATAACAGCATCCATATGATTATAAACTGTCAGCGGCTACATGTTTGGATTAACAGTTTGACACCAGGGGAAACATGTTGAACAAAAACACACAGACGTCATCATCATGTCGACGTCATTTCCTCTGTGAGGAAAGGAGGACTGTCTACACTGGAGGAGTTGTGTGAGCAGCGTGTCAGCAGGGTAGCAGCAGCTCCAGCGCTCCGTCCGTCTAAACAGGATGCATTCAGGCACAGTGTTGAGTGGAGGTCACACATGAGCCAGTTACACAATGACTGTAGCTACACGCACAATAAACAGAGGAAGATAGATTTTCATAATATGAGCCATTCGGTCCAATAACATTTGAAAAGTCTAGAAGAGTCACATGATTAAAAACTTTTTCCCCAGTCAAGTA
This sequence comes from Lagodon rhomboides, assembly GCA_039737535.1. Classification (NCBI taxonomy): domain Eukaryota; kingdom Metazoa; phylum Chordata; class Actinopteri; order Spariformes; family Sparidae; genus Lagodon; species Lagodon rhomboides. Next base: position 5,813,419 of record CM077803.1, on the reverse strand, counting down.
AGCCGGGTGCTGAGCCGGAAGTTAGCCAGCTCGGTGGGTGATTCAGGTGTTTTCATAGCCTGGAAGTTTGAACTTTTTTGGCTTCAAAACACCAGTGAGCAGCTTCCATAGGAACGAACAGGGCTCCACTTCCAACACCGTGTCCAGTAATAAAACTTACTTAATAGACCACATCCCAAATTCAATATTTATTTACGCCGCGGAATTTAACATGTTCACCTGCGTCTTACGTTTAGATCAAAGTGGAGTCAAGGTGATAAAAACCTGTGTCTACTGCAGAGTCAGCTGACTCTGCTATAAATGCAGTATAAGTGGGATTTGTGACCAGTGGAAAAGGGATGTGAGACAGCAACTACAACACTGAAGTAACCAGCCAATAAACTGAGCTCAAAACATTGCCTCACTGCTTAGCCAGCTACATGTAAGCAGAATAATCAGACTTATTGTCAGGCATTTTGAAATAAAAAAAGTAGTTTGTAGTGGTACAGCAACAGATACTTCCGACTACTACTTCTTACTAACTATACGATGGTCCATTTATTGTTTCAGCCATTTCTCAAGCAAGCAAATTATTCCAGTTTCTTGAATGTAAGGATTTAAAGCTTCTCTGTGTTCTCTGGTAAATTATAATGGACATTTGTCAAATTTTGGGGTGTTATGGTATCCTCTTAATATCAGATTCAATGAGTGACAGATTATTAATGATTTCAGCTCTGTCTTAGTTCTGTACTTGTTGAGACAGATGGGGATGATTCTGGTGTTTCTCAGTGTGTCCTGCCTGTTTCAACTCCCCTCTTTTTCTCTGCAGCTTCCTAAGGATCAGTGTACCGAGTCTTTTGAGAAGAGCATCCTGAGGCTTCTGAACCAGGGGGACCACAGTGAGAGCAGGGACGTGGAGAAGAACCTCAGGTACTTTACGTTTAGCCCAGATATAGATCTGTCGTGTCAGGTGATGGGGTTATTGCAAGACGAATACCACGATTATTTTCCAATTAATCAGTATTAATCTGGCCTGATTATTTGAGTATTCTCAAAATGACTATAACAAGAATAATTTTCAGGGTTATTTTCAATGAACTGTGAAGATAATTAAAATGAAACTGTACACATTAATTCTAAACAGGCAGACTAATCTGGGCCAGTCAGTTTGGGTACTCTTTTTTTCATATATTCATTCAAGCATTTATCCTTAAATTCCCTTCAGTGACATTCATGTCCAGTCTTCCTGCTGTAAATCCAATTTCAGTTACATCAGCAGAACATGATGGACTTGTTGTTTGATCACATGAAAACGCCGCAAATTGCAGCTCTGACCGAGGTCGACCGCAGTCCCACTGTGGTCATTTCATTTTGTTACTCTGAGTTCAGTCAACGTCCATCTCATTTTACTTTTTCGGGGGGGTCATTTCCTGTATGTGACAGATCTGGAATACAGTCTTTCCCCATACTGTGCCACAGTTCACTTAGGAGACAACTGAAACTACTTTGAATGGCGTTAATGTCACCTAGAAGAACCTCAATTCAAGCAGTAAACCATCCACAACAACTGTAGATAGTGTTTGATGTTAATAAGCTTTTGGTTGTTGCATGATATAATTTATTCTGGTTGAAGAAGTGCAGCCATTGAGTGTTTTTATGTCGATAGCAATGCCAAGAAACACGACGAGAGTCAGAAAAGAGTGTCGATCTAGAGTTCCCACAATGCTTTTGAGGATGTAAACAGGAAAATGAATGTTGCCATGGAAATTGCCATTTAGCTATGTAGCAGGGAAGGGTTTGGACAGAAAAATGCGGCCCAGGCTGAACGTCCTGTTTGCGATGTAGCCATGAATGAACAGAGAACGATTGCTGGATCACTGTAATTGAAGTGCTGAGATGATTTCTAAACAGATCTACTGAAGTGTTATTTGTTGTGAACATAATCACGTAGATAATGAGTGTGAGTCATTCTAAATCTAAAAATATGTGCACCGTGACTTGATTTTCAAATACACAAGACACACACACACACACACACACACACAGTGGTGTCCATCAGTTTCATTTGTTGCAAAGTGAAACTGTGGAAAGTGAAACTTAACTGCCTGACTTCAGGCTTCTCGTCTGCAGTCCAGCCTGTAACTGGGCTGTGTTACAAGGAAGTGTGACACTTGATCTTCTGCCTCCCTCTAATGGGTGCAGGTTTAAGTGCTACCAGGGAACGTTTTCTGTTTTATTTATTGTAAAATCTCTTCTCAGAAACATTTCTTCAACATAACCTTTACAATATATGAAAAAAAAGCTCGTCATTGGCTGATTTTTCTGTGCCTGAGCAAACTAAATAAACACACTCTCTTTAGTTTTCATGACTGAATAAACTGAGTGAACAAACTGACCTTAAAGGACAACACATTTTATACTGTTTGACTTTTTTTATATGTGGCAGACTCTGCCACCTTTCTAGCTTCAAACTGTTGTAAATTATAAAATTCTCAGTTTGATTTTCTTCTCTAAAACTACATAGCGTCCCTTTAACTGCACCATGTTGAGTAATGTGCAGTGTATTGGTTTTACTTGTTTTTGTTTTACTTTTTATTTTATTTTTATGAAGCACTAATTTGTATGTTCAGGAGTGTGTCTCAGTTTTACTCAGCTGCTCACCACAGATGCATTGTGGTCATTCTGCTGCCTCAGGCGTTCTTCCTGCTAAGAGCAGAACCCTGACAGTCAGGTTTACCTTGTTTCCTCTCTGTGTCTTCCCTCTGTCCACCTTTTAGGGAAAGGTTCCTGTCTGCTCCTCCAGTCTTCAGACAGACCAGAAAGGTCTGCAGCTTCTTCAACTGTGACTCCAGTTACTCAACAAAACCTACATGCTGCAGATGTAAGTATCGCACTGAGGGACGGAATGTCCATAAAGCTGTAATCATAAGATTTTGTCAGGGCGCGTTTGTGAGTTTACACCAGAAATGAGTTGAACTATCCAAGCATGAGTTAGTCTGCTGATTGTTCAGCTGTAAAACATGTTGCTTTCATATATTCACTCAGAAATGGTTGTTTAGAATTTCACTGTTCCACAGCGCTCTGAGGATGCTCAGATATATTTGGCCATTATTTTCAAGTCCAGATATAAAACTAAAAGTAAAAATATTATTATTGATCTAGAAATCATCAGGTAATAAATGAACTTGAAACAAAGGAGAACATTGAAAAAGCAAGCTAATGTGAAAATGCCAACTAATGTGAGTAAATTAAAAAAGTTATATTCAAAATGCAAAAGCTGAATTGAAAATGAAATTGTAAAAGGTAATGGAAATGAGACAAGGGAAACATGAAATGTGAAACTCAAACAGGGGATTTATTAATCTTTAATTGAAATGTGTCAATTGAATAAAGGGGAAAATCTAAATCTATGAATGGACCTTATGAATGTAACAACTCATTCCTGTCCAGTAAAATCAAATCTGTTATTCATGATCATTGACAGACAGCATCATTTTTAATGCTTTCTAATGATATGACACAAAATAATAACAATATAATAAATATAAACAAATGATATAATTGATTAAAAAATATATATAATAAATAATAGCAAGAGTAATAACCATATAATACATTCAAGGAATATAATTAGCCAACATGTTATCTGATGGGGCTGCAGGGGCCTGGATGATGGACAGGGGAGGACTCACTGGCCTCAACAGGTTGAGGATCACTGCTTTAGATAGATGATTGTTAAGAGATACAGTCACAGCTGGTCAAAGCCAGAACACATGGCGGTGTTATTAGGTAATGGGCCGGCCATCACCATGAAACATCTGGCGTGCCTTCGTTTTATTTTTATACTTGACACAGTGACATAAATGTCCCAGCAGCACACACAGCGAGCCACAGGCTGAATGGGATTACTGTCTCCAGTAACAAAGTCTTTTTCTCTACAGGCAACTGCCAGCTGGGTAAGGCCTACCAGGGAGACTGCTCTGATGCCTCCAGTCAGGAGGAAGGTGAGGGGAAGTGGAATGGTTCCACAGTGATGGCTTTAGTGTTTTTCTCTGTGGAGAGTCGTCGGCAGAGAGAGCAGAGGACAGAAGACATGCACAAGAGCATGTAGAATCAGTGAATGAGGCCTGATTGCTACAAAGCAAAGGAAAGGCCCACTAACCAGGGCTGCAGTCACAGCCGAGCTGTATAGTAAACATGACAAGTTAACTAGCATTTATTTTTGGAGGTCGTTGGGAAAGGCTGAGCCAAATCCTCATATTTCACGGCTATATTTGCCTCATGGTGAGCTGGACAGAGTTCAGCTCGAGCAGCGCTAACCGAAGCTCTGACCTGCTGCATACCAACAACACAGTTGTCAACACTCCAAAGACCTTGTGTGTTATATTGATTGATGTTCTACTCATTGATGTTGTAAACAAGCACTTCCCTTTAAACTTGAAGAAACTGTGCAGTGGAAAAATCATACAGAATTTATTTGTGAGCACAGTGACAGCACATGATGATGTGAGATAGAAAGAAGGAAAGCTAAATAATAAAAATCTAACAATGTAATAATTGAATATTGATGAACCATGGGTATAATGGAGTGTTGTTTATCCCTCTTTCAGATCTAGAGTCATATGTTCAGGGACACAAGAAAAAGCACGGGACCAAGAGTCCATGTCAGGGGTAAGTAGATCGTCTGGTTTGATCTGGGCCTCAGAAATGTTAAAAACACTATAAAGAAGATAAAGATTGGTTATTAATGTAACCACACCAGTTAACTGTTGCCACTTGTCATGTTGTTGTCATGTTTTGTAGGATAATATGCAATCACACATTCTAGCAGCATTTAAAACAGGATTTAGTTATTTAGGAATGTGATTAACAGTTTCAAATGGCTATTATAATATACACAATATGTTGGACAAGGTTTAACTGGATATATTAAAATGTGTTTTTTCTTGTGTTTTCTTACTTTTGGTTCATACTAACACTTAAACATTGGTAGATTAGACATTTGGAACGTCCCTAGTAATACTACTTTATATAAAACATCACCCACAAGACTTGTTGCATCGAGAAGATATGTTATTTTTATAATTATTTTATGATCAGATACACATTTAAATGGACAACACTTATATTCTTCTATTCTCCACCAGTCTCTCGAGTGCCAAGGGCTCGCAGGGTGATAGTCGGAGAGGCGGCCACGCTGCAGAGCTCAACGGTCCAGCAGAGAGGAGGAAGAGCTGCACGCTGAGGAGCAGCCAGGAGGCTGAGCAGGTGAGGTTTGAGAGCTGCGGGATGCTTAAGAAGGCCCGACATCTTTTTACTGCTTCTTAAACTTACAATATTTTTGAAATATTCGCTGAAAAACAGGTCCATTCTCTTCAGAGGCAGTGAAATACATAGTTGATCATTTCAACATATTACACAAACATTAACATGCAAAGATTCTTTTCATAATAATCCTTCTAAAAGTGTTTGATGTGTGTGCTGTCCTTTTATGATTTCCAGTAGGAAGCCCATTTCTTTAACATATTCATTTTGTTGGAAGAGTGAAGAGTGAAACATCTGCTTTAAGCTGTGATAGTGTATCATTATATATATTAAAGGCAAAAAGAATCTGTTGGTCATACAGTGTTTCCCACAGAATCAGACTTTAATTGTGGCGGTTGCTGTCCAGCTGGGCTGCCATAGAGTCGGCTAACTTCCGGTTTAGCGCTGAGCTAACTTGGATGGGGATAAAATGTCATCTGGCGGCTCTTCTAGACACTCCAAATTTTATTGGGCAGAATTGCCCAACTTCTGACAGTAAAACGGGTCATTTTGCGAGGGTCGTGAGGCTTTTATTACCGTTTTATAGATGCGTCTCTCACAATGTTAGCTTTTAGGGAAAAGTCCCCAGTGCATCACATGACGATGTAATTACACGGCCTGGCCACGACAAACACTGGCTTCAAGGCCTGGTGCTCTTTGTGGGGGCTTGATCTCCACAATGAGGCCAGTCGCTGCAGCTCTGATGCACCTCTGGAGGTAGTATCAGAGGTGGAGCAGAGGCGAAACGGCATCTGTGTGAATGGATAAGCTGGCGGCACGGAGCGGGGGCCTGTCGATCTAATGGTGTTCAGTCTGATAGCTAAACAGATCCTTCACTCAACAAAATAAAGAGAAATGTTCCACAAACAATGTTACAGGACCAAACAACAGTAATGTAGTAACTGATGGTGTCTGTCCTGCTGTCTGTCCTGCTGTCTGTCCTACCAACCTGTGTCACATTTCTGCCAGTAAAACAGCGTCTGATCTCAATCACAACACATTATAACAGCATCCATATGATTCTAAACAGTCGCTGGGTACTTGTGTAGATGAACAGGTGGACACCAGGGGAAACACACAGATGTCAACATCATGATGTGTACCGTCACGCCTCTTTTGGATCCGCAGCGCCGACGTGCTGTATGAGTTGACACTCTGATGGGGCTGCTTGGTTCTATGTAAACAAACAAAGGCGGAGAATTGGCGAACCTCCACTGCGGAGCTATTGCGGAGTGTGAAAAGGCCCAGGTGTTTTATTGGGTTTGGCACATAAGCGAAGGAATCCTGTTTACAAGAGTTCAGAATTGTTTGCATGTATAAATAAGAATATTACCCATAACAAGGAACAAGCTCACCTGACTTAAAAACTAATTGAGAATGATTTAGGTTGTTTGTGATGTGCTGGCTTGGCAGAGGTATGGAGCATGTTGGTCCAATGATTAACTCAGCTGTTGACCTCAGCACAGCACAGGTCACAGCTGAGGACAGTTCCACGAACACCAGTTAATCATTACAGGTGCTAGTTACGTGCTACTCCTTCGTTTGAATTAGACAGCGGTGTGTGTGTGTGTGTGTGTGTGTGTGTGTACAAGGTTGGTTGTGTCACACAGTTGCCACGTGAACAGTGGTACTCACTACTAATCTCACTGATATAGGTCAACACTATGTGTGTGTGTGTGGGAGAGAGAGAGAGAGAGAGAGAGCACTCTGCTGACCAAGCACATCCTCGCTCTCTCTCTCTCTTTCTCTCCTCTCTCTTTCTTTCTTTCTTTCTTTCTTTCTTTCTTTCTTTCTTTCTTTCTTTCTTTCTTTCTTTCTTTCTCTCTCTCTCTCTCTCTTTCTTTCTTTCTTTCTTTCTTTCTTTCTTTCTTTCTTTCTCTCTCTCTCTCTTTCTTTCTTTCTTTCTTTCTTTCTTTCTTTCTCTCTCTCTTTCTTTCTTTCTTTTTTTCTTTCTTTCTCTCTCTCTCTTTCTTTTCTTTCTTTCTTTCTTTCTCTCTATTTCTTTCTCTCTCTTTCTTTCTTTCTCTCTCTCTCTCTCTCTTTCTTTCTTTTTTTCTTTCTTTCTTTCTTTCTTTCTTTCTTTCTCTCTCTCTCTCTCTCTCTCTCTTTCTTTCTTTTTCTTTCTTTCTTTCTTTCTCTCTCTCTTTCTTTCTTTCTTTTTCTTTCTTTCTCTCTCTCTTTCTCTCCTCTTTCTTTCTTTCTTTCTTTCTTTCTCTCTATTTCTTTCTCTCTCTTTCTTTCTTTCTTTCTCTCTCTCTCTCTTTCTTTCTTTCTTTCTTTCTTTCTTTCTTTCTTTCTCTCTATTTCTTTCTCTCTCTCTTTCTTTCTTTCTTTCTTTCTTTCTTTCTTTCTTTCTTTCTTTCTCTCTCTCTCTCTCTCTCTCTCTCGCTGCTGGACAAGACTCCACCACTTACTTTACGTTACTTGTTTCAAATGTCATGATTTTGTCCATTTAGTTTTGTAAATGCAGTCACTCTCGCAAATAACATGTTATCTACTGAATTTATCACATGTTCCACTGATTTTTACTCTTTGTTGGTGACCGCTTCCTTATTCCTTACACTCAGTCGATGAGTGAATCTCGCATTATTTAAAGAGTTTTCTCGTTCTGCCGTGTAATTTTGGACATTAATTTCTTGTTGACCTGTAAAATATCCTGCCTTCACTCAGTACTTTTTTTTTCCACACAAGTTTATAAAACCATATTTGAGGGATCATTGAAAAAAATTTTTGTGGTTTATTCTGTGTATGTAAGAAAATCATCAAATTACACTGATATCAACAACCTTCTCCTTTTATCAGTGTGTTGTAGCTACTGTATCTGTAAATCATTTTATCCTTAGTAGTGTCTCTTTAACCGTATAATCTGTGGCTTTGACCACACTGGGCAGTGGTACGTTGTAAAACTAAATTACATCACCAAAAAGGCAATAATGGCGGCAAGAAGCACCCGAGGAATTCTCTGTGACGCTGTGTTAAAGGTTTAGGCTGTTCTGACCGACTGTTATCCTCACAGCACCCGGACACGGAGAAGAGAAACCACCCAGCCACTAAAACAAAGAGCAGAGGCCTTCCAGCGGACAGGTCAGTCACGTCACGGTAACTCTGCAGATATCAGTGTTACAGGCTGAGACTGTTGAGTGAGGTGAAAAGATAGGAAGATGGAAGTAATGGCCCTGTGAGCCAGATTAAAGTAATCCCACAGTTCTATCCCCTGTTGCTGTTTCTCTGTTGACATAACTCTCTTTTCAGGGACAAGGGGAAAGGGAGGCCTGCTGCCTTCGTAGCCAATGGGAGGCTGGTACCAGCCCTGTCACCTCAGAGGAAAGGTGAGTGTGTGGATGGCTGCTTGGATGATGACAGGAAACTGTCTCCTGTAATAGAAATGACACAGACCTCCAAAAGCATGCTAACACTTTTAGCTTAGCGACTACAGAGGTGATTTCCGCTTAAAAAAAGGGTGTGAATAGAGTCTTTTCAAATCAGTTTGGGGTTCAATCTTGTGGCCTCGAGGGTGAATAGATACGACTGAATTCTTACTTTGGTAAACTTATCCTTCAACTAATGGAGGCCTTGTGATGTAAGAAAAACAGGCTCATGTTCACTCCCCCTAAAACTCAGACAAGACCCATCAAATAGAACAGTATGAAGACTGATACAAATCTAAATTTTGATCTCTGATATTTAAAGTTCATCAAATAAAGCACCACATTTACAATCCAGACCAAATATAAAGTTCTCTGGTTTTACTACTTTTTACCAAAACCTTGTCTGTTCCATATGTCACATAACTGACATTCATCTGTTAGTGGCACCCAGTAACACCCAGTTCCAGTTGTTGCTTGAGCGGGTGCACCCTCTCTAGCCTGATGGTTGTCGGATCGTCTGTAGTTGAACACACACATGTTGTTGCAGACGGAGGTTCTGGTCCGGATACCTTTGGTGAAACCTCGTCAGAAGGCTACAGCTCTCCATCCAGCCCTCAGCACAGAGGACCAGAGAGCATGGACAGTGAGGACGACAACAACAAGGGTAAAACACACACACACACACACACACACACACACACACACCTTCAGCGTGCTTTATGCGTCTGTCATTGTCATCTGTCACAACGGTGTTGAAATATCGACTGAACCCGTGCTGATCTCTTGTTGTCTCTCTGTCAGATACAGACAGCCACTCTGATGATTCCAGCAAAGGTCAGGTTCCTGAGATGTTCTTCACCCACCAGACTGCTCCAGCTGCCCCGGGGGACGCCTCCTCCAGCCACCCTCTGTCTTCCAAGAGCCACCGGGCCCCGATGGAGTCGCTCTGCACAGAGACCAGCACAGACTTCCCCCCTCTGTCCCTCTCCACCTTCATGCACCCTCTGCCCCACGTGCTGCCCAACGGGGCCGCTGACTCTCCTCTCCCACTGGCCCCGCCTCCCAGCCAAAGCATCATCCCCGATGTGAAGCCCTCCTCCGGGACGCTGATGATGCACATGCCCCTAGTGCCTTCAGGACTCGTCGGCGACCCGGAGAAGAGGGAGATGCTCCCGACGTTTGGGATTCCGCCTCTCGGCCTCCACCCGTCAGGAAGTCCCGCTGTGCAGCCCGTCGTTCAGAGGTTCAAAACAGCTTTGCCTCACAGCCAAGGTGGCGCCGACGGAGCTCCAGGGAGCGGTTCCACTCCTGCTGCCCCGCAGGCTCCACACCAGGTCCCCGTCAGAGCCATGAGCGTCATGTCTCCTGGTCCGACATCCGTTCTCTGCTCCTCCTCAGCAGCCTCCGCCCTGCCAAGACCCGGCCGGCGTCAGCTCGGTCCTGGCCTCCTCCCTGCCACACGTGGAGGCTCCGCACGCCAAGCACCCCGGATTAACCCTGCCGTCTGGCCTGCCTTCTCCCTACACCCTGCCCCCGGTCCCCACCTCCGTCATGCCCACCGCCGGAGCGCCTGCAGCCACTGGAATCAGCGCCGTCTCCCGGTCACCTGCAGGCAGCTGTTCCTCCAGCTGTGCCCACCCACACCCCCGGACCTGCGCCCAGCCCCAGCCCGGCGCTCACCCACAGCACGGCGCACAGCGACTGCACGTCTTACAGCAACAGCAGCGCTTCCTGTGGGAGTGCCGCCGTCTCCCCCGGCAACCTCCAGCACACCCAGCAGCAGCAGCTGCCCCCCCAGCAGCCGACGCCGCCGCCGCCGCCGCAGCAGCAGCAGCAGCAGCAGCAGCAGCAGCAGCAGCAGCAGCCCGTTGGCTGTGGGACCTGCGGCTGCCACAACAACTGCGGCGGCCGGGTCAGCGTCAGCAACAACAACAGCGTGAGCGGCGCCTCCGGCTGCCAGGCGCCCTTGTTCTTCCCCGCCCACCAGATGGCGGCGCGGCAGGTGTTCAGCGTCCCTCAGTCTCTCTTCCACCTCACAAACCTTTGCAGTAACAGTTACCTCACCCAGGCTCAGCCTCCGCACCAGGCCAACGGCGGCGCCACCCTGTCCCCCTTCTTCCCCACCGCTCCGCCCCCCGCACACCCGCCCCCCTACGGCGCCCTGCACACCCACTCCCACAGCCACGCCGACGTGCCGTCACACATGCTCAGCAGCCAGGCGGCGGCCGTGGCGGCCGTGGCGGCCGCGAACTACAACCTCCAGCAGCAGATGGCGCCGGCGGCGTCGTTCTGCCAGCGCGTCTACCAGCACGTGTACCCCAGCCCGCTGGGCATGCTGCCCGCCGCCGCGCTGGGAGGAGGCGGGATCAACAAGAAGAACGGCAACGTGTCCTGTTATAACTGTGGCGTGAGCGGCCACTACGCTCAGGACTGCAACCAGCCCTCCATAGACTCCACGCAGCAAGGTAGAGCAGCACCACGGAACAGAGAGAAACAGAAGAGCCTGTAGGTTCCCCCCAGAACCCAGAACCCAGAGCCCAGAACCCAGCAGTCACTGGCATCAGGCCGTTCTCACTGAGCCTTTTAGTTCCAACTCTCCTGACGTATCTCCTTCAGTTTGGTTTATTTGGCCAGAAGAGAAGCGGTGCCACTGAATCAATCAAATTGCGCCAATTTAAAGCACTTCAATCCCTGAAAGGTATCAGGTCCCCTCTGTGACACCTGTAGGGTGGTAGGAGGTTCTTGTTCCCACCTGGTGTGAACGCCAGAGAGGGAAACACATGACAACAGGCAGACGAGTTTGTCATACAGAGCTGTCAGTGACAGGAATTCTGTCTGGCTGCATCTCTGCCATCAAACTCCTCTGTGATCCCAACAGTACCAGGCCAAACCACACTAACAACACACACAGCAGGTGTGACCTCTGTAGAGCCAGATCATTAGTCATGGTGACCACAGTCTTTCTAGGCATTTTAGGGAAAACATGAGACAGTATTTCAGGCCCCCAGCTGAACTTTAACATGACGCACTTACAAACTAACTAACAAACAGGTAAACTAATGAGCTCAATCACTCACTGCAAACTTCCCATATGTGGAAGCTGTTCAGTTTTTGGCAGTTTATTGGCTGTTGCCGACCTGCAGCACCCAGAGCACATCAGCAGACGCAGGCAGTGTCCTTCATGCCAGTCAGGTTATACTTAAACAGTTAAATACTGGAGCTGCCTTCACTTTTGTGTTTCTGAGGTTTTGACAAAGTTGTACAACAGAAAACAAGTACAGCAGTTCACCCTCTCTCCATGAAGGTGACACAACTCTAAACATTACAAACGCTTAATGTATATTATTTAGCCTCGTTTGGGACAGTCTCAGATGAAAGCCATTGACTACAAGTTGCAGCAATGCTTAAAAAAATGTTGAACGAGTCACACAGAGTTGCTTCCCTCAGCACCTTGTCTCTCCACACTGACAGTCGGTCAGCAGCCAGTGTTGGGCTGCTGGTGAGCGTCTCTGGTTTTAGGTTTTGCCACGTGTCCCGCACCGTTGGCACTAGTCGGCACTTGTTGGCAGCTTTTCGCACGTCGAGTGAGTGTGTGAAAACCCGTCTGTACGATAAATATATCTCGGCTGTTCAGCGAAGCCAATCAGTGCTCGACGATCATAACAAAAGACGCCCCAAACCCATTTAGTGCCGTCGCTCCTTATTTTTCATCTCCGCCTCTTCACCAGGGCCAAAAACACTGCCTTCTGTATGTCCACAGTTTAGAGTCGTATTGTTTCCCCTGTTTTAACACAGATACAGAACACAGACAGTCATGTCGGCTGACGGCAGGCGACACGGCGCTCAGCCTCGTGTCGGGTTGTTGTGTCTGGGCCCGGAGCTTTTCCATGGGAAGCATGTCTGCCTCACACTGAACGACAGCGTCAGGACTTTACCTTATCTGCTGCAGCTGCAGGTCTAAACTGACGCTGCTCTGTTATTGATGGCAGACATGATGCTCATTGAAAAGTCTGCGTAACAAACCAGTGACTGCCAGGGAAGAGTTAAACTAAGAACCCAACAGGCCAAACAGCTGAACGAAACACTGAGAGCCCACGTAGTGATGCTCGCCGTTGTTTTTCACCTGTCCACTGATCGTGTGCCCTCTGTGTGTCTGGATGCATCTCTGTCCGTGTGCATGTGGTCTCGTGTGTGTTTCGCAGGTGGCTTCCGGTTAAAGTACGCCGCCTCCCACATTTCAGAAGCACTTGACAATGCCGACTGACGAGGAAGAAACGACGAAGAGTTCCGCCGGTCTGGTTCCCACGGCGACGGCCCCTCTGTTCCTCCACAGCTCTGTATGTGAGCAGCGCACTGAAGCTTCAGGAAAAAGAGGAGAGGAGAAAAAAAAAACACTGAGAGAAAGAAAGAGCGACCTGCCAAGGGCTCAGTGGACGAAGCCTAAGTACTTGTGCCTGAGAAAAATCGTGTAACCATGGAGATGATTGGCTGTCTGGTGCACGCCGACAGTCCCCGTGACTCCCGGTCCCTTCCCCTTCAGCTTGTTTTTGATATTTTTGCACTGAGGGTTGGAAATGATTAACTTATTACTTAATTATTAGGACGTTCAGAGATTTTGGGGGTTTTGTTTTTACACGAACGTGGAGACTCGTCTCGACCGAAAAGGTTCTTATACACTTATTTCTAAAATAGCGTATTTATGCTTTTTCCTCATTACTGTTCGACTAGGATTTTATTGTCAGACGAAACTGTACAGCAGTTTTCAAAGATTAAAGAAGAATCAAAAAAAGTAATGTAAGCAAAATTGTTTTTAGGTTTGTTTTCATTTTTTCATTTTGCTGTAAGCTTTTTGAATGTACACCTTGTTTAAGGCATCGGACCATCAGAGTCTGTCGGTCTCGTGCATTTAGCCACTTGATATACTGTATGTTCAGTTGGAAGGTAATTGCTGCTTTGTCTGTTATTTTCTCAAATTTTAAGATTGTTTTATTTGGCGAAATGCACTAAAGGAAGGAGGAACACAGGTGCGCTAAAACAGGAGTAATTCTCTTCATGATCAAACTTGAACATACACTTGAAATAATCAGTACCTTCAGCTTGATTGCTTTTACAATACTTGGGTGTTTCAGCTTTTAATGGCTCACGTTGTAGAAGGAGTGAGATCCCTCAGTGTTCTTATTTAAACTACAGGTAACTGTAGAAATACAACAAATCATTGGAGCCTATTCCCAGATGACTCGTCAATAAGTCAATTCATTTGGTCACGAGCAAATTATCTTGACTACCTGCCAGAATTCCATTATTTTGAATTGTCTTTATAAAAAAAAACCCTCCCTGAACTTTAGTCTCAAGTCATTCCCACATGAACACAGACATCGTGTTGGATTGATTCATGCTTTCCTGAACATGAAGTTGTACTGAACACTCAAGATGGGTTTGAAAGTTTGTTAACCACTTCAGGGACAATTCTTAAGGCCTCTGTTTGCTTCAAACTTACTTACTTACCCAAAATGATTTGAATGAACACTACAAGTAGTTAAATGCTCTAGAATAGTATACTTAATAGAATACTTAGCTACCGTTAGCCACTACACGCTCCTGTCCATACCAGACCGAGTGAGGTCTTGCGGTCTGTGATCAACTTTGGGGAAAAAATTGTCAGATGATTGTCGACACTAAAATTGTCATCAGTGTACAAGATACAACACTACGAGGATGCAGCCAGCTCAAATGATCTGTCATAGAACGACAAACAGAGTGGACATCAGTCATCAAGACTGTTCTTTCCGCACTCTTAGAATAATGCAATGTGTGTGTTCTATCGGACGGATCACCTCTTAAGGAGTTCGAAGCCTACTAGAGAGCAGAATGTGTATTGAAGTTGAAACACTGAGGAGGGAAATAACTGACTTTCTACAGTTGATATTGAGGAAATAAATCTGAACTATCTGTTGAGGGATTTTTCATGTTGTTGCAGAAAACGTCTGACAAACGTGACTTTATCTTCTGAACGGATGTCCCTCTGTTCAACACTCACAAAACAGCAATTAGCTAAACGTTCCGAATGCCTAAACAAGTTCATTAACATTCTTTGAGGGCTCTAAAAAGTATTTTTGGGAAATGAGGCAATGTGTGAGAATATGGAGGCCCAAGTGTACAGTATTAAATTTTGAATTGTAAAAGTCATTATTGTGGATTGTTATGTCATCATTAGTTTCAGTTATATAGTTAATGTTTCATAATGTCATGACAGTGGTGTTTGAACTCTTACCTTTCAGCCAATCGCACACACCCTCCCTCATAAGCTAGCAAACTCTACTGCCGCTAGATTTAACCAGCTAACCTCTTAGCTTGAGCAACAACAAATCTAATTCTGAATCCACCACCTCGCTGTCACTGCTCATAAATACAGAACACAGACAGACTAGATTGTCCTTTTTTATATAGTTTAACAAGGCTGCACATGCTACCTTCCTAGCTTAGCTGGCTAACTAGCCAAGTAGAACTGCAAGCTTGGTTTAGCATTAAAGCAATGACACAATTGATTAATTCCAAGTTATGTCAGTATTGTTTTGAATTAAATATGTTGTTACTCTACAAGTAGAAAGGCAGTCTTCTTTTTTTGTGGCTGCTGTTGCTAACAGGAGCTAGCTAACACTGGCTCTGATGCTGAATAATAATCCCAAGTTTACAAGCCAGCTGGGTTGGAAGCTGGCTAGCACGAGCAGCCGTGTTGAGCTAAGTTACCGATTTGGCTACTGTTTATTTACAGCAGCAGGTCTGTTCAGAATCAGAATGACTTTGACGTTGTCTTGCTAACAGGCGCTACGTACGGTAGCAGTTCTCGAGTTTGCTGTTTTATGAGAGGCTTGAGATCAGCGGAGAGGCCACTGTCATGAAAAGTGAAATTATGACAATAACGGATAATAAGGAAATGGTTGGTTTATGTTTTACACTGTTTGTTTTTTTTTCTTCATATGTTTATCTCACAATACATTTTTAATTTATTTAATATTGGCCACATCGGGGTTCCATATGAGAAAGTGTTCAAGGAGTTAACAGTGAACAACGGGCCTGTTGATGGACGTGAGCATCTGAGGGTGTCTTCTGTCCCATCTCCCTCTGAAGATGACAAAAATATGTAACACTTATTTGTTTGAAGCCATTTCTCCTCAGTGAGGCTCTCATTTGTTTTATGTTATTCAAGTTCCTCTTAATTACCATGGGATTTTATTCTTCCCTCGGCATCATTTTGTCCGGCTGTGTTGTTCCTGGTGAGGGGTGTGTGTGTTTTGTGTGTGTGTGTGTGTGTGTGTGTGTGTCAGGCTGCTCTGTGGTTGTTTTCAGGGCCGCTTTCCGCTCTGCCTGTTTGTGTTGTTTCGTCTGCCCTTACTGCTCAGCCTACTGTCAGTGCATTAGTTGAATTTAAATCTATGCATACACACTTGTTTTCCTGAACGCTTAAAAAGCTGCAATATGTAAGAATCGACCATCTCTGATTTATACTTCCGACGAACAGAGTGACCGCTAACTGTAGCTTGACCGCGCTAGCGCGCTCAGTTGGCGATACCTAGCTGACGCTGCCTGGAACCAGAGCTGGGTGACCGGGCTCGGCAGTCTCCCAGTGGGCGGCGCCGTGGCTAGCTGGTTAGCACGCCAACCTCCATGAATATCTCTGCAACACAGTACATAAATGTGTTTTTACATAATGTCAAAACTGTTATTTCTTCACATTCTGTCAATAACCGAGCTACATTTTGAATGTTTGAGAACTAAATTTTACATATTGCACTTTTGAAGCGTCTGTCAGGAGATGTCAGTCGTGAAGACTTTGTGATATTCGATGTTAAATCTGTAAAGGATGCACACCCTCGAGCACACTGCTGTCAGATCGGACTGCGCCCTAAAAACTGTTTCCCAGAAACAACTCCTCCTTTCATTTGACACTTGAAGTGGATCTGGAGATCCGGGAGAGTTCTGGATCCGGTGATCACGAGCAGTGAGCAGACGTGGACCAGTCAGGCTGGATTCAGAGGGAAGTCCAGTGTAAATACTGAGGATGCACCAAATCAACCCAAGTGTAGTTTTGTCAACCTTAATGGTTTGAAAAATGCTGTACTGTACATTTGCAAGGGGTCACTGCTGCCACCCTCAGTTGTAATGTTTACTGTACTCTTTGATATCTCTGTACTGGAAAGGTCAAATATATTTCTAGAGTGGAATTTGGATTTTATGCAAATTGTTGATGTTTTTTCCTGTAATTAAAAGCAATAAATATAAAAATGATAAGTGACTTTGTCCCGAGTCACATGTGATTTATTGTTGGGTTATTCCAGAAGGTTGGGCAGCCTGATGCTCGTCATGTTTCCTGAGTTGTAAAAGGTGTGCCTGAGTTTTATATGAACTGTAACGCTGAGGATCAGAGCTCAGGATAATCAGCCACACTGTGATGCCAAAGAGTCGATTCCTGGTAAATGGATCGAGAATGTAGATTTAGTCACACATTTAAGAGAAAGTTGTCTAAATCATCATCAGATGTCAGCAGCTGGCTTTACATCAGCTGATATGAGTAACTTACAACATTTGAATTTTCTCTTAACCTCTTTATTAAAATCACCAGAGACCTTTAAAGCTACAGTCATAGGAACCTACACTGGATGCAGAAGAATCTCCCAGACATTTAAATACAAAATATAGTAGATAAATACTCACAAACTTTGACTAATTGACAAATGTAGGTCATTCTTCCATCTGTGTGAAGAAACAAGCGCCACGTTCATCACAACCTGGAAAGTACTCAACTGGCAAAACGCACAATCTTTTGTCTTGACAGAAAAAGAGTTTGAAGTTTCTGATATAACTAATGAGTCTTTTTGTTCAGAGTGAGACTGAAAAACAATGAGACAATTAAGTACCAATGCTTTTTCAAGAGACAAAGGAGCATCATCACCACGGCCATGAACTGAAATGTGTTGTGATGAGTGAGTAGTAACACAGACACTCGATGTCGGTCTGTCGATGTCTGAAACAGAACATTTTCTTCTCTGTGTGTTTAGCTCCTGTTGTTCTGTACGGAGTCTATGAGACTCTTGTTGTACTCGGACACTTGCTGGTAGACGTTGCTGGCGACCGAGTCGTAGTCGCTCTCCTGGAGTTTAGAAGCGATAACTGACGCTACAGTTAAGGGAAGAACACAGACGGAACACTGGGCAGTTCTTACAGATCACAAATCACAGATCTCTCAAACCTGTCAGCCTCAGAGGGGACGAGTGACATCACTCACTGACTTCAGAAGGATACATTCTTTCATTACAAAGTTGTTCTGCTCCAGGTGCTGCCACTTCCTCTCAAGGTTAGCCAGCTGAAACACAAAGAGCGTACACACACACACACACACACACACAGTGGAAAAAACACAAGATTAGCATGAGCAGAATAATACAAGTTTTTATTGCCAAGGGGAACTTCAACAGCAGCACATCATCCCTGCTGCTTCTGGTCACAAGACCACGTCTGTGACATCACCTTCCTCAGAGGTAAGGGGCGGGGCTTGAGAGTCACTTGAGTAATCAAATGCACCTGAGTGCTGGGGGATGGGAGCGAGAGTCTGACAGTGACGAAGGCTGCATGGAGGAGAGAAGGAAGAGTGAGAGCAGTAATCTGACCTAAGGAAAGTGTAAAAGTTTAAACCCCAGGAGTGTGAGGAACAGACAGCGGCAACGTCCTTGGTTCGCGGCACTTGGAGGCCTGAAGTGACTCCGTTAAACGACCATCCGGCAGATAAGTGGTCTCAGCCTTTTGGCTCTCCAGGCTTTTCCAACCCCTCTCAACCCCCACTGTCAAATGTCTCAGTGACATCCTGCCAAATTCAATCCATATTCATTCACCCCCCTCATCCACCTGCAAACATCTCATACATACAAGCCCTGTCTACACGAAGGGAAACGCGACATTACCTTCTCACACTCACTCAGCTGCTTGGACTAAACTACTGGACTGAACGTACAACCATTCACTTGGACATTTTCTCATGGTGAATGCGTTTTTGTTTTGGATGTTATTGATCTAATGGACTTTGAAAATTCTGAATCTTGATTTTGTCTTTGTTGAAATGGGTTAATTTTCTGTTAGATTAATTGGGTCGTCCCTCCTTGGTTGTTTTACGAACTATTGATAAAACACTCATTTCTATTTTCAAATCTTTAGTTGACTAATATTTTGTGTGGTGTCGTATTCTTTATTCTTTTGTAGTAAGCTTTTGTTTGAGCTAGATGGATTGTTGAATTTTGCGGTATATATAGTTCTCAGGTTTATTTATTTAATTTTTTGTATATTTATAGAACCTAACGACAGGTTTTCTGGCACACCTGTTGCGCCCAACATTAACCTCTGAACCTGAGCTTGTTTTTCAAGCTTACGCTACAACCTGTGGTGTCATCACGATGGAGACTAAATCCCTTAAAGGACAAGTTCAGCCAAAAAGGAAAATTCAGTCATTATCTCCTCATCACCATGTCGATGGGAAGTTGGTTGTCCACAACACATTTTTGTTCATTTAATGCTTTACTTTTTTAAAGATATTATTTACACCCTTTTTGAATTTGAACGCTTCACTGTAGCACCCATCTGAAGTGGGTGACTTTCTCTTCATTAGGAAGAACATTGAAAATATCAGAAGCAGAGGCTCTTCTGGTAAATGTTTGCAGACAATTCAACGTTTAGTGAATGTACTTAAAGTTGTGATCACTTGCGGCAGTCACGTTCTCAGTAGTTAAAAAAGGTTGTAAAATAAAGTCATACTTAAAGATGTATCTTGTAATTCCACTAAACAGCTCGTGTTAGCATAGCGCTTGGTGAGACCTCCTGGTGCTGCTACCACTAGCGTCACAATACAAAACTCCCATAGGGAAACTGCTGATTTACGTGCAATTAGTTTCAATTCGAGTTAAATGTTAAAATATCTATCTGATGTATTGAACTTGTACTGAAACTTGCTGAGGGCTTTTAAGCTCATACATATAGTTCAGTGTATATGAACCACTGATTATATTATTCGTTGTTGTTTAGCCTTCGCTCTAAGGTGTCTTGATTTTGATCAGAAATTGTGCCTTTTACAAATGAGATTATTTTATACAGTTAGGTTCTTTTGTGATAACCTGCCTGGGCCAACTGGACACCTCGTGTTGTACCTCTGCTTTGATGGCGAGCTAACTGTGATTCACGTATTATTATCAAACCACTTTCCTCATAATGTGGCCGGACTGAACTGAACTTTCCACACGGAAGTATTAAATTCTGGAAACTAAAGTAACTGGAAAGGCCTAACTTCATGTTGTATTTATGTAAAGGTATGTGTATATTTTCTGCTGCAGTACAAAAAGCATACAGTACACAATAAATATTATACAGTATCATACAGTGCAGGAATATACGGTATGTTAATAATATAAAACACATTAAGCTCTAACCTGAGCGTGAGTCTCGTTTTCTTGCAGTTTGGTCTTCAGGGCTTCATATTGCTGGTTCATCTCTTCCAGCAGCTGTTTGAATGCATCCTGACGCTGAGTCAGCGACACGCGCTCCTCCTGCAGCCTCTGCACAGGGAGAACATGCGCTCGGTTAGCTGAAAGTTAGCTGCCTTTAGCACAAGACATTTAGCTCAGTGTGTCACACTGCTGCACATCTCTGCCTGTGCTACCTTCTTCTTCTCCTCCGCCGTGGTCCTCAGCGTGTCCAGGTCTCTGTAGGTGGTCAGCTCAGACTCCATGGTGCTGACGCGCTCCTTCAGGCTGCTCAGCTCGCCGGTGATCTTCCCCTCCAGCTGCTGCACCTTCTCCAGGTCCTGCTGCAGGCGCTGGGACTCTGGGTGGAGGTGAGTGCAGGGACGGAGCACAGAGGGGCAGTTTGACAGTTAGCATTGGCAAGGTTTCAAAGACTGTGTGTGTGTGTGTGTGTGTGTGTGTGTGTGTGTGTGTGTGTGTGTGTGTGTGTGTGTGTGTTACTAACCAGTTGTCAGTCCCCTGGCGGTGCTCTCTGATTGGACCACCTCCGTCTCCTTGCTGACCAGCACTTCCTGCATGTTCCTCAGCTCACTAGCGGTAACTGTGTCCACCTGACGTAACCGCAGCATGTTCTGCACACGCACACACACACACACACACACACACACACACTTAGTCTTCTGTACCACACTTTCTTTTGGGACATTCCTGTTACTCATCTTATCAGCCATTCATTCTCCCTCCCTTTGCCATCGTCTTCACTGTCCTTTCGTGTCTGTCCTTCACTCTAATATTCCCCCCCGTCCTCCTCACCCTGCTGCAGTGCTCCAGGAGGGAGACGATGTTCTCCTGGCTCTGTGTCATCTTCTCCTGCTCCTGAGTTCTGGACTCCTCAAAAGACTCCAGGTACCCTGAAACACATGTCATGCAGACACACTGAAGCTCATGTGTGCAGGGTTTGTCACCTCCCGGTGGTCATTTCCAAAGCGGCACTGCAGAGTGCACGCTACCACAGAACTGTCAGCCATCATATCCCTGTATTAGTTAGAGCAGTTTTAAAATCAACATCTAACTCTGCACGGCACCAGAGCAGTTAGACAAGAATGGATTATACAGTAACTGGATTTTGTCTTAATAAGAACTTCTTGTTATATCTACGTAACTCAACAGTCACTCTGTTATCCACCCCTCTGTCACTCCAAATATATGAAAGAATCAATAGTCATACCCACGACCTACCTGATCTACATCGTGTACTGAGTAAATACAACTGTGATTTCACACAAGTTGACTCAGGTCCAATCATATCTGTTGTCAAATGTCCAACTTACGGTCAATCTCCTCCTCTTTCTTCTTCAGCTCCTTGTATTTCTGCTGACATTCCCCTGATGGGCAGACAGGAAACTTAGTTAAGCAAGCAATCACATGGTTATTAAACCGAAGTATTGAATGTATACTTTAAGTGTCCAAGGAACATTTAGATAAAACTGCTGATTCATTATTTGGTTGATTGGTAGAAAATTAATCAATAACATTTCTGACAGTTTAGTAATAATTCATACATCATGTGTCTTTTTCAGTTTTTCCTTATTTTTGTGTTTTGGACTGTTGATCACACAGAAAAAGTCATTCACAGATGTCACTAAAATAAAAAACTATCAGCAGATAAAGTCCTAATTAAAACTATAGTTTAAGCTCATGATATATTCAAAAAAATAGATTTGACAGTGTCATTTTATAGTTTGTAACATTTAAACTATAAAATTACAGATTTTAGAGGAAACCAAAGCTGTGACAGAGAATTTGGAAGCTGTTACCCTGAGCTTCCTCCGAGTCCTGCTCCAGCTGACGGATCTCCTCTGTGATTTGTGCCGTCCTGTCCCTGATCTCTGTGAGTCTGAGTTCCAAATTTAGAAGCAAGTTAGGAAGAGTTCAAAGGTCGCAGGTTGAATGAGGTAAAACATACACACAAGGACCTCTCGAACGCTTCATTTAGCCTTTTTTAAACCAGTTCACAAGAATTTCCAACTGGATCCATTTATGATAGCTGAACATTTGAACCACAACTTTTGGCAAAAGATGCTGCAGAGAGATGCTGACTGTGTTCTGGCCTGATCTGATTTGGCTTCTTTGGTTTCATGCTTGAACTTCTAATTTTAAGTAATAAATTCATCAAAATAAAAATGAAAATCAAAGCCAACAGTGCAGACACAGTGTTTTGGTGTAACATGTTGTGTTCAATATGAAGACATACTGTCTCTCCATGCTGGCGATTTCCTGGTTGTCCTCCTTCACCTGGAAACAAAGCAGCATCTTAAATGTTGATGTCTCATCAGGAGTCATCACTACTTCCCAGAGAACGTCTATTATCAGTCTGTCTGGATTCAGTTATTCAACTATCGTTTAGTTTGCTTGAAATGAATGTAATCATGTGGAGTTTATCTCCTTTTTGTCAGAAACTGTCTTAACTGTGTTTTGAATAAATGCAGCTAGTATGGGTCTAATAGAAACTTTGTCGTTCCATATTGTCTGTATCAGTTTGAACTTGTGGACTCACCTGTTTGAATAATTTATCCCTCTCCTCCTGAGGGGAGCCCAGGCTCTTGTGCTCAGCCTCCTTGGCTTCCCGCTTCGCCTCCAGCTCAGACAGAGTCCCGTGAAGCCGAACCACTTCCTGCTTTATGTGAGAGTGGGCCAGCTCCTGCACAGAGGAGGATGTAAATTAAATCAGCTGGTAATACTACTACTACTGTTTACACTACTGCTACTGCTGTTAGTACCACAGCCAGTGATGTCACTGCTGCCATCACACTACACAGCAGCGGGGTGTAACTGAAAAGCTATTTGTATTTACTTCACATGTGTATTTATCTACTTTTTGTCTGTGTCTTTAACACACTTCATCGTCCTCCTTCCCAGGGTATCTGCAGGTCTTGAAAAGTCTTTGAACACATTTCTCCCGTTTCCTCAACAAAAAAGCTTAAGAGGGTCTTACATTTAATTTAAAAAGGTATGACATGTCTTTTCTGTCTTGTCGTGTGTGTGTGTGTGTGTGTGTGTGTGTGTGTGTGTGTGTGTGTGTGTGTGTGTGAGAGAGAACTAAACTAAGTACCAAACCTGGCAGGAAAATCCACTATTGTTCCACAACTCTGAGCTTATGTCAATTTTGTATGTGGACCTTAAATTATTTAGGTGTTTTTATTGAATTTGTTATCCATCCATCCACTCAGCAATCCATTTTCTGCAGCATGTGATTAATTAATCATATCATTGGGAATGATTGTTTTGTATCATTAAGATACCACAAAGCATTGATGGGCAGACAAAGCTTAATACAGCTTCGGGCCTTTCTTTTTATTTGTGCTGAAAAAGATTAGAAACAAGGTCACAGCACAGTGACATCTGGTGGTTTATTGTAAAACTTCCAGCAGCGCTTCAAGACCGGAGCCAAACTCATCACCACCACGCTGTGCTGTTAATAGCTGAGTGTTGTCCAGTGCCGTCTTCTTTTATCTTTGTTGTAACTTTGTGTTTTGTCCAAAGAGCTTCGATAGAAAAACGTGTTTACTGACATGAAAGATTGAAGTACCTTTTGTTGTAGTTGAGACTGGATGCTACTGTGGGCTCAGGTTTTAAAACTCATGGTTGATATTTATTTTCATTTCGTGAGTCGGAAGTGATTGGAGACTATTATTGATTAAAGTGGGACTTATATTCATTAAATAACTTCACCTTTATCAAATAATTACTTGATATCATGATGAAATGATACTTATGACTGTCTTTCTCATGTACATCACCAAATTTCTCAATTATTCTGGTTTCTTATCCCACTAAAGTGCTAACTGCATAGTTTAGCTGTGAAACTGTCGCACTGAATGACATTTGAAGCTTCAGATGTATTCCTTCCCCCACTAAACTCTGTAACTCCACTCACTGCTTCATAATCCTCCTTCCTGGTTATCAGAACGTCCAGCTCCTCCTGGAGAACAGCGAGCTCCTGCAAAAGAAAAGGGAAAGGAGAGGAGGTTGAGAAGGAGAAGAACACGAAGTACAGTAACACTGAGTGCAAACATCACACTTATACTTCAGTAACACCAGGAAAGGAGCAGCATCATCACATTAGACTAAAAACTACATCAGCACCTGTAGCAGTTCCTCATTGGCTCTTGTCATGGTGAAATACTTGTCTTGCTTCGCGGCCGGCATGGCCTGGATGACCTCGTCAGCGACGCGTCTCTCCCTCCTGATCTCTTCCTCTATCGCCTTGATGGCCTCCTCTCTCCTGCACGGCGAACACACATGGCAGGGTGGAAGAGTTTGTTTCAGTTTGCTTTGCCTCAATTAGTTGACAGCAGGGGGGGTGGAGACATGTGACAAAGATCCTGGGCCACAATCATACCCAGGACAGATAATACAGATATCCAGATAAGACAGCAAGATAGATACAGAAAGGATGGCGTAAAGGAAGAGACGTCAGACAGACTCGTGTCACTATCAGTGCTTCCTCTTGTCTTTCTTCCCCTCACTAATCCAATACCAGAACCTTTCTATCCATAAAAGCAGATAATGTCATTTGAATAACCACTTTTAAGTACTTAATTACGCTAATTTTATACATTCTTTTCTGTAGTACTGTGTTTAAATGAGAGTTGTTGTCGACAACAAAAGCCTTGCAAAGTAAGAAACACAGTAAGGAAGGAGGCCTGACTTCATCGATCATAAATGTTTAGCTAGCTCCGACAGTGTCAGCCTCTAGCTTTTACAACAAGGAACAAAGGTCATCTGCTGTGCTGGCTGCAGCACAGGTGACAGGTGAATAAAAGTTCGTCTGGGTGCCGGTGGAAGGGCAGGTAAGTGTCTTCAGTTCATATTCAGTAATATGTGACAGTAATAGTGACAGAATGAGACAACCAACATTACAGGAATACAACAGGAACACTGGCAGATGTAGATGTGTGTCAGCTCACTAACCTTTAAAACTGCAACTACATGTGTTCCTGACAGGAACAGGTGTGCTGTTCACTGAATCTCAGTCTCAAGAACGTCAATGAGTTTGTTTTCTCTGAAAGGTATCAGCAAAATAAGAGACACTCTGGTGTAGGTGATGACTGTGTGCTGTGTTTTAAAAGAGATCAAGTGATTATTAACACTGTGCTCTGATCTGATTACATAAGCAGATTTCTCAATCTGTAATATATGCATAAATGTAATGACTAAGATGCAAGGGTTCTGTCTTGTGGGGACATAACTAACATGACCGCCATGATTACCCTCATTAAGCTGTGCATGCGCGATAGTCACATCCCAGGATGTGCAATGAGGGCAGATAAAAAAAACATTCAGCTACTGCTTTTTTGCTGCATGATAAGTGAAACCTGCTCTTTAATTACAAATACAGATACTTTATATATCTGAATATATATTGCAGGAAACCAAAACAACACAATGTCAGTCGCTTTATAATATCGTAAAGCCCTAATATTCAGGCGTGTGCCCAAAAGACTGTATTTCCTGCAATGTCATGTTTTTTTGTGGAAACATGAATTGTGATAACCTGCAAAAAATATACATACTGGAATTAGGAAAGCAGATTCAGTGGTGAGGCAAAGCTCTGAACTCAAAGCGATGAAAAAGGGATGATAAAAGAGACGTCTATTTTCCATATCAAGCACAGATTGTTTTTTTCTCCAGGGTTTGATAATGGAAAGGAGCCGGCGACCTCCTCTGCAGTGGCTGACTGCAGTAGTAGCACTGACTGTACTGGGCAGTAACGTTGCGATTGTGGAAGACAACATACAAGTAGGAGAACTTCTTTCTAGTCTATTTGTGAAGCTGGTACTCTTCCAGCGAGAGGAGTGATGATGTGATTTCTGGATCATAACTTACTGTTTTTGCTGTGTTCCTTGTGCTCTGTAAGTGTTTATTCAGAATGTTTATTTAGTCTATTAACTGTCCGTCCATTACCCATCAGCAAGAAAAGATCTTGACCAACACGACTCTGAAAGTCATTCCTCATGGTGACAACAGCTCTCGTGTTACTAAACTGGTGATTGAGGGGGGCCTGATCACTCTGAACGAGGCTGACAGAAAAGCCCTGGCTACTTATCCTGGACTGGTTGAACTCCACCTCGACGGTAACCTGGTGACCGCGATACCAGCAAAATACTTCTCTGTGGTACCACAACTCAAAGTGCTGTCTCTGTCCGGGAACAAAATCAGCAGGTAAATAAGAAACAAATAAAGGAATCTGCTCTCCACCTTCTGTATATAATAAGGAAAACATGTGTTACTGATTAACCAAGAGTGTGACAACATCACTGGTATAAGTATGGATGTTAAAGTACTACCACTGCTGATAGAATAAATGCTGCATATGTGAACAACTAATCCTATGACTGGATGTTTCTGCAGCCTGGACCCAGAGTGTTTCTCTGGCCTAGATAACCTGATAAAGCTGAACCTGTCCCACAATCTGCTGACAAGTCTCCATACACAGCTATTCACCCGGCTCAAATGTCTACAGGTAAACCGGAAATCTTTCAGTAGCTTTCACACAATTATTAGGACAATGAATTGTCAGGCTAAAACTTCTTATTGGCTGATATTTTTTACACAATCTTGTCTTAACCTGAAGTTTTTATTGTCTATCATTCCTTAATGTTTAAAGTTCGATCTAAATACACTGCAGTTGATTATTATTACGTGAACCTGCTGATCCTTTGGAAATCTAGTAGGGCTGGGCGATTTTTTCGGTTTAAATGATTAATTTGCATTTTTACTTTCCTACGGTTTGTGAAATGGCTGAACCGAAAAATCGTGATTTAAAAACAGTTCTAGACTCTGCAGATTTGTTTTGCTTTAACCCATTTGTACCGGATGCTGCCTGGCGCTGCGCTACATTCCATCTACCGCCGGTTGCTGCGTAACGCAGCTTTGAAGCTCCCGCCGGCTGCAGCGTAGCGCAACATTGGTGATTTGTCGTCATTTTCATGACGCATATAGCATATAATGCACTGTCATTGGTTCAAATATACATGACGTGGGTCTTGTTGGGTTTTTAAAACCACGTGACCACCCAAATGTCACGTGGTTGGCCGACAATCACGTGATTGTCGGCCAACCACACGACATTTGGGATACGCGACAAGAGAATTTTTTTTTTGATTTAAAAAAAATCTTTGCACAATAATGACAACCAAGTGGTGCTGATTTTTTTTTATTTTTATTTATCTTTTTATTCTTGAACAACTGATTTGTTCACATAGGCCTAGATTACTTGGTAATCTCATTTATTTTTATTGTGTTAATAAAGAAAATATGTATTTGAATTTGCCTTGGTCTTTTTAGTTTGTTTAGAGAAAAACAGAAAAAAATCGAGGTTTAAATCGAAAATTATCCATTAGTTAGAAAAAAATCGAGATTTTATTTTTAGGCCAAATCGCCCAGCCCTAAAATCTAGTAGTTTTTTTATTAACCAAGTCATAATTAATCCATTTAACCTGACCCTGTCTGGTGCCATCAGGTGCTGGGCCTCCAGGAAAACCCCTGGAACTGTTCCTGTCCCCTGCTGAGCAGTACTGGAAAGGTCAAAGCAAAAAGAGTCATTGCTGGTAATAATTTCCTCTCTGCAACTTTTCAGTAATATAGCCAACATGTGATCCAGGCTGTCTTAATCATTTACACTTCTATATTTAGGGTTTATAATTTAAATTTGAGAGGGTACAAATTGGATAGAAATATAATGATTCAAGTTAGGGATGTTAATGATTAATCGTTAATCGATAAATCACTGTTAAGAATTTAACTGATTAAAAATATATTAACCGACAGTCAGAGATTGAAGAAAAAACATCACAAATACTTATAAATTACAAAGTACATGCTTATCAAATATATCAAAAATAAATACATAATACTGTTAAGTTATATTTAATACAAAAAATACAAAATGACATTTTATATTAAATTATATTATTGCATTTTAGCTATTTAGTAGCCTCAAAATGGGTTGGATTTTGTTGGGGAGAGCTGCTGAATAGTGACTTCTGCAATTAAAATGATGTCAGAATATAATAATAGATAATAGGATATTCATTTTAACTCAAAAAACAAATAGGTATGTGGAATCGATAATACTATTGCGTTTTCATTTTTCGATGTGTATCATCATTTCAATAAAAGTCCCTAATGGGCAGATTAAGTTAAAGGGTGCATTTCTGAGGGGCTTTTCTATGTGATGTCTGGCTCTACAGTGGGACCAGAAGTCACCTGTGCTTCTCTAGAAGATCAGGCTGGAAAGGAGTTTTTGCAGGCTATAGCTGTGTGTTCCCCATCACTTGTTACTAGCCACCCACAGAAACCACCAACACCAGGCCCGAGGACCACACTGACAAGCCAGAACCACATCGACAAAGGCAAGACAAAGAGATTTGACTCAGTTTCTTATTCTTCAACCTTTCTTCAACTATAGGTTGTACAAACAAGCTTAACAGTCTCTCTCCCTCTCTCCATCCAAACCCAAACTAGATGAGACACCTGTGCTCGGCAACACGTGGAAGTTCACAGCATGTGTCGCGGTGCTGGCACTGTTCACCTCCATGCTCATCTTATGTGGCTTTAAAGGGCCATCCTGGTACAAGCTCTTCCACAACTACCGCCATCGGCGACTACGGCAAGAAGAGGAGGAGGAGGAGGACGTGGTGTCAACAGTGTTCTCAGAGACAGGAAGATACCAGAACCATTTGACTTTCACCTTTGAGCAAGAGAACGGGCAGACAGAGGCCGAGGAAGAAGAAGAGGAGGAGGATGGGTATTTTGAGGATCCATACATTAAGAGGGAAGAGTGACATTTAGGAGAGGAGGCATCGGCAGAACAATGAAGAGGAAAACATCAGACAAGACGAGGAGTAATTCATCACAGACGGCAGGGAATCTTTTTTTTTGTTTTTTTTTTATGATTTTGGCCTCCAAAGATATTAAAAAAAAGAGAACTAAGATACTTAGATTATTGTGCTGTATCCCATTTCGCAGTGATGTTTTGTCTTGTAACATGCCCCGGCCCACGGCGAGGTATGACATGTGCGTATTATGAGAGCACTCTATTCAAGTGAGCAATTGTTTGCAAAAAAACGTGGTCAAGCCGCTGCCACTTGGATTTTTGATGCACGTCTATCAGTAGTGTTACGGCGCTGGTGTTTGCAGCAGCTGAAAAGAACAACAGAGTTGCTTTTCAGCAATCCTCTCTTACGTTTTAACATTTTCTAATACACGTCATATATTAAATGAGTCTTTATATTTGTTATATTATGTTATATTGATATCATACATTATGATTATTATAAAGCAATTTGTGTTTTTCAGTTGAATTACATTTAAAGTTTAAGGAAATTCATTGTTAATTTTTCTAAAGTAATGTGTCCAAAGTCAATGAGTATCCGTGTTAAATAATAATAATATCTCAATATTGCCGAAAAATAATCGTGATTATGACTTTTTCCATAACTGAGCAGCCCTTACATCACCATGGGTGGATGAACTGTATACATCAGTAAATCATCAGTTATTTGTTTTCTCAGCACTAAAGCAGGATTGTTGGAATGTGGGTTATCAAGAATTCAAGAATATCAATTACAGAAAATATGAAGTAGAAACCTATCTTAGTTTGATATAACTAGTGCACAGATGTGGATCTTGACGGTCCACTCCACTCAACAGATCCATACTCTATATGCACACAGATGTGTTTCCTCCTTTTATATTTAAATTCAAATGAGTTGCTTGAATGGCACTCGTTTGAAACTGCCCGGGTTTATGTGAGCTCTTCAGGCAAAGGAGGAAAGATGTGATGCAGAATCAACGTTGCATGTCACTGTGTCAGTCTTCAAGTGTGCAGCTGTGCCAACTACAATGATTCCTCTCACATATAGTGAATGTACCCATGTAGCTTTCCATCCAGGCTGTATTAAGTTTATATTCCTGGCTGACAAACAGCATCAATCACCTGCTGTTTCCAGTTTAGGTCTACTTTTATTTGAGTTTCGGGGCCAAACATTACTGTTATGTTATGTAGCCACCACACTTCTGAAGAATGTTAACAAGTGGGTGAAAACTACAGATTCTTTCTTCTGCTTCATTACATTAATATATTTACATAACTGACTGTTGACGACACTAATTACACACCATTAAAATCTTACAAAATACTAAATGCATGTTTCTTTCCATGGTATTAGATTTCTTTCATTGTCATTTGATCATTGAACCATCATAAAAGATAAGTTTAAGAACAGGATGTCCCAAAATAAATTCTTTCCTCAGTGATCTCGAACTGTGTTTGAGAGGACCCCCTGTAAAATAAAAATAAGGATAAGAAGAGGAAGAAGAAGAACTTACTCTCTCCTCTCAGTGAAGATGCTATCAATGCTTTCAGCCTCGCTGTTATTTTGGTCTTTCACCTGGGAGGGAGGAGAGGACAGAAAATGAAGAAATGAGTGGGCGTTCTCATTATATTTGTAAAAAGGAAAGGTCTGTCCAACACCAGCCTGCTGAATGACACCTCTGACTTCTGAAGCTAGAGGTGTTACAGAGGTGTTACAAAAATAACCATAGTGCTTTCATGGTTTACTTACAATGTTGTAGTCATTGATCATTTCCTCCATCTCTGTGTTGGTGTTGAGCTTGTCCACCAGCTGGAAATAGAAATAAAGAAGTTACACTAACATGAATTTAATAACATCACCTACATATCAGTGCTCATCAGGTGTTTAACAAGACCTTCAAACCACCAAAGATTTTTCAAACACTTTGTACACACAAGATGTTTCGTTACCTTTTAACTTAAGCAAACCGGCTGGACAGCTAGGACCCAACATGTAGCATAATTCAGCTGCTAATCTGGGGGGATTTTTATTCCACCTGTACTTGCATTAATGCGTTTGTGTTTGCATTTTCTTTTTTTACACTCTGTATATAAGAAGTGAAAATAATTATAAACAATGGCTAACACGTCACCATGTTGTAATCAGCGAGCTGCCCTTGTAGATCCTTAATCTCGACAGCCAGGCCTTCAGCTCTGAGGGGGAAGAAAACAACAAAGGTGATTTGTTGGCACTGTTATAATATTGTAAATCATTATGTTCATTCATCGTATTAGTGGAGCTCTTGTGTTCGTACGTGACTTGTACCATTTTTACACCAAAATTAGCACGTATATGCAGTTTTGGTTTTTTTTACCGTGAGAAAACACACTAAAACTGTTTTTTTTGTTCTGGTGTGTCACATTAGACATCAAGAATGTGCCAGAAAAACAGCAACCTAACAATAACCTCATCAGGCTTGTTTTAAAAAAAGTCTTAATCAATAATGGTTTAGAATTAGACACACTGATTCTTCCAGAGCTGATTATGGAAGTAGCTAAGGAGTGAGACGTCTCACTTCTCTCTCATTTCTGTTGAGAGTTGACCAAACACAGTACTGAACCAGCAGCTGGCAAGGATCCAGTAGAGACACAGTCTCCCTTTCAAACTCAGCGCCGACTGAACGATGTCCGAGCGCTGCTTGAACAGAGATGGATGGAATATAAACAAGTCAGCGTCTTTCAAATTCAACACATGTCACAGCATTACGTGAAATATCGGGCAAGAATAAAATTGTCCAGTCAGCGGTTGTGTTTCCATCAAATTAGACACTACTGCAGAGTCATTTGACGTGGGAGTGAACGTTGATTGTACCATTCACATTAAAGACAAAAGCCAGATGTCAGCAGGTGTTGGTGGTTTTTGTTCTCCAGTGTAAAGGGGGTGCTGTTAACATAGAGCTAACAGGTTTCCACCACTCTCATCTAACACTTCCAGACTGGAGAACAGGGTCTATTTTTAACCCAATATACTGCTATTATTAATGAATTACCATGACATCTATACATGTTGGATGAACTAAATCCATCAGACACTTTCCCCTACTGAGCTGGGTCTGATGGATCCTGACAGCATCTCATCACATTTTTTTTTAGTTCAAGGTCACATATTGTGGAAAGGGAGATTTCCATGTCCTCTTTGATCACAAAGCGGGTTCAGAATGTTATATAAACACAGAGAAAATATCAAGTATCCAGAAACTGTGCCTTTAAATGAGCTTTTAGGACTTCTGTAAAGTTGTGATGTTCCATCTATACAGTCACCATCGCTGACCATGTCCCCAGCATGGCCGCTGTTGAAAAGCATAGGGAGCGTTGCCTGTTCAGGCCTTTGAAAGCTGACCAATCACAGCAGACCCAAAATAAAAGCATGAACCTGAAATTGAGCATAATTTGGGACCTTTAATAGATTTAGAAAATAGTTCTTATTTTTACTTGGACAGCATGTGTTTAAGAAGTATTGTTTTATTACTTTTCCGTTAGAATTCATAGGTTTCGATGATGAGGTAGTGGAGTCCACAAACATATCCCTAGTGTTCCATGTATTTATGAATATTTGAAGGCTGTGGGATGCAGTGGGCCTAAATGGAATTGGAGAACATGCTCTGTTTGTAATTACAAGTTGTACAGTGCTACAGCACTACCTAGTAATGACAGCACTCACCTCTTCTCATAAGAGAGATAAACAGAGTTCTCTTGGTTGTAGTTGTCGATCTCTTTGTGCAGTTTGCTGGTTTCTGTGGTTAACTCGTTGATCTTACTCCTAACAGCACAACAACAAACGCATTCACTTTCAAATGGTAAAACTTTCCAGTGTGTACCAGCAGGTACTTTAAGAAAGGTTTGCCCTGCTGGGAACACTTGCTTAGGAGAGGGCTGAACATCTTTTACACAACAATTTTGTCCCTGGCAGTAGGATCAATAGTAGCATGTGTTACCTCAGAAGGCCCAAATAGTAGGACTTATCCAGAATCTGTCTCTGAGGACCTTTTCGGGATGGAAGGAGGAGGCAGGTAGTGGAGAAAAGAGGGAGAGAGAAGCGTGACACCATGATGTCGTGTCTGTTTTAACATGGCTCACAATGACTGCACCAACATTAAACCATACAAGTAAACATCTATCCATGTGAGAAGCGTGAGCTGATGTCAAACTTACCTTTCATGCCAGTCTTCATCCCACTGAGGCCCTGTTGGGTCACAGGCCTGTCGGTCACTTTGATTGGTGCTGACAGGACTCCAGGGGTGGCGATGGGGATCCCTCCCCTCATACCAGGATGTCCGCTTGTACCTGGAACCATCTGGAATGAAAATAAATTAATAAAATTCAGTGAGACTGGGTCTCTAATCGCTCATTTATCGAAAAAGATGGCATTAGAAATTCAGACCAGTTACTATCACTGCAACATGTAGAGATATCAGGTGCTAATTACATCACAGATGTTAAGATCACAAATGCAAGCACAAACTTTCCTTGAACTAAAAGTAGTCTGTTTGAGAGTTCCATGATAAATAAGTTTAACTTGTCAGAGATATAAGTCAGCCAGTCAGTAATGAGACGGAGGATGCAACAGCTACTTTCACATCTTTTCTTTTTCTTTTCCTTAAAACATGTTGACCTGAGACATGAAAAAGATCACCAAAGGCCAGGAAACAGATATATTGCGGCTTTAGCACCTTTGCTATTCTGCTGTAGTACATATGTTGCTGTGACTTAAGCAGTGTAACCAATACACTCACGGGAGGAGCACTTATCTTAAAGCTAAAAATCCATCCAAACTGCGGCTGACTTACCCCAGTTGCAACACGAATCGCTGTAGGAGGAGGTCTGATGGCTGTTGGGGGTCTCCCAGCGCCTGGGAGCGCAGATCCACTGCGGCTGGCTGGGCGGCCCATGCTGGAGGGAGGCCGCTGGCTCGCCATGATGCCTTAAACCTCTGGACAGTAACAACAATAAGTGCAAATCAGATATTTGAAGCTGATGGGTGGAAACAATCTCATACAACCCAAGGGTGCTACTATAACTCAGCAGTTGTTAGCATGTTTGCTTGGTGACAGCAGGTGAGTGCTGTATATTGCTGTGTATATTTTCTGTCCGTACCTGTTCTGCCCACACCTGATTAGCATTTCACTGGCTGAACACATCTGATCTAATCTGATTGGGTACCACCGACATACTGTACTTAAAATATGAAGAGCAGCATAGGTCCTTCAAAGTGGCAGTGAGTACTTGAAGTCGCAACATAGTGAAAAATGTCAAGCTGTGAATGTATTGTGTCATACAAGTGCTGTTTAACAGAAAAAACTGCGTGAACACCGACAAAAAAAGTAGAAGAGGCTCTTCAGATGCAAAAAGAGCCTCGTGTTGTTCAGTTTTATGTCTCATTTGTCTAAACTGTGTCACCTTTCACACAAGGAATAAACAGATTATTTTTTTGTCTAAAGTACAGTGGAATCTTCTTTTTTTTTTTCTAGTCATGAAATAGTAAAATAATCGATTTTTTATCATTTTAACAAATATTGAGATTGCGACATAATTCACAATTAATGGGAATTATCATTTCTGTGTAACTAATAACTAACTATTAAAACTAATGGTTTTAATAACTATTTATTAACTAAACTATGATAATGTGACATTTGTTGGGATCTGTACCCAGCAAACATATCTGTTTTTAGTTAACAACTGGACAGCAAGCTCTGCAGGTCCACACATCTCTGCAGCGCTTCAGCACTGTCGTTTGTCTCACATTTTACCCATAAACCCCAGTTTGAGGCTGAATTGTGAGCCAAAGTCCTTCACACATGATTTTTACTTGCACCACTGACGCCAAGTCGGAGAAATTAAAGACAGTTTCTCCATGTGGTTCATCAACATGATCTTATGTAAGCGTTGTTTTTCTGTTATGAGAAGCATGCTGTACCATTAAGTTATGCGCTGCTGTTCGTTAGCATACACAGCAACGTTTTAACGATGAAAGCCAAGATAGCCAAACAATTGCTGGTAACGTTATCTTTACAGTTAAATCCACTTATCAAGAAAACATGAAGCATTGACTTGAAAGTATGACGGTAAGTTAAATGTAACATCAGCTAACTAACCTATAGCTAAACTCATGGCGGCCGTAGCCTTTGTAGTACGTTAGCCATTTTACTTCTTTAACGTAATTTAATGTTAAGATAACTTTGGCGTAAGCTTGTTACCACGGCGGAGCTAGCTGTTAGTAGCATAGACACGCTAGTAGTTAAATGTTTCGTACCTTAACTTGAACTGCTTCTTGGTCGTTTTAGCAGACAGTAGAGACGTCTAAAATGTCCAACCGAAGCGACTGTTTGGTAAGCTTGTCTCAATGCGAGGACAAATATCAAGTGGCGTTACTTCTAAAAAGGTTAAACATTATGTTAGCTATTAGCTTTAAGACAGTCAGCGACGGGAGGTGATGTTGTCGTTACCCCAGTAACCGTCTTCTTCTACTGGCCGAATCGTGGTTGGAAAAAGTATCTCTGCTGCCCCGCACCGGCCAAGAGCGGGAATACATGCCGACCACAATTCTTGATTTGTAAAGTTACCGTCCATAACAAACTATATTTTACTGTTTCCTCTACCACATAACCAGCATACATAGTTTTAAACCATAAATGTATATATTTTTTAAAAAGGTCAAACAAAAAGGTCAAACAAAATGTGAACAGTTTTAGTGATAGGTACAAAAATAAATCAACTCAAACTAAAGCAGTCTGTTTACTCTTTTGTGAATTGTATATACAATTCACGAAAGAGTAAACAGACTGCTTTAGTTTGAAAAGATATCTTTTCTATTCCATAATGCCCCACTAGGGTTCAATGTCTGTCTTTAGCATATTCATATAAAAATCCTCTTATCTCTTATTGTAACAACTGTTACATCCAGTAACAATACAGGAGAATATTAAATACCCAGCTGAGAAAATGGTAAGGAATTTGACAAATAAATGTTTTTCACAGCTGACTTGACTTGTAACAGACAGAAAAGCAAGAGTGCAACTAATGAATGTAACTAGAACATTTGCATTTCCTGCGAAAATACAGTGTGATGGCTGACAGCTGAAGTGATTTGAGAAAACTGCTGAATATACTGGAAAATAATGGCCTGAAATATATAAAACTATACTGCACTGCACTACACTGCTGAAGCAGTAGCAGAACTAAAGTTGAACATTTCCCCATTAGAAGGAATAGTCAAGCTCTAGGGCTTCTACAGTCAAAAGTTTGAGTCCTACATCTGAAATAAGACCATCAGCTGAAAGCCAACAAGATTTCCTACATGTCTCTGTATATACTGTCTATGTGTAAAAGATGTAGATACAAAATTTTCTCGTATTATATCATTTACATTTATCAGACACTTTGTTTGTCCAAAGCGACTTACAGTAATTCATACATTCATTCATACACTGATGAGAGCTGTCCCAAACAATTGTTTTTCAAACAATGATCTAGCGATCATTTTTTCGATTAGTCGACTAATCTAGTGATTAATTTAACATTACATGACCAAACAAAAGTGACGTAGTAACTGTAACTGTCTTGGGTAACTTATATGAGAAAAAAAATACAGCAGATAATAGCCAAGAATTATTGAGCAATGTGTTTTTACAGTAGCTCAAACATAAGAAAATATGCCACTTGGAGAATCAAATATAGAAATTTTATTGTTGAATTTCTCCACATTGGTGCAGTAAAAATGCTTGATATTACAGTATAGTTGTAGTCTTAGATGTGTAGAAGTCAAATGTACCATTCATAGCCAGGAATTATTCAGCAATGTGTTTTTACAGTAGCTCAAACATAAGAAAATATGCCACTTGGAGGTACAAATGTGGGATTTTATTGTTGAATTTCTCCACATTGGTGCAGTAAAAATGCTTGATATTAAGTATACTTGTAGTCTTAGATGTGCAGAAGTCAAATATACCACCCATAGCCAAGAATTATTGAGCAAAATGTTTTTACAGTAGCTCAAATACGTGAAAATATGCCACTTGGAGAATCAAATATAGAAATTTTATTGTTGAATTTCTCCACATTGGTGCAGTAAGAGTGCTCAATATCCAGTGTAGTTGTAGTCTTAGATGTGTAGAAGTCAAATGTACCATTCATAGCCAGGAATTATTCAGCAATGTGTTTTTACAGTAGCTCAAACATAAGAAAATATGCCACTTGGAGGTACAAATGTGGGATTTTATTGTTGAATTTCTCCACATTGGTGCAGTAAAAATGCTTGATATTAAGTATACTTGTAGTCTTAGATGTGCAGAAGTCAAATATACCACCCATAGCCAAGAATTATTGAGCAAAATGTTTTTACAGTAGCTCAAATACGTGAAAATATGCCACTTGGAGAATCAAATATAGAACTTTTATTGTTGAATTTCTCCACATTGGTGCAGTAAGAGTGCTCAATATCCAGTGTAGTTGTAGTCTTAGATGTGTAGAAGTCAAATGTACCATTCATAGCCAGGAATTATTCAGCAATGTGTTTTTACAGTAGCTCAAACATAAGAAAATATGCCACTTGGAGGTACAAATGTGGGATTTTATTGTTGAATTTCTCCACATTGGTGCAGTAAAAATGCTTGACATTAAGTACACTTGTAGTCTTAGATGTGCAGAAGTCAAATATACCACCCATAGCCAAGAATTATTGAGCAATGTGTTTTTACAGTAGCTCAAATACGTGAAAATATGCCACTTGGAGAATCAAATATAGAAATTTTATTGTTGAATTTCTCCACATTGGTGCAGTAAGAGTGCTCAATATCCAGTGTAGTTGTAGTCTTAGATGTGTAGATGTTAAACATACCATTCATAGCCAGGAATTATTCAGCAATGTGTTTTTACAGTTGTCACAGCCCCTTTAGTGGTCTTTCAGGGCCTGTGCTGGGCACTGTCTTGTGGGTGTGGGTGTGTCTCTCTCTCTCTCTCTCTCTCTCTCTCTCTCCTCAGATCCAGAGTTGATTGGAGCACAGGGCTCTGATTAGTGCAACTGGGTACACCTGGCCAGTGTTCTGGATGTGGTGATAAAAAGCCCTGTCTCTTTTCTCTTGGCTCTCTCGGGGGACAGCAGCGCATTTTTGGTTCTGTTGGCGTTACTTCGTTGTTCCTAAGTCTCACACCATACAAAACCATCGCAGTACATTTTCCACTTACCACCACACTACTGAGGCAGCTTTTTGAGAGGCACCATGCTGGGTGTCACTTGCTGGGTGACAGTGGCTATCTCTGCAAGACGTGGCTCTTGACACCCTATCTGAATCCACAACCGGGAGCACAGTTAAAGTATAACATGTAAGTGATTACACAGATTACGCTTAGTCCTATGCGTAAAAAACATATTGGCTTCATATATTGGCTCTTTGTCGCCTTTTATTTGTTGAATCCATATTTATTATTGTTTACTGTTTTCCCCCGTATATGTTAGAGCACACAAAAATACACGAAATGTTGTGGAGAGAGGAATTGGGCAGATGAAACGCCGCTTTCATGTCCTGCACGGCGAAATACGCCTCAGCCCAGAGAGGGCAAGTACAGTGATCACTGTATGCGCCATTCTCCACAACCTCTGCAAGCGGAGGAACATTCCACAGCCAGATGATGATGATGATGATGATGACCACGATGATGATGATGATGATGATGGCGGTGAATATGATAATGAATTTGGCCATGAGGAACAGAGTGGACTGGCATTTAGGGATCACTTTGTGAATACACATTTTAGGTGAACAACTTGGCACAAATCAGTCAACACACATTTGTTGATAACAGTTATTTGTTCACATTCATCTGTTTTCTTTCATTTTTTTCTATCTTAAGACTGTAATAGTCAGTCTTCAGTTGTAATAGCCGCTCTTTTGCTTTAAGGACCTTTTTTGCCTTTTTAAAACCCTCATTTCCATCCTCAATTTCTTGTCCACTAGTGAACTGGCACCAGCAGCAGGAGGGAGAGCAGAGGCAGGGGGTGCACAAAGAGGGCGAGTTGGAAGAGGAGATGCAGCTGGAGGAGGAAGAACTGGGGGAGGAAGAGCTGGGAGAGGAAGAGCTGGGAGAGGAGGTGAGGCTGGAAGAGGAAGAGCTAGGAGGGGGAGAAGAGGAGGAGCTGTGTGATTTGATGCTGCAGCTGGACTTTCATCTTGATTTCTCCTGTGGGGAAGATGGATATATATATAATTTGTAACACATTTTTGGGAAGTGGGTTGAACAGTTGCACATTGTAATTCTTCTGTAAATACTAAACTGAAATGTTTTTCATGTAGCCTATTGCAATTATTGCATACATACCCCTCAGTCTCCTTTAGCAACTCGGCTGCAGGATCAGCTGCACCCTCAAGGCCAGTTATGCTGGTGTCAGAGCCTAGGACGGCGTACACCACTGACGCAACTGGTGACAAAGGCACACCGCAGGGAAGGAAGCATTGATATTGAGGCATATTTCTTCCCATGCCTCCCGCTTCTTCTTACTCGTCACTCCAGACCCAAATTTACCCTTTATTATCCCCTTCCTCTCCAGCACAAACTGGGCCAGCAGCAACAATTGGTCCTGGGACCAGTTGGGCTTTCGCTTGCGTTTAACGCTTTCTTCACATTCATTTATCATGATAGGGGGACTTGAACGGTGGTATGGGCTGTTATTTAAAGTGTTGAAGTGCGGGAAATATGCTCATTGGATGATAGTTTGCAGGGTGCTTTCAATTGTCTCCTTAATTTAATGCAATTTACGTATTTTTATTGTTCGCTTTCTCTCTCTCTCTCTCTCTTCAACGTGCATATAGGCTACAACGTCATTATCGTGGTCTGCACAAACTTGTCATCACGGTGTATTCTGCTAACTGCACTGTCCATAACTACTTGATGGGAATTAGTTTCTAGTCAAGGCTATTTCCTTGTTTTTCGGTGATTTCGTGGGCTCGTTTGTGGGATGGTGCGGATGAGTTTCACCGAGACCGCCTCGCTCTGAACAACCAATCACCTTACCAATCAATCTTAGGGTTTAAAAATCTGATGAGTGAAAAGAAAACCCTAAGACTATAAGATCTTTGATGATGCTCACCTGTTTCTAAAAGGCGGACACCAACACCTGGTTTCCACTTTCTAGAAACAGGTGAGCATCATCAGAGATCTTATGGTCTTAGGGTTTTCTTTTCGGTGAAACAATGATGGTGCTCAAAGGCTCAGTCTATTAGATCTTTGATGATGCTCACCTGTTTCTAAAAGGTGGACACCAACACCTGGTTTCCACCTTCTAGAAACAGGTGAGCATCATCAAAGATCTAATAGTCGAGGTGTTTCTAAAAGGTAGAACCCTTTTTTTGGCAGATCTCCAGCACACTGGGCTCTTTGACCAATGAGAGTGTCATGAGATACTTTTGTTGGTTGTGAAATGAACAAATAAAGATTGATTCATTGAAATGTTGGAGTCTTTCTCTCTTTGTTAGTTTCTAAAAGTCAAACCGTTTTCTGTTCAGGTGTGTAGAAACAAACGATTAGATCTTTGATGATGCAACAAAGTTTTAAAGACTTCCAAACGTTCAGTTGCTGATGGTTCATCGCCCCATAAAGCTTCCATCTCTCAGGAACACAACCCTCCCCCCGGGCACTGTTCAGTCCGTACTTCAGACTTCACTCAGTTTTATAAGAATCAAACAAGAATTGAACCCACAACCTCAGAACTACTGACCCTGGTGTCACCCTGCTGAGCTAACAGGATGATGTCACAAAGAGTCTCTCAGAGGATTTCACTCGTTCTTCTGAGCAGCAACTTTATAAAGAGTCAGGATTCATACCCACAACCTCCAGACCAGCTCATCAGATACCTGAGTGTCCTGCCTTTGAGCACCATCATTGTTTCACTGAAAAGAAAACCCTGAGACTATTAGGTCTTTGATGATGCTCACCTGTTTCTAAAAAGTGGACACCAACACCTGGTTCTCGTCTGTCACCAGGTGCTGCTCATGAGGGAAATGTTGGTCTCTGCAGATGAAGCAATCAAGGAGTTTGAGCAGGTCTAAACCAACCTGGAATTATGAAATTACCAAATAAAGATTGAGTTAATGCTGGATGATCTTCATGAAACCTGCTCATCACATCACAAAGACTTCATCCTGGTGTGGCTGTGATGACTTACAACATCTTTAAAACTTTGTCACATCCTCACACTTCAATAAAAGTTTAGTTGCTGATGGTTCATTGTCCCATAACCCCCTGCTTCCATCTCTGAGGAACCTCGGGAGGGGACACGGCCCCCTCCCTCTCCCACTACTGCAGGACTGAGGCTCCAGGTACTGGCAGCCAGCAGGATTCGACCCGGTGCAAGCACCTCTGGTTACTGCCAGCCAGGAACAAACCCACTGCACGACCAAGTCCCCTTCGCTCTGGGTTCTCTTCTCTGGGCGCTTTTCAGTCCATACCTCAAACTTTATTGAGTTTTATAAGAATCAAACCCACAATCACAGAACTGCTAACCGGGCCTCTATCAGCCTGAGCTACTGGCTCTGACCGATGCTCTTTGTTTCTTTCAGATTTCATGTTTTTGAACGTCAACCCTAAAATTTCAAACAAGACTTGAACACATAACCTCAGAACTTCTAACCCTGGTGTCACCCTGCTGAGCTAACAGGATGACATCACAAAGAGTCTCTCAGAGGATTTCACTTGTTCTTCTGAGCAGCAGCTTTATAAAGAGTCAGGATTCAAACCCACAACCTCCAGACCAGCTCATCAGATACCTGAGTGTCCTGCCTTTGACTCTTTTAAGAGCTGTTTTCAAAACTCAAACTGCCTCAAGGATTGAACTCACAACCTCAAACCTTCAGGACAGTCCTCCGACACACTGCACTACCTGGATGTCAGGTGTGTGAACCTGAACTTTAGTTTGTGTCCAGGCTGTCTCAGTTTGTCCATCTGTGTCTCCATCAGGTCGTTGCCCAGCCCAAACATCGGTTCAACAGCAGCTCGTTGT
This sequence comes from Lagodon rhomboides, assembly GCA_039737535.1. Classification (NCBI taxonomy): domain Eukaryota; kingdom Metazoa; phylum Chordata; class Actinopteri; order Spariformes; family Sparidae; genus Lagodon; species Lagodon rhomboides. The sequence continues at coordinate 5,771,356 of CM077803.1, read as the reverse complement.
ATCAGGACGTCACCCTGCTGCTCCGTACTCCTCCAACCTCAGCGAGGTCTGAACCAAACCACAAGACTTTACTGTCATGTGCTAACGTTACATTTGAAGCCTGAAACAGTGAACCGCTCCTGATGGAGCAGAACATGTTGGTCAGACGCAGCATTTAACTTGTGATGGAGTGAGAAAACATTTACTAGCATCAATAAGCGGGACTTGAACTCACACACTGAAGTCTTTGCCTCCTTAGTTCAGACCGCTACACTAACATGTGAGCACACTTCACTGACCACGACTGAGACTAGACATCAGCTAAATCCCAGCTGGTCTTCCGCCCACAGTCATGAGGTTCTCAGTCAGCGATCAGACAGCGAGCCGGCTTCCCGGCTGCTTCATGTGTGTAGGAGATAAGGCTATCGCTTACACATAGCACAGTTCGCAGTTGTAGGCTACCAACGTCATTCCGCGGAGGTCTTGCAGTGAACAGTCACGTGAACAGCGAGTAAAGAAATAACAATGTCACAGCATCAGCTGCACTGCTGTGAAGAGTTCATGCGCGTTCCAGCGCCGGCTTGGCTGATGGCTGCAGTTACCCTAACGGCCGTCGTGTCACTATTGTGTCTTATTTCTTGATCCTGCCTCATGTCCCTTTAAATATTCTCAGTTTAGAGGCCTCCGACCCTAGAGTTTACGACATGGAGAGGCGCAATACGTCAAAGAAGAGGAAGTTCTCTGAGCTAGAAATTGAGACCATAACATCCCAGGTCCAATTGAACAAAGTAGTGTTCTTCGGCAGCCTGAAAAATGGCATCAAAGGAACACAGAAGAATGCGGTATGGAAACAATGAGAACTCCAATGAGACTACAGCGAAACAATTGGAGAAAATGGAGTGCAGACTTGATGCCACATTTCCGCTGTGGCCTCCAAATGTTGAAAAGCTGTTCCCCACCCTCTTGCCAACCACTAGCTTGGCTGACCTCGCCAATAAGGATTGCTGGTTTGGGATGCACCAGCTGCACAATGATCCAGAATTTATGTCTCTCGATGTTAAGGAATGGGCGACCAATGCTGCGTTCAAAAAAAGTGAGGTCAATGTACATGCAATGAACGTGGTCAATGACTGTGCCGAGCGTGGCGTCAAGCTCACATCCAACTTCGTCGCAGTGGCAAGGAAGGAGCAGCACCTGCAGAATGTGCTGCAGGCAGTTGAACATGACCGCAACCAACAGCCAAACCTTCGCCACTGCAAACGCAAGCTAATCCCTGAATAGGACGGTTACTCTTGGGTGGCGGGTGGGGAGACATATCTGGGGGTAGACGCACTGGCTAGGTTCAGAGTTCAAGTTCCATTTCCTCTCTCTTTCTCCCTGGTGATGTTGCTCAGTGGAGCAGACTCTGGCACAGACTGAGCAATTAAGTTTGAAGTTTAGTCAGTGTCAGCTCTTACCATTAGGCCCTGTGAGTTGCCAGTGAGTTAGCCACTAAAGAGGGTTTGTTCTTTTAAGCGTGTCAGTATCGCCCCTTGTGTTTAACAATACAGTCAATTAAACTTTATATGTGTGTCCGACATCCATCACTGCTGCACAAAATTCAGGGTAAGGCCACGTGAACATGTCCCATTGACCTCCATTCATTTGTCCGACAAAATGAATGGAGAATCTTGAAAGTTGAATTCTGAGAAATGCCCAAGTTGCCCAAAGGGCAAACAAACAACTTTTACTTTGATAACCCTATAGAACATGTTACTGTATAAAAGTTCACTGTACTCAACATTTACAGATCAACCTTTTGGCAATTAGACAAAAAATTGCACAAATTCGAAATTTCGCCAAAGTTCATGTGTTAGGTGGCACCCCTAAATCTCAATGGAATTCCTCAAAACTTTGCAAAAGTCATTTTTATGTTAATTGGAACAAAATGCAATGCCAGCCAAATTGATAGTTTGAAATAAAAATTTCCCATTCAAATCTGATGCACCCTAATGTATATGTATACACAAGTTATTTATCCGTTTCCGCTCTACTTCCTGAACTCCTCCCGTCGATGCAACCCACTTCCGTTCTGGTGGGCTGGGTTTGTTTTGCTAGCGAGCTCCGTTGTGCCGACAAAGCACTGATGTCGCAGTGACAAAGAGGATATAGCTGCTAACAATTACAACATGAAGAAAAGTGGTTCGGGAACGACGTGTGCGGTAGTTGGTTGCAAAAACTCTAGAAAGCACCTGAAGGAGTGGTTAGATAGAGAGTGCTACGACCACAAACCTGCTACGAAGAGGCAATGTCCATGTGCTCTATTGTTAACTTTTTTTGTCAAGCCTGATACCAACTCGGAATCAAGGACCTGGCTGAAGGCATTGAATGTAAAGAAAGCACCCCGCAACATTTTTGTTTGTTCCTATCACTTTGTTGACAAAAAACCAACCAAGGATAATCCTTTCCCAGAGTTGTGGTTGGGATACAATCGCCCTCCCGAGCCAAAGAGGCGTCAACTCGCCCAGCGGACCACTGCCTCCCCCCAGATAAAGAGACGCAGACTTGAATCTGAGGGTAAGTTCAGCAACTTTAGCTACAATACTGTTAATTATGAAGAAGTTGTCATACACTAACATTGCTACCGGTATTTTGCTAAGGCAGTTGATTGTTTTGGAGATGGGACAAACAATGCCCACGATAGCTACATCATTAATTGTGTGTGTGTGTGTGTGTGCCTGCATGTGTTAGTCTACATCATAAATACAATACAAGGTGGCAGGCTGTTGTGATGATGATTGTGTGTGTGCGTGCAGTTTTGCATTGAATTGGGGTGGGGGAGAGTAATGCCATCTCCTGTTAAAGTCGTAGAACCGTGTTCCCAAGCTAGCATCGCTGTGTTTACACCGGCAGACATTGCGCAAACCACGCAGACCGGAAGTGAAGTGCATTTCTGTAGGGTGATGGCGCCGCCCGTGTTTTGGCGCGTTAACTTGTGTATATACAAATATATGATCGATTCTATCGCAATTTATATTTAGGTAAAAAAAAAAAAAAATGGTCGGACATAAACTCGCAACCAAAAAGCGTGTTGCGGCCCTCAGGCGTAGTTCCACGCAGACTGGAGGAGGCCAGCTGGACCCTAACCTTGCATTTACACGGACAGAGGAGCGGGTGGCTGCGCTGATCGGGTCGGCTTCAATTTCAGGGATTAGTGGCGGGGGGACACAGACAGACGCAGAGTCTGAGGTGGGTAATGGTAAACATTTAATAGCCTACTAATATTTTTTGTACAGGCTTCAGGTGCTGGGAATCCCTGAATGCTTGAAGCATTTTGGCTGTTTAGCCTATATTCAAATTAACCACAGCCGTATGGTGCTGGAAAAACTTGCAAATGCACCGTGAAAAGTGTTTGTATTTGACTTGGGAAAAGGAGTAGGAACCATGTTTTTAGTTTAAATAATTACACGGTTGCAGTCAAAGTTTCTCTCTTTATTTAAATGATGTTTCAGATCATTCGGAGCCAGGCACGAGTGGCTGCGTTCAGGCTGCGGCTTAAGAAATGGAGCCAGTCCCAGAGCCAGTCCACTGCCAGTTGTGCGTGCGGGCATGTGTCCGCGGCCGCCCGTGCAGGCACACCACCGCCTGAGAAACCTGCGACAGTGGATGTCAGCTGTGGTACGGACAGACCCGCGACTGTGGATGTCGCCTGTGCCACAGCTCGCGGCTGCATGGTGCCAGGCTCCTGGGCCCCGACTGAAGTTGGACCCGGTGGAGAGGAGGATGACTGAGAAGCTCTGCCTGTATTGTGGCGACCCAAACCACATGGTGGCGAGCTGCCCAGGCAGATTTTAATTCCCAAGATCTTTTTTTTTTTTCTTTTTGTTGCTGAGGCCTAGTTTTTGCTGAGGCCTAGTTTTTTCAAGGAGCGTTCAAGGGTTTCATTGATCAAGCCTGAATAGAGACTGAGCCGTCCGTCATGAACCGTATGTTTTTCTCCTGCGTGTTATTGTTATTGTGTTAGTGTGATGTGCGTTTACCAGTTTTGCAGTTTAGCCTCTAGTAAAATTTGTGAAACAACTTTTTGCTTCCAGCTACTCATTATTGTGACTGCGCATTTGGCAAATTCGATATATATTCTATATAAAAAAAAAAACAATGAAATATTTGGATATTTTAAAAACAAAAAAGTATTTTTCACAAGGTTGATCATTTTGAAGGGTGGTCACCGCAGGACTTAATAGGTGTGTGTTTAAAATAGGGCTCAATAGGGCGCACAAATTTCTGTAATTAATCGCGATTAATTTATCAATAAATTAATTGCATTTTTCTACTGAAGACTGAAACTTCTAACAAATATTTATGTAAAATCATCAAATTAATGTAGAATAAATACAGTATTAAGTATTTTCCCTTGTTCATTTTAATGCCTGGTACAACTAAAGGTACATTTGTTTGGACAAGCATGATAAAAACAAAAATAGCTCATAAGAGTTTAATTCAAGAGCCAATATAGCCATTTTCCATGGTTTTCCTGAATAACCCAGCTCTTAAATTAAACTCTTAAAATTAACCTGTAAATACAAAGATCGGAGATTAATGAACCCAACTCCACACTGTTGATCTCTTGTTTGTCATCTGAGGAAGCTCAACTAAAGGTGGGTATCACGCATCATCCAATACAGACAATGTCCATGCTATCTCTCCTCTCCTCAACCAGATGAAGCTCCATAAATGATGTCCTCCTTTTGGCACTGGTCTAACATTCTGATATCTTGTGGATTACTTACAGAAAAAAACAGTTCAGTTGAGATTCATTAACCAGCAATCATATGTAAATTTGTCAAGATTAAAGCATTAAGAAGGCACCTAAAATGTGTCCGCCTAAATGGGCGGACAATTTGCAGAACAAGCTGAATTTTTCAAAAGCTGAAAAGGCTAAAAAAGTTGAACATTTTGAAAGCAGTTTCTCTAGCTGAACATGAAGGTCAATGTTTGAAAAAGCTGAAAAGGCAGAACGATGAATGTTTGAAAAGGCTGAAATGCTGAAAAGTAAGAGGCTGAATGGGCTAAAAAAAGTTGAACATTTTAATAGCTGAACAGTTTCTCTGGCTGCTGGAGCAGTAGCAGAACCAAAGTTGAAAATGTCTCCATAAGAATGAATGGGAAAACACCTCCCAAACTCCTGCAGGTTTTGAAAAAGGTGTAATAGTTATGGCAAAAATATTCATAGTGTGAGTAAGAGGCGACATTGTTGAATCATGTGATGTGTGTTTTATTTCTGTAGAGTGAAAAATGAGGGCGCTAGAGCGAGTTACAAAACAGGTACCGTCTGCTCTCCTCCAGAATTTTAGGCTCAAAATTAACATTGCGGCTTATGGGGGAGTTGCTGCAGTGCTTGTCGCTCTGGGGCTTCTACAGCCAAAGGTTTGAGTCCTACATCTGAAATAAGACAATCAGCTGAAAGCCAACAAGATTTCCTACATTTCTATGTATATATTGTGTATGTGAAGTAAAAGATGTGGGATCCAAATCAAGCTGAAGAGAATTTTTTCTCCAGTTTTACCAGCTGCTCTCCACTCTAATGATGATGTCACGCACTCTAGCTTGCGCAATACACACCCATTTTAAAATCAGAAATTGATCTAAAAATACTTAAAACTAAAACTGTGATGATTTCAAAACCGTAAAAGATTTTAAAAAAGCTGAATACCTGCCCAGTAGTTCATGGTCTTCTCACTCTTTAAAAGTTGGAATGTTGTTTGTAGCTCAAAGTTTGAGGGACAAGAAGAGATTGAAAGTCGGGTGGTTTTGAAGAGGATTTGAAGATTTTCCCATTCACTTCCATTGTAAATTGTTTTGCGAAAAAGCTGAATATCTGAAAAAGCTGAAAAGCTTACAAAGTACAAAGCTGAAAGAGTTTAAAAAGGTGAACATTATGATAGTTGAACGGTTTCTTTAGCTGAATGTATACTGAAGTAGTAGTAGAATGAAATTTGAAAAATTCCCCATATGGATGAATTGGAAAGAATTTGCAGAAAAGGCTGAATATTTCCAAAAGTATGAAAAATAGAAGAGGCCAAAAATACATGCTATCATATCCTCAAAAAGCTGAACATTCTGATAGTTGAATAGTTTCTGTAGCTCAAAATTTGTAGGAGGAGAAGCAAGCCGAAAAACGTACGGAAGAAAAACATGGGATTTCCACCAGGGATGGAACAGCTGCGCCGCGGTTTTGCTCAGTCCTCTGTCCGGCTTCAATCCCCACCGGCCGCGTAACGGCAGCGTAGCGCCTGTATTGTGTTTTATTTTGAAAGGGGGCGGAAGTGTATTACGTTGATTCTGTGTCGCATTTCCTGTCTGGTGCAATCTGCTCTGTTGATCTTCACGCGAAAAATAGAAGTGCTACAGATTGATAGTGCTGCAGAGCGGAGAGCTGCTGCTGGGGCGTTACCCAGCGCGCCCGGTGGGGATGGTCTCATTGATTAGAGTGGCAGCGATCAGCTCCGGTGACCACGGGGCAGCCGTTACGCGGCCGTTCCGTCCCCGGTGGAAATTAGCCTTAATAATAAAAACTTGAATAAATTCCAGAAGGACAATAGTGTGAATGCTTGTTAGCATTCACACTATTGTCATCCTGTACATCCGATATGGACTGAAGCTGTCTGGTTAGGCTTGCTATGAGCACCAGCTGCCTGATAATGTTTTGCAGCTTTTTGGCTGAACCTGCCATAGAGAGCCTTGAACAAAAAGACGATGACCCACTCTTTGTTTCAGCCAGCACAGCCTGTGTGTGTGTGGAGGGGATCTTCTATTGTCACTTTTGTCAGGTTAGGATTTTAGGACCCAATAGCAGATAACAGGAAGCAGGATGGGGGAACAAAAAGCAAGCTTTATTAAAAACAAAGCTGTGAAAACACAAAAATAATAAACTAGAAAAAAGAGGGCCAAATAAAGTAACAACTAAGGCTAAGCAAAGTACAACGAAAATGCAAAGTTCAAATCAAACATGAAAAACCAAAAGTCCAAAATCCAAGAAAACGTACCACTACAGGAGACACAAGAGGTGATACGGGAGGAATCTTCCACAAGAACGTAGCACAGAGCACACACACGCATGCGCGCACAGACACAAAGGAACAAAACAAACTGACAAGGAGTGAAGATGAACAAAGGCTTAAATGCACAGACACTGATGAGGGGACGAGGAGCAGGTGAGGAGAGAGACAGAGGGAAGAGGGCAGGTGAGATAACGAGGGGGAAGCACAGAGGAGGAATATCACAGGCAGAGGGAGGGAGACAAACATGCAACAAGGTGGAAAGGAGAAACAGGAAAAAACACAGAAGAGACACTGATCAGACACAAGAGGGCAAGGAAATCAGAACAAGAGACATGACAAAACACAGAACCATGACAACATTGGTCCATTTAGATTGTTAATGTAGATTGTACACGTATTAAACAACTAAACTAAACAAAAAAAACACCAATAAATAAAAAAATGTATTAAATAATACAAAATGTAATTAAATCCATAAAAAAAAAAAACCTAAGTAACTCTGCCAGAGTGTCTCTTTTGGGTCACTTTTGCCGGTTCCAAGCCCGGATAAAGGAGGAGAGTTGGAATTGTGACATTAAAAAAAACACGAAAAAAAAACAAAAACAAGAATCGACAGAAGAAGGAGTTGTAGGTCTAAATAGTCTTCATAGTTTGAAGGTACATTTACATTTAGGGCATTTAGCAGACACTTTTGTCCAATGCAATTACAATAAGTACATTTGTCACAAGAAAGAAACCACAACATATCACCGTCGATAGAGTAAGAATGCAACAATTGAAACAGTTTTCAAGCCCTCATCTGAGCATCAAGGATACCTTAAGTACATAAGTGCTACGATTTAAGTGCTAAGGGTAAGAACATACAAGTGCATATGTATTTTGGTTGTTTTTTTAAAGTCTAATTCCCAATCACACGTTCTCTTGCTTATTCCATTTCCTTGAATCATTAATTTCCCATTTGTTCCTTAGCATCTCTTCTTGTGTTTCCTCCGGTTTGCTCTCTTTTCCTCCAATTTTCTCTCCTTCGATCGTGACTTCCTGTCCTGTCTCTTCCTTACTTCTGTTGGCCCGGGGTGTTTCTTTGTCTCGTTCCATTTACTTGGATGGATGGCACACCATTGCTGGACAATCTTGTCTATCTCTGCAGGGGAGTCGCCAAGGAGTTTGGCTATTTTCTCCATTTCTCCAGGGCTCTTATTGTGTTCTAAAGTTTCCTCCACATTGAAAACTAACATGTGCTGCAATGCTTCGATGTTGTCTGGCAGTCTCAACCTCAACTCATTAGTGAGGTAGATAGTGAAGGCTTGATTCTTCTCATTTCTTATTTGTCTTCTTCTTCTTTTTCTTCTTCTTCTTCAAGGACACAATTCTTACAGAAAATGTGGTCCTTCAATCCTGCAGCGCGAAACAACGCAACACAATGCAATTCAAATACATTCAATTCAGTTGATTCAAAAAAATGTAATTCAAAGAAGGTGGAAACAAGGCAACTCAAATAAATGCAAAAAATTTGCTTTCCTTGTATTGTCACACCCCGTATGGGTACCTTCCCTTCAAACCTTGACAAATACATTTTGAAAAGTTGTTTCAGCCAATTGAAACAAATTTAATTTGATCAAATAAAACTCATTGATTTTACTTCAATTCAATGAGAAAAAAAATGAATAGATATTTAATTCGAGGGACAGAAGTGCTTACCCGGAGGCTCACCTTCAGGTTCTGCACCCCTCTTGAACCACCTGTTAAAATTTTGATTCCTCTCCTCCATGTCAAGCCTCAAGTTCTTCGCCCACTCCGGCTCAGGGCCGCTCTGCAGCTGCCGAGGCTTACAGGGAGCCTGCTGCCGTCCGGAGAGAAAAGGCAGAGGAAGTGCCAGGAGCCTTAACTTCAGCTTCTGCTGCTTTGTTGTCTTCACCAACTTTCACCAACTCCATGGTGGCTGAGGCCTACGCGGTCCCTTACGGAAGAGCCAAATAGGTGTCAGCTTCTGCCGCTTTCGTGAAGTGATCCTGGCAGGATCACTTGACACCGCAGAGGCTGACGGTAAAGAGATAGAAGTGCAGAAGGGAAGAAAATGAGCGAGAGGAAGAGCTAGAAGAAGGACCCAAGGTAGATGTTCCAATTTTAAAAGATTGAATATGTCTTTTTTCCCCCATCTGTGTAACTTGCTCATTATACTTGTGCTCCCCACAGGCAAAACTCGGGACATCTCTCTTTTGCGGTCAGTTACAGTAAAAAAACAACAAACAAGAAAACAATACATGGGTCACGTAGATTTTTTGTATTAAAAACTAGTGCAGCGTGACGTACCTTACGGCGCTCTTCCATGACCAGTTGTTTTATTTTCTCATACTCTCCTTCAACGTGACGGGAGACTGTGCGTGCACACGGCAGTATGTCTTCCACCAGCGTGTTACTTCCATATTTGGCTCCAGTGTCGAGCAGCTCCTCTGCAACGTTGATGAAGCCTTTCCCGTCTACCACAGCAAACGGTCTTAAAGGGATATTCCGGTGTAAGTTTAATCCATGGTCTAACACACCTTGACACCGAGTAAGACTCCCCCTCGAGAGGTCAAGTTTGCTGACCGCTAGCTTAGCTAGTTTTAGCAACCTCAGAAAAGACCGCACGAAAACAATACACTGCAGCTTATGCCTCCATTTAGAAACCGCCATCAAAAAGCCACAATTAATGGTCAGAACAGCACCAAACTTCAGCAACAGTACATGTACAGTCCCAGCACACAGTACGAAGCATCAAACATCTGCTAGCTTAGCCGGATTTGTATTAAAAACACAGCACAACTCTCCGTGCTCCTCCAGCAGCCTGCCTGTCTTTGGAAGCCCTGACGAGTCGATTACCGAGTGCAGTAGATGTCCGCAGCTCAAGGGTGAAAATGTATGATTATTACTCCATGGCATGCTCAGTTCTTATTATCGAGAGCTGAGAGGGAAAATAAGGGAAGTAATGCAGTAATAATCATACATTTTCATCCTTCAGCTGAGGAAATCTACTGCACTTTCTGATGGCGGTTTCTAAATGGAGGCATAAGCGGCAGTGTATTGTTTTCGTGCGGTCTTTTCTGAGGTTGCTAAAACTAGCTAAGCTAGCGGTCAGCAAACTTGACCTCTCGAGGGGAGTCTTACTCGGTGTCAAGGTGTGTTAGACCATTGATTAAACTTACACCGGAATATCCCTTTAAATCTTTGGCTGCACCCCAGACAGCGAGCAGTTATTGAAACTATATTGAAACAATGTTATTTTTTCAACAATAAGTCATTGAATCAACGTTGAAATCTGATGTTGATTCTACATCATGTTGCACCATTTTTTAATATTGAAACAACATTGAAATTCTGAACACAGATCAATGGATTTTCAGTGGTATTTCAATTGTCAGGAACATTGAAACAACGTTGCGTAGACAGCAAAGAGTTATTGAAACTATGTTGAACCAATGTTTTTTTTCTCAACAATAAGTCATTGAAACAACATTGAGGTCTGATGTTGATTCTATATCATGTTGCACCATTTTTTAATATTGAAGCAACATTGAAATTCTGAACACAGAACAACACAATTTCAGTGGTATTTCAATTAACAGAAACATTGAAACAACGTTGACATTTCTACTCTGCAACTATGAATCAACGTGGTTTCAATTCAATTTCAACTCTAAAAACCCTGCTTTATCTACAGCCAGGATGTGAAAAAAGTGATGAAAACCTTTTACTGTACAGTCAAATGATTACAGCAGATGACTTTAAAATACAAAAACATTTTTATTACAATTTAATCACATTTAATGCTTTTTTATAAATTAGTAAAAACAGTCAGTGTAACAGTCTAACAAACAAAAATCAACAAAACAATAAGAGAATAAATGTAGGTAATTTCTGTAAAAATCTTATATAGCAGTAAAGAGAAAAAAGAAACATCAAAGAGACAACAACAACAACAACAACAACCAAGGATATCTAGCCTAACGTAGTAGTGTGTGTGTGTGTGTGTGTACATATATATACAACTATATTCAACAATTCAATTCTCAACTCCCAAACAAAACAACAACCAACCGGTTGAGGAGTGTGTTGGCAGCCACAAACAAACGAAAAAAAAAATAATTCTGGACTAACTAAACAAAGTATTTACAGGTGCTGTACTGCCCTGTCTGGTGCGTACCGCAGCCACTTCTGCACCACCTGTGCAAAAAGGAACTGAGTGGCTGTTCCCCCCTCCAGTACCAGAGCATCTAAACAGAGAATATAAAGGAAGTGCTAAGTTAGCAAAGCTGGGATCCTGAGGCTCCTGGCTGCAAATTCCTGTCTGTCCTTGAGGTAGTAGCGTAGATACTTTATTCATCTCAAAGATAAATTAACACCTTTCCGCCAGTTGTTTAACTGTGTCTACATGCTCGGATGGTCAAGTCAAGTCAAGTCAAGTCAAGTCATATTTTATTGATATAGCCCATTTCATACACAGAACGGTAGCCCAATGTGCTTCACATAATCATAACAATCACATAAAAAAAATCTAAAATGTCAGTGTCATAAGCGGTCAAATCAGTTAAAATAGTTAAAATAATTGAAATAAATTGAAATAAATGGTTACAGTTGCGACAGGATAACAAAGACAGTTTGTCTGATCATGAGTGGCGTTTCAAGACCAGTGGGGGGAAAAAATCTTTGTGCAAGAAGAGCAGTTTTGAAACTTCTAACATGTACATGCGAGCAACTTTGTTGCTCAGACGAGACTTGACACCCGATGGTAATTTACGTTTGACGAATGAAGAGATGCTTGGCTGATTGTTTCCGGAATTTGCCTTGCAAGTGTGCCTCTTAAGACCACTCGTCCCTGACTCACTGGTGAACTTGATTAAAGGTACAGTATGTAGTGTTTTAAGTAATTTATTACCTCAAATCAACGTCTTCATTCATAAATAAGTCTTCATTGGTGTAAAATTATCTCTGCCAACAATCTCACTTATTCTCCTGAGGGAAGAGTCACTTATCTGTATTCTCTACGGAGGCTTCCATGTCCTTCCGGTCTATAAAAAACGATGAACTGCCGAGAGGGACAAAAAGCTCTACGTGGTACAGATAAGGCTAAAGGCGTTTTCACTCAGAGCCAGCGTGACTGTGGAACGGAGGAGGAGCTTAGCCAGACGCGCTCGTCAGCTGCAGTTTGAAGTTTGTTTGAAATAACGTACCTCATCACCCGAAACTAAACTTGATGAAGTGCTGTTTGAAGACATGTTGTTGTCAGAGCTTCTTGAATCTGGACACATCCCGCCTGCCGTAGTTCCAACAGGTTGCAACGCACATTTGAAAACGCGAGGCGCTAGAGAGCAGTATTCGTTTGGATGCAAAATAAAATTTAACCACTAGATGGGAGAAATAATTCCACAGTGTGTCTTTAAGACTAAACACGTTTTACAAGCGGCATACACCGTCTTAGCACCCTCACACTTGACTCTCATGAAGTTCAGTAATATTTGCCAGTTCTGTGAGCTTAATAGATAGGTCGTTACTTCTGACTTGCGTTGCAAATTTCTTTTTTTACCACATCGGTTTCTCCGCTGGTGTTTGCTCCCTCCATTCCTGTTCTTTTTTTGAATTCCAGCATCTGGGCTTCTGGGCCGTGTAGTTCTTTTGACTTGCGTTACAGTGTAGGCTTATGGAAAGAAAACTACAAAATGGCAGCGCGCCTGTCCTATGTTTTTTTGTTGTTGTTGTCCTATTGGTTGGTTCCCGCTCCCGTCTTTAATTTTGCAATTCAGAGTGAAAAACGTAACTTTGTTACCTTCCAGGATGTTTGGTGGGTCAGGATCTCAATCGCAACACATTATAACAGCATCCATATGATTATAAACTGTCTGCGGGTTTAGATTGACAGGGGGGACACCAGGGGAAACACCTTGAAAACACACCGACATCATCATCATGACGTGTACCATCACGCCCCTTACGAGCCGCAGCGCCGGATTTCTGTGTGAATTCACGGCGGTTCTTCTTTAAGGCGGAGATGCTTGGCTCTGTGTGAATCAGCATCAGCGGAGAATTGGCTTGCCTTGCCCCCAAAATGACGAAATTCCAGGCCTGCCGTGTACATTTTTATCATCACCTCCAACTTATTCTAGATCAGACAGTAGATAACGTCATGATAGCGATGATCCTTTGCACAGAGATGACCCTGAAATCATTCAGCAGCTTCTCGACTACAAACTGAACCAAAGTAGACAGAAATACGACAAAGCACGTATATTTTACAAAGGTTTCAGTTTGGAGAGAATCAGTCAAACTCGGATTCCTTAAAGTATTCAGTGTGTGAGAAATATTTATTTTATTAGCTTGAAAGGGAATCTGGCTATACAATACAGTTGTCATGGCCTTGTTTGTAATACTGTGTATAATACCACAAAACACCCGTTAGATGGCAGCAAAAGACATGTATGAAATAGAGGCTTGGAATTTCACAGCTGCCCAACCCGAAGCACTGGTGTTTGATGACCTGGGAATGAGACTCAGCAATCAACTATCTTTCTCCAGAATCACGTGCTGAATGTTTAACTAAAGGCCCTGCAAATGCATTTCCTCACTCATCTTGTCAATAAAAGTAATGAACACATTGGTCACTTCACATGAGAGATTTTCAGTGCTTTTCTCAACGTTTGAAATGGACAGAGCTCTAATGGGGAAAAGAAACGGGACGTCAACTTTAGCGAAGATTTTCTTTAAAATTTCAGGATGAATTTGGAAACAGTTGGGCTCTCTATCTCATGATTTCAGTGATGTTTATCTGGAGATGTGAATAGGTCATGTCACAGTATTTTATAGTTTTGTATAGTTTTCAGGTTTCTTCATTCAGTTTCTCAGATGATGCCATCTTTCATGGGTTAGGGTTAACCCTTCATGACAGCTGCTATAACACTAATTTTATAACGTGCAATGTTTCTTGTTCATCACTCTTCATCTTTATTCTTTCTTCATCTCAGTCTCTCTCTTTTTCTCTCTCTCTCTGTCTCTCAACTTTACCTTTAATTAAAAACCTGCTTAACGTGCTTCTATTTTTAGTTCACCTTTCCTTTTGTCTAATAGAGGTGGGGATTGTGTTTCAAGTTGTCATCATCTGACTTCGACCAAAGTTTAATCAGGTTTAAAATCTGACTTTGTCCGACAGATCTCATGTGCACAAACAAGGTTTTGGTCAGAGATCGCACAGAACGGAGTGATATTAATAATGCACAGTATTATATGGTTACTCTGCTTACATGTATTTTTTTTCATGTGCATCAATGTGAAAGGAATTAGGTATATTTAGATATACATCCCCACTCTGTTCACACAGGAGGTACAGTTACCCTGAGGTCATGCTCGAGGTCAAAGGCTTCTGTGTGTGTGTGGAGAGGTTCCTTTCCCTCTCCCTACACCAGATCTTGTTAGTAGTGGAAGAAACAGTTGTATTAAGCAGCTGGGCAGATAAGGTGCTGTCTCCCAAACGGGTCACATTCTGTTCCTCCAACATGTAACCCTCACTACCTACTTCACTTACTGTCATAAGAGTGACGCACTGACTCCGTGATAGATCAAACTCCACATTCTCCCATCTATAACAACATGACTCAGGTAAGCACATTTCCACAGAGTATTCTCTGGCAGGTTAAATAACCACAGACAGGGAAGTGTTTTTTTTGGCAGAACTGGCATAGAACAACACTGTTACCACATGTACTGTCGAAACTGCTCTCCATTGAGCTTCATTAAATACTTAGCATAAGCCATCACCTCTCTTGAATCCCCTTCCTCACCTGGCTTAATCAGATCAATGTTCATTCATCAACAATCAATACACAGTAAAAATGTGACAACAGTTGGTTGCACAGTATTCATGTTAATTGACGTTTTGACCCATCATTGGACTGCACTGGGTATCAGACTGTACCACTACAAGTCTACTGAGCCCTCTGACAGGAGACACTATTCTCTAACCCTGACCTAAACATCTTAAGCTGCCTTTAAATCTGACACTCAGCCAAATAAACCAACAGCAGAATGGCAGTATGACCCAGCCTTATATCTACACTGGAACTGCTCAGTCTAAACTACATTGCCTGGCCCAACTGGTTTAACTGGCAACTTAACGTGAGTCCCACAGTCGCTGAGCAGTCCAACCACAATCACTGTCCGTCTGCTTCAGCTAGTCTTACCATAGTTAAAGGTAAATGTTAAAGTTGCAGTATATAAGATTATTGTTGAAAATTTACCTTATGATATCTATGTTTAGCTAGCATGCTAACCAGCTAGCCCCAGACACACACACACTCTGAGTTCACAGTCTGGGCTGCTAGCTGCACTGCTAACTGAGCTAAATAGCTAATGTCAAGAGTGAAAGTGACAAGAAGAGCAAGAGTAAGTTTGCCATGTTTGAGCTGCAGAAGCTCTTGACTGCATTTTTAATCTTTCTAATGTTCAAGGAAGAGGAGGAGCGGCTCCATTGGTGCCGGCGGCGGCTATTATATCACCAGTTGAGAGAGGACCGTGGAGAAGTAAAACTGTTATTCGAACTAGGGTTGCCACCCGTCCCGTAAAATACGGAATCGTCCTTTATTTGGCAATTAAATGTTGCGTGTTGTGTGTCAAAGTCCTCAAGAGTGCAGATGCATAATGTTATTCTTTGGTAGGACTTTCCAATTGCCTCCTTGTATTTCTGCACTGTGAAAGGGGTGTCTGTTCCTGGGATGTTTGTAACTTCCTTGGCATCAGGATACAACAAAACATGGGCACAATCTTCCATATCTTGGTTGAAATCTTTCTGCTTCATTACAGCGGCAGCGAGCACGTGTTCAGATGACCACTGAGGTTGAATATCAAGGGGAAGGGCCTTCCCTCTCACATGTCTAAGGGTGTCACCTTTCATCCTCATAACTCCAACATAATTCTCAAGAAAGACACATAATAGTAACATAATAAAATTATATTAATTGTTATTATCTGTCAGTAAATGAAATCGTTTGGACAATGAATCATTTCAAATAAATAAAACTCAAATTAAATAAAATTAAATAACAATATAACAGTAAAGAACAAACAGAATAACTCAGCGGTCGGCCATTCTCTCCAGCAGAGAGAACAGCCTGTCCATGTGGGCTGTCCTCCCTCGCTCCCTCCTCTCCTCTGCCTCTCTCTGCAGCCTCATGTCCTCCTTGATGAGAGTGAGGAGTTCATCCTCCCTCCTCCTCTTCCTGGACGGCTCTGGCCGGCTCTCCTCCTCCTCCTCATCGTCGTCATCCTCCACCACCACCACCTGGTCAGCCGCAGTGACACTTGGCCCTGGTGTGTCCTCAGGGATGGAGGCGATCAGGACAGGGGGGCAGTGGGAAGGCCTCTGTCCTAATACCTCATCCATGAGGACAAACCAGGGCCAAGCAGCAGCGCTGGGCCTCCCGCTGACCCCGTCTCCAGTCGCTGGATATTTGCATTCCTAAGGCAGTGGAAATCAATCACGTCAGCAATTTTCAGCTAAATATTCATTAACTTGCATGGGTAAAACACATAATTTAGTTACCCCATCATCATTCAAACCTGCACCTACTTTGTATTTTTTCTTCAGGTTGTCCCACTTCTTTTTGGCCTGCTGGGGCTCCACTTTGCCCTGCAGGCTCATTTTTTCCAGAATTGTTCTGAACACAGAGAGAAGCGAGAGAAAAGGTAAACACAAGATCACATTAACACAGGGATGCAAAGGTTTACAGGAAGTGACATCAGGACTGACAAATGGGCCATTTATTATTTATTATTGCCGTACTTCCATCCAGCCGCGGCGGAATGTTTCACCCCCGTGAAGAGATGATCGTTCTCCGCCCGGAGTTTGATGAACAATTCTGTTTGCTGTTTGCTCCCTGCAACAAAATAAAATGTGAAAGACGTTCTGTGTTACGTCAACAGACAAAAGGGTTCTAATATAGCAAAAATACAATCATAAGGATATTTCTAAACTTAGCTCTTTATTCAATTCAAACATTTAACTAGACTTTACAGTTTTACAGTCTGGAAATAAAGCAGGGATCACAGCCTGATCGAAATCTGTTCATCTTGCTCCATTTATGTACATGAAGTAAAACTAATCTATAACAAATACACCAGCAATTAAATAATGATAGATATGCGCGTCTTTTGCATGCAAACAAATCAATTGCATTGTCTTGGAAGAAGTCCAGCAGACCAAGTATCACATACTGGGTCAGGCAAATGTTAATAACTTTTCCTTTGGAAGAAATAACATATATACAGAGAGGGAGGGAAGAACTATTTGAGGAGGTTTGGGGACCATTTGATCTGTTTGTGAAAGGTGTGGAGCTAGCGGACGAAGAGGAGGTTTGAGTAGGGTAGACTGAATACAGTTGATACACTTTTTGCCTCTCCATTTTTGAACAGATATTGCATAAAAACTGTACACTGAAAATAAGTGATTTTTCATATGCTGTTTAATTTGTTTGTATACTAAGTTTTATTGATGAATATTATTTATTATTTGTTTATTTTTTCCACAATGAGGTCATAAACATGAGGTGCACTTTTACCATGGTACCGTCTCAACCATACCCCATATGAGTACAGTTGAGACAGTACCATGGTACAGTTGAGACACCTATGATGACCTGTGATGTAATAGAACTCTATCACGGGTACAGTTGAGACACAATGTCTCAACTGTACCCCGCTAACCACTTTGTGTATTTCTCTAGATTGTGCAGTGACCTAACATGCCAGGATAACATGAAATATGTGAGTTTTTAGGGCACATAATAACATTTGCAATGATGTAAGTTATGTTTGATGGTTACAAAAGGATAATAAGCTATTCATTGTGGAAGGGACATGGTAAAGTGAAATTCTTACCTTAGCAAAAAGACTTTTGCTGATATCTTTGGACTGGAGAGTCTAATGCTCTTCAAATTTCCCACCACCAAAGAGGATGCTAATATGCATGTGCTGAGTAAAAATGGAGGCTCAGCCTTGCAGCATGGGCAAGATATTAAGGGTGTTTCAACTGTACACATGTCTCAACTATACTCACTCCACCCTACTGGTCAATGTGAACCTCTTAGTGAGAGTTCAGATTGTGAGGTTACCTTCAAATGATATTGATTAGACAACACTTTGTTGCATTATTTTTGTAATATATGAGTGTTACTATCTGAGGGGTTTATTTTATTTATCTTTTTTTCCCCTTGTATCATTTATTTATTTAATTTCTCCTTTTTGTCTATTGACTTAAAATTGTTTGTTTGAAATGTTGTGTATGTCACCTGTGTCTCAGTGGAGTCTGGAATAGTCGATGTACACTTCTGTGAGTTTGTGACTGTACACATTTTTTGAGTAACATGTCAATGAACATATCGTTCAAAAATGGTCTATAACATTTCAAGAGTCACAATAAGATAAGATAAAATTCAACCTCTGAACGTCAAACATTTGAAAGTTAAGGCTTTTAAGGATTTACTTCCAAAGGCATCAAGCTGTCAGGGAGTGAGTTTGTAATGAGGACCCAAACGCAGATCAAACTCGGGAGGCAGGATAAGAGGGAACAAAAGGTGAGCTTTATTAAACAAAAGCCGAAATCTACAAAAACCAGGAGCATAAATGAGTCCAAGCACCAAAAAGCAAAGTAGCAACTAAATCAGTTAAACTAAGTGCAAACAAAAAGGCAAAGTACAAACAAAGGAAAACCAGAAATCGAAGCCCAAAAACATACCATGGAAACAGGCGACATGGGAGGAAACACAAGGAAGCTCAGGGAGGACATCACACTAACACCAACAATGAACTGACAAGGAGTGCATGGTGAACAAAGGCTTAAAACACAGACACGCTGATGAGGGGACGAGGAACAGGTGAGGAGAGAGGAGGGAAGAGGACAGGTGAGATAACGAGGGGAAGGTACAGAGGAGAAAGCATGGAGGAAACAATACTGACAGAGGGAGACAAACATGCAAGGAGGAAGGGGAAAAGACATAGGGAAGGACATAGGAGACACTGAAAAGGCAGAAGAGACACAAGAGGGCATAGAATCAAGACATAAGAGAAAACAAGACACAACAAGAAGACATGAATCCTGAATCATTACCTACGTATTTTAACAGACATGTTGAGGTTTTAAGGTTTAAAGTTCAACATATCTGTTGCGTTAGATGTTCAAATGAGAGAACAACTACTATAAACCCAATACTTACATTTCAATACCAGATCTCCGCCACCTGATGTCCTCATGTTTTTTTCTTTTCTTTCTTCTTTACGGACGTGCAATGAATCTTGGGCAATTTATAGCCACGAAGGATCGTGGCGGTGCGTCCTCCAGGAAGAGGGAAAAGAAGGCTGCATTTGGAGGAGGCTTTGAAATGGGACGGCCTTCGCAGGGCGTTGTGACGTAACTGGCCTTCAAATGCGGCCTCCGAAGGATGCAGACCTTGAATTGAGACACACACTGTCCCCTGATTGTTTTGAGTATGAATTTCGACAGATGGCCAAGTTTTCAATATTGGCCGAGGCTGCTTCTCCTACAGCTACCTCACGTCTCACTCCCTGAAATAAACACCTAACATTATCAAAAGTAGTTATATAAACCAGCTGTTCCGCACAGATTATCTGATAATGTGCTGTACTGAACAGCTGACAGATCAGATCAGGGCCGCTGCGATAAGATCAAACATGTTTGATGGTCACGAGTTACAATCTGTGCTTTCTGAGCCGGACCACAACAACCAATGAGAGAGGCCCCCCGAGGAGCAACCACAAACATGTCGAGCCCTCACAGCTAATGTTAGCTAGCAAACTGTTGTTCTGTTAACGTGAAATCTCACCACCAGTTCTCACTGAAGGATAGAAAACCTGCACTCACCACACCTCCCCACTCAGACTCTTTGACATTCTGCTTAGTTTTGTTTTCTTTCTGCAATGTGTGACTACAGGAAGTTGTTGCACCACGCTAAATCTCATCATTCATTATCTAATCTCTCATATTTTTACATCTGCCCCCCGTGCTGCACAGAGCGATGTTTGCTGTTCACTAAAAATGTATTAATATGGATAGTGTGGCCAAATTGCGGCCGAATTGACACTGCTGTCCCTTCATCCCTCGACAGCAACCTGCCAAGTAGGAAGTAGATGATGTGAATAACATATACAGGGGTGCAAACTCATCAGGGGTAAAAAAGGTGACAAGATACCGACCACCGTTTTGCAGTGGGCTAACAGTGCGTGGGATCCCTTGGTGGAATGATTTATCTCTTTAGAGTGCAGAGTGCATCTGGCATGGCCTGGTTTATCCAACTTTTTGAAGAAGTGAGACAAGGGAAACACACAGCTTTTGCCTTTAAAGTCCATCTTAGCCTCCAACTTCAGCCAGGCCCAGCTCCATTCACACCTGACCCCAGCCTCAAGTTGAGCCACCCTAAGGGGCATCCTCTTCCAACAACTCCCCCATTCTGAAAACAAAGTGACAGTGGCGAGCTTACATTAGTTATAGCTTGCTGACAGCTAGCTAATTAGGCTACCTGAAGGGGCGAAAGTCAAGTCATCTGGCAAAACAAGGTACAACAATAATTTCCCTTAACTACGAGCTATGTTTGTCAGAGTAAATCATAGCCTATTATATTCATTATTATAAAAAGGGAGAAAAAAAACACAAATTCAGGCTTTTCTTACAATAATAAAATGAAAGATTAATATAATTTATAAACCCCTCGGACGCCCCTCATGTATACTCAGGTTAGGTCGAAGAATTCAGCTTGAGGACCCATCTCACCTTGCACTTCAAAAGTCTTTGTCTTCCGGCGAAAATTACTTTCCTCGACTGTAGAAAATCCTGGGGGTAGGGTTCCATCAAACAAAAAACACTTTATCTGGTCATATACACAGGGATCCATGATGACTGATGAAATAAAGTGAAGTCACTGAAGTGCACCTGGCAGCATATGCATTCACATGTCAATTAAGCAGGCCTGTTAATTAACCAGGTGTGCATGAGCACGATGCATGTGCAGCCTGCATGCCTTAAAAGGGCCAATGCAATGCGTAAATAGCATTTTTACACTTGCCAAATATTGTTTCCAGTTCCTGATGTTGGACTGAAAGGGGTGCTCTGCCTCAAAGTCACTTCATATCACTCATCAGTTATATTTTGACAGATATTCATTAACTGTATTTGGCCTTCAATCAATTTTTGGCAGGTGAAAGACCCATTTTGTGTTGTAATGGTCCTTTAAAATAATTCCAAGCTGTCCTGTGAGCTCTAGTGTTTATATTATGAAGCTCATGAATGAGATCAAGTCATATTTAGGCAGAAATCACCTTTGAGTAAGTATATTTGGCCTTCAATCAATTTTTGGCAGGTGAAAACAGACTATTTTCTGTTGTGATGGTCCTTTAAAAGGATTCAAAGCTGTCCTGTGAGCTCTAATGTTGATATTATGAAGCTCATGAATGAGATCAAGTCATATTTAGGCAGAAATAACCTTTGAGTAACTGCATTTGGCCTTCAATCAATTTTTGGCAGGTGAAAGCTGCAAAACACATCCAAACATGGGAAGCAAATGCTATGTATAGTGCCCAGATCAGACAAAAACAATGCAGAGTCATGAGGATCATTGCAAAAGTTATCATATCTTTATTGAAAACCCACCAATAAATCATATTCATTATAGTCTAATTTCCAAAGACAGGGCTAAACAAAGTCATCAGACATACCAAGCACAGACACGTATATCACGTAATTGCCATGTTTGATTTCACTACAAACTTCTTTTGGTCACAGTTGTAATAATTACGTAACAACAAACATTAAACTTTCGAAGACACATGCCTTTGCTATAATTACATTGTAATACAGTTGTGTGTATCTGCATATTATGACCGTTTAATGCGCTACCGCTCAACGGGCTGCTGTGCGCGCTCCCGCAGCCTGTAATTAGATTCTGGCAGACAATCACTTTTTGGCACGACACCTGAACGTCTCAGAGGCAGTAACTTTATCCGCAAGTTTTTAGAGGTTTACCGCTGGCTGGTTAAACTCTTTTTAGGAGTAGGAGGACTAATTAATGTTAGTCTCATTGATGAAATCTACCAACTGTGGCCGGCGCGTTAGTTTGTTTGAATGAAAAGTGAAGCTTCAAGTGTGTATTGCTGGACAGAAGAGCAGCGCTGCCACCACATTACTGAATTCCCCTCAGGATAAATAAAGTATTTATCTATCTACATTTACATAAATAAATAAACATTTTACAATGAACACTTCTTGCCTTGACGTGGAGTCTCTTCCAAGAGAACTCATCCACTTGTTTTCATCCAGATAAGGTGCACGCACCTTATGCCTCGCCTCGCTGGCCTTTAAACAACCTCATTCCAGCCATTTGATCATTTTGTTTGGAGGCTAATTAGCCCATTCATTACTTATTTTCTGTTGTTAGTCACAAAATACTTCATTCCAAAGTTTTAACCCTGGCTTTTGAAGAAGAGGGAATTTAGAAGAGTCAAACCGACAACCTACTTCTAAGATTAAAAAACAGGTGCATTGTTTTTTCCTGTGCTTTTGTAAGTATGGTTCTTTTTCTAGTGTGGAACTAATAAACAAAGTTGAGATAAAAATGAAAAGGGCATGTTTTAACACAATTAAATTGAGAGCAGGTCAGACACAAAAGTCTGCCTCGACTTCAAGTAGTTGAAGAGGCCCGATGTAGCCTGTCTGATCATTTCATACAGGTCGAATGAAACGGTTGGATGGGCATCTCTTGTTAGCTTAAATTGGTCAGTACCAACTCCTTAAAAACAAACTATTTGAAACAGAAAGAACACAGAACGGGTCAGTACTTCCATTGACTCTATGCAGACAACTGACAGCACGCCAACGAATCAGGTATTAGAAGTCCCAAAACCAAACTATCTCACATTACTGTCTCTTCACATGAGGTGTACCGCTTTGCTAACTCTCTCTTACTCAATGATAATTAGAGCTGCAGCATCTGGCATCACCTCAGCTGTACATCATTAGAGGAAGAAACCGACAATCAATGAAACATCCAATCAGAGCCATAGAAAATAGAACAGTCCAACCTTTTCAATCAGCCCTTTTTTACTTTATTACTTTACTGTTATTGCATGAAGCCTTTTACCCTTTTAATCTCTTTTAGCTCTGCAAAGCTGCATAAAGTGTCACCAAGACAGTCAGTGAGTGTGTTTGTCATTCAGGTCTCTGGATTCAGCTGCTCACAGAGTTCTGCGCCTGCCAGGAGCTGCAGGTCAGAAACAAACATCCCATAATGAACTTTAATAAACAATAAATACAGGAAACCGTCTTGAAAAGGTTAATCTGCACAATAATGTGAAATCTGTATATATCTGTATGTATCTGTATATGCTCAGTCTGTTTAGTGCAGACTGTATATCCTTTCTCTGACGCTTGTTGTACTGAAGTACTGAAATCTTTCCCTTTTCTCTCTCACCTTTCATATTTTTGTTAACGATGAATCCAGCAGCACAGATGACAGTGAGAGCGAGAACAGCTGCAGCAGTGACGGGGACGGTCCTGTCAATGGGCTTCGCTGTTGAATAAAGACATTAAAGTGGTTCAGATAAAACAGGTTGGAACACAAGTACAGCACTTTATTCATACATACCTGTGGCTCAGTTTTTGTGAACTAAGATTACTTTGAGTTGGGTTAAATCACTATAATACAAGTTTTTGTGTCTGTGAATTGACAAAGACCTGGAAAATGATTTAAAGAGAACTTGTGCTCATTTCCAGCTCTGTATTTTTATTCTTGGACTGCACAAGAGTGGCTTCGCATAATTCACAGTTTAAAAAAGTCCATAATTATCTTCAGTTCATCCTGTCTGAAAGAATCCACTTTCGCTCCTGTCTCGTTAAGGGAAACCCTTATCCTGAAATCATTCCTTTTTCTCTCTCACCTTTCTTCTTTTTGTAAACGATGAATCCAGCAGCACCGATCACAGTGAGAGCAAGAACAACCACTGCAGCAGTGACGGGGACGGTCTCGTCAGTGGGCTTCACTGGTGCAGATGAAGCAGGTTAGAACAAATTATATTTATTTTACAATAAATATAATTTAATATTAATTAAATTATGCATTGTTTTTTTTTTTAAAAAAACACCTCAGCACTGGATTTACTAAACCTTCATAAAAGCCTTTTTAATTATATTTGAAGTGATGTCACACCACAGGACAAGACACTAAACAATTAGTAGAAATTTATTAAGGTGCTACTAGAACAATCTGAAATTTATTCATGTACATCATGTGACAACGTACAAAAGTTTAGTTAAAATCTTGGTTCTTACTATATAATTAATGAATTCATGTGTTTTAACACAACTATCACATCTGATTTATAATTAAAGACACTGTTATTCACGAAAATTTAAACTCAATGTTTTTACTCAAACTCTAGGATTATCAACACATCAATCAGACATTCAGGTATGTAAATCATGTGACAACATTCAAAAATGTAATTAAAATCTTGGCTCTTATTATGTAATTAATGAATTAATGTATTTTAATACAACTATCACATCATGAAATTTTGGACTCAATGTTTTTACCTCACAAAATCTAGGTTTATCAACACATCAACATTTTAAGAACAATCTGAACTGCTTGAACGCGTTTGTTTTGATTTGTAACAATAGTTTTGCAGCTAGAAGTTGAACATGAGCCAGTCGAGGTTTGTTAATTTAGCTGTACCACAGGGCTCAGGCTCTGAAATTGCCCCAATGATGTCACCTCGAGAGTAGTAGATGGAGTCTTCCAAGATGGTGAGTATGATGGGCCGGTACACTGCGCCATCAGTAGAATTACCACTGTAATGGTAAGCCACAACCTGTTTCCACCATGTGGTCGCACCAGCCAGCATAAGCACTAAGGCATGAGTGGCCTGGACTTTGTGGCCAGGTCGTGTTGTGTTCCCAAACAGCCTCCCTGTTCCCAGATGCAGCTTGACGCTAGGGGTGATGAACATCTCATCCAAGGTGAGCACACATTTCTTCTCCATTTCATTCATGCCATCTGCCTTCAGCCTCAGCATATCAAACACCTTCCCCAACAATCCTGGCTCCGGTTTGACGTGCTGCATCCTCCTCTGAATGGTCCTGATGTCAGGCAGAGGCATATTCATGGCTTGGAGGGTTTTATATCCTGTAGTGCTACAACAGAACCTAATTCCAATTGCTTTTTTCATGGTTTATTTCCCCCTCCATATCCCCCCTTTTTTAGAATGCCCAAAGTGCTCTAATTTGGTCTGTGTTGAAGATTGTTTTAAACAAATTGTGTTTTTTTCTCAATGCCAAATTAATCCCTTTCTGTTTAACCGGAGCCCTCTCTGCTCTCCTTCTGAGTAATCTCTCCATTCTGAGTTGCCTCATTAGATTCTCCACCTGAGCCTGGTCGCAACTGGCCCTTGGCAGTCTGGTCCCTGGAGCACCTGACCCTGGCAAACTGGCCTCTTCATTGCTGACCCCTGACTGACTGGCCCCTGGCAGTCTGCTGACATCTGTTTCACTCTCTCTGTCTGTTATGTCCATTTCATTCCCTTGGATCGCCACCTCAATTTCTCCCTCAATCTCTGTAACAATAACAAGGTATTCTTGCTGTTATATGTGTATGCTGCCTTTAGATTTGCACCTATTGTCATTTAAGGGTACACTACACTCCCATAGTGACATTCATCTAAATCCATCTAATGTATGAAGAAATCTGTAGATTATCTACACGTGGTATATGAATCTTCAGGAAATCCCTGAACTCTGGTTGTTTTGAAGCTGTATGTACAAATCTTAAGGTTGCATTAGGAGTGTAGTCTATTCTTGAATTATATAACATGGGAAACACTGTTAGCTGCATATATCATACCAATGTCTGATGTGCCATAATAAGTGTGGTCATCATTCCTGACATTAACAACTGGAGGCCTACTCCTTGATGTGGTTTTCCTCCTTTTTGGCTTAGGCTGATGTACAAATACTGTTGGCACAGCATCTGGACTCAACCTCAAATTTCCTCCTGATTTGTTGGCAATAAATTGTTCATCTTCAAAGTGTACCTGTAGGTAGGCTTGTAAAATCAGTTTCCAATGCACACTTCAGATATCATTGAAGAGTCATAATTCTCTACACTTGGAAATATGATGCCCTTTAAAATGTTAACAAGTCATGTCACCTCTGTGAACATTACTTACATGACAGGGTTTTCTGCTGTTGTTGTCCTCTGTCAGACACATCTTTTGTCTGTTGACCATTGCCATCCATCTCTTCCTTCGGGCTATGTTCTTAGGGAAGACATACATGGAACCCCTTCTCAGATCGATTAGAACATCAAAATGCTGCACATACAACCATGGTATGACCACTGATCTTTGAAAATGTTGGATGTAAACAATAGCCATCAGAACTCCGACATCATTGAAAATCATGTCCTCTGTTGAGTCTGCTTTAGAACTGTATTCTCTCCCCTAATTCACCACTGTCCCTATTCTTTGCTTTTTAGGGCCCAGGAAACAGATGAGAAAGACAATGTCCCTTTCACAAAGGAACCTTTGTTTGTTTTGTTTTTTTCAAATTTTCTGGATTGCTTTTTATGTAAATAGTTGTAGAATTTTCATCCCCCCCAACTTAAAATACTTGTATTTATTAATATACTCCCATCTATACTTTTGGTGTTCTCACAATTGTTCTTCTTTCTCTCTCTCACACACTCTTAATAGCTCTGCACTTACCTATAGACCCAAACACACAAGCGTAAATTAGTTTTTATTCTGTAATAGTTTTGATAATATGTGTATGGCTTGATCTTAAAATTATATCTTTAGTCTTAACATGATCATGGGGGTGGCCACTTTCATCAGAAGAAGTGAGCTAGCTGCTAGGCGAATGCTGAACCGACCACGGCAGACCTCTTAGCGCTATCACGAAGGTAAGCTAATGGTATGTTCCTGACATTAGACTTGGATCTTTGCTTGTTTCAAAGTTAAACACAAATCACAGTTATTTAGTAACTATAGAGGCACATCCTCTGGCCGGCTGGTACCGCCATCGCTGAGAGCAAACAAAGCTTGCTCAGTGAAGTTGCAACTCTTCTCTGTTTTGGTGCCTCAGTGGTGGAACGAGCTCCCGACCAAAAACAGGACAGCGAAATCACTCGCCATCCTCCGCAAAAGACTCAAGACTCGTTTGTTCAGACTTCACATCGACCCCGCATAGCATGACTATTCAGCTTTTTTTTTCTACAAAAGTTTTCCCATTCATCCGTATGGGGAATTTTTCAAAATTCATTCTACTACTTCAGCATACGTTCAGCTAGAGAAACCGTTCAACTTTCAAAATGTTCAGCTTTTTAAACTAAATTAAAAATTACAATGAAAGTGAATGGGAAAATCTTAAAATCCTCTTCAAAACCACCCGTCTTTCAACCTCTTCTCGTCCCTCATACTTTGAGCTACAGACACCATTCCACCTTTTAAAGAGTAACAAGACTTTAACCTATTCGGCAGGTATTCAGTTTTTAAAAATCTTTTACGGTTTTGAAATCATCACAGTTTTAGTTTTAAGGATTTTTAGCTCGTCTTCTGATTTTATAATGGGTGTGTATTGCTTGAGCTAGAGTGCGTGACATCATCGATAGAGTGGAGAGCAGCTGGAGAAACTGGAGAAGAAATTCTCTTCAGCTTGATGTGGATCCAAAATCTTTTACTTCACATACACAATATATACATAGAAATGCAGGAAATCTTGTTGGCTTTCAGCTGGTGGTCTTATTTCAGATGTAGGACTGAAACTTTTGGCTGTAGAAGCCCCAGAGCGACAAGCACTCAAGCCACTCCCCCATAAACCGCAATGTTAATTTTGAGCCTAAAGTTCTGGTTGAGAGCAGACGGTATCTGTTTTGTCTCTCACTCTCACGCCCTCATTTGTCACTCTACAGACATAAAAAACACATCACAGGGTTCAGCAGTCTCTCCTCTTACTCACTGTATAAATACTTCAGCCATAATCGTCACACTTTTTTCTAGACCTGCAGGAGTTTGGGATGTGTTTTCCCATTCATTCTTATGGGGACATTTTCAACTTTGGTTCTGCTACTGCTCCAGCACATATGCAGCCAGAGAAACTGTTCAGCTATCAAAATGTTCAGCTTATCCCATTCATTACTTTTCAGCCTTTCTGCCTTTTCAGATTTTGAAAAATTCAGCTTTTTCTGCAAATTCTTGACCATTCATTCTTATAATTTTATGAATTTCATTCAAGTATTTACCAGCAGTATATTCAGCAGATTTTCCGAAATTACTTCAGCCGTCAGCATTCACACTGTATTTTCGCTGGAAATGCAAATGTCTCTAGTTCATTTTCATATTATCTGAACCCTGAGCTGGGTAGACTCGTTGATCTGTAATATAAGTAGCAAGAAAAAGAAGATCTTCATGTTTTATCAGAAGTACGTTCTATCCACTTGAGAGCTGAGTTGAGTCAGTGGAGTTGAGTCTTCAAGAGAACAGGTGTTTCCTATTTGGATAACACGCCTCCTTCCTTCCCTCACTGTGTCTTTAGCTCCCCCCAGTGGGGATAAGAGGTATAGACAGGAGTAAAAGTTACAAATAATGTAGTTTCAGATATAAAGGGGTTCATAGATATAGATATAGATATAGATATAGATAGATGTGTTAAACGTTATTTGATGGCAATTCGACTTCATGAAGGACAACTTAACACATTTAATATACGTGCGTGTCTGAACTTTGTCTTTATTACGGCCACCCTTCAGTGGAAATTGGCTGGTAGAAAAGCTTTTCTTTAAAATATAAAATAAATAATGGTTTGTCTTATTTTATTTTTTAATTACCTGACATTTTGTAACCTGTATGCATTCTAAATCTGCCTCACTCCACAGTGAACAGTCCCATTTTTCACTTCATGTTGAAAGAGTTCACAATATCAAACAGCCTAACAGTGAAACAGAGAAGCATCAGTGCCAGTTTGGACTGGCCCGGCTTCGTCTTTGACAGGTACTGTACAGGATCAAAACACGACGTGTATCTGTTTCAATGGCTGAGGAGGACTTTAACACTGGACAAGTGTTTCACTTTGATAGCTTTAACAAATGAAGTCCCGACAGACTTGACACTGGATATATCAACTTTAACACAGACGGACTTCACTTTGATAAACTCATCTGAACATATTTTAACACAGCTCTTGACTTGTAGAATCATACACCTACAGCGACTCACTCCCTTTGTTTGAATTCATGTAATATTTACTTTTTTAAAAAAGAATTAGAGAGTTTAGAGAACCGTTTCATAAAGAGGAGCGCTCTCAGCGGAGTCTAAACACACCTGGGATGATTTTAAAAATGTGTTTTTGCCCCTTTTGGTGCAACACATCTCATATAAAGAACTCAATTTCTATATTGTATATAGACATTTTCTATAAAGAGAAAAAATGAATGTTTTAATCTAAAACATGAAGTGTGAGTCAGATCAGCTGAATTAGAACCAAAGTAAGTTTTACTTACAGGATGGAGCATCAGCCACAGTTGCACGTCCTGGCCAGCAGAGGGGGAACATGTAACACTGCAGCTGTCTCAGCCAAACATCATGGAAGAGAGATCCTTCATTAAACTATACAGACCATGCAAATGCCATAAATGAGCACAGGAAACAAAAAGTAGACCGTCCCTCCTTCTCCCACTTTCTACATAATAACAGTGCTTTGAATTGTGCCACAGTTGTTTCCTCTTAAAGACCGCTGAGGTGTTTCAACATGTGTTGTGTGCTGATCCTGGAGCTACCCGTCATTAACATGGCGGGTCGTTTAACCTCTCACGCAGACTGAGTATGTGTTCCAGATCAGATGACCACCTCCATCAGTCACTAGTGTTAAACTGCTTGACCTCATTTGACTGGGCACAAGTGTTACACCCTGTTCAGTAACATCAGTACATTCCAGATGTTTTTATTCAATCAGCCAGTTATCAACAGGTCAGAAGGACTCTTTCTATAGAATAATAGTGCAGCTACCATGTAGATGTTAGGGAAGGATGAGCACCAAACAGTCAGGAATCACACAGAAACAGGTGTATTGATTATTTAGAGTATTATATAGTAACATGTATTTAAGTCATTTCTATTATTGATGTATGTTGCCTGTACATTTAATTTGTGTTAACCATCAGTCCAAATCACTACTGTTTCACTCTGATGCTAATGCTAATGAAAGCTAATCTTGTCCGGGAGCTAACTCTGCTCAGAGTTTACATTGATATCAATTTTCTCAATTGGACTCTGTGAGAATACTGAGTGTTCAGGTGATATATTGAAGTGTTGTCACAGATGAGCACGTGGACCAAACTTTTTAAAATGTTGGTATTTTATTGAAAATAAAAACATCAGCACAAAAAGCGAGAACAATACATTTGAGTTTAACATTCATTCATATTCATCAATGTAAAGGGATTTACATGTTTAGTCTCATAAATTCATAGTTGTAAATTTGTGGTTATACATCTCCCACTCTGCTCACCGCTCATACAAGAGACACACTGGCTCCGTGATAGACCAAACTCCATATTCTCCCATCTAATTAAATCAAATTAAATCTCTATTAGTGAGAAGCTAATGTTAGGCTGACTACATCACAGTCACAAGACTTAAATGTCACCACCACTAAAAGTCTTACTGCACAGGTCTAGAAACTGATCAATGTAGAAGTTTTAAAGTTAGAGTTAGAAAAGTATGTAACTAAGATGGACTAGTGAGTAGCTGAGTCTCCGTGTTCGCTGTGATGACATTTAATGTCCCCGACAACCTCTGTAGTCTCATTAGACACCTGTTAGCAACCACCGTTTTTAACACACGTAAGAGATTCATAATTAAATTGTGGAATATTTAATGATGTGCTTTATGTCGTAGAACAAAACGTGTTAATAGTTTCAGCCTGAGGTAACCACAGAGCTTATTTCAGACATTTAACTGAAAACTCAATTAAGAAAAACTGATACATTTTGAAACGAGGGAATGATTTCTGGGTTTTGGGACTACAGACTACACCACTCTATTACAACATGATGTAGGTAAGCACATTTCCAGAATATCATGTAGCAGGTTAAATAAACACAAACAGGGAAGTTTTGTGGCATTACTGGCACCCTACACTGTGGCTGCTCAGTCTAAACTACATTGCCTGGCCCGGCTGGTTCAACTGGCAGCTTCACGTGAATCCCACGGCCCAATGAGCAGTCCAACCACAATCACTGCTGTCTGGTTCGACCAGTCCTACCATAGCGAACAGCCCTGGTAGTATGAGGAACCTTTCATGGATTACATCCAAGTTAAAGGTGCAATGTGTAAGAATTGTTGTTGGAAACATTTTAAAAAAGATTTCCAAATAAAATTACCAACAAGATCTAAAGAAATGGATTAAGATAGAAACAGATTTGAGATTACGATGTCTTTGTTTATTAAGCTCGCTAACCAGAAGGCCCCAGACGCACAACAGCACTCCCCTGGTGGTCTGAGTTAAGAGTTTGAACCACTAGCTGCACTGCTAACTGAGCTAACTAGCTAATGGCAGCTACAGTTAGCAGCAGTTAGCGGTTATGCTAGCCATTCAATGTTCCCCGGTTGTATGAATTCGACAGATGGCCAATTCTTTCACACTGGACCTTTAAGTTTTCAATATTGACCTAGGCTGCTTCCAGCTGACAGACCAGATATGGGCCGCTCCGATAAGATCAAACATGTTTGATGGTCACGAGTTACAATCTGTACTTTCTGAGCCGGACGACAACAACCAATGAGAGAGGCCCCCCGAGGAGCAACCACAAACATTTCTAGCCCTCAAGGCTAATGTTAGCTAGCAAACTACTGTTGTTCCGATAATGTAAAATCTCACCACCAGTTCTCACTGAAGGGTAGAAAACCTGCACTCACCACACCTCCCCACTCAGACTCTTTAACATTCTGCTTTGTTTTTTGTCTTTCTGGAATGTGTGACTGCAGGAAGTTGTTGCACCACGCTAATCTCATTTTTGATAATCTAATCTCTCATATTTCTTTACATCCGCTTCTTCATGTGGCCAGAGGGGTCTGTAGAAGCACTAAAGGACTGCTTCTACACCACAGACTGGGAAGTGTTCAAGCAAGCTGCCTCCCACAACTCCACCACCGACCTCCAGGAGTACACGGACACCGTCACTGCATACATCACCAAATGCATTGATGATGTATCTGTCCTCAAGACCATCACTCTCCGGGCAAACCAGAGGCCATGGCTGACAGGGGAGGTCTACAGGCTTTTGAGGGCTCGGAACGCTGCCTTCAAAGCAGGAGACCAGGATGGCCTGAGGACAGCAAGGGCCAACCTGTCACGTGGCATCAGAGAGGCCAAGAGGCAGTACTCCAGGAGGATAGCCCACCGCTTCAGCGACAGCAGAGACTCGCGCAGCCTGTGGAGAGGACTACAGTCAATCACGGACTACAAGCCACCACCGCAGACCTGCGACAGCTCCACCACCCTGCTGAATGAGCTGAATGGATTTTTCGCTCGTTTTGAGGCTCAGAACAGCACACCGGCACAGAAGTCCCCCCTCCTCCAGGTGACCAGGTGATCACTCTGTCTACAGACAGTGTGAGAAGATCACTCAGCAGGATCAACGCCCGGTTGTTCCCACATGCCTCAAAGCCACCACCATCATCCCAGTACCGAAAAAGTCCTCACCCTCCGGCTTCAACGACTACCGTCCGGTTGCACTCACCCCCATTCTCATGAAGTGCTTCGAACGGCTAGTAATGGAGCACATCAAGTCTGTACTCCCCCCTCCCTGGACCCCTTCCAGTTCGCATACCGGACAAACCGCTCGACCGGGGATGCCATCGCCACCGCCCTCCACCCAGCCCTCACACACCTGGACAATAAAGACTCTTACGTCAGAATGCTGTTCATTGACTTCAGTTCAGCATTCAACACAATCATCCCACAACAGCTGATCACCAAACTCAAGCAAATAGGACTGAATACATCCCTGTGCAACTGGCTGCTGGACTTCCTGACAGGGAGACCACAGGCAGTGCGGGTCGGCAGCAGCGCATCCAACACCATCACCTTGAACACGGGGGCCCCCCAAGGTTGTGTGCTGAGCCCCCTCCTCTTCACCCTGCTGACCCACGACTGCACCCCGCTCTACAAATCCAACCTCCTCATCAAATTTGCGGATGACACAACCGTGGTGGGTCTCATCAGCAAGAACGATGAGACAAATTACAGGAGTGAGGTGAGCCATCTGACGTCATGGTGTGCGCACAACAATCTCTCCCTGAACGTGGAGAAGACTAAAGAGATTGTTGTGGACTTCAGGAGAGCGCACACCCAGCACCCTCCTCTGACCATCAACGGTGCTGCTGTGGAGAGGGTGAGCAGCACCAAATTCCTGGGCGTGCACGTCTCAGAGGATCTCTCCTGGACCACCAACACCACATCTCTGGCAAAAAAGGCTCACCAACGTCTCCATTTCCTCCGCAAACTAAGAAGAGCTGGAGCCCCGCCCCCCATCATGTGCACCTTCTACAGGGGTACGAGTCGAGAGCGTCCTGTCAAGCTGCATCACAGTGTGGTATGGCGCCAGCACTTCATCATGCCGCAGGACCCTTCAGCGCATCGTGAGAGCAGCGGAGAAGATCACAGGCACCTCTCTCCCCCCCTACAAGAGTTGTACAACACCCGCCTCATCCGCAAAGCCATCTGCATCGCAGGTGATCCCACCCACCCTTCACACAGCCTCTTCAGCCTGCTGCCGTCAGGGAGGAGACTGCGGAGTCTCCAGGCCAGGACCAGCCGACTGAGGGACAGCTTCTTCCACCAGGCTGTCAGAGCACTCAACTCCCTCCCTGCTCTGCCCCCCTTTGCCCCCCTTTCCCCCTGCTGCCCCCTCACACACACACAAACACTGAACTGTAACACCCCCCCCCCCACGGACACTGCACTGAACCCCTGCTCTGAACCCCCCGTCCGTCCAAGGACTATCTAAGATACTATAGTATATTTTATATTTTATGTCTATATTTTCCTAAGACTTTCTTTAAATATTTAATACTTTTAATATTTCTTACATTAAGAATCTGGTTGTTGTTTTTTTTTATTTTTTTATTCAGTGTTATCTGTTGTTGTGTTGTAAGGGAGACCGAGAGTACGTAATTTCGATTCTACAGTATGTCTGTGTATTTATTGCAGAATTGACAATAAAATTGACTTTGACTTTGACTTTGACTTCATGAGATGCTATCAAGATCAGTCTGCAGAACCATGAGGCCAGAGATCTGAACCCTGTGCTGCACAGAGTGTTGTTAGCTTTTTATTCAAAACATATTGATATTGAACATGTCGTTTGTCCAAACTGCTACAAAATTGACACTGCACTTGCTGCAGTCCCCAGCAACACACCTACCAAGTGTGAAGTAGATGATATGAATAACATATAGCCCAGCCTACAGACAGACAGACAGACAGACAGACAGATTCCTTGCTCTACAGTTAGATGAACGTAACATAACAATCATGGCTATTGTTGGTGCTCACCACTGTCCAGCTAGCATGTTAGCATTGGAAAATTCTGGCTGCATTTCCTTTGCCATTCTTGTGCAACAGCTTGCTAATAGCTTTAGCAATAAGTAGACAAACATGTAGCCTGTCTGATCATTTCATACGTGTACGGTTGGATGGACATCTTTTGTTAACTTAAATTGGTCAGTACCAACTCCTTAAAAACAAACTATTTGAAACAGAAAGAACACAGAACGGGTCAGTACTTCCATTGACTCTACGCAGACAACTGACAGCACGCCAACAAATCAGGTATTAGAAGTCCCAAAACCAAACTATCTCACATTACTGTCTCTTCACATGAGGTCTACTACTTGCGAACTCACTCTTACTTAATGATAATTAGACCTGCACCATCTGGCATCACCTCAGCTGTACATCATTAGAGGAAGAAAACGACAATCAATGAAACAACCAATCAGAGCCAAAGAAAATAGAATAGTCCCACCTTTTCAATCAGCCCTTTTTTACTTTATTACTTTACTGTTATTGCAAGAAGCCCTTTACCCTTTTAATCTCTTTTAGTTCTGCAAAGCTGCATAAAGTGTCACCAAGACAGTCAGTGGGTGTGTTTGTCATTCAGGTCTCTGGATTCAGCTGCTCACAGAGCTCTGCGCTGTTGTCAGGAGCTGCAGGTCAGAAACAAACATCCCATAATGAACTTTAATAAACAATAAATACAGGAAACCGTCTTGAAAAGGTTAATCTGCACAATAATGTGAAACATTGTTTAATCTAAGACATGAAGCAGAAAGAGAGCCAAGGTAAGTTTTACTTACAAGATGGAGGGCTGATGGCTGAAATCAAAACACAAGACAAATCATTTCAGTCACAGTTGACTATCTTTAGTCACTTTATTCCTCTCTTCTACTCACTCAAACTGAGTATCTGTATATACTCAGTCTGTTTAGTGATTACTGTTTAGTGCTGACTTTATTTCCTTTCTCTGACACTTATTTTAAAAGGATATTCTGGTGTAAGTTTAATCCATGGTCTAACACACCTTGACACTGAGTAAGACTCCCCCTCGAGAGCTTAGCTAGTTTTAGCAACCTCAGAAAAGACCGCAGTCTAGCGGTCAGCAAACTTCACCATCTTACTCGGTGTCAAGGTGTGTTTGGACATGGATTAAACTTACACCGATATAACCCTTTAATTTTGCAACCTGGATTTTAAAAAAAATAACTCAAAGTCTGAAATCAAAGTACTGAAACCTTTCCTTTTTCTCTCTCACCTTTCTTCTTTTTGTAAACGATGAATCCAGCAGCACCGATCACAGTGAGAGCGAGAACAACCACTGCAGCAGTGACGGGGACGGTCTTGTCAGTGGGCTTCACTGTTGAATGAAATACAATAAGACTGGTGCAGATGAAGCAGGTTAGAACAAATTAAAACAGTTAATTATAGTATAAATACGGTTTTCTTCAAAGATCAATCCCCATGCATTCCCCTTCAGCACCCTCTGATCACTCTTACCCCAGTTGGTCCTGATCCGATCTTTCTCCAGTTTGGTGACGATGTTGTCCTTTGCACCATCGAGCTGAAACACACAGTCGTACCTCGTCCAGTCTTCAGGTGTGACTGATGAAAGGTTCAGGTCAACACTCATCTGGAAGGTTCCATCGTGGTTGGGGAGGATCTCTCCGTGGTCCACCTCCTCATGAAGCTCCTCTCCATCTTTCCTCCAGACGAGCGAGGCTCTGTGAGGGTAGAAACCTGTAGCGAGGCAGCTGACTGGAGAGGAGGGAGTCTTCTGGAGGAGAGACACTGAGGGAAGCTCTGGAGAGAGTTCAGATAAACCTTTTTTAGTTTAAAATACTGAGACAGCAAACTTACTTAACTCATGCTAAGTGTACACTGGCTATCACAGTCTGAGCATTGATTGGAAAAAAAATACAGAACAGCCAAGATGTCAGTGTCTACTGATTGGTTAGGACACCATCGGATCCTACAGCTACTGAAAATTAACAGAGAAAACAATGTAATGTCAGGCTGACCAGAGCCATAACACAACAGCCATGTCCATTAAACCACATCAGGTCATGTGATTCTACCTGTTCTCAGCAGAAAGCTCCTCCCATAGGCCACATACTTCTTCAGCCACTCAGGGAAAATGGTTGTTAGGTAATACTTGTACGATTGTATTGTATATATTTCAGCATTCCAGCTCAGTTTGGTGGTGAAAGCCTGTGGTTTTGGAGTGTTCCATGTCTCTGTCTTCAGGTCCATTGATATGAAGTCTTCTCCATCATAACCAAACTGATGAAAACCAAGTAACCTCTCCGGTCTCATCATCCCACTCACAGCCACTCATCCTCTGTAAAATGTGGACACCTGAGACAGAGAGACAGAAAGAACCAGAGACTGAAATGTCCAGTGGAAAGAAGAACTTAAACAGATTGTTCATTTTGTGGTGCACTGCTATTCTCCCAGTCTTCTGGTCTTCAACAGCCTGCTTGTATACAGCAGAATCACAGTGAAGGATTACAGAACATTCATCCTTCATGGATACATTAATAATGTAAGCTACATTTGTTCTCATGCTCATTTTTGTGTCACTTAGTTTTGGCATGTATGCGTATAAATATTGATCTAATTTGCTGTTGTACAGAAATCATCCATCCATCTGATTGAACATTCCCAACTCAATAAATGATTTAAGTAAGGGATAATGCCCTTTGAGGTGTCCATAATCAGGAATTAATGGACGACGGTTCTAAAGTTCGATCAGATGGATGGATGAATGGTAGGATGGATGATTTCTGTTTCTGATTTCAACAGCAAATCAGATCAATATTCGTACGCTGCGCGTCGGACGGTTGCCTCCGCGAAGTCCATTAATTCCTGATTATGGACACCTCGAAGGGCATTATCCCGCTTATACCATGGTCACTTGCCAAAGAAAATAAATTAAGACCATTAATTTATATTTTCATGCGTTTTACAATCAAAATATAAAGTTTTTCACAGGCAATAACTTTGTTTCCCTGGTAACGCCTGAGGGTTTGACTAATACCTGGAACAATCATTACCCTCCCGTAAGGTTCTTATGCAACGGAAACATTGTTCACTCCTCCAGTAAATAGGACGGACCTTAGATACGACTTGGCAACGGGAGATATTCTAGTCCGCTTAGCAATGAGCCAGAAAGCTAACACTATGCTAGCAAGATTCAAAGTCAACAACATTGTGTACGGTTGACAAACAGTAAATAGTTTGTCAATAAATAGTTTTTCACGAACAAATGATCGGCCGTGTGTAACGTTACTGTGGCCGCAGCCTGAAGTAGAGAACTGAACAGCGAACGG
Source organism: Lagodon rhomboides (assembly GCA_039737535.1). Classification (NCBI taxonomy): domain Eukaryota; kingdom Metazoa; phylum Chordata; class Actinopteri; order Spariformes; family Sparidae; genus Lagodon; species Lagodon rhomboides. Next base: position 5,733,374 of record CM077803.1, on the reverse strand, counting down.
GATGTGAGATTATTCGCTTATGTGATACAAAGTAAGTTTAGAGGGGAAGTGTACTTTCTGCAGCTTGTGTGTTACAGTCTCCATCCTGTGGTGTTCAGAGGATAAGGCTCTGAAGGACTGACGGACTGCACTCAGTGTTGGAAATAAATTGTAAACAGAGGCTTTGACCGCGTTCCCGTTGCGACAGTTACACCAGCTAGCACATTAATTTAGACGGTGAACAGACAATTTGACTGGAACTACTTAGTAGGTGTCCGTAGGCCTATATCAGGGATTAATGGACACCCTGCAGCCAATCAGAATCGAGTATTCCCCCAGACCATGGTATAAGGGTTCTTGGCTCCTCATGTTTAAATGTTCTGTGGTCCACTCATCCCCTGAAGCAGTCAATAAAGTATTCAGTCTTTTCCACTGTGCATGATGAAAACTTTCTTTCAGCCCAGGGAGGCTGATAAAATGAATTCCAAATATTTCTCATGCAAATCTTACAAAATAGTTTTTATAATTATAAAGACCAGTTCATGAAGTAAAATATAACAGTACATACTGTACCTTCACTTTGGTTTAGGCGCTGTTTCAAACTATTGATTGTGCCTTTGAAAGGAATTGGCTCCTGCTCGTAACATCCCTCACTGTACAGCTTCAACTGTTGAGGATCAGCTTGCAGTACTTTTTTCACCCAGTCGTGTTTAAACTCCATTAACTTTTTGCTGCCGTCGCAGTAAACCACCAGGTTTTCATCAACCATTGCAGCTATCAACAAACTTGGGGAAGTCCGGGAGTCCAGAACTTGCAGTGAAGAAATACTTCAGGGAGTGTCTCACTGCAGGACAGAAGAGGTTTAGATATCAGTATTAAATACTACTACTACTACTACTACTACTACAATATCATGTACTTCTAATTTCAGACAGTTTACCAGTTTGCCAGTTAGTGCTGATCTGTTTTAGGTTTAATCTCTCTCTCTCTCTCTCTCTCTCTCTCTCTCTCTCTCTCTCTCTCTCTCTCTCTCTCTCTCTACACACACACACACACACACACACACACACACACACACACACACAGTGAAGTGAAACTAAACTAAACTACATCTTACCTGGTGATGAAACGTGACAGAAGAGAAGCAACAACAATAACGTTCTCATCTTGACTAGATAAAGACAGGTGAGTGAGGGACTGAGCTGGATCAGCTGTTTCCTGTTGTCTATCCTGGCAGAGGGGGAGAGAGAGACTGACTGCAGATGGGCGGGTGATTTGTTTTTCTCTCACCTGTGAGGAGCTCTGATTACAGACATCGTGCAGACCCGCCTTTATGGGCCCGCCCATCCAAGAATTTGGCCCTCCCCGGAGAAAATTAGCATTATTATCACTATGATAAGTTTTCCCACTTATTTTGGTTGTGATTTATTATTATCATCATTGTTGTTATTGGATGTATTATATCAAAATATTTATTTGTATTCAACTATCTTGCAACATTAGTGTATGGAATATAATTTTATTGTGGGATGAAAGGAAGAAATGTGGGGTTTTCACCAGCAGTAACTTAACATGACTCCAGAAGCAGCTGGATGATGTAACAGTTGAGCTGACTGGCTGTGAATGCTGGAGGCACGTGGTCACATTTTTAATGACATTATGGCTTCTATGTTTGGCTTTTCTATCTGTTATATTTTTGGAAATATTCAGCTTTTTCTGCAAAATGTTGCCCATTTATTCTCATGGGGAATTTTTCAAATGTGCTTCTGCTTCTGCTTCAGCATACGTTCAGCTAGAGAAACCGTTCGGCTATCAACATGTTCAGCGTTTTAAGCACTTTCAGCCTTGTACTTTCCAGCCTTTCTGCCTTTTCAGCAGTTTTTCCAAAATCACTTCAGCTGCCAGCATTCACACTGTATTTTCACAGGTAATACCCTTTTTTCTAGTTCTCTTAAACACACTGTAGTGTAGTGTATGGAGTTATCTTGAACTATATTCAGCTGTTTAGCTCAGTTGGTAGAGCAGGCGTCCCATCTCTTTGTCCTCGCTGCAGTGGACCTGGGTTTGAGTCCTGGCCTGGGGTGCTTTGCTGTGTGTCACTCCCCCTCTCTCTTATCATGTTTCCTGTCATGTCTTCAAGCTGTTCTAACAATAAAGGCCAAAAAATATACTTTGAACTCAGCCCTCTGTAAACACCTGTTGTGTCCGTTAAAGGAGCACTCTGTAGTTTTGCTGAAGAAATGTTAATGAGCAGAGAAAGATCTTCATTGGTTGATTTTTTTCTGCCTAAACAAACTAAATAAAAAAAACTTTTGTTTTCATGACTGAATAAACAGAATAAACAAACTGACCTAAAAGGACAACACAATTTATACTGTTTTTCTTTTGTTTATATGTGGCGGACCCTGCCACCTTGGCTTCAAACAGTGTTCTGGGACCTCATTTTCCATTGAGAACCTCATGATTTTTCACAAAACATATTTCTGAGCTTGTATTTTAGGCTCATTAATATTGTAAATATTTCATTTCTGATATTTTCATTTCTAAAATTTCTTCATTTTTATGTATTTTCCAAAACTACACAGTGCACCTTTGTAATATTGTCCGAAACAGAAGAAAGCTCAACACAAATGAGTTTTAGTCCATTTTATTTCATGTTCAACAATCACATCACTAATTAACAAGTAATCACAATTAACACTTTTTTTCCAAACCAAAAAATAAAATTCAAATTAATGAAAAGAAAAAAAAAAAAAATGAAAGTAAAAATAAAACCACAAAAAAAACAATGAGGAGGTTCTGCAAATAACATAGTAAGTCTACCTAACACATCCCATTGTTGTTTCTCAGCATGCTCTGCAGGTACAGTAGGTGTTTATTAGCTAGTGTTACACTTGCATGTCTGGTATGAGTGCACTGAAGCTCTACGATAAAATGCTCCTTACTGAGGAGCACTTATTACACAAACCATTCTGACAACTACGGTTAGTCTTTTTTTTAACTTTAGACGAGGATGTGTTAGGGTCTCGCTGTGTGTGTGTGACTCTCCCGGGCAGGTCGCTGCTCTCTGAGTGCCGTATGTAGCAGCCAGTATGTTGTGATATGCAATACTCCCAAATTACAGGCCTATACGCAGACCTCTACGCTTAGCGCCTGCTTAAACAAGAAATTCCCTGTGTCCACTGTGGTATACAGCGTCATGTGTCTCTGGTGCATTAGCTTCAGTCCCTTTCAGCTTTGTTCTATTATCATATGAACCTGCAGAGGTCACTGTTTCCTGAATGAGACGTTTCGCCAGCCAGTCAGAACATTATTCTCATCTCTTAAGACTGGGCTCGCGGACATGATGGTGTGCAGGCGTAACTGTGCACTTACACGTTTTGTTACACATGTCTCGAATCAATTAAGCTCTATATTTCTAAATCAAGCTGCTGTTGAAAGCATAAAATCTGGTTAACTGACATTTTAAAAGACTTTGTAAGTGTCCAAAAATTGTTGCGCACGTCCTCGGAGAAACTCCAGGATGCAGTTTTGCGAAACTGGCTGTCACAAATCAAAAGTTTAATCACTTCAACCATGAGAGCACAACCACCACGAGGCTACAGGAACACAACGATAAATACATATACAAAAGTGTTGTGTCTTTAGTACAATATATCTCAAAAGACATTCTTTCACTTCAGTGGCCCCTTTCAAATGAAAAAAAGGCAGACCTTTTCAATTTTGTCATACTAATAATCAGAATAATAGTCATGATAAAACACCATCGGAGGTACATGGAGCCGTTCTGAACAACCTCGACGTCCCTGACCCACCAGAACCTCCTCATGCTGTCGCCGGACTGTCTTTTGTTTCTCTCCTTAGGGCCATAAAGAGTGCATCAGCAAGAAAGTATCTATACATCCATGTGCAATCTCAGAAGGTAAGTAAAAACTCTGGGCTTAAAGCAAGGCTAAAACACTGTCGTGGACAGGCACAAGGGTAATTTAGCTAGGCGACAGCCGTGACACGAACAAAGCGACCCAACTAATAAATGACAGCTGATCTTTTACCAACGCTCAACCTCAACTGGCAGAAGAGAACTCCCGACATCTGCGTGAAACGTTTCCACTTTAAGAAGATGCTGATCAGAAGTTCTTGCCCACTTTCGTCGAAAAACTTGATCTTTCTTAAAATGCTCCATTTCCCTATCTTCAATTGAAAAGAATTTCAGTATAAAGGAACAGTGAATGTGAACTGAACCGTGTGTCATGATTAAAGAGAAGAAGAAAAATGAGGGCACTGTCATTTTCTTTATTGCTCTATTCATGTCATCATGCAAAAGCTCACTCATAATTAGGTCATTTAGGATCTCTTGTTCACAGAGGGGCGATTCAATTGCTGATCAAATACCACCGCTCCATCACAGTGAGACCTGTTGGAGTTATTAAAGCAGTAAGGTGCCATTTAGTTCTCTCAAAGCTTCTTCACCAATCATTCATAAAGTGACAATTTGAATAAAAAACTCAGGAGTATTTCTATAGATTGATGTCTCTCGGGGGCAGTCGGCGCAGCTTTGACTTTAAAAAAGACAACACATTTGCCATCATCACACTTTCTGTTCAGTAATTGCGTAATTGTATCCTCTTTTACCAGGTATGTGTTGTTACTAGTGTTGGTTCTAGAACTTTGATACTCAAACAAGAAATTCAACTGGTATCAAAACTTTTCCATGGCAGAGAATCGTCAAACCAAATCTTGGCATCAGATGCTTGGGTCACATTCATAATCTTCTTTCCATATTATCTGATTATATATTTTCAGATTTAAATACAAATACAAATTTAGATTTTTTTTTTTTTTGCGTGGCTGCTAGTGTGATCAAAAAAAACCATTCAGACATTTTCCGCAAAATAGTTCTGACAAACCCGACGTATGCTACCTGCCCAACGGCAAAAAGACACAGTCAGCAGCTCGCAGGTGAATACAGACGAGGTTTTTGCAGCTTAAAGGCCTCAATTTCCCTCAAGAATATTGAATATTGGACTTGACTCTATCTACGGGATGTGTGCACAGGTAGCTAGCTGTTAGCTGTTAGCTAGTTCGCTTGCCACGACAACTTCATTAGGTGACGATGTCTATTTTGTGTTTACAGTGAAAAAACTAAATCGACGCAGCTGTAAAATGTCCACAAGGGTAAGTTTTAGTACCTGAAGCAAAACTAGACCGCTGTTTTTTGTAGCTGATCCATCATTAAAATAAAATACCACAAATAGGTCAGAACCTTTGTTAAAAATATATTCTCGTGAGTATTTCTGTACGAGCCATGAAGCGTTGTATGCTAACGTACACCGAGCGTTGAGCCGTGGGATGAAATCATGTAACTACAGAGGTGAAACCAACAGACACCAGCTCTCCCTGCTCGTCCGCACTCAAAACCGCCGTGATGAGTAACAACACATCCGCTGACTAAGACTGCCCCAGAGATATACACATGGTACTACCACAACACTTTGAGTCATAATGCACATAGGCTATCAGCTCCGGGCGTCCTATTATATAATCCGGCCATGCATCGTAAAGGCAATCGGAGGCAACAGTTGAACACATTGCTACAATAGAAGAAGATAAAGCCACGTCATGTTCCACTGCCAACACCGGACACGTATTACGGATGTTTATGTAACCAGCTGAAGGTTCTATCGACCGCACAACGACCAGCCTGATTTACAGAACTTCATGAAAACAGCGATACCAGGTTGCCCCCTCGCATTCATGTCAATTTAGTGGACAACGATATTCTCTTATTCCGAGCAGTTCCAGGTGTGAGCCCGCTGTAGTTTTCAGGTAAGAAGGACAGGAGGCACATACGACACACACAGCTCCTCTGACTTGACATTTCCTATCTGCAGCATTCAGACATCCTCATCTCCCTCCGGACTGCACGCTCCGTTAAAGCTTCTCCACGTTTTTCTATTGCATTTCACACACTTTCAGGTTTCAAATGCTTCTTTTTCTTTTTTTACCCTTTGCGCAACACCTTGTTCCTGACTTTCTTCCTCCCTCTGTATATCGCGTCCTTCTACACTGTGTGTCTTGGTTTGTAAAAAACCTGTGCGTGTTTCCACGATTTTCTGAGTGCTATCTTAAAAAAAAAAAAGAGAGACCGTTGCTGTATTGCTTATACAGGAGGAAAAGTACAATAAATAAACAGAACCTTGTTTTAAAACCGAGAAACTAGGAGGAAAGGAAGAAGAAAACTCAAGAAAGACAAAAATAAGATCCGAACGGAACACCAAAGCTCGTTTGTACACAATTTTGCCACTCAAACACATCATCACAAACACAGAGAATAAAGAGTTAAACAGCCTACTTGTTGTCTAGCTTTTTTGTTTGTCAGCTTGTTTTTATGATAGGTGACGGTGAAGAGAGAGGAAGTGATGAAGCAGATGAGATGAACCATGGACTACTATGATGTTATCGAAGCAAAGAGTGAGTGGTTATTGGGAACACACAGCCCCTAAAGTCACGAGGAGAACAGAGAAGCCATAGGTGAGTCCAGGAGGGGTTTCCACGCTGCTCAGTCGACAGATGAAGTGATCGCTGCTGTTAGTTGGTGTGTGGAGGTGAGGTGACGCAGCGGGCCGTGGGGCAAAGAGGATTCCGATGAAACCCAATGACTCCAGCTCGGAGAAGACGCAACCAAATGAGAAAACTTTGCCGTCCCCTCTTTTCCCTCCACGTGGATTCCCACCGAGGCCCAAGCTTAGTCTATACAGTCACTTCAGCCAGATATAGGAGGGTAGAGATGGCGACGATGGGCGTGACGTCGTGTGATGATGAGCTCAGATGTGAGAGAACAGACTTGATAACGTGATACTAGACTGGCAGAACTATTGGATGATTCGAACATTTGTTATGACAGATTTAAGATAAAGGGGGTTTCGGAGCTCGATGGGGGTGAGAGAGGTCTAGATCCCTTTAAGGAGCTGCCGTCGTCCCCCTGGACCTCCCCCTGAAGATGCAGCAAGGAGGGGGCAGAGGGGGAGCCGACGCAGCCTGCTGAAGCCAACGGTTCAATGAGGGAGACACTGCGAGGAGTCGGGTGGTGGTGGTGGTGGTTTTGGTTGTTTTGGTGGAGAGAGTAGAAGGAACCGTGTGGGTGGGGACCGCTGTTGTCCTGGGGGGCGGGCCAGGTGATGATGTCGGCGCCGTGGTCCGTGCGAGAGCGAGCATTCTCGCGGAAGTTGAGCTTGAAAGACTCAATCTGCAGCAGAAAGGTTCGAAAGAAAAGGGGCAGAGAAGAGGGGGAGGAGGAGGAGAGGGAGAAATCAAAAAAGATATAGACAGGAGAAAGGGGGGAGGAGAGAGGGGGGGAGGTTGTTGTTGTGGAGGGGGGTTGAGATGAGGAGGGCAGATGGGATAGCAGAATTAAATGCCTGCAAGATAAGAAGTCAAAAGATGACGGTGTGATCAGGTGCATTGGACTGCAGACAACATGATGGATACAGCACAGATACAGATATATTCAGTCACGTAGACGTTAAGATGAACAGTTACATCTCATCATACCGTATGTTTCAAGCACTGTCGGCTTTCCCTGAGCGTCTCCTCCTTCCATGTTAGTTAAACAAAACCCTGAACTGACAGCGTAAGAAGCTGGCACACACACAGACTTACTTGTCTCTGGGATACGCGAGTCCAGAGCCTGGGGCTCCCGGAGGACCTCGCTATCACAGGGAGCCCCGTCCTTCAGCCCATTCTCCTGGGCGGCAAGGCCACCGGCCTGCCCCGGCTCGGAGCCCGGGGCCGAGGCCGCGGTGCCGCCGAGGGGAGCCGCATTCCCCTCTGCTGTCTCCTGGGCCCCCTCAGCCTAGAAACACATAGCAGGGCGTGTCAATCGGTGGGGATGGGGATGGACCGACCTGGCTCCAAATCTCATTTAACTACAGCAAATTATTTCATTTCTTTTGTAGGAGAGAAGAAAGTTCTGTGTGGAGTTACTTAAAGATAATCCGGACAGACAGTCTGGTGAGCCAGATGTCCTGATAGAAACATTAAAAGATCTGGAGCCAGACTAAGGTGGCAAAGGATGGTAATACAAAGAAATGATAATAAAGAAAGAGTGCATAACATTCAAACTGAATCAGTGAACATGCCTAATGTAAGCAGTGATAGAAACAAAAAGTTAAAGCACATCATCTTGGGAGAAAAAGCAGATGCAGAGTGTGCAGAAATGATAATACTGCAAACCCTTTCACACAAGCTCATGTACGAATGTGTTAAAAAGCCTGAAAGCCATTATTTTCACCTTGGAGGATTTAAATGACAGAACTCGGGGGGAAAACAGGTGTACACAACTCAACAACCTGTAGGAGCGGCCCTACATATAGACACCCGAAATACGTCTCATCACTTCAGGAAGTCATTTCTCATCAGTACCAGGGTTAAAGGTCAGCAGTGCATTTAACGTCAACAAATCCCATGAAATACACAAACCAACAATGTGTGTGTTGATCAATAGTAGTGTCCTAAAAACAGGTGCCCGCTGTAGTTTTTAGCAAAGGTCACTCAGACACGAAGAAATTGTGTATTTGTCGGGGACTATTTTCAGAGCTACATTAATCCACATTTGGTGCTCCGGTGAGTATTTAGGTCAGCCTGACAGTGTGTGTAGTGTGTTTAGTGTGTGTAACTGCAGTGTATGTTCGTGGTAATACAGGAGCATGTCACCCAGTGTCAGGCTTTAGACACACACACAATACTTGTTAGCACTGTTGGTTTGTTTTTCATGGAATTTGTTATTAATAAAAGTAAAATAAAATAAAAAAAAGCAAGCAAAGACATTGCTAAACACATGAGGCGACTCAGCAGTGACACAGCATGAGGCGGGTTTGTGTTTCTGTGACTTCTAGACTAAAACATGAGGTGTCTTATGCATGGTGAACTGTCTTTCCGACAAAATGAAAAATAAGAGCAGAAATATCTGACTGCTGCTGGTATAAAGAGCATGTTTCAAAGCACTACACATCATTTTCTTAAAAATAGACTTCAGTTAACACTCATCAAAGAGAAAAAAGCCTCTGTCAGGCAGGTTATTATTATGTGGATGCTATTTTCAGCCGTCCTTCTGATCGTGCGTCTTCACCGGGTTGAAGGGGTGCGGATGATGGCTGGGTGTGCACGACAATGAGTGAAGATGAGACTGTGAGCGACGGATGAGATCATGCGGTGATCATGAAACGCAGATGGGCTGCCGTAGGCTGAGGGGACAGGTGACATCGTTTTCCCATCGCTTTGTCCAAAATGTCACGCGCCCCTCCCGTACAATCACCCGACCCACAATGTCGGAGCTTAAATCCTGTTTCATATTACTGTATTTTAGAATTCTATGACCATCCCCAGTCTGTTAATCACATATGGACTGCTGCGGCTGTGCCATATGTCATCGTGTCAGCATCCCTTCTCTGCGCTCCTACATTCTTTCATTTTCTCTCTTAATACGTTGGACAGAGCTGAGCTTAGTTGTGCCCTGCAGAAGAGGCCGGGAGGAAGGGAGCCGAGTGCAGGTGTGGAGGGCTGGAGATGTTCCAGGCTGCTGTGGATGGTCTACGACAGGCTGTCATTATCATCAGCGACTGTAACTTGAAGCCACGCAGCATCTTTTAGCTTCAATGTTAGTGCGAGTACAGTGGTGGAACAAGACGAGAATGCCTACAATGCATACACAAATGCCTCCATGAAACATTTTATTAACATGCAGGTACACAGGAATTAAGGAACTGATTCAGCACCAGTGTCCATCACATAGCCAATCTGACCAGGCTCCAAGGTTCGGTGAAGGTTATCACAAGCACACTCTCTATTCTGGTCATTCAATGTTCTTTTTGTCAGAGCGGAGGAGTGATTTAGACCCAATCCTGAGAAAAATGTTTGGTGCTGTACAATATACTGCATGTGGACAACTGAAAACATCGGATTTTCACGAGGTTTTTCAAAAGTTGAGGCATGATATGCCGGATTTTCCTAAGAATAATGTATAGACTCATACAAAGTAACCCCTCTTCAACCTTTGGGCAGTGAAGTGCAGCCTCCAGCCAGCAACTATAACGACATATCAGCCAGGTTACATCTCGTCTCTCTATCTCTGCAGAGCTGCACATCTGTTTGACTGAGGCTGGGGCTGAGACACACCCACACACACACATACATACATCTGCAATGAAGACTTTAATGAAAGGTAACAGTTTAGTGTAGTTCTTGGACTCTCACTGTGCTGACATGTTTGATTCCAGTGAATCATTTCCAGTGTGAAACATGCCATTTAGAGACTATTTTAACAGAGCAGGACTGATAGAGAGTGTTGTCAGATGGTGCAGTAACAATCACCTGAAGCGCACTATCAGCGAAACCAATGATCTCGTGTTTGACTACAGTGCTTCAAATATGGACGTGGCTGCAGAGAATACCACCTGTAAAACCTGGATGCTTCACTCACATGTTCAACCCGGCAGCGAGTGTTTCAAGGGAGACACCCGAGATGAGGGTCCCCAATTCAGTATTCAGTTTTGTGTTCATAGCAAGGAGTAAATAATGGATGGACACATGAGCTCAACCTCATTCTCTAATAATTCTTTGATAATGAAGGTTTGCGATGTGTAATGACTATTTGTAGGAAGTGTATCCGACTTTTTTTTATCCTTTGCCTGCGTGTGGTAAAACCTGAAGCAACTTCATTGTGATTGGTCGGCTCATGAAAGACTCAAAATGTCAGCAGGTGCCCTGACCTGCAGCCACATGCGATCATCAGGACTGTGTTAACAAGAGTTTAGAGACACACAGACTGAAAGAGGTCTTCATGTGTGATGGTCTCACCTTGATGTTTCCTCCACCAGGTGAGTGGCTCACGTTGTCCATGGAGCCCACTTTGGACTGAGCCTTGTCCTTGAAGCTCACCTTGTGGGATTCGATCTTCACGTCGCCACCGCCTGCAGCACACATGAACAGTCAGTCTGATGATCATGTACACGCACACATGGACAAAATATTCCATATACATATTCATGTGCATTAGCAGAGCAGCTTCCACACTGCCTCCTTTACCATGTACCAGCTCTTCATGCAAAGTCATGAATTAACAATTAGCACATTTCTGCTTTAATTATTCTAATGTGGCATGACCACTACAGCATTTGAAAGGATTTTTATACATTCAATATGCATTACATATTATGGATCAGCCTTATACAAATGCATGTACATTGAATTCCCAATTTAAAGCCACACCTAGCTCGGGGGGTTAGCAACCTGCAGCTCTGAAGCTGAATGTGCATCTATTGCCCCTCTTCAGTGGCTCCCTGTGGCGCTGACAATTTTTATTAATCTAAATTTAATGTTTAACATCATCATTGTTGGAGGTCTGAAGTGATTCTTGCATTCTCCGTGAAAATGCATAGCTTACACACTGAATAGTCTCTGCTCAAGCAAGTTGAGTTGATTTCTGTACATGGCTGAAGGAAAAAACAATAGAGGGTTACCTCATATTGAAATAAATCTATGTATTTTTTACTTAAACCGATTTTAAAGCTAGACTGACACTTCATGTGTATCATTTATTTTAAATGTATTTATTTCTAAGGCTAAGAAAGTGAACTGTCACACACATGGGAGGACTAAGTAGGCCTGAATATAGTTCTGTATTGCTCTTTCAAAGTAGGCCTACACATGCCACTGGACATTTTCTTTACAAAACTTGTCCACCAATAAAAGTAAGACAAATGTTAAAAAAAAAAAAAGTGATCGTATTTGAACGTCTCTCGAACCTTATAGCCATCATGAAGATTATAAGCAGGACTGTTGCATCAGATTGCATTTAATTTACCTATGTGCACCTAATAAACTGCCAACTCGGCGTATACAGAGAGAAGATCATGCAGCACAACTTGTGCCAGCTCACCTGGCTTGTGTTTGATGTTGTCCTTGGAGCCGCACTTTGACGTCACCTTACTCAGATCCACCTTCTTGTTGAGTATCTGCACCTGTCGAATGTCACAGGCCTTTTAATCAGGAGGGTTTAAAACACTACAGAGACATGGATCCCTTGATAGTTTCATCAGGGCCATTTCTTCTCCAGCTACAATAAAAGCCCCATTAACCCCTTGAATAACCACCGTCAGGATACGCAGATTAACTTTTAACATCATGCTGCTTCCATTACAATGTGATGCTGCTGAACTTCAGACAATCATTCAGACATGTTACAAAGATGTGCCTGAATCAAGCTTAGAATTTTTGAAGTGAACACTTGAAAAAAAACTTTAATAGTAGCAAAGTAATTTCAGACAACGATGGCAGGATCAGCTGGTACAGTCAGGGTGAAAATGCCGGAAACCAACAGACGAAGCCCCGGATGGGACGGCATCATTTCAAGGAACCACGAATCACCACTGTACCTCCCAGTGGTGTACGTCTGCTTGACTTCATTATTTGTTTAGTGAGTTAGTGACAAGGCAGGACAACACAGGAAGAGTTGAAGGAAGCGGGGGACTCTGAAGCGGGTTCTGGGGAACGGCTGGTGCATCGGGTTTGCTAGCATGCTGTCCAATGATGCCCTCAAAACTTCCGAGGGTCCAACCGAGAGCAGTAGGTGTTGGTAGCTCGAGGAGCTACCTCTGCTGACCCCTTGTCATGTACTGTACAGCTTAATCATAGTACCACTGATAAATTGCTGAGGAAGAGATGAGGAATTGCTTTTTATTTGGTTTAATTCTATTTTTTTGGAGCGAAATGAATAGATGAAGAGACATAACATTTCATCTTTGCTCCCGTCAAATCTCTTCTGACTAACTGGCCGATGCATATAAGCTCTGGATGCAGGCCACGCGGTACTTACATTCCCTCCACCAGGAACATGCTTGATATTGTCCTTGGAGCCCAAGCGTGAGGTGACGTGGCTGAAGTCCACCTTTTTGGAGACTATCTGAACCTACATGGACACAGCATAGCAGCAAGAGGGGAAGAGGAGAGGAGAGCAAAGGGATGGGAAGGGGAGGACACAAGAGGACGTGGAAACCAGAGGCGAGGAGAGAAAAGAAACGGATATAAGAGGACAAAGGAGAGGAGAAGAAAAGAAAAGAGTAGAGGAGAAGAAGTCACCATCGCAGGAAGGGTTAGAAAGGAAAGAGCAGAAGGATCAAGCGAGGTTCACCTGGGTGAAATCAAACATGGCTGCAAATATTTTTTGTCTAGGTGTGTTTGATATCAACTGCTGGTAAATCTTGCTTATGTTGCCGTTTGAATAGTGAAAGAAAATGTTCCCAGACGAGTAAAGCGGCGTCTACCTTCTAGAGCATGCACATAAAACACAACATATAAACACCTGTCCCTGTTAAAGAGCACCCTCGGGACCCCCAGGAAATGTTATTAACACACATTGACGAGTGACAATACTGTTGTTTCATGACAGGTTACAACTTTGACACCAGACCGGCGTGTTTGTCAAAGACACGTCTGCACACACGTATACACATCTCACTCACTCAGCAGTAATGTTGATATCATGACTGAGCGGGTTAAGGCGAGTATTAGAACAAGTAGAACAGTTTTACTCTACTGTAATACAGCCTTTAAAACCAGGAAAAGACACTTATGACATATTATGTATGACAGAACAATATCCAAAATATACACTCATATGTAGTCTCATGGTATAACACTACAGCTGGAGGGCCATTTCTTTGCTAACATTATAACTTGTTATGTGAAATGCACAGACTTGAGATGCAGCCTTCAGCTGTGTACTACCTGAGGATTCCACCTTTATCTGTTGACAGTAGGCCTGCACGATATGAGCAAAATGCGCGATGTGCGATGACACCCTTCAATATGGCGATGACGATTACTTGCTACTTGGCATACAGTTCCTGTGTCTTTCAGATTTTTCTGCATTAATAGATTCCCTGCTTTGAGGTACTCTTAAACACTTAATAGCTGATGACAATTAAATAAAAAAAATACATAACTTATACATACTTATAACATTAATTTACACATGTTACTGTTGCTGCAGTGATGGTCGCGTTACTTGGCTGCTGCTCGACGTTTGCGCTCGAGACTGACTGGCCTTAAATGGCTCGTGCAGCTCTTTATGGCGGTGCAGCAGGTGGTGACGGAGGTTGGTGGTGTTACCTCTGGACGTTGCTACAACTGTTCTGCAGGTCCTGCACAGTACCTGGGTCTGTAAATTGTCTTCTGGCTTGAGTCCAAAGTATCTCCAAACCGCGGAGCTGCTATTTCTTTTTGCCACAAGCGTTTCGTCGGCATTTTCACCGCTCTGCTCTCCTGCCTCCGACATCCTGTTTACTCTGGCTGCTAATTTTCACGCAGGAACGTGAGCAGAGCTGGGCGTCATCTGATTGGCTAAACGGTGTGCATGCATTGCCCATGTGTCCAGGGCCGCATCTGATTGGCCAAATGTCAGCACGCTGAGTGTTGAAGCATGGCGGATGTAAACAAAACTTCGCGCACTTCAGACCAGCTTTAGCAATGGGTTTATCGCGCACATTCACATCGCGATGACGATGAAAATACGATTAATCGTGCAGGCCTAGTTGACAGGTATTTGGATGGTGTAACAGCACCTTGAAAATTTGAAGTTATGAATGTAAATAGAAACTTAAAGCATTCTCGATGTCTCGGCTGTAGCCTGGAAGAGGTGGAAAAGAGCTGTAGCTTCAAACGGAGCCATTTCCCACTCCAAGATTAACATAGCCTGGCTGGAATGTCAGGCGATGATGGCATTAGGTGGTAATACTAAGTCAGCTTTATAGCCCGAGGTAATGCCAACACTCAAGAGTGAATCCCAAGTCAGGAGTCGAGAGAGAACTACAAACTAGGTCAAGGTTAATTACCACCCTGGCTCTCTGAGCAGGATGCTAATTAAAAATGAGAAGAAAAACAAGGAGGTAGGAATAATCATTCGTCACTCATGTGATTATAACTGTTCAAATTCTCCAGAGGCACCTCTGTGTTTCTGTCTGTTTCCACGCTCAGATGGGCTGTGATGACTACTGTAAGTATGAAACTGTGTATTTCTGTGTGAAATGAGGTGCTTTTATCACTCATGGAGCTGTAGAAAGTCATTTCAAGCCTGGCTTTGTGCGCTCAGTGGTGCGCTTTATCAAAAACAAAATGAAAGTACGAGAAGTGCTGCAAAGAAAAAGGCAAAATATGTATGAACAGGAAAGAGAGGTGGGAGGTGGAGCGTGTGGTGACGGTGGGGAGGGTGGAGAGGGAACTCACTTTGCCCTGGCTCGTTTCTTTGGAGGCGAGAGCCCTGCTCTGAGAGGCGGATGACACCTGGGGAGACAAGCCCACCCCGGGGTCAACAAGAACAACCTCATAACAACACACACAAGGACGGGAGGCGGTGCAGGTGGTGCAAAAGGGAATGTGCATCGAGGTGAAAAGGAGAAAGACAAAAAACGTGATTGAGATAGAAGAAGAGAAAGAAAGTAAGACGGAAGAGAAAGCAGAGTGTGAGATGCAAGTGAAAAAGATGAAGAGAGAAGAGAATTAGTAACGAGGGAGAAGGGAGAGAAGAGAAGTCAGTGATGCAAGGAAGGAAAGGAAGAGCGAGGAGACATGAGGGAAGAGAGGGAGATGGGGAGGGAGGTGAAATAGGAGGGTTGGAAAAAAAAGATACAAGCAGAAGAGTGGACTATTTGCTGAAAGGGAGTGCTTTGTTGCAACCCTGGGTCTACAGAATCACCCAACCCTCTGTCCCGACAATGATCAGGACAGCCTACCCCTGCTCAAAGTGGAGGGGTAGAGCTCAGTGGTAGGAGCGAGGGTTGTGATTGGGTTAAAGTGAGAACCCACAGGGAGCAGTTAGTTGAAGGACGGCCAGTGTCAGAACAGACATGCACCTGTGGAAAGGAGCGAAGCTGCAGATGAAGCCGGAGCAGCACCTACCTTCCCTCCTCCGGGCTGGTGCTTCATGTTGTCCGTGGAGCCGATCTTGGAGCGGACGTTGCGGATGTCGGGAGCCGGTGCCGTGCTGGGGCGAGCCGTGGTCCTGGAGGTGGCGGTGGTGGCGGATGTGGCCGAGGAAGCGGTCCGGGCGGTGCGGGGCACCGCAGGCTTCTTCTCCGGTGCTGCGCCAGAGGTGGAGGATGCTGTGGCCGGTTTGGCTGCTGTGGTGCGAGTGCGGGACGCAGCGGTGGTGGTCACAGAGCTGCGGGTGGTGGTGGTGGTGGTCTTGGGCTTGGTAGAGTCGGCTGGGGGGAGAGTTATTCAGAGTTTTATAGTGAACCGTTGCAGAAGTAGATATCCGTTGTTGGATTGAGAACACTGGAAGGAAACTGGGACAACATTTTCCCATGGAACTTTGTTTCTCTCTCCCTTCTTTAGGAATGGTTCAACACTTTGGGTAAAAGGCTCATGGTTAGAGGAGAAGGTCTATACCACTTTCATGTCTGTGCATTAAATATGAAGCTGGATTCCACAAATTGTTTAGGTCGAACACCAAGTCAGTAAACGGATCAGTGTGTAAAGTCTTAACTAGCTCCAGCTAATGTCACTAGAGTTGGTACTTTGGCTGTTGAAGTGAATCCACACAGAACGTAATGACCCTGGAGTGTAGGACAATGTGGACTGAGCCATGATCTGAGAGTGGACTGATGCTTCAGATCATCCCAAACACACTGAACCTTTCCTGCTACCTTTATAGAAACATCATACGAATCAAACCCAAAGGCTACGTGCTTAGAATGAGATATGATTTCCGAGTGTGTTGTGTGTTCAGACACACTCTCGTTAAACCCAAAGCCAAAGCACAAAGCAGTCTGTCTGTCATTTACAGTCACCTCTGACAGATGGAAGCTGTACGTACCAGAACAGACAGTCGACACAAAAAAACCTGAAATGGCAGTAAAACTGAGCTAGAAAACAGATCAGAGAGAGACTACAAGAAAGAACCAGGCACACGAGGACTAACTTTTTTTTTTAATCCAAATCTATTTTAACACTGAGCTCAGATCAGATTTTGGGGATATCACTGACAGCTCTGACTTGCTGTCTGTTTGAAGAAAACAATGTAAATGTAAGTATCTTTGTGAACAGGACTAATGTGTTCATGTGTTGTGAGTCCGTTGAACGCAGCGTTTGCTTTCTTTACTGTGAGTCTGAACACAGGCGAAGACTTTTCTCTTATTTAAACATGACTTTTTTTCATAAAACAACAGTGTTACAACAGCACAATCAGCAGTGAATGATAAAAGGACTGTGCTTGCTCATGTTAATCATATAGCCTCTGATGAATCACAAGTATGGTAAATGCACAAAAGTGGTGCAGTCGACTTAAAGGAGAAGTTCACCCCAAAATGAAAATTCAGTTATGACGTACACTCTTAGAAATAAGGGTTCCAAAAGGGTTCTTCTACAAGAGCTGAGGTTCTACCTGGAACCATTTGCTTCTGAAAAACCCTCTCCCAAAGAACCGGTTTTTCAAGGGCTCTTGGTAACACTAACAGTTCCAGTAAGAAACATTTTGATCCAGAGAACCCTTTAAAAACCCTTTCCTGAATAAAGGGTTTTAAAAGTGTTCTTGGTAACATTAACGGTTCCAGTAAGGACTATTTTGATCCAGAGAACCCTTTTTTGGAGAAAGAGTTCTTCAGGGATTGTTGAAAGCATGGGTATAAGATCCTGTATGGGTTCTTTGTAGAACCTCTCATGGGGGGTTCTGGGTGGAACCTTACATTCACAGTTCTAGGTATAACCCTTTATGTTGGGTTCTAGGTAGAACCCTCCAAAAGGGTTCCAGGTGGAACCTTTATAAAAGGTTCTACCTGGAGCCAAAAAGGGTTCTCCTACGAGGACAAGCACCTTATATGGTTCTACTTAGAACTTTTATTTCTAAGAGTGTACTCACTATGTTGATGGAAACTTGGGTGAGGTTTCATAGTCCACAAAACATTTCTGGAGCTTCACAGCAAAACAGCGTTGCAGGATTCTCCTAAACAACTGAAGTAGCTGGGGACTTGTTTTAAAACATAAAAATAGAAAAAACAACTGAAAAAACCACCATGAAATGGCTCCGCAAAGCTCATCAGGGGTTATTCCAGTCAACCAGAACCCCCGAGATCCCAAAATGATTTCAACAGACATCATTCACACCCTTTTTAAGCTGGAAACTTAAGAGATTTGGCTTACGGCAGATCTCTGGAAGAACATCTGATGGGTTTCTGTGGTGTTTTTTTTATGTTTTTTTTTTTCTCCAGCTACTTCAGTTGTTTAGGAGAATGTTTGCAATGCTGTTTTGCTGTGAAGCTCCATGAATGTTTGGGTGGACTATGAAACTTCACTTGACTTTCCATCAGCGTGGGGGAGGAGATGATGACCTCCTTTAAAGTACAAATCAGTGTTAAATTGGTTGAAGGAGTCTTTCTTGAGGGGATTAAGACCATTCCTTTGGAAAATCTAGGCTTCAGTCATCCCTTCCTCTCACCTTCGTACAGGTACCCTCTGATGAATTTTACCACCTCTTCCCGGTGGAAACAAACAGCTGACATTTTTAGCTCTTTCTGGTTTGAGTGAACACCCTCCAGTATCCTTCACTGAGGCAGTGCGGCACTTGCACCAATTAAATTTTGTCAATTCACGCGTGTTTTGCTATATGTCAGCTTTTTCTTCAGAGTGCTGAGCAATGTGCCCTGCTGTCAATCCTCCCTGAGAGCCTCTGGCTGTAACTCCGGCTCCTCTTAAGACATGTTTAATTGAGGAAATCCTCCCGCTTCCCCGCATGTTTCTAAAGAGTAATTTGACTCGCCGTAAGAACCCCGGCAGATTAGGCGACGCGGGGCTGTATCAGCAGGAGCGGCAAACTCCTGTCAACAGCAGGGGGACAGTAATCCACCGGCTGCTGCGGCGAGGCTTTTTAGCTCTCCGGGGCCTTTCAGCAATAAAGCCTCGCTCTGTCTACACGCCTCCACCGCATTGTCACGGTCGGACAGTGTGTGTCGCGGTGTCACACTCCTGCTGACAGCTCTCCTGTTGCCAAAATGTAAACTAATCTGTCGACAGGACGGGTAAAGCCGTAGCTGTGTCGGAGGAGAGAGAGAGAGGGAAGGCAAAACTCAGGAGGGGATTACAGAAGACGAGAGAACAGAAGAAAGAGGCCCGAAATATCTGCAGAGAGCTAAAGGCACAGAGGGAGGCGGCATTGTGGCGACGGATAATGGCACCAGTTAGGATTTTAATAAATAAAGACCAAAACTAGCCACTATTTAGATCATTTCCCTGACTGTGAAACCTGACAAATAAACTGTATCCACAGAGGGCTGAAGAAGTGTCTGCTGCCGTACCACCAGACTGCACAGCAGCTTCTTTTCTCAGACTGTCAGACTCCTGAACTCATCCTCCACCCTCAGTACTTTATTTCTCCACCTTGATTCATATTCATTAATTAGTCTGTATAGGTATTTTTTTATGTAGCCTAGAGAATTACATACAGAAATTCATTATACAAACTTTTTTTTTGCATAATGACAACTGAATTCATCCTGACTCTTGAATCTTTTGTCCAATTTAATAATTCAGGACAAATTCTAATGATGAATGAACAGAAGCTGTCCCCTGTAGGACTCTGATGTAAGACCATGACAACGTTATTTATGCGATGAATATATTTTGTTATTTAACGTGTTATTGTAAAAATATCCTTAATACTGTTTTGATATTGATGTAAAACTCATTGCATAGCACCATATGGACACATTGTATCCATTAGCTACTGTACTTAACTGCTTTACACTGTCTCTCACCCTTTCATTTCTCTGAAAGTTGTGGGGGAATTTGGATGTTAGAGCATAAAACAAAGTGTATTCTACTAACACAAAACATGAGTCATCAGAGGCCTGAGTGAGATATAACAGCTTCAGCATTAGCAAAGCTGAATTATGTTCTATTGTGTATTACAATGGATGTGGATGATCCATAGTAATGATGTGAGACTTACACAGTGTAAATCAGCTGGTACGTCAGTATCAAAAGTATAAGGAAAAGTAAATTACACATAGATTTACATGTATATATATATAAACCGTGTACTATGGGTTGGCTGATTATCAGTCTAAACGTTTATTGGATCTGATATTCTGCATTCTTCTGATTATCAGAAACAGTGTTTTGTTTTTTTATCTGATTGCCGTTAAAATAAATTATTTAAAAAGTACAATATTTGCTTCAAAAATGTAAAGGATGGGAAGTAAGTAGTCTGGTAAAGCAGAAGTACAGTAGCTCAAAACTGGACTTTCTTACAGTACGTGAGTAAACTGAACATGAACACGGCGCTTTCCAGGAATGTTTCCCCAACCTTTGGCACATTTACTCATGTTCATTAACACATGTGCGTCATTACACTGTTGTTTTCTTCCTTTGTGCTTCATGACAAACTAGAGCCAGAGGCTGAGAGAGTTTCCTCCGAGTGTCTCCGTGTGTCCGAGTGTGAACATGTGGAGTTATGTGTGGAGGTTAGAGTGCTGTCGTACCTGCAGAAGACCTCAGAGTGCTGGGCTTCTTCTCCTCTCCTGGTTTGCTGTCTGTCTTAGAGGCTGAAACACAGATGGAGGGTGTGGAGTGGTCGCAGAGGACAAAAGATGTCAATGAGACGATAATAAGTGAGTTCAATCATCAGTCATTTGCAACATTCTGACTCGAACGCGTCAGAATCCACTGAATACACATTTTATTCAGTATGAAAGACACTTAAAAGCTACACACACAAATACTGATCACCAAAAACATGTGTGTACATGTATGTGTGTGTGTGTGTGAGCACATCTGCTGTACCTAGAGGCTTTTTGGCTGCAGTGGTGGTACTGGTGCGAGTAGACGCCGTTGTGCGGGCTGATGTAGCAGTTTTACTGGCTGCTGTGGTGGCAGTTCCATTTTTGGTGGCAGCGGTGGAGCCGGTTTGATTCGAGGTGGTGGTGCTGGCCTTTGGCACAAGGGGGCGCCTCTCTGCAGTCGTCTGAGGAGAGAGGGGGGAACAATCAACACAGGAGATGACAGGTGAAGAGAGGACGTACAGACCGAACAGTGAAGCCAACGAATAAATCAAAAACCATCGTCAACAGATGAAATGCTGTTCCTGCTAAAGTGGGTCAGAGAACAAACTTTTGCATGTGCGGCTGCTGTCATCAGCTCGGGCAAATGTTCAGCGACCTCGCTGAGAGATTCAGGTCAAAGATTTTGCCCCGATGAGCGTCGACCGAAGCCCGAACCGCTCCTTCAAGACTGCACATTTCATCCAGCAGCGTGTTCCCACCCCTGCCCCCCTCGCGTGCTGCTACGCTCCACATACAGCTGAGCCAGCCCGCGACAAGCCGGCCTCGCTGCACTGAACTGAGTCAGCCTGCACCCCTGGGCGCTGGGAGGCTAAATAAAGGCTGTTAATTAATCGGTTGTAGTGTCACACTGGTTGCAGTTAAAGAGGCCACCGAAGGAGGGTGATAGCATTCTGATGTGTCTTTTGAGAACACGGAGGAAGACCTTAATGGGACTTATATAATAATACAAATGTCCAGTCGCAGATGCTTGTGGCAGACGAGACCTGAAGCCACAGTAATGTGTTCTGGATCTGATGACACTGGCAGAGAAAAAGGGCTTTTTTTGGATTACTTATCAGCAAAAACACTCTAAGCAGCTGATTTTATCTCTCTTTCCCATCATGATACGATCCATGTCCATTTGTGTCTAAAACAATAAACAGTTAGCTGACATACATTCTGTCCCTATAGTCCTACACCCTCAAGTCCCCCCGAGGCTGGATTCGTACACCCATGGGCCCCCGGGGCCTGAAGCTGTTGACCTATTGTCCAGTCCTGACAACAAACTGTCAACAGTCACATTGAATGTCTTAACTTGGAACTTCTTCCTCCTGGTGAGTACGACTTTATTGTCGACTGCGTCACCATCAGAGGCTGTCCTTTACTCACACGATGAGTAAAGGACAACTGAACAACTTTTGTTTCATTCTGATTTTAAAAAAGAAGTCACACTTTCTTCTTTTCTATTCTCCCATCGTGGAGAGTCATTAATGTTCAGGGGCCACGGGCCTGTGCCAAGACTGGCCCTATCCTAGATCCAGGCCAGAAAACTCCAGTATCATAACACATGTTCTGAGTTCACGTTGATGCTACAAACACTGATAAATGTGTGTGTCTGTGTTATTGTTTCCAAAAATCTCAGTTTCTGCCCACTCAGACATAAACACTGAGTTCTGAACATCTTCCCCCTGGCTGGAGTTTTCAGAGACCTTGAATGCCATTACCATGTACAAGGGGCCAAAACATGTAGTTTGGAGAAACACCCGTGTACTTGTGGACAGGGCCTTAAAACTGTTGTGTTTTTGGTACCTTAGAATGAAGGTGCGGTCCAATAGTCAATTCCTACCACTTTTCTTTCACCTCGACTGAAAACATCATGAGGTCAGAGAAGGATGTGAAGGAAATTTCATCAGGAGTTAGGTAAAGAAACTCTGTTGGGTGTTGGTTCATTATATAACATGGACTAAAGGTTGGACTACACATGCGGCTGTACCGCAGCGTTAGAACACACTCCTGTGAGTCTGTGCATGCTGACAGGCACAGAGACCAGATGGTCACATTCTCTGACTGAGGGGGGGAAACAGATTTTTGTGTTCCGCAGAACAATACGAGCTTCACATTTAGCGGCGTCTTTATTCCAGTCAAATGTGATCCAAGCCCAGCAGGTCTGTTCTCCTAAAAGCTCATTACAGCTGAATGAAACTCAACCGGACCTCCTCTGGTTGGAGCAAGTATGGGCAGGACTATAAGGAGCTTGACAACCTTTCTATTGTGCTGTTGGTGCTGTTGAAATCCTTTTTGGATCCAGGCGTGTCGTTCCGTATAACTGACCATCCTGACTTACCTTCGGTTTGACATCGCGTGTAGCGCTGGCGACTGAGGATGTCGGGCGGCTGGTGGACGTGGTGGAGGGCCGCTTTGAAGCAGCGGCGGCTGTGGATGGCGCCTTGGCCGCGGGTAGTTTTTTGTCAGAGGTGGAGGTGAGGGTGGAGGGCGTGGGGCGCCTGGCAGGCACCGAACCAGCCGCGCTACTCGGCCGCGTTTTGGCGGCGGCGGCGCTCGGTTTGGCCGCCCCGGCAGTAGGCTGCGACGTGGGGCCGAGGCAAATGGGAGCGATGGAGGGCAAAGTAAGAGAGGGAAAAGCAAAGAGAAGAATCAAAATAATGAAAATGTCAAATGATAACAGCATGGGGGGGTTAAGCAGCAGGAGCAGCATCGTGATCATAAATCAAATCATAAGAATGAGGTAAAATAATAATTAGCATCGGGTCTGATGTCTCATGTTGATACTGGCTGTACATGGCTGTGATAAATGTCCTGCATGTACAGCAGGCGTAAAGAAAGCAGCAGCAGAAGCTTTGGCAGCATGATGAACAGCTTCCTGTCATTTCGCTTCTCCAGTACATCACATATGGTCCCCTCATCCAGGGGGGATCTGAGCCCAGAGTCATGTGACTTTACAAGCGAAATGTAACCACCATAAATACAAGAATAAAAGAACATCTTCACCACCACACACAGTAAAACAAATAAATTGTATTTCCTTAGTTGAAGCGTTCAATAACTGACCACATGTCGAAAAGAGCATCATCGCCTGATTACAATTAAAGATGTCAATGTGAACAAAGAAGCTTAAACATTCGTTTGAATTTATTTTAACTGAGGTGTGTGCTAAGTGCGGACTGGAAGTTGTTCGATATTAAAGGGATAGTTCACCCGAAAATTCCCAAAAATACGTATTTTCCTCTTACCTTAAGAATTTATTTGTATCTATTTATTCTATTTTATTCTATTTATCCGTCTAGATTGTTCTTGTGAAAGTTTTGGTCATATGTGAAAACATGTTTGTTTGGTACAGACCCCAAACAAATGTCACGTCATCATGATTTTCATAGTTTTTCTCAGTTAAAGTTAATGTTGAGAAGCAAAAAATGATTATGACCACTAAGTGTGAGGCGTACCACAATCGCAGTATCTGTCAAAATAAGAATATAATGTCACTGAGCTGTAATGTAAAGAGGTTTTCTGCTGAGAAAAAGAATAAAAGCAATCCAATTGCTTTTTCAATCAGTTATATGTAATGAGCGCTTCAATATCACTTTGGTAAAACTTTAACTTACCTTGATTTTCATGTGTGACATGAGCCTGTATTTGGTGTCTTACATTATTACACAGAGATCATTTCTAATGTGATGCTAACGAAGAGTTCTGACCCTCAGTGGTGTTCAGTAAAGATTCTTTGGATTTCAGAGTGTGTTGGTGTGGAAATCCTCATCTTACAGAAACCCTACCTTGGTCTTCTTGTCTGCGCTCCCCAGGTCTTTGCTCGGTGTGGCGCTGCTTCCATTCGTCACAGGTTTGGCTTTTTTGGCCTTGTCTCCTCCGTCAGCTTTCGTGGCTTTCTCCTTCTTGTCGTCCTTCTTCTCCGCCGCTTTCTTGTCGGCCGGCTTCTCTTCCTTTTCGCTCTTCTGCGCCGGCTTCTCGGCCGGTTTCTCCGCCTCGTTCTCCGTCTTCTTGGCTTTGTCCTCTTCTTTCTCTGCTGTCACCTTTGTCCCTGCGTCAGCCTTCTTCTCCAGATTATCGTGACCGACGTCGAGCTTGACAGCCGTCGGCTGCTCCGTGGTCTTTTCCACGTTGTCGTTGTGCTGCCCTTTGCCTTCCTTCACCTCTGCTTTCTCCAGATTCTCACTGTTTTTGTTCTCCGTATTTTCTTTGGACTTTTCATTTTTGTCCACATTTTCGGTCTTCACCAGTTTATCTGGCGATTCTTCCGCCTTGTTCATTTTATCATCTTTTTCTGCATTCTGCTGTGCTGACTCCACTCTGACAGTCTCTTTCTCTTTGCCCTTTTCTGTCTCCTTCTCCTTCAGCTTCTCCTCCTCTCTCTGCTTCTCCTTCAACTTCTCCTCCTCTTTCTGCTTCTCCTTCAACTTCTCCTCCTCTTTCTGCTTCTCCTTCAACTTCTCCTCCTCTTTCTGCTTCTCCTTCAACTTTTCCTCTTCTTTCTGCTTCTCCTTCAACTTCTCCTCCTCTTTCTGCTTCTCCTTCAACTTCTCCTCCTCTTTCTGCTTCTCCTTCAACTTCTCTTCCTCTTTCTGCTTCTCTGCCTCCTTCTCCTTCTCCTTTTGTGCCTCACTCTGTTTTTCCTTCTCCGTCTCCACCTTTGCCGGAGTCCCGCTGCTCGCGAACTCCACCTTCACGCTCTTCTGCTCAGGTTTGTCCAGAGGGTCAAACATGTCCACCTTCTTCATGTTGTCCTGCTTCTCCTCCTTCTTCTCCGCCTTCTCCATCGCGTCGGGTTTTACTGGAAAGAAAAAAGTTAATTTAATTAGAAATGATGCCAATAAATTACAGACAGTAAGCCTCTTATCCAATTCAACAACACACACACACACACACACACACACACCAGCAGCAGCACTCACTTGGCGCCACAACAACTTTCAGCTCATTACATCCAAAACCCAGACGCTCATCCTTGATTCAGACATCATTTCTAAGCAACACACTCAAACGGGACCACATCACTGATCAGACGGCTAAAGAAATGGAAACAAAAAGACAGTGTCGCACAGCTGTCACTTAAATCCACTCAGCGTACAGACGGATTATGAAAGAAGTGGCCCCGGGCCCCGAGGCCTGAGATGTCCCCTCTGCCCCGCATCACTCTCAGTCACTCTGCATCTGTTTCAGCGTCATCGTGCAGGTTAACCACAACTGTCAGTGCTTCCACTGCAGCGTGTCATTATCTGTTTACACTGGATTCAAATCTTCATTTCAATGATTCAATATCGAGTCATGCAATCTCCAGATCGATCTTTCAATATAGGCTATGTCCTTTCTTGTGGATTCACGTCAAGGTCCAAAATTGACACCTGTCAGGCGCCAAACGCAGGTAGATCTTTCATTTGGCTGGTAAATCTGTGAAGGTTCTCTGCACTCCGCACAGTCATGTGATTAAAAACTATACCGAGAGTCTCATTTACAGATGAGCTGCTTCTGTCCTCTGCTGTCTGTCTGTGTGGGAGTTTCACACACACTGCACAGGGACAGGGACTTCGTGGTGCGTTCAAGTTCGATTGATAGTCCCTCGTAAACTCAAAAATCTATACCAGATAACAACAAAAGTTGTTTGAAACGGGAAAATTTTAATCTTTTTCCGATTATCCTTCGTTAGAAATATATAGGCCTATATCCATCTTTACTTTCTTGTTCTTTCACAACAGCACTTTCAGTAATTAAAAAACTGGTTTGCTTCATGATGCCAAATCACAAGAATATCCCATTCATTTGTCTTTAGATCATTCAGGACAACATGACTAATCCTTCTTCAAAAGCTGTTTCCGTTAATATATTGGATTCAAAAAACTTTCAGATTTATTATCAAATAATAATGTGGGTTTTGTGATGTTATGTTTCCATTCCAGTACCAGAAACACTCAAATATCACTGGTAAAGGTCATGTGGCTACAGAAGAGAAAACATGAGGTGATTTTTATTCTGAAAATACATTTAAATAATCCCAAAACATTGAGAAAAACAAGTCTTGAGATTCGGTGGAGGAGGACAGCTTCCGTTGCTCGTACACGGTTCACTGAAGGAACTCCTCTCTGTGCAGACTGATCTGTACAATCTGTACATGGGACTAGTTCATGTGTTAAAAGACCCGGCGGAGGCAAAGGATTCAACATGTGCCATGCAAGATAAACATGTTCGACATGTTCTTAATCATCCAACTACACTAACTCAAAGAAATGCGGAGGAGAAGAATCTCTAAGAATCTCCCTCACAGTCTAATCTTCACCAACCTCTATCTCACCACAGTCTCCAGGAGCTTCATTGATCACAGTCACTGTATGTATGTATGTATGTATGTATTGGTTCCACTCTCAGTATCTGCCTTGTTATATCTTTAGATTTCTTCCTGAACACAGGCCAACATAACTGAGATACGTCTTCATCATTCCTGTTTCTCCCCATCTGTCCTGACCGATCTCTGACATCCGGTGAGGCACAAATTGCTCAGAATGAAAACTGATCTCTTCCTGTTGCTAGCACAGCGAGCGAGAAGGCAACAATTTGGAAAGAAAAGTGGAATACGTGAGAGTGGCGTGCAAACGAAATCCATTTCTCAAATCTCATCAACACAGTATCACAAGAGACAGAGGTGGTAATGTCTGTGCTCTATGATCTGTAGAGTCTGTTCATCAAATCGAACAGTGTTCAGATGTTCTTACAACAATCTAAACTGATCATTTAAAAACAAAAGGATCAAATTCGGGTGAGCAAATGTAATACTTTAAGCCGAGTCTGTAAGATAAGGAGGAACATTTCAGAATCAATCTGTTGATGTGAATGAGGACAAATGACTCTGAGTCTGGCTGACGATGCTGCCCTCCTTAACCAAAATATCGTGAGATAAACAAGCCAAAAGAGGATACGTGTCCCGTGTTGACTCACTGAGCGAAACATGAGCATCGACTGACCTCAGGTGATGATGAGCTGACAGTTGGGTGAGCCGTGTTCTACTTTAGGAGCTCCATCCCCGGATGTCAACGTTTTTCAAAAGGAATACAACCGCAGAGCGAATCTGACAAAGCAACTCTGGAAACGATTCAGATTTTTTGGTCCACTGTCGCACAGTAATGGACTTCACAAGCTGTCTCATGTACAGTATGTACATGTGAAACAGTGTTCTATGACCGAGGCCAAACACATGGTCTTTTCTGTAAGCTGCCCACAGGGACTCAAGCACCCAGCTTGAGTTTGATGGTCCACTGTTACCGCCCTGACAATTCAAGACAATCTGAGATCCAGTAAATATAGATGGGGCTTAAAGTTGTTACTTTTCAGAAAGTGTAAATCACATCGAATGTAAAAAAGAAGAATCAGCATCATGTCTGTGTTCGGATTTGACCAAGCTATTATTCAGAGAAAGTGCCTAACTTGGCTCCACGAGTTTTGTGCCACAGCCTGCAGGGGGTCAAACAGACCGTTGCTTTTAGAACGGCAGCAGGCTCGTGTCCCTTTCACCTCCTCCAGAACCCATTTAGAGATGGACTTGGTGAGCATCGTTTCATTGCCATGTGGAATGAGGGACAAAACTACAAAAATAAGAAAATACGATCGCAAATTTGGAAAAGTGTTGCTGGTGTCTGTCAGCCTTTTGTGTACTGAAGCCCACACAAGTGTCACAATGGTGCTGATTAAGTGGCTTTCTAGAAGTTTCCCTTCACCTGGCCTTATATACCCAATCCCAGCAATGTTGCACAACAACAGTAGTCACTTCTGGTTGATTTGCATGGAGGTGAAATTGGCCGTATCTGTAACATTTAACCATATACGATACAACCTGTTGGTCTGACTTATCTGATGTATCTATGTCTGCTTCTTTTTCAATGTAACATATAATAGTCTTTGGTCGGCCCAATAACAGAATAAAATGTCGGCATTTTACGGTTCTATGAACCACTGATGCCTTAAAAAGTGTGTGACCACACGTATCATATAGACATTATAGCAATATGTATCATATCATGTGGGATGGTGGTGGAGATAAGCTAGGCGACGAGGCTGCTAAGCCAGAGACCACAGTTCAAGACTGTGTTTCATTATTTGTAAGCGTTACTTTGTGGACGAGGGATCATGGTGTTTAAACATGGGTTAAAGTGACCACACAGGACATTTTACATGAGATGTCAGGGCAAGTCCCAGCCGTCCGAAAGCCAAAAGAAATATAAAGTTGCAACATAACTTTGGTTTGTATACTGCCAACATTAACTTTGGAAATTGGGTTGCTTTGGTAAACTTAATGAACCCAACAGCAACCTTCAGAATAACTGCTCGTTTTGGTTTAACTCAAGTCATTTCTCCAGTCTGTGGTCTGATTGGTAAGAGACATTAATGAGATATTACACCATCAAACATGCATTTTCGATGAATAAGATGTAAACACTAAAAAACATCATAGAAAAAATGGATGTCAACAATGTGACGCAGGGTTTTTGTAACAAACACTGTTATTTGGTCCATTTTAAATGGCTGGGAATAAGGAAAATAAAGATAAAAGAAAGAGCAAAGACAGAGAGAAGGGAGGCCTCGAGAGTCAGAGTGGGAAATATTGATTAGCAGATTAAGAGATGCGTGGGTGGACAGAAGAAGAGCCAGAAGGATGACTAATGTCGAGGGAACACAAAGGTGAACTGGTTAGGGCTGCTGCTTCTGTTCTATCGCTACTTCAAAAAATTGTACTTTTGCCAATAATGACCTTTAAAGTTGCCTCGTAGTTGAGAGAAAAAAACTGAAAGGGACTGAAAGAGACGGAAAGAGGACAGAATAGGAAGGGAACAAGACAGGGGAATTGGAGTGAAAGGCTTTGAGGAGAATGAAATGACATTGTTAGCTTGCATAACATATAATGACCCCCGACCTGGAGCCCTGCCAGACATCAGACCGAACAGAGTGAACACAAATAGGTGACTACAGGCAAGAAAAACAATACTGACCCAAATAAAGTGAGACAACGGTGTGACGGGACAAAGGAAGGCAACCAAGAGGGAAGGACTGGGAATGAAAAAAATGAACAAACGAGGTCTTCTCTTTCTACGCTGTAAACAAAGAGATGCTCAGGAGATCAACTTGATCCTCTAATTAGGGCAGAAACCTGATCTGTGTCACAGCTGTGTGAAGCCTGGTGAAAATGGCTTCATTTAAGCACACAGCGGGAGGCGATGCCCAGAAACCCCTCTCCCACACTCTCTCCTGTGTTTTCACAGCGCTCGTCCTTTCTTGTCATCACAGCGGACAGAAGCATCATCAGGTATGACAAAAACACTCGCACAGCAATTTCTAGCAACAAATGTAAGCAGGTTGCACAAGAACATCGGAGCAGCTGGACCGAGAGGAGATAAAAAGCTAAAAGCAGTCATTCACCTCTCCAAAGAGGGGCATTAATTATTGACAGGGCCTATGATTGGACGCATCAATCACAGCAGGCCTGGAGGGTGAAGGTCAGTAATGAGGGGTATTACTGAGGGAAATATTTCATGAGAACACGCCAGAGGCCGAGCGCGATGTCAGCAATAGCTCTCGAAGAGCAGTTACGACAATGTGAAAGTCACGTTCACGTCCGATATCTAAAAGAGAGATAACTGTCTGAATTAAGGATTCATTCCAACCAAACCAGAAGTGATGGCAAAGACAAACCCAAAGACAAAAGACAAAAGGCTGTTCAGGTGAGTTTTATTTAGTTCACGTCAGGTGTAAAGTGTTACGATGAGTTAACGAGGCAATCGAGCTCATCTTAGTTTGGAGAGAAACTTGAATTCAGACGGTGTACGGTTGTATTTTTCTGTTTAGTAAGGAAAACAGGCATAGAAACATTTCCTTTCTTAACATTTATGTTGCTGACTTATTTAACCAAGCAGTAAACTTACCACTTTTCCATCTCCCAGCTGAAACTACAGTGGCTGTCAGACTCTTAATCCCCTCTTGAGGTACGAAGTGGTATTAGGAGACAGGACGGGCCGCGGCTAGCTGCTTAGCATGCTAACTTCAGTAGACATCTACTAAAAAAAAAAAAAATCTTGACACCTGTTTCACCCCTCTTGAGAAAAAGATTGTGTACATAACTCAGACAGAAAGTTAACGGAGCCGTGAATCTCATCAGTGCTAAAGAGCAAACATAAAGAAGAAGAGAAAAACTGAAACAACTACAGCTGAACTGCACAATCACACAAGTTCACTTACTCTTGCTGCTCAGACCTCTGCTCAGGCTGAAGGTTTTCAGAGCTACAGCACAATAGGATTACATTATGACACATGTAGTGACATCACATAATCCTCCATGTAGTCATGAGACAGATAGAAGATCTGTCCCGCCTATCAGGTGAAAACAAAGTTAACAGAACTACCTACCTCTCTGATGCAACTATACTCTCCTTTGACAGCCACTGTACTGATTCTACACATGTTCGCTGTAGCTGGCTGGCAACGTACACACTGATTCTGTGCATGAAGTGTGTGTTCTTTCTTTTTTTCCTCTTGTCTCTGCACGTTAATGAAGTGGACACTGGGTTTGCCCGACTCTTGTGTAATATATGGCTCAGGACAGTACAGAGCAATGAGCATCCGTGTGCAGTGAGCCAATTCATTTGAAGGTTTCATTAGCATAATGATAACACTTACTGCTCATTTAGGGCTGTTAAGCCTGGACCCTCCTAAGGAGCACCGCCTCAGCCCCAAAGATTTTTTTTGCCTTCTTATTAATATGGTAAAATATGCGAACTTAACTCTATCATTTAAGAAAAAGCTCTTTAAGCTGTCTCATATTTTTTCAGAAGTGTAGGATAAAAAAGGCGTGTCTGACATTTGTGAAGAAATAATTGGGATTTATTCATTTGCATGACACATGTATGGATTTACTGAGGAATGTCTTTACTTTAAAATAACATAAAAAATACACCAAGCTTTTTGCATCACAGTGACATATAATGTCCTGTTCAATTCATTATCTTTATCCTTCATTAGGAATCTAAAGCAAATAAGCAGAGGTTAAGATGAATAATTCTGATAAAGTGATCTTTCTACCATTAACAAACTAATCAGGAAAAATTCTCCGGCCTTCATCTGGGTGCTCGAGTTGATTATGTAAATCCGTTCTGATAGACGCCGTCTCATTAAAACTCTGTCAACTCTTTGCTCGACGACACTTGAAACTCTTAGAGTTTGTCAGCGTTGACGACAGCCCCTGTCTGTGAAGTGAAAGATACACTCCATCACTGCCCTCTGGCAGCACATCAGACACACTAGAAAACAGGAAGTGGTTGTGAAGTGGTAACAAAGTGGAGAGTGAAGATTGGACTTTGTGGTATCTGGAGTGTGAGACCCTGTGTGTGGCTGTCTTAGAGGACATGTTAAAGACTTGCTGGCAGCTCAGTCAGACACAGTTTAGAGCTGTCTGCAGTGCAGTTGCATTTGCCTTTGAACCACGGACAGTTTTGTTTGGTTCATACTCTCATTTTATGTGCACGCTTACGGACAATGCATGTCTTACAATGCGTTCCCACAGAAAGCAAAGTGTATCTTTTGCATGTTGAGATTACATATAAAGTTTATGCAATGAGGCGAATAGACACAAATTGGTGCCTTCTTGAACTGGCCAGCACGAATGACATGAATACAAATCATTTGCGCATTAGCACGAGTTGAAAATATTCAACTTTAGGTGAGAAATTCACCTGTGGAGGAGAGAGTCGGGTGCAGAGCCAGACCTTCTGAAGGAATTAAAACCTGATGTCACATCAGATTCTGCTCTGATCCTGAGCTGTTTACCAACTGGAGAGCTCAGAGATTGCTTTATAACTTGGGATTAAAAAGTGGATTTATCCTCATGCCTGTTTATCGACCTGACTGCAGCAGTGATCTGTGGAGGTGACCTCCATTGTCGGGTGTTTATGTTCTGTGTTGTGTTGACCGCTGACCGCTGACTGGAGCTGGAGGGGAAATGTCCTTCATGTTGTGACCATGCAGAGAGGGGTGGACCACCTCCTCGTTCATTGAGACGCTGAACTGAATTCAAACATATAGACGTGCTCAACTTTTGTACATGAGTTGCTAGCTAGCTTACAGCTAACGTACAGTAAAGTGATCTGGCTGTGTGGGAAGAGCGATTAACGTGCACAAATGATTCTGTGGTCAAACTCGCTCAAGTAACACAAGGTGAAAATTGGCTTTGCGTTTGGTGGGAAGATACCGTTAGCTACTTTCGACAAAAAGGAAAACTGATGAGTATTAGGCAAGATCTGATCTCAGAAGACACAGTTATACTTCAGTTCTAAATTAATTTCTGTAAGTTGTCAGTGAACATTGTAAAAATGTGCTTTCAATGGAAAAAGTAGGCTGTGCTCATTCCAATAGCATGTTTACAAGTGAATTCTGTACTTTGATTGACATACAGTATGACACTAAGAAGAAGGGATGCCAATTGCTTCGCAAAACGGACATCTGGTTAAAAATGCACATGCAAATCATATGCACAAAATATGTGCCCAAATGCAAATACACACACATTAATGCAAGAACGCTAGATATAAAGATACATATGGACAAAATATTAAAACGGAAGACAAATTATATGCCCACACTGACGAACAAACACATAAGCAAGGAAATACGCAGCGAGTGCTGCCTTTCAGCCATGTGACAACCATCAGAAAACACAAGCAGATGCCCACGTCCCAAAGCCGTTTACCTCAGCCGAGCACAGGGCCGCCGCCGGAGAGAACGTTCAAATCAACATCCCCGACAGAACATTCTGTGACAATTATCCGCTCGATTCTGAGAGCGAAGGCGGCTGAAAATCTCCTCGAAACCAGGAAATATTACCAGACAAAAATAATTTGAAGTGACAGAAGCTCTGCGCACTGACTCGAGGCGTAGGTTGAGCGTGGGATTCGCTTCGCGTCCGCTGAACTCAAGCTTATGGCCTGAACTCTCACCATAACCTTTCAGTTCATTTTAACCCCCTTTTATTCAACTCAGTTGAATCTCTACATTGTCTACATACATCCCTTCATTCTCCTCTGCCCTCCCCCATCTATCAATGCAAGGTTCAACCAAAGCCTGACTTCCTGTTTTCCATCCCTATATATTCATCTGCAGCTCTCCCTCCATGACTTCGAAATGCTTTTTTCCTACCCCACCCAATTCTCTTTCTGTTTCAAATATGCTAATCCTTATTTGCCATAAGCCCTCTAGAGAGACGGAGCTAAGACCAAGCACACAGTATGTTGCACATGTGCAGCTCATACAATACAGCTGCATGAATTGACTACACTGTATCACTGTTTGGGAAAACTACTGTATCTCCAAAGGGCCTTTGTTTCGAGGAAAACAGTATTGTTTTTTGAGCCCTATCAATCTAGTGGATACAAACAGTTTGTACTCAACGGCGGGGGCAAGAGCCGTATTTCCACGACCTTGGTATGAAAGCAAACAGATGCGTAAATACAGCACACGGCCTGTGGCTCGATGACTCTGCCGCGCTCCTGATTAGACTTCAGGGGGCAGAAAATAAAGATCACGGCCCCTTTAATACTCCAGTGGCCAGGCTGGCGGCGTCTGCTACACCCGGCTTTGTGGCTGACGGCAACCGTGGCGTGTGAGCAAAGAGGAAAAGAAAGAGACAAAGAGACAGACAGGAAAACTGAGACTGAGACAAAGTGATGGTCCTTATAGCACCACCATACATACATTCATACATACATACACACAACATACATCCCAGTCAGTGACCTCGTTTTGGCTCTGAGATGGCCATCATTTGACGTGACAGTGACCCGCTTTCAGCCATCTTGGCTGTCTTCGCCAAGAATCTAATGAGCAACAGGAGGATTGAAGAAGCTCGAAAGAGACAGCACAGTGGACGGATAAAAAGTGATGGAAGCATCGAGAGAAAACGAGGCTGGACAAAGAGAGCGCCTCCATCAGCCATAATGAACCGCGTTATCCTGACCCTGCATACAAATGTCAGCCGGAGACTCAGCTACTATAACAACCTCATGCTGCAAGCGTGTTGTGCTGTAACACACATTTGCATGCGCGTGACCAAACATACTCTGTTGCACATGAAGACGCCCACCTGTGTCTACAAATAGTAAAAAAAGGAAATAAGATTTGATACGTTGTTGTAGCATCCACACACTATTAAAGTAACCTATCCACCCCCTCAGTCCAGTTTGTGTAAGATCTGTATCTAAAATTGGCACGCTGGGTTTTTACCAACGCAACGAGACAGACGCTACTACCACGGAATGTCAAGTAGCCCGTGGGTGAGCTGCTCCGCTGCTGTCGACTTCTCGCAGCTTTTCATTCTTTCTCTTTCGCTCTCTTTCTCCCCGTCTGGCACTCCTCCTTTCAGTCTGCCTCTGGAGTTATTCCTGACCCCAAGCCATTTGCAAGCTCGGACCAGAAAACCAAAATCTAGTTTGAAACAGACTGAAATCGATAAATGAAGCATTCGAACGGCGAATGAAGGAATCACTGTCTTTATCGGTACACCAATCAACCGACAATCACACATCGCTGCAACTTCAGAGCACAGACAAGATCTTTCTAATATTTCCATCACCATACTGTACCCCTACATGATAAGAATAGTAAGACATCCTGTCTGTATGTGCTCACACAGCCACCAAGTACAGACGACAACACTTGATCATGAATTCATCTGTCTCATTTGAATTCCCTTCGCAGTTGTAATGGATCAATTCATCGTTGGATTGGGCGACACCATGTTATGCACCAGCCTCCTACAGGCAGAACTGAGGGCAGTAAAAGTTAAACCCACAAACTCTCCATATCAACATGTTTGGCAGTCAACTTTTACATTAATTGATGAAGATCACATAAAAAAAGGGGAGACTGCAAACATGACCTCCACCTACCATCCACTGTGATGAAGGGGTTGGTGCTGGAGCTCAAGCCAAGGTTGGAATAGTCACCAGTGGCAAGGTCACGATGAATGTCCCCTGCCACTGTCGATTTGATGCCAGCTCCAAAGTCTATACCTGCATTACTGGTGAGTTTTGTATCATTGCGGTCAAACTTAGAATCTTTAGCCATGTCAGATTTGATCTGAACAGTTTCCCCTTCAGAGTCGGAGCCATCAGACTGAGCAGAGCTGATATCCATGCTGCTGAACCCCTTGGGGCTGGGAGGCACTGGAAGCACAATACCACCTGGTTCCTTCTCCTCCTTGAAGCCCTGCAGTGGAGCCTCTAGTGGCGACAGGGGGAAGCCGGCATTGCCGTTCTTCAGTGGTGGGAATGGGGAGAGGCTGAGGCGGGGTTCAGGTGGAGCTTGCCGCAGGTCAGCGTGCGTGGTACCCGCCGCCGAGAGGGTGGGCGGTGGAGTTTGGGGCTGATCTTCCGCGACTGTCAGCGAGCGCTTCATAGAGTGCGGTGAACGACGTGGTCCACCCATTGGTGACACCAGCTGGTCCAGCCCGACCCCATCTCCGCCTGGGTATTTATCTGGCAGCTCTAGACTGGTTGGTACCGACAAGTGGGAACACTCGGACATTGCACGGCGCATGGCCTTCCTCTGCTGCTGAGCTCGCCCCATGAAACAGGGCTCCAACTCCAAGTCCTCCTCTTCTTCCTCTACCTCTTCCTCCTCGCTGTTGTCCCCCGAAGAGCCCTCGGAAAATTTCCGGGCCCCCAGGGCTGCCCCGGCTCCGGCTAAAACCTTGTTGGCCTTCTCCAAGTGGTTGTCATTGACAACTCCAATGACGCAGTAATTAGGGGCCACCTGGGGCATGGCCACCTTCGGGCTGGAATCCGCAAAACTGGAGTTGTTCCATGGTTCAGATGGAGAGTCTCCATCTACTGGAGATGCCTCCATCACTGAAGCTCCTATTGAGTGTGGAGGCACTGCGCTAGTTGGCGACGACAGCTTCATATGCCTGGCCGGCGATCCAGGAACCGGTGGCAGGGAGACCCTGCTGGTGCCCCCACATCCCAGGGCAGAGGGTAGTCTGCCCGGGGAAGCTGGGGAGGGAGACGGGGAGGAGGACAGAGGGCTGTCGGGACTGTCCCCTGCGCTGCCCAGCGATGCGTTTCCAAGCGAGGTGCTTCCAGAGATGCCCCCAACCTTACCCGGCACCTTTAGCTCCACGTCCATGCCGCCCCTGCCTGGCTGCTCGAAGAAGCACAGCTTGTCTTCATCCGTGAGTCCGGTCGTCGCCAGAGCCCCGCCTCCTACCCCCAGGCCCCTCGGGGTGCCCATGTCCATGCTCGACGGGTGCTGCCAATCCCAGGTCGGAGCCGGCACAGTGGGCGACAGGGACGGCACCTTACACAGCTCACTGTACTCTGAGAAAGGAGAGCCGGGCTGCTGATTGGAGAGAGAAGACATGCTGTCTCTCCTTACTATTCTCCTTTTCCCCTTTCTTTGTTTCACAGTCAGTCTTTGTCTCAGTCTTAGAAGAAGTGTAAAGGTAATCTTCACCACTTCTATTCGCTTCTCTCGCTCTTCCCCTCGTTGCCTCGCGCTGTTGTCCCTTTCGGTCAGTCACTCAGGTGCGCTCTGCTCGGTGTGTGTGTGTGTGTGTGTGTGTGTGTGTGTGGCGTCTCTCGTGCTGTGCCTCCGCTCTGAACTCAATCACACACTGAGGGTGAACTGGATGCTCAGCTCTCTCCCTCGTTCCCTCCCTCTTTCTCTCTCGCTCCTTGGTTTCTCTCACTGATTATCACAGTCGTCACGTGACCCGGTTGTGGCCGCCGATTGGCTGCTGCCTCTTCCCAAATCCCGCCCACCGTGGTGGAGTGAGAAAGCCCCCTCCCCTCTAGTTTTCTCTTTCACTCCACGTTTTTTCTCCCCTCAGCCCCTTTCTTTCCCTCGTCCTGTCTCATGGTAAAAAGCACAATGTACCCACACACACACACACACCACACACACACACACACACACACACACACACACACACACACACACACCGAGCTCTGTTTCCCCTAGAGGAAGATTGACTGTGGGCTGATGCAGGCGCTTTGGGGAAGAGAGGAACTGAACTGAAGACCTCCACAAACGCACTCCACACATCTACGCACACACTCATGTCAGACCTCTTGAGCCACACAATGAATTTCTACCCAACATCCATCTCTCTGTGACCTATTACCACACCTTGCTTCACCTTCTCTGTACTTAATTAGTTCCTCTCTTGTGCCTGATCCAATGATGTGCTAATGTTTTTTTGTAAGCCCTTTGAACAAACAAATACACGGTCCTTGTTACAAAGCTGCAGACTTCCCCAGCACCACCATGTGTGTGTGTGCGAAATAGAAATAAAGAGTGAGGGACGGATAAGATGAGAGAAGGCGACGGTAGGAGTCAGGACGACTAAAGAAATGATGGCACGAACAGCTGTGTGTGTAAATGTGTGAATATTTGTGTATGCATGTATGTTGGATGCGCATCAACAGGAAGGTCTGCCTCGGCGTGTGTGTACATGTGAAATGATTAGTGCATCCACCAGCGTCTCAAACTGAAGTGCGGAGAAGAAGAGGGGTAGATGGGAAATCATGTTATAGGAGACAGATGAGGAGTAGAGCCTGTGGTAAAGGGACCATGTTATCTGTCAGGATGCATCTGGTCACATATAGAGAATCACACTCCATTACCCCTCATACGTCTACCATGCTCATACACACACACACAAACACACACAATTGGTGAAATCAAAAGTGGGCTATGCAAAATACTCAAAAACATTCAGGTCACACATATAACGTATATAGAGACGCACAGTGTATTCACCTGGGTCATCATTCTGCCACGTAGCATGTCAGAAACAGTCATGAGACAGACATGCTTCTACATGCAAAAATACAGTCACAGCACTAACTCGGATGAACACGCTGAGTGGAGCCTGCTTTTAACAGGAACTTGGCTCGGTGTCTGGCACAGAAACACTTTCAGCTCCATTTCCACTCTTCTCTCTTTCTGACCGCACCAAAACTGCCATCTCCGATGAAATTACACGAAACTGGCAAGGCTTTACTGAAGCAGTTAACAGGAACGGATTGTGCTACAACTTGTTGTAAAAAGTTTAATTTCCCAGACAGAGCCAGTGTTCTTCAGGAGAGCTGCGCTGAGTCACTGTGTGATTTACTGTTTCGCATTCAGCAGCCATTCCAAGATACCTGCTTCACACACAACATTAGACATGTGGGTTCGGCAAAAGCAGGGGGATTGTACCAGATTTAATCAATATGCCTACCATCCTCTAACCTGACTCTCGCCAGATGAATTTCGTTCCGCCTAGCTCCACTCATCCATCTGGGATCGCTCCATTGGAGATGTGTTTCAGAAGGCTGGGCCTTATCAAAAATCCTTGCATATGATTGGATAAACCACTTGTCTGTCGGAGCCATTTGGTAGATCAAGCTCTTGCCAAATCCGGTCGGGAGAAGGGCAAAAACATCGTTTCCACCAACAAAAGCCTTCAGAGCCGTTCTCTGATGTTCTTTTAACGAAAAAATATTGGGTAGATTGGACAACACGGATGAAATAGCAGCATCAATGTTGACGCTTGCTTCCTCGATGCGAGCCGCCATTGTTTTCTGAATCAAAACAGTCGCGTCTCCGCTACGTCACATCTATGAAACTCCCGCCCGGCAGTCCTGATTGGCTCTACCATAAAATCTGGTGCTGAAATCCCTCCCAACGGGAGCGATCCCAGATGTATGTGAGTGGAGCTAGGCGGAACGAAATGCATCTGGCGAGAGTCAGGTAAACCATCCTTCCCTCGAATACTGAAATACTGTTTCATTTGGTCCAAGCAATCAATGTATGACATCAGACACGGTACAGTTCTCTTGTTACACAAAACTCACTCATCATGTGTTCCTTTCACACCAATTTGGCATCAAGGCTGGTGTGATCCCATCACAGATAGTGTAACACCATGTCTTAAAGTGGGGGGCTAATGCCACCCTCCTCACGTCCTACCCACCTACTTCTGGTGTCCTTGCTTGGACAACATCCATCTTCAAACTTGCCCACAATAAAGAGTAAAGTATACAGTACCATGAGTTTCCTGTTGCACTGAAGCTTTCAAAATGTACATTATGAGGAATTTACCATGTAAACCATTATACAATAGGTAATTCGAACGTTTTGTGCCTGAACCATCCTGGCCTTTACCTGTAAGAGCTGTCAGCTTGCCTCATAGTGACACACAAATATACTTAAAATAATGTAGCTATCATATTAAAGATGGGAAGCAGTAGAAAGGTGTCAAAATATAATTTTATGGCTGCGCACGTCAAATAATAGAAAATAGTCTGCAATTAATGTAAAAGGCTGTGTGACATATAATTAGATCATCTGGGGCTACACAGCTGGCATTTTAGGCAAAGGTCAGTATGTGATGGGAAAGTAAAAGTGGACTAGAGGGAGAGAGATGAGATTGCTGTCCTGGGATAAGCTCTGTGTGTGTGTGTGTGTGTGTGTGTGTGTGTGCCGGCGGTTACAGGCGTTCCAGTGGCAGTCGGTTTGGACTGAAGGCGTAACGTTGGCTGATGAAAACAACAATTTGCAACAGCCAGAGAGGTAAATGGGGACAGAGCGAGGGATGGCGGGACAGAGGCTGAGGAGGATACAGATGGAGAAACAGAAGAGAAGGACACATTCGTCAGGGCAACCAGGTGAGGCGGGGCGCAGAGACAAAGACACAGAGTAAAGGAAGAAAGTCGTTAAGGGACAAACAGGGGGGAGAGTTGGGAAGGTCATAGTGCCAAGGGTGGAGAAGAAAAGGGGGGAAAAGTAAAGAAAAAGGGCAACAAAGGACACAGGAAGTAAACAGGAAAGCCAGACTGGAATGAGGGCAGTGGAGATTTGGCGTGGGTACATGTCAACTTCCAGAAACATCACATCACAGGACGGGACAGGACAGGAAAGGACAGGACAGGACAGGGCAGGGCAGGACAGGACAGGACAGGACAGGACAAGATGCACTGCTGAAGGGTACCGTGTTTCTGTCTGGTCTGTCCACTGCATCTTGCTCTGAAAAGTTCTGTTTCCGCCTCACTTGAGGATTTGGTGGGGCTTTGGAGCAGTCACTTCACACTGAATGTCAATTAAGTACAATTTCAATACTAAACCCAAATCAACTTCAAGATTTACCAAAGTCGCCTCCCTGCATATTCCATTCCCTCAGACTCTGAAGGTTTTATCTTAAAGTGGTTCATACGAACAATCTCTTTTCATTTAGAGTCCTAATGGCTTACTAACCGCCCGGCCTCAGGCTGACAGTTCTCTTCGCAATGTTTTAGCGCCTCCTAGTGATGGGTTTGTTTGAACAGGAAGTAACCTGTCTGTACGGGAAGTAGCTCTCATGTGACCTGAAAGTAGCCTTTTCTCCCAAGCAGACCAAGGAGTAGGCAGTCTTATCCATAGACATAATATACGTAGACGCCTCATAGACTGACGCTGCCAACTGGAGCTGACGTATCGGCGCGGCCGCCATCTTGGATGGGTCTCTACTGCGCCCCCCTGCATTCATTTCTACTGAGGAATTATACAATAATCATCATAACTCCCTGAATTTCTACCGGATTTTCACACAGTTTGGTTTGTTACAAACGGCAGAGCTTTAGTTATGATACAGGACGCTGTCACAAAAAATATTTTAATTTTTTTTTTTTTCAATCTTACTTGTGTAAGGTAATCCCATGCAATCTGGTAACAGTACTGCGCCGGTTATTTCAACCGTAAACTGCACAAAATACGGACATAGTTGCTCACTCTCCCTTGACTCCATTGACTCTGGTGAGTGAGGAGACCCATCCAATATGGCGGCGACGCTGGATTACGTCCCAGCACCTCATGAGGCGTCTACGTATATTATGTCTATGGTCTTATCCGCTGCATCATGTAGCATGTAGCAGTTAACCATAGCGACCTTGTCATTGCACCAGATATAACACTACTGAGTGGCTTATGTGTTTTGTGTTTTTCTCCAGTTTCACTCTTCATGAATGCGTACACAACGGCATCTTATCAAAAGACACAACTAAGATGGTTCCTGACTCTTGTGCACTGATTGGACAGAGTTTGGCTTGCTGTTTAATTGTGTTGCCACATAATGAGAACAGCACACTAACATTGCTTCGTAAAATACCAAATGAACGAGAGCTTTGTTTTCATCGCAAGTTTCCCACTGGAAAAAAAAAAGAGCGGTGCCAAGCTGGCTTTGAAATAAGGAAAGGTGTAGCGCTCCATCAGTAAAATTTTACTAGCTCATGAAGGGGCAGGACAGAAAAATGGACACAGACACAAATAGTTTCTGTCTCCAGCCCTTTCAGATGAGAACTTTATCTGACATGACATCAATCATCAATCCTGGACCCATTTTAAAAAGCAGATGTCATAATGCCTTAGAGTCCACTAAGGCTGTCAAATTTGAGAAATAAAACAAGCACTTGAGCTACTAAACAAGTAACAAGAACCTGGTTTGAATCTGCTTCATTTATTAACAGGAAGTGTCGACAGTAAACAGCGTTTTAGAAACGAAAGATTGACTTGTAGAATCAGAAATCAAGTTGGGATATTTGTAATGGTGGAAAAATGGATGTTCATCTCTATTTCTTGTATTTGTGTGTAGGTATATGCAACTGTTGTGTATATATATATGTATGTGTATGGATACTCCATGTATAAATGTATGTGCATCACTACGGTAACTTATTTCATTTGTCATCCTGATAAACACAAGCACACTGTCGTAAGAAATGTGTTATATAAAGTAAGTACATTGACTTGACATACCTTTCTACCATTCTACTTTAGAAATGTTTACTATAAACCCGGTATGTCTGACAGCTCAGTGGACACGTAGGAATCTCCCTATAGACTTTTTATACCTACTTATAGAGGGAAACTCTATAAAATCTCCATCAGCAAAAAAAGGAATTCACCAGGAGAAAAATAATGCCTCATTATTACCAGAAAAGTTGGCCATGTGACAAATCACTCTCACTATGTAACATGGAATAACACTTTCCTCACGTATGGCAGCCAATGTTTGAGGGCTACATTGTTGTTTTTCATTCTGGAGCCTTCCATCTGATTTACCATGTTCACAAATACACAACATCACGTGGGACAAAAGAGCCCTGTTGTTGTTTCGGCAGCACACTGTGAACGGCGGAACTTTGCTTCAGGGATTTGGCATTTTCGTCCCGGCGCACACCGGGGTTTGGTATTTTGGTGTCCTACCATGAGCCTGACTTTAAGGAAGTGTGAAGAGATGCACAGCAGGGGGCGCGTCACTAACAATCAGGCAGCAGAGTGCAGGTTTTAGGGGCTGCGCTCGTATTTTGGGCTATTCTTGTGGTTTTTCACAGGTGACGCCTGTTTGACCGGGTCAACCTCAAAATGGTGCCACCAACCAGTGCACGCACATCCTGGTATTTAATCAGGCTTGAGGGCAAAGAACCAAAAATATGGGAACATTAATGCATTTATATTGTGGATGCCATCACCAGTCTGACTGATATTTTGAAAATAAATCCTAAATAAATATAGTGGTATGTATGTATGTAATATATTACAGTACTATATTAGTAGTATTTTCTTTATTTCATCTGTAGTCATT
The DNA here is from genome assembly GCA_039737535.1 of Lagodon rhomboides. NCBI lineage: Eukaryota > Metazoa > Chordata > Actinopteri > Spariformes > Sparidae > Lagodon > Lagodon rhomboides. Next base: position 5,690,147 of record CM077803.1, on the reverse strand, counting down.
TGTACTGTGTTGATCTGAAGGTTTTCTATAAAGTTTTTCCATTGTGTGAAACCTGTTGAGTTTTTCAGTGACTTTAGGAAATTTGCCAGTTACAGCTTCTGATGACTTGGTTTATTGCCTGGATGATGATGATGATTCTCTGCGTCCCAGGAAAAATATTGATCTTAGTATCTGAGGTCAAAGTACACATTAATTCACAATTTCAGATTTTCCCGAATTTATTTTTGACGTCTGAAATTTCCTGAACCCAGTGAAAAGCAAAAGTAAAATAAAACCACTGAATGTGATATTACGGTCAGTGAAAAGTACAAAAATGTAGCTATAAAAACAAAATTCAAAAAACAAAATTGGAACAACATCTTTTTTGATTGTTTGATTTGTTGATATTAATTTGATTACTGTACATTCTGCAACAAGTACTTACATAAACACTTTTCTTTCAACCCAGTCCAATGAAAAATAAGCGATTGCTGAGGCTCAGAATACACATACACACAAAATTACAAAAATGACTAGATTCAGCTGAGAGGTCCAAAATTCCTAACTGGGAAAGTATCTGTATCGGAGTACAGCTACAGACTCAGATAAGGTCACATTACAGAACTTATCCTGCAGCAGCACATCAGACCAGACTGTTCAATCAGCATCATCATCGAAACACAAAAAAGAGACATAGCATTGAATCGGGTGACATGTTCCTACAGCGCTCAGTGTCGCTCGTTTCTCCAGGAACTTCAAATAGAAAACTTTGTTTCAGGACAGATTGCCCCGGCCATCCTTATGAAGGATTCCACCAGGGAAATCAGTCTGTACTACTGTTTGGACATCAGAGGGATGGAGGAATAAGCTATAACAGTATACAGACAATACATAATGTCTTCGTCAACTATCTTACTGAACAGCTGTATGCCTATTTCCTTTCCTGCTCATCTACCCATACAGTATCTCTGGCACATTATTTGGTCAACGGATTCACAGTTTGCCAGTTTGTTCAACCATCAGCGTCCCTCAGACGGCCCCTGATGACTCCTACACGTTTGGACACCACTAAAAGGCGGACTGTCACCACAGCTGGAAAGCTTTGTGTCCACCAAAATGTCAACCACCTCAATCACTGTGCGGTCACATCAGCGAAGGACCTGTCTGTACGTCTGTCCGTCTGTCCGTCTGCATCCCCTCAGTCGCCTCGCTGCACAGTCGCTATCGAATTCACACGTCAAACCCGCACAGACAGACAGACAGACAGGTGTGCACAGACAGGTAGGGAGGTAGACACGCTGGAGGCTGCCGTACTGTCGCTGCCTGTGTGTCACATCTGTCATTGTTTTTTTTTCTAAATGTCTCCTCTCCCTGTCTGCTTGCCTCTTGAAGTACAAAACTGACACCAGAGTCCCATGGGGACACACACACACACACACACACACACGTAGACACACTAAATGGATGACCTCACCCTGTCTGACTGGTTGTCTGGCAGGGAACCAAACAAACACACACACACACACACAGAGAGACTATACACAGTCTTATATAACTCCACTGGGTGACACGAGCATTGTGCCCAATAACCCATGCAGGCCACTCGGAGGGCACAGACAGGAGCTGTGGCCAGTAACAGGACGACATGCCACCTTTAAATGGCCTCACTGATTCAGCGTAAGAGTGACAGGAAACAGCAGTGTTTTCCACAACGAAACACAAACTCCCTACACGGCCATCCCTCTCATGTCTTGTAAGACTAAAGGTCACTTGAGTCACTGTTTGTGTTTAGCTCAAAAGTCTCCCTTAAAGGGGCAATTAATAAAATACAGCTAGAATTTTAATTAAAAACACTGAAACAATCAATGTCAAAGACATCTACAGTATGTACTGTACTGTGCAGAGACATCTACTGAAGTTAACATGCTAACCAGCGAGCCCCTGTCCCCTAATACCACTTTATACCCCAAGAGGTGATGCTCTCCTCGCTCCTGTAGTCCCAGCTGCCAGTTCACTACTTAGTCTAATAAGTTAAGCCTGTGAATATTCTCATTCATCCAGGTCATATTTATCTCAAGGAAACTGAATCGAACGCAACTGGATTTGTTTTTTTCAAATCCAGTTGCGTTCGATTCAACTTCCTTGAGCTAAAAAGTTAACAAAATAAACACACACAATGTCAAGAAAGAATCAATTTTTACGCCTGCTTTCCTTATTAAACAGACAGATACAACCGCTCACCTTCTGAATTCAAGGTTCTCTCTTTTACCAAACTAAGACAAACAAACTCTTCGTAAAACCCGACACAAATGAGTTTGAATGATGTGACTCCTGGTAGCTAATAGAGCCACTTAGCTCCGAAGCTACATGTAAGTGCGCTACTTGGTAAGGGCAGCTAGTCAAATGTAGCCGGAGCAGAGACAATACTGAGCAGCAGTTAGCGGTTATGCTAGCCCCTTTAGTTCTGGAGCAACTTTTGAACTCTCACCGTTTCTTACAAATGATGTCTTTAAGCTTAAGATCCCTTGTCGTGGAATTAGAACCTGAAAAATGATGAAGAATTGAGTGAGCTACAAGCTGAACGTTTTTTAAATAAAGAAATCGTACAAGTGTAAAAATTACACAAAAAATTACAGCGTATTGCTGCCACACCGAGTGGCTCAGTATCACGTAATTACATGATAAGTTTATTGTTATAACAATATCTTTATCATGTTATAATGTGAAAATACCATATCTTGAAATAACATGATAATTTCATGTTATAACGTGAAAATGTCATATCTTGAAATAACGTGATAGTTTCACGTTATAACGTGAAAAAGATATTGTTTAAACGTGAAAAAGATATTGTTATAACAATAAACTTATCACGTAATTACGTAATACTGAGCCCCCTTTTTTTTTCTCGGTGTGGCAGCAATACGCTTCCGTAAAAAATAGTGTCATTTGGGTCAGTTATATTCAGTTACTGTGCCTCATTTGCACCATGTTGACCAAAGAACAGCTGAGGCTGATGTAAAGGTATGTAGTTTTTACAGGTATTTAGTCATAACCGAAGTAATTTTGATCTGATCATCACCAAATTGAATGGTTTAATACGACGAACATGAATGTCTGTATCAAATTTTGTGGAAATCCATTTAATAATTGGCACAACTTTTTCTCCCTGAACTGAATTTTAGGTAACAAAACACTTGGTTAGGTTTAGACGTCAAACATTCGTAGTTTTCCTGTATTTTTCCAGCCTGCTTCAATGAGCAGGATATTTCCCATACATGCTGTCATGAGCTGTGGCTGATTCGAAACTGCTGGACTAAAAGAGGGAGAAATTCCTCCGCTGTGGCCTCAATACAGACAGGCCTTTTACCATTATGCAAATGCACCTCTGAAAGGCAGGAACAGAGAGAAGGAGTAAGGATCACAGGTGTGGAGGGACGAGAGGATGATCTCAGCAGGTGGGTGTTGGAGACATGGATGATGGAGGGAGACAGACAGCCTTTGGTCTATTTATAGCTCAATCGCATCTCCTACGCAGCCCGTCACAACACCCCCATCCTTCCTAAACATCCATTGTTTCCTCCATATAGCCCCTCTTCCCATTAGTCGCCAAAGCAACTGCCTCCTGTTGCTATGGCAACTGGCTCCTCATCAGTGTGCCGGCTCCAGCCACGTAGGGGGTTGGGGGGAAAATGGTTCGAGGGGATGTTTGGTGCTGATGGAAGGAGGATGGATGACAGCACTGAAAGCTTACATTGTATGTGTGTGTGTGTGAGGAGGGGAGGGTTATTAATATGCTACACACCCCAGGGAGGATATTCCACTATGCTAATGTACTCCCAAAGATTCCTAAAGACTCCACTGACGGGCTCTTCCCACAGGTCAAAGAGTTCACTCCAGTCAGCGGGGTCTTTGTATTAATTACAGCCATCAGGCACGAAAGTCATTCCTTGGAAAGCAGTCGGATGATGGAGAGACGAATGTTTGGATTTGTAGATGGTTAATGGACAAGATGAATAACAACGAATTACGGACGAGGAAAAACACAACAAAATATACTGTATCTAGACTAAGAGATAAGACAAGAGTCAATCCTGGTGACATCAGCAGCTCAGCATGGCTCCGATGACGACCAGTGGTCGAAGAAGTATTCAGATCCTTGACTAAGGTTAAAGTACCAATACAACAAAGTAAACATACTGCAGCACATGTTAAAGTCTGCATTAAAAATCCTACTTTAGATACCTAAAGCGTCGGTTATGGTTCCGCGTAGTGATCACGCAATGGCCACGCAGTTGCTTGGACGCAGTCATGAGACCGTGATGGTTCTGCGTGGGGTTTACGTGTTGAAATGCAATTCAATGCCACACCGGTAGAGGCGAGACCGAGACAGAGAGACTGCCATTGGAGCTCGAAACTTCCACTTCTATTGCAAATAAGGGTGCGACAAAGACCACAAAGGAGACAACAGCGGAGGTGGTCTGTACGTCCTTTAAACGTTCCGAGGCAGAGGACAGGCGAATATGTGAGTCTTGTCCAACCAATACGAGATCTGGACCCAGAGACGCACTTTAAATATTTCCAAATGTTTATGAGTGGAAACCGGAAAGGCGGTCTCCAGTAGTTAGTGGACCAATCACAGCCAATGCCGCTGCGTTGGTGTTTGCGTCGCCTCGACGCACGTCTAGGATTTTTGGGAAGTGCACGTCAGGCCCTTGCGAAGGACGCAAGGGGGGTCCGCAAGGACGTAATGGGTCCGTAAGCCCCCTTGCGTTGTGTCAACGCGGAAGCATAACTTCCGCTTAATGTGAAATACTGCATAGGCTGACCTCTCAGGATTAAACAGTTGTATAACTAATCATGGGACAAGTTTAATGTGAAAACATCCCACAGACATCTGAAACATAACAAGGACGCTGACAACAGATACTGAGTACAAAACCAGAGTCTGGAGCAACTTTTCAGGCGGCATTATTTTGAGAAATGGAAAATTTAAACTCTTAAATGGTAACTCGAATCAATTGTATACAATTGAGTGTATTTACAGGTATTGGAGAGCACTACTGCAAATGTGGAGTATAAGGCATTTTGTGCCTTCATAGGAAGCTCATCTTATAAGTTGCCTCCAGTGATGTCACTCACTGGCTAAGTTGCATTGTGGGTAACGTGGGCTTTGAAAAGGAAGAAGAATGTGTGGGAAAAAAAGGCAATATCTCCGGATCGATTTTGATCATTTGTTTCTAACCTGTCCATGGTGAGCCAAACAGTGTTAAACATCTAATCTAATTTTGCAATTCTAATTCTCATTCCTTTGTGCCACTAACAGTAAGCATCCAGGAGGCACCAGATTGTTGTTAAAAAGTGTGTATGTGAGAATAGAAGCAATATGAAAAAAAAGCTGTATCGATTTCACTTGAGTCCATCCATTCACACCCTGTCTGTGTTTTCATCTACCCGTCACACATCGGGCTTTTCTTTGTCATCAATCTCCTTGCATTGCTCGGTGTTAAAAAAAGATTACATTTGCCTAAATGGTGCATAATTGAGGGAGTGTCTCCTTCGTTGTTAATAATTAATGACATAATAACCATCGGCTCCACCACTCCCCACGAAGCAGCTGCAACTGCTTAATGTAGGTTCGTTATTCATAATGAATGAAACCGACGCCCTTGGCTAATTCAGACATCTACTCCCCCCCATTACCGTCTGTGACTCTCTGTCACAAACGCGCACACACACAGACACGCAAAAACCCAAACTCTGTCTACATTTACAGCATCCACCGTCACCAAATGCCCACCCACAGTTTTCTTCTCCTCCTACCATCACCCTCATCATCTCAGAGGGCAGACAGCCTGCTGGTCGTGATGGACAACAGCAGAGCACTGAGCTCGGCTCCTAAAACTGAAAGCTAATTGGACGAAAGATCCACGTTGAGTGAGAAACAACGGAATCTGAATCAACGGGATAAAGAACAACATGGAAAAGTAGAATGAGACATTGATATCTGTTCATCACTACTACTACTGGATTCATACAGCCAACTTCAAGAATATGAAGAAACAAATGAATCAGCGCTGCATTTAGTCATGAAATAACAAAAGAGGGCAGTTGGATATCAAGTTCATGCATATAGAATAAATTGAACCATTAATGGTTTATTAGTCAGAAAGTAAAAATGAATTGGAGTCTATAGCTATGCTCGCCACTCTGTGAGGCTATACTTAGGCACGGTGATGCTTTTAACTCATTTCTATGTCCCAAGCAGTGGAAAATGCCCAATCTACTAAAGCGCTAATACCAGAGTAACCCATGGTTACTACACCACTGTGCAGCCGCAGGTCTTTTCAAAATGAAAAAGGCTCCGGAGAGAATCATTTTGCGAGGCGGGATAGAACGCTTTGATTTGCCAACTTTTTTTTAATTGCTGGAATTTGCTAATTGTCTAAGACTGAAGGAGATGTGGTCTCGGATACGTAAAGTTGGCAGCTACACTGTGAGAGGCTCTCAGGTGTGTGTTTGTCTGTGGTAAGCCCCAGGGTGGCGTAAGTTCGGCTATATCCTAAATGTTAGACCTTGGTGCCCGTCAGATGTGTAAGCTGAATGCTTTTCCAAACTTTGGAAATTAAGCAGTTTTGGATCCAGAAATGAATGTATGGTAGAGAACGTATGAGGATGTGAGAGGAGGGGAGATTCCCCTTCACCTTGGATTGGGGGGTTTGTTAGTATCAGAACAGGTCAGGAAGTCATATGAGGGGCAGTTCTCTTCACCTGAGGTGTTAACAGGATGGTAGATAGGGTGACATTTACTGTCCAATAAAACATTCACTGTCCTGGGAAAGGCATGATCACCACAAACATCAGGGGCTCATTGTTTGAGGAAAGAGTTATTAACAACTGTGGTAAATGTAACCACCGTTCTGTTGTATTTAAGTCTGAAACATTTGCAAGACCGGAGAGAACGCTGTGGGTCTTCTCTCCATGTATTAAAGAGATCTGATTCATGGCACTGGGTCTAAAATTCTTCAGAGAATTAGCAACTCTCTCCCTCGACAAGGAGAATTTCCCTTACATAACTCTGATGGTGTATTAAGTCCAAATATGTGCACACGGTGAAGTTAGCATGCATATTCGCGTGATCAAGCCAATGGCATTGACATCTCACACAAGCCACTTCGCCAAAGTCGGCAACTGTGGCACTACTGTGCATCAGCCCCATTACCCCGTTGAGTTCTGAACACAGCACAGTAACTGGTGTGCTTGTGTTGTGTGTGACCTTGTTGTTCCACCAGCATTGCAGCATTACTAATGCGAATGTCAATACTGTTCAGTTAGGGAGGGACAAGGACTTCCTGCTGGTGGGGTTAGACTTAGTCTTGAGAATTCATCTTCTGGAGGCCATGAATGTCTGCGCCGTATTTTATGAAAATACTTCCAATAAACTTGTCTGTCACTGTGAGTCAGTTCCCTGCTAATGAAACAAAATTAGCTCTATGTTAAACCTCAGCTGGCATTGTAATTCCATTTCCAGTCTGGATTAGTTAACCTGTGTCACAGTCAGACACTCATCAGACACACAGTAGCACCGGGAACTTTACCACAAATCCATCATGCCTGCTTGAAGACTATTTTCCCACCAGTGACAGCTCAGTCTCTGCCTCATCTAGTTCACTCCCCACTTCTTTCTTTTAAAGCACAGCTTTCATTTCTTTCTTTATAGCAAACTGTAAATAGTGAAAGGCTCCTGACACATTCCTTTGTTTAACTTGGCACACGCATGCCATGAATATAAACTGGGCACGGCTCAGTGTAGAAGGTATGATTGTGTGGTGCTCAGCTCAGACTGTTCTTCGATGGCACCAAGTCAAAACATTTCATCTGCTTTCCCTCCTCCTCTCTCTCCATCTCCTCCCCTGCTGCCTGCTGGTTATGGATATCTCCATATTTCACAGTCTGGTACAGAAATGCACCGGTGCCTTGCCTTGTTTACTTGTTTTGCATAATTAAGATGATGAAAGAGGAGGCTTTTGCTGCTTTTGACGGCCTCCTGCTGAGGTTTGTGTCGTGCAATCACTTACCAAAACCCACTGCAACCGGAAACCTACACAGCCTCGTGCTTGCTTTTATGTTACCGCTGATACCACTTCGTGAGCTTTCACCCTGTTTGTGTTCCACCTGCTTTCCTCAGACTTTCGCTGTAAATGAGGAGATGAACTCAACGGTCTTTGCTGCATTATTTTCCAAAGCAACAACATGACAAACACTGTGTGCAACATACAGCACATCGCCCGCTGCCCCAAGGTCTTTACTGCTGGGGGGAAAAGTTACTAATTAAATGCTCAACGTAATAAATCACTTTGAACACAACAGCGTAGTTCACTCACAGTGCAGAGAGAAATACAATAAAGAGAAATAAATAAAAGGACATCCACGGATGAAAATACAGAAACAGGTTTTGTCAGGCACTGATGGAGACCAATGACCTTGTAAGTTGGTTTCTGAAAGCTTCAACAGACTGAGAAAAACTGAGAAAGTTAAGTTTTGGGAGCTTCTGAAAGAACCCTGTCACCACGGCACTAAGTCTTGGATCTAGAGACAGATTCGACAGGCATAGATTTGACTGACTCAAATTTGACAAGATAACTTTGACGGAGGACACCAGGCGCCTGGATGAGGAGTAAGCAGATTCAAATTATATAACTTCATTAAGCATTAACATGGAGAAAGTTCAAAGCTATGCTGTCCTGCAGACAGTTAATGAGGCTTGTGTGTTTCTCTGTTCAGGATCTAGACATAGATACATATGAGTGTCAGTTAAAAAGCAACGTTGTGTTTTATGGGTAATCCTGGGAGCATCGAAGTTGAGAAAAGAAGGGGTCCGAGTTTAGAACCTTGGAGAATATGGGGGCTGAGGACTTCAATTTGTTAAAAGTTTTTTAAAAATATCCATCATCAGATACTTAATTGATTTCTGTACATCATTTTGCAATATCATATGACACCTGTCCCACAGTGCTGTCGATACTGGTTTCGATAACAGTACTATGAATCGGTACTCCGTACTAGCAGCGTAATTCAGTTAGTACCCTTAAAAGTACAGAGTTTGGTACCCAACTGTAGTTACCAGGATAAAATGTTGGCATGAACTGCAAATGAATCATGCATTCACAATCGTATAAGTCATACTTACCATAGTGACATTTTTTTTTTACAATACAAGAGTATTGTATATTATATATTATAGTGTATTAGACTTACAGGCAAGAAGGCTGCTAGCCAGAGACTGCAGGTCAGGACTGTTTTAATATTTGTAAGTGTGAAACCACTGGATATTTTTAAGAGACAATTTGCAGTTTGTGGCAACCACAACAGATATCTTAAGCCAAAACATCATCCTTTCTTAACTCTAACCAAGTGTTTTTGTGCCTAAATCTAACCAGGCCTTAGGCACAACATCACAACATCAAATTGAAAATTTAATGTAAAGACACATAAAACTGCAACATGAAGAAATGTTAAGTTTCAACATATCCATGGTTTGCAGAAATGTACATTGGCAACATTTCTTCTGCTGACTAGGGTGGTTGTTTTTGTCTGCTGATTGTTGGGTTGGTTTTATTGTAGCTCAAAGCAAATGAGCACACAATAATGTACTGTAATATTACAAATGTTCTTTTCTCAAAATGAATGTTATTGATGACTTCTGGTCTTTTTGATGCTCTTGTGATAGATGAATTGGTATTTCTGCCTTTTCTGCCTCACAGCCTGGTAACATGGTCTTGTAGAATGATCTCGTCTGACTTTGACATTTTCACAAATTCAAAACATCCTCTTCTCCACTATACTTTAGGTGTATTACCTTTAAATGTATTCAAAAGCCTACTTTCGGGAGAACAGGCAACAGTAACTACTAGTAACTACTAACAGGTAACAATGACAGAATGCTAAGTTACAGTCAGCTGCAGACTGGAGACATATACAATAACTGGTATTCATCCAGCTGGAAACAATCAATGTCTAGAATGGAATCTAGTAGCAAATAGTAAAATAGTAATGCAGTAACAAAGGTGAGAAATTATCCATAAAACAGATTACAAGAAGTATAATGATCTGAAGTTATGGTACAGTAGAGTTGCAACTGATTTACACCCCTGTCATAGTTTACTGTGTGTGTGTGTGTGTGGAACAGACACTGTATCATCAGAGTGTCTTGTCAACGCAGGGTCTCATTAACTCCAGCATGTGTTGCTGTTCCTCGAGCAACATTAACTGATCCTTAGTCTCTATGGCAACTCCCCGATCCCTGTTCCTTTCCTTCATCCAGTCCCTCCCCAAATCACTTCATGTCTGTCTACCACTGGAAACCTGAAAATGATATTTTGACCTTTATCAACAGTTTATCTAGTACGTTCTCCTGCCTCCGTAATCTGTTACAATGAGTCAATCAGGTGCAGGGAGTCAATTCCTAAAGTGACAAATTAGAATGCTGTTAATAGCTTCATTATCATCGAATGACTTTTAATGTTCCTGAATTGTCTGGGGTGTGTTTTCCACACCAAAAGGCGTTTTTTTCTCAGACACAGCTCTATCAGGCGGAGGTGCTAAGTGGACCCTTCTCCTCGCTGCTGAGGCATGAAGGGCCGGTTGTGCACGCTGTTACCTGCTCATCTGCCTGAATAATAATTTGTGAGTCTGGCACCTTTTAAAAGCCATAAAAGCTTCTGGTTGAGCGTTAATGCTGCATCCTTTTCTAATGGAGGCGCCCGGCTGTTTTTGACGCATTCATTCAAATGACATGCTGACATGGTATTCATTGCTGGCAGATGATCATGTAAAGGGCTCCTATGCAGTTTTCAACATGGTAAAATACTAAACCCAGTCCCAAGGATAAATGTTGCCACTGTACATTTCTGCAAAGCACAGAGTTATTGAAACTATACATTTTGTAAGGTTCAATTTTCAATTGTATGTGACAGTGCTGTGCTTATGGTCATAAACATGTGACGTGAACGTGACATGAAGCAAATCAGTGATTTGCAGACGCATTAACTGCCAATACTTTATTCTGACAAGTGGGCTGAATCTATTGTTTCATGTCCCCCTACTCATTAATCAGGTTTTTCTTTTCAGATGAAGTTCAACCTATCTTTGCATTTAAAAGTGCCTCCATGACAAGCCTCGCAAACATGTAAATATCAAGTTATACTTATTCAAAATAGCTGTTTATAGAAAAGACTTTCCACTAGTGTTTCCATGTCTGATTTAAAGAACACAGTAGTGACACAATGATTCCATGCAATGATATTTCCTCTGTTTGTTCATCTCTCAGCTTTCTTTATGATCCACGCCTTTGTCAGTCTAATATTTTTCTGGACACTCCTCTGGCTCACATATGTTCGTTTCCTGTCATTTCATTTTCTTGAATTCTCTCAGTCCATCTAACGTCTGCCCCGCTGGGGAATGGCTCGGCCTCTGCTGCTCTCAGATGCATTTCCTCGGAGCATCTCTTTTTATTTATTTCTATCTAACAGACACCGAATCCGCAAAACACATTTCTTCAATGCTCCCTCACAAACATCTATCGTGCCCAGTAGAGATTGGATTTATCTTGGTGGGACACTGAAAACCTACTGGACAGCACAGACCTACTTGTTTGCTTAGCTGCTGTCTAAGCAAAGCTCAGACCATAACGTTGCTCTACTAAACTGGAAATCAGGCCAAAGTCTTCTTATAGAGGAAGAGTTTCAGAGGAGTTCAGAAAACTTTCCAGCTCGCGTGCAGTTTTACATTTTTACCTGCGCATTCATTTTTTAAGAGAGAAACTCCATTAAAAGCAGCTGCTCATCAGCTGCTCTTGCATACAAATTCAAGTCAGAGATGCAGTTTAGCTCCCAGGTATTTCTCAAGCTACACAGATTAGCTCCCAGCGTTTAGTACAGGCACCATTCACCCCCTTTGCAAGTAAATAATTTAAAGAGTATTGGGCGTTGACCTGCTTCAATCGAAAAGTGTCATGAGATAACTTCAGTTGTGAATTGGCATCCCATAATGTTCCCCAATCTTTGACACATCATGAGGTTTATCAAACCTTTCGGTGCTATTCATAGTGACTGCTTTCACATTTCTTCATACTCTTTCTGCTGCTCCTCTATACAATTTCAAGCCGGCATTGCAGTTTAGCTTCCCCTCAAACAAGCGGTTTAGCTCCTAGCCTAGGGGCATAGCATATTTGAATCCTTCACCCTCCCCCAACTCGTGTGACTGTACAGCACATGCTCCTTCAGATTGAGTTGAACATCCAGCATTAACACTGAAATTTCTTCTTCGATATGAGGTGTTTAGTCCTCAAAAAGTAAACTTTTCCCAACGTGTTTTCTAGTAATTTAACTTCTGGAAAATAGACCTCTTTTCACAAATGTCAGAAAGGATGACTGTAGTAGTGTGAAGGAAGAACAGTAAGGTATAGTGTCTGTAGAGAACTGTTGTTAGGAGGGCCATGAATGTTAGCTCCCTCCACATGGAGTTTCAGCACCATGGACAGAGAATACATTCTCCCTTCTTACATTAAAGGCCAACTCCACCAATTAAAATTCAAAAAGCCTAGTCATAATAGCATCCAGCACATCAAGACATTAAAAGAAAAAAATTCTGTTGCTCTGGACAACCTTTGCCATATCTGACAATACAATCCCTGGTGATGTCAACAGGGTTATCTCTGTTTAGGCTTGAAGACTTCAAAAAGTTTAGATCAACCAAAGTATAGGCAGATAGATACAATACTCTAATAACCCTTTTACACCAAACACACCATCCGTCTCTGTTCAAGCAGCTCTCGGACATTGTTCAGTCGGCGCTGAGACTGAAAGAGAATTAAAACTGAAAGTAAACGACATTGCTTACTTATTCACAATGTAATCGATTAAGACGTTTTAAAACAAGCTTAATGTTTTCTGGATGTAGTCTGATGAAGTTTAAACAGAAACTCATGTTCAGGCAAACTCATCCAGCGGCAATGTGAAAGGAGTCAATCACCTGTCATCTCGAGGGTCACCCACAATTACAAAACCCGCGTATATTCTCCGACCTTGGTATAAAAACTTGGTAAGAGATGGTAATAGCAAATCTTGTAGGGAATGGAAATAAGGTCGTGACTCATTTCTGAGCTGAACATTAACAAGGAGCATGTTAATATTAGACTCAGAAGGGAGGACGGGCAGAGGAGGGAGTCTTATGGGTCACATGTTTGAGTGTGGAAGGCTATCTATGTGTCCGACCCAAGGAGTAAAGAAAACAATCAGGAAAACGATTTTGCATTTGCATTTTGTTTGATTATTAGAAATAGGAATCTGCCTCGAGGTGGATTGAGCCATCGGATCTGTTATGTTATGAGATGTATTATAAGTACAAGTGAAACATGAAGCTGGATTGAATTTTTGTACCACTATATCTATTTCATAATATTACAATTAAAAAAAGACATTTTCACTGCCCATTGGATGATGAGTGTGTATTTCTTTTTGTACTGTAATGTACACAGAGCATTATAGTACCCAAATGACTTTCTACAAATGCAAACCACCACTGATGTTTAATGTTAGTAAAATGCTTCATGTTTGTCACAGATACACTGAAATGAGCCTACATCCTTTCAATAACGTGTACTGCACATTCAGAGCTGCTTTCCATGCAGGAGACAAACACTAACGCACTAAAATTTCCACTCAGATAATCTAGACTTGTAGTTCTCCAGACCGGTCTCCCCCCCCCCCCCCCGAATCACGGATCAATGAAGGAGGACGCAAAATGTCAGCAAATTCGTCAGTCGTCAGGTTCGGTTAAACAGACCATAAAGAGTTCATTTGCCGCAACAACTCATGCAAAATGGCAAAAAACTAGTCTTTTTTTGGTCTCGGTCAAGGTCTCGAGCTGAACTAGTCTTGGTCTTGACTTGGTCTGTCTTGGCCTTGGTCTTGGTCTTGATACTCTCTGGTCTTGGTAGTGTCTTGGTCTCGGTTTAGGCGGTCTTGACTACAAGTCTATGATAAACCTGCCTACAATCTAGTCTACATCAGAATCGAATAAATCTTAAGCACCCTCCACACTGCTGGCCTGTCGTCATCTCTCTATAGGTTGAGCGTCTATCTGTCGCTGAGGCGTGATAAATCTTCTGAAGTATAACCCAGAGTGACTCACACTGCCACTGTTAGCTTCCAGTTAGCTGGTTGGCTTCTATAGTGGCGGCACCAAGGTGAAACCCCGCCACTTCCCCAGAAGCCGTCAGAAGGAATTAGCTCACCCCGGCTCAGGGACGGGGACATACTGTACAAATCTCCCTTCTGGGCTCCCATCTAGCAGCCTGCGCCCCGATGAAAAGATCCTAAACAACAGCGAAAAGCACTATGTGGTAAAAATAGACCGCTGATACTGTATATTCACGCCTGTCTGCCTTTTGAGGATTTGTGTTTGTCCTGAAATAGCTTGATGACTCAGTTGTGCACAGTATGTTTGTCTGTGTGGGTGTGTTTATGTGTCTGTGTCGGAGACAGGACCACAGCGGTGGTACATCTGAGAGAGGGGGAATGGTGTTGGTGCTGGAGGAGGACAGGTGTTGTTGCGATGTGGCCTGACTCTCCCTCCTGGTTATTTTGGTGCCACATCTACTTTTTATTTGACTTAATAAGTTTGGAGTAGAAAGTGCCATATCAGGAAAGGAAAGAAGAAACTTAGAAAGTAATAAAAAAACCTTAAAAAAACTTGGAGGCAGCAGAACTAATTGTGACAAAACAATAAAAAGATATCACCTTTAAAGCGATTATGGTGAATGTGTTTGCTAACAATTAGCTATCTACGTTAGGTGCTGGACAGAACAGCAGGTTCATCATGGAAAACTACCTCCAGCTGCTGCTGAACACTGGTTTAATAGCTCATTTCCAGACCAAAACAATGAGCTGAAAGAGGTTAAAACACTTCGTAAAGCTGAGCGGTAATAGTGGAGTCGATTGATAATAATCTGTGGGTTCACCGTCTTTTTTATATAATTTTGGTCCACAAAACCTAGACCATGCACACAATGTCTGCGTTATTTATATTATATATATATATATATATATATATATATATATATAAATAACATATATATCATATATATTTATATATAAATATATATGTATGTATTTGTCTGATGTACTTACATACAGTGCAAAGACTTATTGACGGTTGTCGTCTGTTGTTGGAAGGAAACACTTTATACAATGCATTCCGAGTGGTCTATTAATAGCCTCACAGGTGGGTAACAGAGTAGACAGAACTCTCGGCACAAGAATCCACTTTGAAGCAGCACCAGTCCCTGCTAGTTCAACTTTCAGAAGTGAAATATAAAAGATTTAAAAATGTCCCAACGTGTTCCACATTTCCCAGTTCTAAAAATGACACAGCGATGAATAAGAAGCATTGTGTATCTGTTTCAGTTGGGAGTTTTTCTGGCCTTTTCTGCTGTTAAACCGACTGTGTGGATACAGACTGTCGAGCGCCGATACTTCTCTGAGCCTCTCTCTCTCTTTTCACTTTTAAACATCACCCTCCCAAAGGTTTATACATCGTTCTCCATCTCTAGGCCTTTGCCCCTCAATATCACTCCTGTGTGCCTCTTTCATCACAAGAAAGGTTTATGAATGATCTTTATTAATTCCAATTCTTGTCATATTCCTGCATCAATCCAACAAGTCTTCCACGGCATCAGCTCTTGACTTTTCTCTCTCCTCTGCTACAAAAGCAATGTTTTCTATCCCTGCTCCCCTCTTATACATCCTTCTGTTCCTCTTTTTGAAACCTTTTTTTGTTTCTCTGACTTGAGCAGTGTTTTTCTGCATGTCTACCGCTCTCTTCTTGCTCTTTATTGTGCTCCACATGCCTTCCTCTCTTTTGTACGAGGCTTAAATACCACTCTTGGTGACAAAGATCCACCCCTGGCCTCTGACAAAAGCTCTCATTACACAGAGGAAAGACAGAGCCAGCTGCAATCAGCACATTGTCTTCTGCCTATGCAGACACATTTATACAAACACACACACACGGACCCAAAAACACACACAATACTCGGTGTGTGCACATCATGTACGCCAAATCTGTACATATCTGCATACAAATATGCAAAGGCAGCAAATGTACACATGTATGGAGGCCCACATGCCACACACACACACACACACATTCACACAAAACATAACCATTCTGTGTATGTAAAAGAGATCACACTTCAGTCCAAAAAGCATGAATTTAGCCTCCAATTCATGGGACTTGGAAGTGACAAAAATACTAATGTAAGCCTTTCCGTTCTAGTCGAAGGATGGGGGGCACTGATCAAAGCTGCTTAATAGCCAGGTTCAACACTCCACTGTTCCTGCGGAGAGCTGAAGGC
This sequence comes from Lagodon rhomboides, assembly GCA_039737535.1. Classification (NCBI taxonomy): domain Eukaryota; kingdom Metazoa; phylum Chordata; class Actinopteri; order Spariformes; family Sparidae; genus Lagodon; species Lagodon rhomboides. The sequence goes on along the minus strand of CM077803.1, from coordinate 5,673,751 downwards.
TGCCTTAGTCCTCATTACAGCTTCCAATGGGAGGCAGAGACAGGAAGTGTTGAAAGGAAGGAAAAGGAAATAAATCCTCTGGAACTGTGCATCTCCATAGATCAGCTTCTCTGGAAAAGAGCGAAAACACACACACACATGCATACACACACACAAACACTTGCAAGTATAAAGGTGCACAAATGCCAAATCGCACCTATAACTAAATAACCATAGGGATGCAATTACATACACCGACATCCCCTTGTACTATTTTTGGCTGGTGTAAACATTCCTCGCATTAGCATTATTATTTCCCAGTCTGCTACAAATTAATTCTAAGACAAGAACTGCTCATGGTGCCGATTAACATCTCCCATTTGTCTCCCTCTTTAATCTCATAACTGATTTATCAATTAACACACACAAGTCAAGCAGTATTTTTAACTGCTCATCTCTGGCTGGCATAAAACAATAATATCCTCCAGTCGTCTAAAAGCCTCTTCTTAATAAGTCACATTGCTACAAAACTATTCTCCATTAAAAACAAGAGAAACCAACAGCATTCATCTTCCTCCACTCAACTTTTTCCGGTTGTGATGGCTCCAAAATCACCCAAAGCCTGTACTACAAAGGATGGTTTGGTTTTTGTGAGGCAACTTGAGGTTTTTCAGGGCTCACTTCTGCACATCAAACCAGCTTCAGAACAAGCAATGTTACTCCCTGCCTCTCTGAAAAGGCTCAGCCACTGAACTCTTGTTTCAGTGTCAGTGGGTCTGGGTGCTGATGAGGCATTTCCCTACATTCTTCTTGTTCCCAAAGTTTAATTTAGAGCTGTGAAGTAGCTGCAAACGATGCCCCTCTTGTGTTTAGCCATCACGACGACAACACGACAACAGCAGAGCAGTGGAGAAGCAAAGAGGAAGGCTAACGTGTTCACTCGGCAGAACATTTTTAGACAGCCCTACTTGTTGATGAAATATAAATATAGAGCACAACGTAGAAAAGTGAAACTGAAACTGACCCATTTATATCCATCCAACTGACACTTGAATAGATCTACAAAAGGGGTACATAGTACTGGAGGAATCAATATTTTTAGATCGATCCGCCCATCCCTACTGCCTATTGACCAATCAATTCTCTAAAAAATGACATTATCATTCATAGAAGATGCCTTGGAGCTTGGTGCACAGATCGGGATAGTAGTACTTTTGTACACTCGAAATCTTTAATGAGATAACACTTAACCTATATCTATGTTTTGTTAGGGTACATATTTATTTTTTATTTGCTCCAAAGTCTGTTTGATGAAGTGTTTGAAGAGTTTCATATTAAAGAAAAATTCTAAGATTGTCATACACAACATAAAAATAAATTTAAGCAAAAAAATGTATATAATGTCAAATTTACTTGTGTCCTAATTATGGGAGTGATATTTCTAATTTACGTATTCACAAAGTCTGTGAATTAATATGTCAGTGGTCCTTTCTGCATTTGACAGCTGTAGGTTTGTTGCTTTTAGCCTTAATGATGTGTTTTAACTTCTTATATTTGTCTCATATTATAGTTTGCTCTTCCTTTATAAAATATGTGCGCTGCCTCCAGAGGATTTGTCCATGTTTGTGAATGGTCATAAGCTGCAAACACCTTCTATTTTATGACAATGTGCTCATGGCTAGATGTGTAAAACCTGGGCTGACTTATCAAGTTGATAACATCCTTAATCTGACCTCTTAGCATTATGGTAATTGTAAGGCTTAGCGAAACAAGGTACCGAAAAGATTTCCAAGGTATGTTGACCTCGCTTTGTAGTGTATGCCTCAGGGAACCAATAGCTACTGTAGGCACTGTAGCTTAGCAAGGTAGCCAAGACATCCTTTTACCCTTCAGGTTTTCAAGCTCCTCCTGGGCGATCCCACAGTATTCCTAGGCCAGATGGTATATCTTATCCACCAGGGTCTGAATTTTCCCCTGAGTCTCCTCTCAGATAGTCATGACATGAAAAACTCTAAAAGAGGAATTTAGGAAGTGTCTTTGTCACATGCCCCAAAAGAAGTTAACCAGTGCCTATTTAATGCAGATACATTTCCTTGCTCTTTCTGGAATTCTTGGATCCTGTGACCCTTCCTCTAAAGGTAAGCAAAGCCACCTTGCAAATAAAAACTACTTTCTGTCACTTGTTTTGTCAATTTCCTTCTTTTGGTCATTCCCCACACTCATGATTAGGGTTGGAAACACAACAACTGTCACAACAGAAATGGAGCAGCCTGCCCCTGTGCTCATTACTGGTTAGGCGCTATGAAGCCAAAAGGACAACATCATCTGCAAAGAGAGAGACGGCACCCTACTGTCACCAAATAGACACTCTCTAGCTTCCATTCTGTGCATTGACATCTTTTCAGAATCCAATGCCTTCAGTGAATATGCTGAATAAAGCTCTAGTGTTCAATGTATCTACTCCGTCAGCCACTAATTTCCGATGTAAGCAGCCTTGTGGCCGAAACTTTCATTCAATAAGCACTCAACTGTCTGCATGTTCTGTCAACAACTATGTAATAGCTCAATGATTAGTCCCAATAATGATGCATGAAAATCACACAAAAGCTGCAAGAGAAAATTTAAATAGGACTCACCTATGGTGGGGTATCAGCCAAGGCAGCAATCATCAGAGAACATGGAAAGTAAAATCAACAAAAGCAACAATTAACATTTGAAATGTCTTAAAAGTTGTACTCTCAGGATACACACCAGGATGTGAACTGTTGATGTATAACAACAGAGAGGGGTTAACATGACATCAACAAAGCCTTTTCCTTCAACATCCTTTTCTAGGAGAAGTTGTAAAGAAACAGGCAGCTAGTGAGAAAAGGAGTTAATTGGACTCAGGACAGAGAAGAAGGAGTGACATTTCAAACCTAGATGCAAGGAAACAGAGTGTGATTACAGTGTTAACACACACACCTGGAAAGAATAGAAAAAAGAAGGTTGATTTTGATTCGGTGAAGATGCCTAGTGGTGTCACTAAGGAGAAAGACTCCGTGATTGGTTAGTAGTAGCACACTCGTCAACAACAACACTGTTAATCATGAGAACATCCCAGCAGTACACCATCGGCAATGAAGATACTCACAGATTAAAGTCAAGCCAATCCACAGCCTCAGTTGGTCAACACTTGAGCCCATGCATTAGTCACTCACAAACAGTCCAACAGGACAAGCCAAAAAGCCCCAGCCAGGTTTTAGACAAATGCATCCATGCAAGGGGCAATAGAAATGGGTCTGATTAGCCATCTAAACCCCTAATGAGTGAAGGACACCCAAGGAATCAATACTGTCCAAAAGATTGTTTAAAAATCAGGTTTGAATATCTGAATGACTCAAGCTCGATGGAAGCCTCATGCATGACAATAAATCAGTCATTTCTTTTAGTCATCTACATCTAACTTTTTTGTCCAGGGCTGACTACAACCAACCTTCAATGATGGGGATAACCAAAGGGGCCGCAGCAGGTTCTTCCGTGGAGTCCGCAAAGCTTGGAAAGAAAGGCTTAGCTGAAGGGTTAAGACCAGATCCTGGAGATGCCAGAGGGTTGGCCGATGGAGGGGAAGAAGGGCTGATGACTGGGGATTCTTGTAGAGGGAACTTATTCTCTCCTGGGGAGGTGGGACTCTTCACAGAGGAGGAGGAAGATGAAGAACGAGATTTCTTGGATTGTTTCTGGGCCGATTTGGCATCTTTGTGCTCTTTGGGTTGGAATTCCTGCGCTGTGGTTTTTGGGGAGCGGAGAGGGGCTGGGCTTGGGGTGTTGAAGGACAATCCTAAGGGTAAAGGATGACCTGCAGCGCTCATGTCACTGAAGTCAAATAGCTCGTTGTTGCTGCTCATGTGGGAGTCGTTCAGGAGCCATGAAGCATCTGAGGGTGAGAGAGGTGGGGCTGAGGCTAACACCTCGCCTCTTGGGGAGATTCCCGGGCTCGGCTGGGAGGCAGGGCTGAAAGCAGAAGTGTCTCCTTCAGGCATGCCTTGCACAGAAGACTCTTGGAGGGGACTGGCGCTGTCAAACATCCCGCTGTCAACCGTGTCACCACCTGTTGCTTCACTCTCTGGAGAGAAAGGTGGCAAAAAGGCCTGGCTGCTGTTACCCAAGCTGGCATTTTCGGTATCTATAAGTTGGTCAAATAGGTCAACTGGACAGGAGCCAAGGTTTGCATCGTTGTTGGTGGAGGGCATGGTGAATGGAGCAGCTGTGGCATTCAGCTCGCTGTTCAGGATCACTGGGTTGATGGGAGTAAGAGTTGGAGAGAATAGGTCCTGGGACAGGGGGGAAGGAACCAGGCCTTCTTCAGGTAAAACCTCCTGTTTCCAGGGGCTTTGGCTGGTGTCCATGTCTGCAAACGAGGACTCCAGGCTCACCTTAACAGAGCTCCCTAGATCCATCATCACCTCCTCTGTGATTTGAGAGGTTGCAGCAGGCGCAGGGACAAATGGTTCAGCCATCACTCCCCACTCTTCTGGAAGCTTCTTCCTGCTCTTACCCCTCTTCCCTCGGCCTCCACTCTTCCCAATCTGCTCCTCCCAGCCACCCTCTCCTCTATCCCGCCTTGGGCCAATCCTGTTGTAAAACTCCTCGGTTGAAGGAGAGTTTTCTCCCTGTGCTTGCACCTCAAGGTGACCCCTGCTCTCGATGTTTTCAAAAGAACCTTCCTCCTTCTGTCGCCTTTTCTTCTTTTTCCTCTGTTTTCGGTCTGATCCATCTCCCTCCCTTTCGTCGCCTCCAGCATAGGCTGTACTCTCTCGGCTAGGCCAACCGTCAGGTGGGTCGTCAGGGCTGGTTGCGAGATGGCTTGCATGAGGATTGAAAGGAACGTCTGTTGGTAGGAAGCCAGCCTGGCTTGGCCAACCATCGCCTAAGGCACCTTGTTGTGGGTGAAGAGGGGAGAGTTTAAGGTTGGGGGAGATGATTTGTTCATATGAATTGGTTCCCTTAGTCTAACTCAAATAGAAAATAACAGAAACCTTAGAGTGTATGACAAAGACGCAAACATTCTAAGTCTCAAAACAATATTACAAAGAAGATAACAGTAAAAAACACAAAATAACAACAAAAAAACCTTTTAAATTATAGACACTATTATGCCTTTTTTAACTGTGACGTTGAAAGGGCTTAGGAGATGACAAAATGGATCAGACACAGCATAGTAGCATCTGAAGGAATTCAATCCAAAGCCACAAGGGGTGCACATTCCTCCAAAAAGACAAGCCTTAATCACTACAACCGTAGATCTGAACTGAAGGGATGCTTTTTCTCTTTCTCCTTCATTCATTTGCCAGTCAGTCAAACAAACAAATGTGTGTCTTACTGATCTTAAATTATAACCAAATAAAAATCCACCCCAAGCTGGATTTCAAGTCTTAAAATTCTGTCTGTGTCTATACTGAGTGAATGAGTGAGCGCTGGGAGGAATGAGAATCAAACACACACACACATGCTGGAGAGTATTAAAGTTGGTACTTTTTGGTGGCTGACTCACTGTAGCCTCAGGGCCTATAGTACAGAGTTGCACGCTGAAACTATTGGGGAGCAAAAGAGCTCTGTTTAAGACCAAAACAAGATGTGGATCTATGCGTTTGTGTGTGCATGATTGTGCATCTGTGTGCAGAGGCAATTAAGGTCACAATATAGATATACAGTGTTCTACATGTACACATACATGAACACAGAGACAGACACGCAAAAACAAAGGGACTGCTTTAATGGTCCCATAGAAAGGAGGTCAATTATAGGCAGCCATTCTGTAACTAAAACAGCCTGGTCTTGGGATATTGTATGATAAAGCTCAGGTAGACAAAAGGTAACCAGAGTAAAGGGGACAATGCCCGCTGAGACAAGGTTGCTCTGCTACTTTGGCCCAGTTTGTTTCCACGTCTTAGTTATCCGCATAAAACGCACACACATAGATACAGAGAGAAAGAGCGAAAATAGAGCAGCTGTCAGGTCCCATACAGTACAGTTACTCTCTGGAGTGCCATATTTCATATGAGCAAACCCGTGACACAACTCAGCTCTCTATACTGTATGTGCAATAATTGGAAGATGCAGAAAAAGACATTAGGCAAATGAATCAGAATGACTTAAACGTTGTGTGCTGCAACCTCATTAGGCCAAGAGAGCATAAAAGAACAGCTAACTCGCCTTATCTGCACATACTGTCCAAGTTTGAAAAGACATTATTTACAACCTTGACGCACAGTCAGGCTTATAGACCTGCTTCACACCAAGTGTACGCTTTTAGCTTAGCAGCTACGGTGAAGAATTCAGCTTAGCAATGGTGTGAATAACATCTTTTCAAATACATTTGGGAACTAGAGGCTTCTGGAGCTATTTGAAGGGATTATAGTTTTTGGGTTGCTGTTCTGACTTGTTTTGTTACATTTTAAAGTAAGTCTTCAGCTACTTCCTTTGTTTAGAAGAATACTGCAATGCTGTGTTTGTGGACTACAAAACTTCACCTGACTATGGTATGATGACTGAACTGAAATTTTGGGGTGAATTTTTCCCTTAAATTCAGGAATGTAACGTATTCATAATGTTGATACTTTGATACATTTTTAATTGTCCTGCTCTTCTCCAGTCCCTCATTTAGATTCATTACAGAGTCCCTTCATGTTTTCAGAGTTCAGCCCTCCTTCCCTATCTTGTAATAGGGAAGGAGGGGTTGGTGATTGCTGCATTGATGAGTCACCATGTTTTACCTAGCAGTTGCAGACACACACACACACACACACACACACACACACAGACAGGCACACAGTCTTACAATCAATTACACGGCGGAGGCGTGGGGTTACCAAGCAAGAGTAGTTCTCCTCATCGCTTAAAACAGATTGATTGAAAAGTCTGTTAATGAATCATCTCCATCTGCTGCAGTGACTCAAGTTGAAGCACTATTATTTGCAGTTAAACTAAAGCACAGCTCAGTTGTATCGACTAAGACGTTCCTGCTGTGCATCTGGTTTCTGCGAGTTAACATTTACGCAGCAGGTGGAATCCAACAAACCAGATTCCGGTCATGTAGGATCACAAGGAACAACGATAGACTGTACACATGTGGTTAAAGGCCCTTCGTGCCGAGACAAGTTCCCAGTGACTGAATTGTTTACGGCGTTGCCTTAATGCTTTACAGTACCATGCATTCCCAAGATCTTTTTTCACCTCTGCTTATTTGAGAGTTGCTTTCAGCAGGACCTGTCCTTTAGTATTAGTAGAGTATTAGAGTATATGGCTATCAACAACATCCATCTACTCCCTAACCTGACTCTCGCCAGATGAATTTCGTTCCGCCTAGCTCCACTCATCCATTTGGGATCGCTCCATTGGAGATGTGTTTCAGAAGGCTGGGCCTTATCAAAAATCCTTGCATATGATTGGATAAACCACTTGTCTGTCGGAGCCATTTGGTAGATCAAGCTCTTGCCAGATCCGGTCAGGAGAAGGGCAAAAACATCGTTTCCACCAACAAAAGCCTTCAGAGCCGTTCTCTGATGTTCTTTTAACGAAAAAATATTGGGTAGATTGGACAACACGGATGAAATAGCAGCATCAATGTTGACGCTTGCTTCCTCGATGCGAGCCGCCATTGTTGTCTGAATCAAAACAGTCGCTTCTCTTCTACGTCACATCTATGAAACTCCCGCCCGGCGGTCCTGATTGGCTCTACCTTAAAATCTGGTGCCGAAATCCCTCCCAACGGGAGCGATCCCAGATGGATGTGAGTGGAGCTAGGCGGAACGAAATGCATCTGGCGAGAGTCAGGTTATCTACTCCCACCCACAAAGTTAAACAGGACATGGAGACACTGCGTCTCCATGCATACCCACTCTGATATGTGCCCCTGCTCTTATTTTGCGAACATACAAGGGTTCCTGCCCCCTGCTGTGTGGCAGTACAGCATGAGGGCTCAGATGGGGGCTGTGATGCTTTGTGCATCGTTCCTCTGGCCACATGGGATGGGATGTAAGCATGGCCCTATTATGCGACACAAGCCGCTGAATGGTGACAACTACGACTCCATGCTCTCTAGGATCAGATGTGCATTGAACTGGAGAGCAGCCCAACGGGGCAGGCAGGGCCAGCTGGCGGGGGAGGGGAGGGGCTGGTCAAGAGAGAGAGTGGACAGTGGGAGACACAGACAGCTTCTCTCTGTAGGGTGGACACACACATTGGCGTGCACGCACACACATATACACACACACACACACACACGGACTAAACACATACAGTGTATGACTGGAAGCCATGGCGCCCTATACATGTCAGCATCAGATGTGCATTGACCTTGAGCTGGGTGATGAGTGAGCTAAAAGGACACTATAGAACAACAGAGACAGACAGCTGCCCTGTACACTGCACCCCTCTGTGGAACAGATCAGCCGGTGCAGCACAGGCACAGTCATGTATATGATATATATTGTACGATAAAGTTATCTTATCTGTTCCTTTTTTGAATTTTTTGCAGGGGGGTGGACAAAATGATGAAACCTCACGATTAAAGAATTGTTCAGTGCAAACTACTACATTTTGTATCAATGGGAGAGAAAAAAACAGCATTAAAATGCTAAGTTAGCTAAGTACTGCTAGTGGTGCACGATATATCGGCCGCCGATATAATATCGGCCGATATGGTCATTTTTTTACACATCGGTATCGGTCCGATGTCAAAATAGTGTGAATTCAGGACACACTTGTATCTTTCCTTTATAAAAAAAATATTTTTATATGAATATCTATTTTTATTTAACATGTTTTTTGGCCTTGAATTGTTTCAAAATATCAGTCATTTCTGAAAATAAATGACAAAATTGAAAAAAATGCGTTTTGGAAAATATCTCTTTATTTGATTATCAAAAAAATTTGTTTTCTATACAGAGATATCGACATCGGTAAATATCGGTATCGGCCATAACAGCAATATTAATATCGGTTATCGGTGTCGGACACAATTTTCACATCGGTGCATCACTAAGTACTACACTAAACATGTTCCTCACACCGTGCTGAATAGGCAGCGCAGTAACAGATTTCCTGGTTTATATGTGATCAGCACAGCCAGGTTTAGACAGTTTGATCTAAGTTTAGAGAGCATGCTCTGCCTCTTGAAACCGTCTGTGCTCTTCTTGTCTGTGGACGCACGCTGAGGATATGCAGGACCAAAAAAAAAAATCTGTAGCTGATTCAAAAAGCCCTGCAGCCGCCAGATGAGTGTGGGGGGGCTGGGAGACCTGTTGGGACGGCCAGTGCCCATTAAGCAAGAACAAAAAGATGCACTGTAATGCTGATGATGTGTTTGGCCCTCTCTCACATCCCGAGATAAACAGAGGATGTTTGTGAACACACTTTTATAAACTGATTGCGTCTCTTTTATCATCGGCCGCCACGTGAGGAATTTCTGATAAAGATATCAGAAAGAATTATCCAGCATAATGACAACTGCTTCTGCTGAAAATGTGTCACCTGAGCGTAATAGCTCATGCACCTTGCAGCGACCTACCCAGTGAAATATTCAAACCGAGTACCTCAAATACAAATATGATCACGGGCCGAGCATATTTAAAGGTTATTATGCTCCCATATCATGAGGTCATCTATATTATGCTTCATCTTTTTGAAGTTAAAGTACTATGGTTTGGAAAATTAAAGATTTAACAGGAAGAAAAAAACTGTGTGTGTGGTCTGAGAGGCTGACTTTATCTGCAGTGTTTGTTATTGTGGTTATATAAATGTAATTTCTCATGGCATCAGGAGAGCAAACCTTTTCTGCCACAGTGAAAAAGTTGTTTTTGAAAGGCTAAACACCAACAACTATGGATTGGAGGTAAAAACATGTTGTGGAAATTGATGCTTTGCAGACATGTAGTATTCTACCCTTAATCTTTCCATGGAAAAATATTTTTTTGCGAGAGCTGTGTGAGTGATAAGATTCTTGAGCTAGCTCAACATTTTGGTGTTCATATGTGCAGTATTTATTCAGTTTGGGAAATCCCACGATCTCCAGAGCATCGCAGGCGGACTCAAAAAGCAACTAGATATTATCATTGCTTCACCAAACATTGTTCTATTGTGTTTGTCTTTGTTTTGTTTTGTGTAAGATTGCTTCCAACTAATGTAATCTGAACATTTTCTAATGATTAGATTGAATGATAATCAGAGCATTGAAAAGTCCAAAAGTCAAAATATATTGAAAAAAGATCGACGTAATCGTTTCCAAAATCCTACCTAACAAAATATTCTGCTTCAATCTGTATTCGTTGGCATCAAGGCCTTTCTCGTCCGCTCAGACGAGTGCTGGTCACACATTTTTTTCCTTCTTGTTAAATCAATAATTCTCCAGCCATATTTCTTTCACTTTCATGCAGAAATGTTGGGAAAAAAACAACTGAAGTATAATATTGATGACCTCATGATATGGTGGCCTGATAATCAATATGCTCTGTGTGGGAATCACACAGTCACAAAAACAAATCAAATACTGTATGCCTATGATACAGTAAGAACAGCTGATTTCACACTGAAGTCATGCTTCAGCTTCCATCATCACTGCTCCTCCTGGTGGATCGAGAAACCACTGCAGCCGGTTTCCACACACAGCGCTTAGGGGCGTTACGATTCGGCCCCGCGTACACCACGTCACCGAGGGGGATCTCGTTCCAGTCATGGACTCTTTCAGGTCCGAGCGTACCCGTCACGGACTGGTTAGGGCCCCGTCATGGACCGGTTAAGAGGGAGGAGCGGGAAGTTTAAGGGGGGCTGCATTTGCAAATACTCAAGTAAAGTCAAGTACTTGAGTACACCTCACATAGTTCCATTCCATCACTGGTTAGTCAAAACTTTGACACTTTTTGTATTTTTTACTGCGACTGTTTATGTGTTCCAAATGTCAGTTATTGGTCTCCTTCATTACTAATAATCAGTATCAGTGTCAGCCCTGAAAAACGACACTGGTCGGCCCCTAATGCAAAAAAAAAAAAATCATTCCCAATAATCGTGATTCATATCAGAATCAAAATAATCGCAATATGATTTCTGTCACCACATCATGCAGCCCTAATTAGCAGTGATCGTCAGATATTGCAGAGGTCTAGAAATTAACACTTTATAAGTATATACATTTTTAAAGCATTGGACTGCTAAAAGAAGTAGCCAATTGGACAGATCATCTGTGCACAAATATCAGGAGGATGAGTTTGATTCAGCAAGTCAAAAAGAAAAAATCTTACAAATCATGACATCATATTCAGGAAAGTGCACCAAAGATTTGAATGTTTTCAGTGACGATACCACTTCAGCTGACGTTCAACCCTGGCTGTCTGTTGCCCTGTACCTACAGTATATTACAAAACTAAAAAAAATAGCATTGAACATCAGTTTGGTTGGACAGCTGAGGGGAAGGGCAAATTGCTGCCCATGAACAAGGTACAAAGGCTCCATTTGCTTCAGATCATTGGCTGACTTGCTTTGGGCAACTCAAACGTGTGACTGTGAATAAAATTTGATTGTCAAGCACGACCTTGTCGAAGAAGACGACGTTTTCTTTTCACTAGATACACCTTTCAGTGGCATGTAAAGTTAATCTGCAAGCGAATTACCTGCCGACAGGTCCAGAGGGCTGCGAGGAGCCTGGGGTTCAGGCAGCATGGGGGTGTGCTCTTTGGGGGCTTCCGATCCCATCGGGGGTGTAGGGTGCAGGGGTTCTGCTATACTTATTATCCTTTCTGCTGAAAGGGGCGCAGTCCCCAACTCCACATTGACCCCCATCCCACCAGGCTGGGAGAAACCTGACAATACGAAGCAGACAAACATATACATAAGCTCAGGGTTGCGGATTTTCTTAGCGCTGATGCTACTGTTATTAAACACACACAAACGAGAATCCAACGTGGTCATTTTTTTATTAGAATCTGTGCTCTATCTGTGCACAGCTAAAGAAGAAGATATCCCGACTCACCACGAACACAACTGATAATTGTCCCAGTTTCACATTTGAAATGGTGAAACACAGTCTTGAACTGTGGTTACTGGCTTGGCAGCCTCCTCACCCATAACTCAACCACCATCCTCTCCACCTCCTGACATTAAACCCAGGTCCTGAACACTTAATGTGGACAGAACACTATATGATTTGGTTTTGTACAAATGCCAATATGGTACTATGACACATACAAATGTGAATGAATCAATGTTTGGCAGAAATGTTTCTTCTGGCGCCTGGGCTGTTATTTTTTAAACACTTAGAAGGGAGACAAGGATATTCTTTCTTTTAAACATGGACAAAACAAAGAGCAGTACTGTACATTAACACAAAGCCGGGGCAGAGCAAGAGATGAGAAGGAGAGGGAACAAGACGAAAAAGAAGAGAGACAGCCTAAGAGGGTATGGGATGAAAGGATGCATCAGCGAGAATGACTCAGACACATAAAACTCATGAATTCAGCTCCTGGATATTCTGTGTGTGTGTGTGTGTGGATAAGGGGGTTAATGGGGTTTTCCATGTGTATGAGGGTTCAACGTGTTAATTGGCGGAAAATGTGTTAGAGAGTAATTCTGTGGGCGTCCACGGATGTAAGTGTCAAGTGTGTGTGTGCGTGTGTGTGTGTGTGAGAGAGGGTTCAAGCCTGGAGCAGTGGCCCGGAGACGACAGGTCTCATTAAGGTAACAGTGAGGTCTGGGTATGCAGAGGTTGGCATTGGTGAATGACATAACTCAGCCTCATAGCTCATACTGTCTGTGTATGTGTATGTGTGTGTGTGTGTGTGTGTGTGTGTGTGTGTGTGTGTGTGTGTGTGTGTGTGTGTGTGTGTGTGTGTGCGTGTCACTCGTCGGAGTACCAGCAGACACCGAGCTCATGACAGCTACAACTCTGCATGCAGCCAACAAGCTTCGCCTCAATAAGAGCCATTTCTCAGGGACGATTCTATGAGCACAGACTCCAGGCCAGCTGTCAAGACGTTTTTATGAAAAAATAAAACGAACGAACAAAGAGATTCGGGTCCTGAAACATAACTGTTTGCTTTAATGATCCTCGAAGACTGAATTTTATGATTGGGAATCAACTCATTTTTTTAAAAACACACCATTAAGAGAATCTAGAGAAGAATTAAAAATCTGATAAATGGAAAATTATCGTGTAAGAACTTTATACAGTATGTACACACATATATCATCATATCATTTTGACACATATCTTCACAGATGCAGAGAAGCGTTCAACCTCTCACTACAGCTACACTGCAGGTTGTGTTACCAGCATAACACGAGTTTACTTTACTCACAATGCTAAAGGTCGACCTTTAAGAGATAGACACGTGTGATCAGTAAAAAGAAAAGACAACATGTTCCACACAAAATGCGTCCTCTTCAGAAGTGATTGAGCTATGTATGTTCCTGGCCAGTTACACTAAAAGCAGCATCTTATTCATCCAGGCCAGTAGTGAATCAGTTTATGGGCAAATATTAACTTCTATTCAACTGAAAATGACACAATGCAAACATGGCGCTGCATACCTCCATCGAGGCCCAACAGTCCCCTTTAATTCAATCAAGCCAAATCCAATATCACTCAATTTTCAAATCACACATAACTTTTCTCAAGGAAATTGAATCGAACGCAACTGGATTTGGTTTTTGTCTTTGAAGACGTTTCACCTCTCATCCAAGAGGCTTCATCAGTTCCTGCTCGCTTGACTAGGCTGGGACTAGTCCAACTAGCTGGTGTGGAGGTCCAGCTATTTAACCTCTTAGGAGGCGGTCACAAGGCCACTGATGTCTATGGGTTGTATGTGCTCCATTATTGCCAACGACAGTCGTTAGAGTACGGTCGTTGGGATCCCACCATCCCCAACGACCGTACTCTAACGACCGTCGTTGGCAATAATGGAGCACATACGACCCATGATGAAGCAATTTCCTTGAGATAACTATGACCTGGATGAATGAGAATATTCACAGGCTCACCCATAACTTCTTAACCATCATTTTAAGCTCTCCAAATCTGGCATCCACATCATACTGTACTCACTCATAGATACCAGCCACCTAAATTCACATGATTGTTTTCATCAAGATTCACACATTATATAAAAATGTTCAAAAACTTGAAATGTAAGGAAAAAAATGAGATTCACACCAACAAATGGGGTCGATTCTGACAGATAGAAAGATAGAAATGGAGAAAGGAATACAGAAAAAGGAAGAGAAAAGCATAGTTCAAACAAAGGCATTAGAGGCCCATGAAGGTAAAGAAAGCATTTGCATTGCAGCTCAGTTAAAAGCAAAGATGTGTTACTACAGTTACCACTCAGCACTTTAATAAGTCAAATCAATTGGTTCTGTTGAGCCAAGCTAAAAAAAAAAGCCAGATATTGCTGTGTGTGTGTGTGACTATTCCATTCCAAAAAAATTCAAACTACATGTTAAGCTCACGTTTGTGAAGTACCTGTCAGCCTAATGATGTAAGTTATCAGTGCTGCTGCTGGCATCACAGTGGTACTTCCAGCATCAGCACTAATGCAGCGCTGCTGTGCGGCAGTTAGAGGGAAACATTAGAGGTATACCTGAAAAAGCTCCAAGTCGGCCAGCATCCATCATGTGGGCAGGGCTGGTCTGAGAGCCCAGAGGGTCTGAATAACCTGCCATGGAGGCTGGCAATGATGGAGGGAAACAACAACAGAGAGGGAGAAGAGGAAGAAGAGAAATGTGGGAGAGGAGAAGTAGTTGAGGGAGAGAAAGAGGCAAAGATGGATGAAGCAAAAGGAGGAAAAGGAAGGGACGGAGATGATGGAGGAGGTATGAAGAGGCAAGAAGGCATCAATAATTTAGAGTGGGCGAGGTGGAGGTAGGCAACAAGGAGGAAGGAAACGTGTCTGCAGTTTAGCATGTACAAGCTTAAATTTATCAAATTCATACTCGAATAGATTTATTGACATGACAAGAACAACATTCTCTACTCTCTTCCGAATCAATTTGAGAAGAACCAATCATGTTGCAGAACCAAAGCTGATTGGCTGCATTCTTTGAAGTCTGTCATTTCTAATCTTGGGCATTGGTGAGGTGATTAAAGTGAAGTCACGAGTCAGTGGTCATGAGTCAAAGTGGAGTTGGGGTGGAGTCTAAAGTCAAGTCTAAAGTCTAAAGAGTCAGGTGGCTCAGACACACCTGTGGTAATAGCTAATAATAATAATAATTAGATAGTAGTGACCTCTGAAATAAATGATTAGCTGTTATCGTTATTCTGACTACATATATTAACCGTGTCCTTCCTTATTTATGGTTCAAACTAAAATCCCTTAAAGGGACAGTTCGCCCAAAGTTGAAAATTCAATCATTATCTACACCAAGGCGTCGGGGGGAAGTTTCGTAGTCCACAAAACATTTCTGGAGCTTCACAGCAACACAGCATTGCAGCATTCTCCTAAACAGCTTAAGTAGCTGAGGAACTTGTTTCAAAAAGTAAAAACAACCTCAAAAGTTAATAAAAAATATTATTGAAGCTGAAATCTTGAGACTTGGATTAAGCGGGTAGAGATCTATGGCGTCATTAGTTCTATTTTTAGGATTGCTTTTGTGGACTACGGGGACAGGAAATAATGACTGAATTTATATGACAAAAACTCACCCAAAACTCTACTATCATCAGCGATAGTTCTTTTGAAACATTATTAATTCATTTCATTTCATTTGGAAGTGTCGCCGATGCTCTCCACCTTGTACCTGATAAGAAGTCCGTCGCCAGGGCCTGCTGCGGTTCGAGCGAGTGCGGCCACACCTCTCCCTGTGGCTCTTGGCGCAACGCAGACGTCTGTCCCCCCGCGGTCAGCTTGCAACCTGCGGTGACAACACGGATCATCGAACATTAGTTTTCGCCTCCTCGCTGATGACGCGCCGCACGTGTGTCACTTAATAACACGAGGCTACTCAAATCCACGGGACACAAATCCACGCACTCACTCACAAATGACTCACGCGTCGGCGTTTATAAAACACCAACACTTCTACACAGTTGACCCTATCGCACGTAAACTGCTTTCAACACATGCAACATGCACCTGCGCTCTCACCTGCCAAATTTCCTCCCAAAAGCAGCTCTCCCAGTCCCACACAACTCAATATTCAGTGGTGCTTGCCATGTACAGCTCAGTGCCTCTGTCTCTGTCTGTCTCCACTGCAGCCTCAGCTGGCTCTGAGCTACTAACACTGTGTACCCCCAGTAACACGCACACACACACGCACACACACACACACACACGCACTCAAAACGCCACAAAAAGAGAGAGACGCACACACACACACGCACACAAGAATGCGATCACAGTCGGGGAGTCTGGCTTTTGCGTGACGTTTCACTGTCTGTCTGGTCCAGGTCCCAGGCCCCGCCAGCTAGCGCCTCCCCTCGCACTCAGACATTCCCTCCCCTCTCCACTCAGTGTAGTCACCCTTCAACTCTCGTCCCAGTCTCCAAACCCAGAGATCCTGCCTGGACAGCAGAGGCCAGAACCCCCCCGACCGGCAGATTTAATGTGGCTGTTTGTGTGTGGGAGGTAAAAATGGAAAGGGGGAGAGAAGGGGGTGAAAAGATGGCAGGGGGGAAAGGCAATCAGAGGGTCAGAGAGAAAGAGGAAGGGAAGGGGAGAAACACAAGGAAGAGGATTTGTAGAATGAGGGAAAAACACTGGAGCGACGAACGCAGGGAAGGGATAAAAAACGGAAAAATAGCAAGGAAGTGCGACAGAGGCGTAACGACAGGAGGGGAGGAGCAGAGGAGAGAAGGAAGGGAGGCACCGATGGCAACCCTCTCCCCAGCAGCGTTCGCGGAGGGTGACAGTGAGGCAAACAGACAGGACGCCACCCAAAGTCACAAACGCTTTCATGTATCAGACACACACGGGGGCCATGGCAGGGTGTGTATTGTCTGTCTCGACAGGACGCGGAAAAACACTCCGTCGGCAGGGTCACCGATTGATTCAAAACACTCGTGGAGCGGCGCTCGTCCTCGCGGTCGCACACTTCTGCGTCTGCCTCGTAAACAAAAACTGGGGGAAACAACAGGAGACTCTCAAGGTCACGGCGCAGACTCCCCGCACGGTTAAAGTAGAATGCACTGAGCATTTTCTGGTCTTACTTAAATCAGTGAAGCAAAAAAAAAAAAAAACAGAAAACAGCCGGATGTTTCCCCCGCTGTGCTGCTCCGCTGTCCAAGGTGCTGAAATCAGACTAAGCAGCTTTGAAAGGGCAGTCAGGGGCACTGGAACGAAAACCTCTAATATGTCTCCCCATTTCCATCTTCACCCCTGACCAAACTACTCGGGTTGACTCGGGTAATGTTATTTACAGCGATGACCGCAGGGTGTTTTTGTGTTGAGGGGGGAGAGAGAGGTTGCACAAAATGCAGAACCTCAAAGCTGGTAGCTGTCTGACGAGTCCCCATCACTCAAAGAAAACATCTCTTGGGCTAAATTAGCAGTCAGAATTGAGCAACTACAGAGTTTAAGTAGATCTCTCTTAAAGTGGTACATAAAAGGATCATTTTACTTTTTGTCCATCATTTCTATTGATAATTATAACACTGTACAGTACCTAATTGCAGATATCTGGGAATGTAGCAAAATTGCTCCAATATTACCCAAAAGGACATGAAACATATGCAGTCAGCTGCTGAAAGAGATGTGAACAGGTTTCCTGTACATTTCAGATGTGCTCTCTTTTAGTTTTTTCATCAAATAGTGGTTCTGATTAGAGCTGCACAATTAAACTAAATATTTGCTTAGTCTCTCTCTTTGTTTTGTTGGTTCAGTCACGTTTGCGTTTGTACTTCTACCACGTGAGTGGCTGAGGCTCCATGTGTCAAACATTTGTATACTGTATAGTGGCAGGAATTACTTTTTTCAGAAATTTAGCATCCCAGCTGGCACCGGACGTCAATAGACGTTGGTCTTTGGTTGGATTCAAGTCATGACCTCAGGTGACCAAAACCCAACGTCCATTGACATCTACTTTCAACATCTTTTGACATAGGAATATTGACGTCAAATGACGTTAATATTTTGTTGTTTTTATGTTGTGGTGTCTGGCAACCAAAACCCAACGTGTGTCAGACGTCTTGTACTCACACAACTTTGACGTTGAATAATGACCTTTTTGATGACAAAATTCTAATGTCTGGACAACATCTATCAACAAAGTTGATTTGACTTAAGATAGCCTACATAACTGATATCCAACGCTGGACCAACGTTAAGTTCAGCAATAACCCGATTTTCATTTTCAACTAAATACTAACGTCTATTCAACGTCGGAGGTGTCTCAATTAGACGTCTCTATGATGTCTAATTGACGTCTAGTGCCAGCTGGGATAGCTCTGGTTCCTTTAACAAAAACCCAATGGGACTGTTCAATTGGATTTTGGATTATTGCAGTAAACAAGTTTGTGGGAAAAGAGAATCCTCGTAAGTGAACACCACTTTTATCATCTATGTCTATGTGTCTGCGGAAGCTAACGTTAGGCTGTAAATGGACTACATTATGGTCATATGACTTCAACATCAACACCACGAAGCTTATTATTACACTTTACTATGCACTCTATACTATAAATTGATCAATTTACAAATCAGAGTTAAATAGCTTGTAACTAAAGTTATCTAGTCTCATTTAGATACTTGTTAGCAACCACTTCTTTTAAGACACATGAGAGCTTTAGAATTAAATTGTGGGGTATTGTGTTGACCACAGACCTTATTTAAGGCATCAAACTGAAAATTTAAAAAACCTATTGACTTTGAGAGAGGGGAACTTATTTCTGGGTTTGAAGACTCATTCAACTTTTAGATACATTTTTAGACTTTCATCCAGCCAGCTATGTCTCATGCAATCTCACTCAAGTCACTTAACTCATAGGAAAACGGAGGTATAATCTCTGCAGACACCCTGCTGTGTAGAGGTGTGGAAATGTCCGGATTATAAGATGCACTGTGGTGTGGACATGGCAGATTCTGCATCGATGCAGAGACAGAGCAGAATAGAGGGTCTGCAGGTCATGTTGATTGTGATCGTCTGGTCAGCTGGACACTAAAGTTACATCACAAGATTGCTCCCATGCTTTGAATTGTGAGTGGACATTAGGCTAGCGTGACTTACGTAGGAAGCATGTTGGAGGGAGGCAGAGATCGTCTGCGAGTGATAACAAAAACTCGACCGACTATTTTTTAAATTGGACCTCTCGGGGCACATGTCAGATTTTATTAAATTGTGGGAAGCACGAACTGGACGAGAGCCATGAATTCTGCCTCACAACAATTACTAAACACATTTTCACCTGAAGCTTATGTCTGCAACTGTTCCAGCAAGCCCAGCTAATCAGCCGAGATCTGAGGATGTGCCGTCAACTTTGCCGTCCAACTCTGAGAGAGGCGTGTGCAGCAGAGTCAATAAATGCCCTATCTTAAAGCTTCCATGTGAAGACAACGTTATTGTAGATTACAACAAATGTATAGGGCACTGCAGAAGGATAAAGGTTTCATTTTTGTAATGTTTATGTATTGAAAAGATGCTGCTGCTATTTTGTAGACTGCTGTAGCGTGATTATTTGATTTGGACTTTATGAATAATAAACTCCGTGACCTCCACTGGCTTCCTGTTGCGGCCCGCATCCGATTCAAGACAATGGTACTGGCCTTCAAGGCCGTCAATGGAACTGCGCCCATCTACCTCCCAACACCAGTCAGACCACGCCCCCCAGCGCGAGCACTTGGCTCCACTTCATCAGCTGGCCGGCTGGTACCGCCATCGCTGAGAGCAAACAAGGGTTGCTCAGCGAAGTCGCGACTCTTCTCTGTTCTGGCGCCTCAGTGGTGGAACGAACTCCCGACCAATGTCAGGACAGCAGAGTCACTCGCCATCTTCCACAAAAGACTCAAGACTCACTTGTTCAGATTTCACCTCGACCCTGTTTGGCATGACTCCCCCCACCCAAAAAAACATATATAGACTTGTATGTTCTTACCCTTAGCACTTAAATCATAGCACTTACGCACTTAAGGTATTCTTGATCAATAGCAGCTACGATGCTCAGACGAGGGCTTGAAAATTGTTTCTATTTTTTCATTCTTACGTTATCGACGGTGATATGTTGTGGTTTCTTTCTTGCGACAAATGTACTTATTGTAAGTCGCTTTGGACAAAAGCGTCTGCTAAACGCCCTAAATGTAAATGTAAATGATGAAAAGCAGCCATGTGCAGTGACACAGAGGACACTATGCACTGAGACACATCAAGAATCGTTTTGCATTCGAATCGTGCACAGCTGAATCGTAATCAAATCATGAGGCCAGTGAAGATTCAGACCTCTACTGTCATAGTTGACACCAAGTTAAAATCAGGCTACAGCCCTGCTGGCCTGATCAGTTTCCTTTCATGTATACTGGAGTTTGAGGAGTCTGCATCAGACTGGCCCTAAACAAACCTTCTGTATTGCATCTACTGTGAAACAATGGTATTTATAACATTTTTTGGCTTCAGCTTTTCTTTGGCCCTGTAAATGCGACTGTGCCCGAGGCCTTCCTCTAGCTCAGACAAATTTTGGGATGGTTCAGTTCAGTCCACGAGGGAAAATTTCATGCTGAGTTATTCTCTCCACACTGCACTGTGTGTAATGTACCAGCAATGAACTGCTCAGCTTAAAACAGGGAGGGAAGGCTAACTGTGATGCACCGCATGTGAGCATGTGTGTGTCTGCATGTGTTTTTTTTTGGAACCTGAATTGTTCCTCGTACTGCAGCTGAGTCAGAGCCCGTCAGGAGGCTCATTACAGTGTCAGCATTCATCACGACGACTTGACCTTTAACAACTGTCTCTTTACAGACCAGAGGAGGGAAATCACTGCTGGGCTTCTGTGGTAACACTCAACTTTGGCAAGACATTTTCACTTTTGGGTTAGGTTTAGGGTTAGGGTTGGGTTAGCCTAACCCTAACCAGGGTTAGGCAACAAATTTTGTTGCATACAAGTTCAAATATCTTTGAAAATGTGAAATAAGATATGCGTATTGAGCTAAGAACTCAAATCTATATTTTGCCCACAGAGATCAAAATGACATCGCCTGCTATGCACCAAACCAACCCATCACAAACTGTAACCCTACCCTAACCCTAACCCTAAAGGGCCCCACACACCGGGTCCGACGTCGGACGTCTGAAGTGTTAGGAAGGAGTCGGACGACTTAGGGAGCTTTTCTGTTCGGTGTGTTCAGCGTTGTCGGAGCCGCGCGGAAACGCGAGGACGGTGTCTGATCCGACTGAACATGTTCAGTCGGACGTCTGAGTTAGGACGCCGTCGGATACTCTGATTGGTTGTTAGCTAGCTGTTCAGCGACCATTCTGATTGGCGGTGTGCCAGCGAATCAGCGCGGCATGTGGGAGGGGTGGCGGAAGTGCCAATGATAAACAAACCACATAAACAGAGACGGCACAGAGTTACAAACAACATTTCGCCGTTCGTTATTTTGGGGATAAACCAACATATTTTTGAAAGCCATGGCTGTGTGGACCGAGGACTTTGAGGAGCAGCTGGCTGCCCTGGTGGAAGAGAGACCACCGTAATACGACATCATGCAAGTAATGCCGAGCTAACGCTGTGTGTGCTTTGTTTTGATAAGCTACGGTCCGCACTCCGTTCCGTCATTTCCTGTTTTTATGTTTTGGGTGACTGGCACGAGACTAGCGCCACCCGATGTTTAGGAGACTTATTGCATCTCGCGCAGGCGCAGAACGTATACGCTGCTGTGTAGCCGGGGCGGTGTGTTTCAATGCAACTTTTCTTCCTAACGGATCCGACGGAGTGGTCGGAGAAGGAAGTCGGATAAGGAAGACGTCGGACCCGGTGTGTGGGGCCCTTAAGAGAAAACACAGGTATCACACGGACAGGAAACCCTGAACACAAGACAAATATCTTTTGATAAAATGAGGGAGTATTGATTTAAAATGACAGCCTGTGAAAGTATGAAACATTTCCCATGAAAAATGAAATCATGAAGGAAGAATACAGCATTCACTTCCAATTCATTAAATTGGTCACTGGTCACGAAATCTGAAAGGCTGAAAAACTAAAGGGCTGACTGGCGATCCAGTTACAAGGAAACGCGGGGGAGGGAGGGGGTCAAGTGACCCCAATTAACTAAGTTGGAGAAAAGGAGTTAACCTTGGCCTCTAGTATGCAACACCACAAAGTGTGACTTGTGCCACGAAGAGTTAGATATCAGATCCTGTGTTTGGTGACGCCAGAGTTTTCAAGTTATGTAAGAGCTGCTGCTGGGGGGGTGGGGGTGCTGCTGACCTCCGCCTGAGGACGACGTGTTGCAAGACAGACTGGAGCAGCTATCAGTCTGGCGGCTGAACTTTATCCGTGTGGGATGAATCTGAGGACACGCGCACGCTCACACACACACACACACTAACGTGGACAAATGAATGCGCGTGCACCCACATACACCAACACAAGCTTACAGTAACCAAACAAACACACTCATGTTCAGAGGGAAGCGCAGACACAACATGATGGCAGCCAGACAGCCAGAGCCCCACGCTTGGTGGACACATGGCTGACCTGAGAGAATAAAAAGGATGGCTTCAAATGAACACACACACACACACACACACACACGTCTCGCCTAATTCTACTTTTTTAAGGGACGCGCTGTAGAAGTGGCAGTGGAACCCTGTGAGGCTTGTTCTTCTGAGGACAGGCGGCAGATTCAGGATCAGCTGCGGAGGTGGCGCAGGGGTCAGTGGAGGAACGCTGCCAATCAATCTTTGTTATGATGCCATTCTCGCCATCCGAAGCGTGACTCAGACTACAGTCCACTCTCAGCAGCAGATTGCACCATAAAGTCATCACTTTTTTTTTTGCTCACCTTGTTATCGGGATTTTAAATCCAGAAGGAGGTGATTTGGAAGTACAAAAACATTGAGTCACAAGTCTAGCGATGGCTGCAGACTGTAACACACTTGAGCATATTTTTGGGTTCCTGTGTTCGATGACTCATTTCGTAGTTATGCACCAGCCTGCCAAATTTAAACGGTGAGGTTAAAAATGTCCTCAGCAAGTAGTTTTCCGTCTGGCATCTGAGGCCAACATGGTTTTATTACCCACCACGCAGGCAACAGGTTCACATCACAGCGGACATCTTTTAGTAGTACCTGCGAACACACTTTAATGTGTGGTTTTGGTGGAGCTCCTCTTCAATACATTCCACCTAATCTAATAATAAAAGCCCCACACACAGGAGTCTTCTCATTCGAGCTGATTGGACCTCTGCTGACGTTGGCGTAGGGCTTGCTATACCGAACGATGCTGAAATGTATTGTAACTGAGCTAACCAAGTGTGTGGGTAACAATGGTCACAGAGCTGTTAACTTGTGACTGTCTAACAGAAACAAAAAAAACAGGAGAATCAGAGGATTAGAAGAGGTCTAATCAGGTAAAGTAAGTGGAATGAAGAGTGTTTCTCCCCACTTCTGTTCTTTTCACATGTATTATTTTAGGTGAATGCATTCCACTTCTTTCACCACACGTTAAACAGATGGCTGCAGAAGACTACCTACTCACTACCTATGCAACCACTGGTCTCAATGTTTCTGTTGCCATTTGAATAGATGATTACAGAGTGAGTATTTCTTTTTCCACACTCAAAGGAAAAAAAAAAAATTAAACTGAATAAAAAGTCAGAGTCATAGATGTGAGAGATATTATAGTTAAAGAATAGGGTCAAGTGCTGAGCCAAATGCAGGTCTTTAGAACTGCTGCTGCAACCACATGAAAGGCTGAACACTGGCACGGTCTATCAAAGGAGCAACTGTGATGTTCCACTGTTCGGCCAGCTGGAGTGACCCTGTGCCAGGCCTGGCCCAAGACAATGGTCACTAACACTGAAACCAAAAGGACATCGACACAGTTATTCCATTTTCGTTTTCTTGTTTAACACCTTCACCCAATCTACTTTGCTATCTTTTGGATGTAAGTACGAAGCTACCATCAACAACACGGTTCTTACACATTAAAAGACTTCCGGAGCTTTGGTGGGTAATGCATCCCCTTCTGTCGGTAGGTGTTTACTGAGAACGATCAGCAGGGAGTTTTGGGTTTCACTGACAGTAGCTTCACAGAGAAAAGGTGGAGTGGTGCTTTGAAAATGTACATGATGCTGAATTCGCCATGTGAGCTATTACAGTACAGGTGAGCCACTTGCCCACCCACCACCCAACTGTTTTTACTAAGCCTTGATTTTCTTTTTAATGCTGGTTAATATTAGAGAATTCTGTTCAAGTTTGTATAGTGTAGTGTATCAGCTCACATCACAACGTTTACTCTAAAGCAAGCTGTCCACTGGCTTATCCCAAACTGGACTATAATGATATACATTACAGTCTTGACGTCAAGCCTAGCATCGCCTCGTTTGCTCCTTTCATATCTTCTCTCATATGGCTGACAGCCTGTGGGCTAGTCTCTGTCCTCTGTGATCCTCTGCCCCGCCTTGCTTTCTCCTAGATGGGATAGATGAACCACACTGGCTCAGTCACAAACCTCCAAATCAATTTACTTTATTTGTTCATCATGACAGCTTACTGTAAGCTTAATACCAAACCTGGCTGTTTTTCAATGTATTTCTATCCCAGATTTTGCACGGCGCCCTATGGTTTGCTTTACCTTAACCGTCTAATCTAGGATGAGCTGGCCGGATAGGCTGGAATCCTGCAGCTGTCCTCCAGCTGACCCCAGCCTCCCCTTGCCCCTCTGCCTCAGCTCCTCAAGCCGGGGTAGACACTATGAACTGGCTGGGTCGGGGCTGCCGCACCACCACAGGCGCACAGTGACGGTTCACAGAGATGACAGGACAGATTGCAATTCTCTGAGAGGACAAATATCCAGAGAGTCCTGTTGATTCAGCCCCGATAGAATATTAATAATGTTCTTTGAATTAGGTTGAATCAGCAGTAGTTCCCTCTCTGTCCACCTTTCCCTGAAACTGTCCTTGACAAACTTTCTAAGAGTCTGAATGTACTAGGCTTTAGAAAATCATTCTGGGGCCTCATTAAAGAAACCTCTGAAATAATATGAGTGAAATGTTACTCAAAATGTAAATGTTGGATAAGCTAACACTAACTAACTACCCTGTGAAGAAGCTAACATCTATTTAGCATGTTGGAGACACGAACAACAACTTTAGCCTGTTGAAGAAGCTAACATCTATTTAGCAAGTTGGAGACACTAACAATGACGTAAGCCTGTTGAAGAAGCTAACATCTATATCAGCCAGTTTGATAAGATAACATCTAGGTTAGCCTGTTGAAGAAGCTAACATCTCTACTAGTCAGTTGGATAAGATATCACCTAGGTTAGCCTGTTGGAGAAGCTAACGTCTACGTTAACATGTTGTTAACACTGACGTTAGCCTGCTAGCTTTCCATTTCCCGGACAATGTACTAATGTATACTGTATATCGTCTCCTCCATGACACAATAAATGCCTCCAACTCATTTAATCAAAAACTAAATGCTTGACTATTCTTGGCCATTACAGCAAGCTAGCTAGCCAGTGACAAGTGAAGTGAAACAATCGTTTTCATGGAGAGAGGCAGTCTCGTGTACATTCACTCTTATAACGGGATGAGTGATGAGTAACAGGATTAAGCTCAGAAATGAGGTCTGAAAGAGGACAGGACTGCCATGAGTTGAGGAATTGCTTCAACCTTTGAAACTTGATTTTTAGGACAAGGAGTAAGGAAATGTTTCTGTAATAAGGTCCCTACTGTCTGTGTCAATGCCATGCTATGATAACTGTATTGGCATAGGAAAAATCTCATGCTGATCATATGAGAAATACTAAAAAGGATTCATTTAATAACACAGTGTGGAAAATGAAAGTGAAATGACAGAGTTAAAGGAAGAGTGAGATGGAAAGGCATGGGGTAAGATGCGGCTGGGGTAAAACCGATCTGGAGAAGGGATTAGAGGAGCTGAAGGACTCCAGCAGGTTCTCTGAGCGTGTGTGGGGATGCCGTCAGTAACAACAGTATGGCATTAACCGAGCCACATTTTGAAGGGTGTCCCCTTGTATTCTGGTATTCCTCAAGGCCCTTCCTAACTGCCTGAGCATTGAGCCTTCTTACAGTAGTTCTGTATGTTCTGATTTATAATTATAGAGGATCAAGGCGTGGTCTGGTTTCACTTAATCCAACATGCAACCCAGCCAATGTTAAACTTTTTGCCATTTACATTTGCCACAGCTGCTGGAACACTTATGGCATTGACATAAATGAATGATACAGCTCACATCATACAAAATGCCAATACCCACATCAACAGTATAAAGAGGATTCTGTGAATTCTGATGCTGTGGTGGTGAATATGAGCACTAGTGTCGACACTGCAACAGGCAGTGAAAGTTAAAATTCAGATGTTAAGTCTGGTTGCCATCATTGAGAAATACAAAACAAATATATTCCAAAACTGGACTGGCAGCCCACATCAGTTTTGTCAGGTGTTGTGCCCATTGATTGCTACTTTAATTGTCTAGTCTGGCTGGCACCTAGCTACATCCATGACAGTCAGCAAATGGTGACAACAGAGTTTGACATTGATCAATAAGTCAACTCACAGAGTGATGTGTGCAATGACCCCAGCAGATGCTACCCCAACTTTCGAGTCAAGTAAAACTGGAACTTTGGTGGAACGAATATGTAACTTGCTTTGTTACAAACCAAAAGACAATTCCTCCCCGACAAGAAAAGGGCAACCAGGGACACAACGCCAGGCTGAATGAATGAAGTAAAACAAAATGGTGATTCACTGTGTGACTGTCAGGCTAGATATGCATGCCATCAACAAACATTTGGCGTTTGGTTGTGTTGGTTTGTAACCATTTTATGACTAATAATCTCACTTTACATGCAGCACCACAGGGGGGATCTCTCTGGGTGGTTGTTGGCTGTGCATAAACAGCAGTATTGGTCGAGTTCACGTTTTTCCTTTTATTCTAGAAAGCGACGTGGCCAAAAAAGGAGAAATGTCAACTATTTTGTTTGTGACTGTACATAAAAAGGAATAATATGATATGGTAAAAAAAAAAAAAAACTTTAAATAATGCATATTGTGGCAAACACTACCTGATCACTACAATTAACAATAAATATTATCAATATGTTGAGCATGTTCAATCTGTTCAGAATGCATATGTATTGCAATCCTTTTTCCAAAAGACTGTAGTGCAAGAAGAGGACTTGTTTTTTTGTATTCATGCACTCTCTTGGTATATTACACAGAATAACTAAATCATACAAAATACTCAACAGAACAAACAAAACCTTTAGTCCATCCAGACAATTCATTCAGCGTGGATGAAATACAAGATATATTGCTAGGTTATACACAGGAATAGAAGAGAATATGCACCCAAAACCAAAATGTCCAAATACTTGCATACTTAGCGAGAAGAAGCTAACATCTATATCAGCCAGTTTGATAAGAATACATCTAGGTTAGCCTGTTAAGAACCTACATACTAACAATAGCCATGTTTGTTTCTGACATGATTGCGATAATGAAAGTTGTTTACTTAAACATGAAATCAAAGGTAGTATGGTTATGGTTAGCGATGACGACGGTGTGCTGGACTCTTTTCCCCAACACTCTCTCACGGACTTGTCATCTAGCAGTCGTTAGGCAGCGTGTGCTGACGTGTTTTGAGGGGAGTATCTTTGGAGGGGATGGGATTTTTTACTGGGATACTTTCAAAGTCTAATTTACGACTGCTGTTTTTTTCCAATTTAACACCTTTATCATTAAACTACAGAAGGTTTGAACGCTGTTTAAAACAGAGAAGACTGTGAAAGATGTGAGATGCAGTGATGGTACAGATTCAGTGCGTGAGAGGGTGATGTGCATTGACAGGCAGTGGAGAACCAAGGTGTATTGGATGTGACAATGCCTCCGTAGTGTGTGTGTGTGTGTGTTCACGTATCTGCAAGCGGCGAGTGGTTGATGGGACCTGCAGGTATCTTAAACAAAGCCCACTATGTCATTGTTTTTTCAACACCTCCTCGTCCTCGCCTGAAAACAACCCCTATATTTGTCTGTCTAGCAAGAGAAAACCAATAGAGGCAATCCCTGTGAGTCTATTTCAGTCCCGCAGTAACTTTCTCTTGACCTCCTTTACGACAATATCTGTTGATTTTTATTGGCAGGATTAAGGAGTTTAGCAAAGGATTTCTGACTATCCTCTGTATTTTGTTCCCTCATATTTGCATTTCCAGCTGTCACGTTTTTCGAGCACTCCTCCCTGTCACGCATCACAATCCATGTTACTGAGCCAAACAGGGGGCTGCAATTAACTCCCACCAGCAGGGATTTTGCAGTCAGTACCTGTCAAAATCAACAGATGAAGTGAACAAGTGCACATTTCAGTGTGCAGTGGAGAGTGTTAAGATCACTAGTTGCCCATGTTGATGCTTCCCGTCCAGAACATTTCACATTTTAAAGCTCAAAGGCAAGTCTGAGGCCTTAATGCTCTCTCTCTCACACATCCTCACACACTCTCTTTCACACACACACACACACACACACACTTTATTCTGACATGAGTGTAAAGGGGGGACATTTACTCATACACACACACACAATCATACAGTACGTGGGAATACACAGACATATGTATTCACACACACACCTTCACATGTGAGAGAGGCTCACGGTGAAACACACACACCTTCACATGTGAGAGAGGCTCACACAGATGAAAAGCTTTCTGTCTCCACAGAAGACATCAGTGAAGGAGGAATTAGGCCTTTCTCCCCGCCTGGGGATTAAAGTTGCATCATGAATATTTAAAGGAGATTTATCCGGCATTTCTACCAAATCACGTCTTCGAGTAAAACAGGATGACAGCGTGAGTTTATCAAATTATACAAAGATTGGTGATGTGCTCAGCTAGAAGTTGGCCGTTACAGTTTTTCATTCAAATAAAAAGAAGGTGACATTTGAAAAGCAGCCAAGGACGAGTTCGACTTCTCAAAGGCACATTAAAAATGTCTGTTTTTCCAACAAGTATCAAGTGATTTCACTAAGTATTCTTACATTCCAACATAAACGAAATGGAGAGAAAATTAGGTATTTGAAAGCTCTACACAGTCTACAGCCACTCTAGGTAAAATTAAGATTTAAAGGTAAAGTGTGTAGAATTTACACAGCCCAGGACAGGAAGGATCTGCAGAAGTTGATTAAAACCACCCAGAACATCACTGGTACCATCTATAGAGCATCAGTGACATGAGATGTCTATACAGAGCCCAAAGATACTAAAAGACAACACCCACCCAGCCACAGTCTATTCACCCTGCTGCCATCTGACAACAGATACAGAAGTATCTCTTTTATGTCTATGTAGCTTAAAGAATTATCATTGGCATTTTGGGTTGGTAGAGCATCCCGAGCACAGCAACAATCCAGGCAGAGGGCTGCAGGGTCTCTGCAGATATGAGACAGTAACACGCCTTTTCTCCCCATTCCAGTCTCCCTCTCTGTCTGTTTCCATCTTCTTATCAATTTTACGTTGTTACATCTCACTACGTCTGGCCTCCATGATATGCACTGATGTGTTGAAATCAGTCCTGTGATGTTGGGAAGGTGGCGTGCAACAACGCAAACTACAAATAATTTAAAATTCCCCTGAAATGCATTCAAAATAAAGTTACAAGCCTGTTTTGAAATTGTGAGGAAGAGAAATTTCAGATATTTGTGTTCAGATGTAGGGAGGGAAAGTCAAAAGTTGTCAGAAAAATAAATACACAATTATAGTACTGATACCTAAAAAATCTACTTTAGTACAGTAATGGAGTATTTGAACTTTGTTACTTCCCACCTCTGGATATTGGGACTAGCAGACATCCAGTCGGCCTGACTGTGACCCAAATTATGCCAGGCTGTGCCAGTGCCACTACTGGTGGCACAGATCCTGCCGAGGCAAAAATCAGCTTAGCAAACGATTTGAAATGTCTCCAGAGGGTTTTTCATGTCTGAACTGATGTCTGTCATTCTTACTTAAGACATTCTGCCAACGGCACCACTATGGCTCCTCTTACCACCACTTTTAAGGATTTGAGACTAACAAGTACACCATCAACACTTTTTTAAAACAACATTTATAAATGGTAAGTTTGTAGTTAATTCAACTGTAATTAATAGCTATTTCACTGCTTTATAAACCATTTTAAGTATTTTAAACATCAGTTGCAACAATGAACAACTGCTTAATAAATGGTTCAAGCATTTCAGTGTTAACAGTGAGATAACTGTTAACTTAAGTTTGATTAACTATAAATGTAACATTTATTAATGATGGTTATTATACAGTGTTACCAATATCAAGCAGACTGAGATATTTAAACTTGACATGTGACAATTTTTAACTGCTGGGGTCAGGAAATAAAAAGCAGAAGGATCACCAAAGTCATTAGGAGTCATCCTCCGGAGACCATGAATATCTACTGAAAATGTAACAAGACTAAATCAATTCAAGAGTTTTTAAGATATTTCATCAGGACCACAGTGGTGGACCAGCTGCATTCGGGGAAGCTGAGTCAATTATGTAACACCTTAATTCAGTCGATCAATAATGTATGAATCATGCTGCAGGAGGCATTACAGGAGTTCAAGGTCCTCAGATGATGCATGTCTTCACTGTGTGGGCAGATGAACATAATGTACTGCACTCTTGTGGGGGTCTATCTATACATTATGTACAACTCTCCTCAGATCTCCAACTCGTTCCTATTCCTATTTTTGAATCTTCCATCCCGCACCATCTTTAAGGGTGATGTAGGGGATCAGCTGTTTGAGGTGAGGCCCTCCTGGGGTTGGGATGTTCGTGCAAGTAAGTGTGTGTTTGTGGCGTACATTCTGAACAGTACGGGACGATCCCTCCCCTGAAAAGCACATCTGCTTACACAATGGACTCGTTCAATTCATCTCCCTCTGTTCCCCTCCCCTACATCAGCCCACCTCAGCTCCAGTCTAAGTAGGACACGCTGCCCCAACTAGACTCTCACACACAAACAGACCCTTGCTGACAGAGAGGATGGCACAGGTTATGTTGATCTCTAGAGGGTACAGTTTAGAGGATGGTAAAGCACGAGCAACATGGCTACTCATCTCAGAGCTGCCCTGCTGGGAGTGGACTCAACCAGGCCAAAGACGTGTTAAAGGGAATTTTAACAGGGCTGAAATGAAGAACTATTTTCTTGCTGTGCTTGCAGGTGTGTGGAACTGTGTCAGTGCACAGGGCGGGGCTAGCTTCACCTCCACAGCGGCCACCCCCCAATTGTATGGTAAGGAAAAAAATACATTGTAAGATAGGACTTTTTTTTACATTTATGTTAGTGTCAGAGAACAATGCATGGCTCTGGCGTATATAGGTGGCTGGTATCAATGAGTGACTTCAATTTGATGCTGATCCAAATTAAATCTGGATCTAGTGGAATATGTTCAAATATGTTTATTTGATATTGGATTTGGCCTCAGTGAATTAAAGGGGACTGTTGGGCCTTGGCAGAGGGACAGTCTTGGCCAAAAGTTTACATCCACTTGTAAAGAACATGGCAGTCTTCACTTCCAATGATTTCGATAACTCTCATGTTTCTGTGACGAATGAGTGGAACACAAACTACTTTGTCACAAAAAACCTTCATGAAGTTTGGTTGAATAATGAATTTATTATAGGTCTTCTGAAAATATGACACATCTGCTGGATCATAAATATACATACAGTAACTTGAATGATCAATATTGGTGACTATAGAAAGTTGTGTAAATCACAAGTTCTTTGTAGCATGGCCTCTGTTTGATACACCCATTAGACTCAGCCACAAACGCTACAATAAGAAGGTCTAAGGAGCTCAGCATTGATCTGAACGAGCCCATTATTGGTTTGAACATGTCAGGAAAGTCACATGGAGCCATTTTAAAGCAGTTACAGGTCCCCAGATCAACTGTTCAAACAACTGTTCGTGAGTATAAAGTGCATGGCACAGTTGTATCACTGCCATGATCAGGAAGAAAACACCAATCACCTGCTGCTGAGAGAAAACTGGTTAAGATGGTCAAAAGTCAACCAAAAACCACCAAAAGACAGGTCTGCAATGAATTAGAAGCTGCTGGAAGACAGGTATGTCCACAGTCACATGTGTTTAACAAATGAGCTGAGAGGCTGCCATGTTGAAAGAAGCCCTAGCTCCAGACGCGGCACCTTAAAGCTCCACTGAAGTTTGCTGCTGATCGCATGGACAAAGAAAAAACTTCTGAAGGAAAACTCTGTGGTCACATGAAACAGAAATGGAGTTGTTTGGCCACAATGAGCAGCAATATGTTTGGAGGAGAGGAGGCCTTTAACACAAAGAACACCACACCTACTGTCAGACATGGAGCTGGTAGTATTATGCTGTGGGGCTGTTTTGCTGCCAGTGGGCCAGGAGCTTTAAAGAAAGTCAATGGAATAATGCAGAAGGAGGATTATCTTCAAATTCTTCAGGAAATCCTAAAACCATCAGCCAGAAGATTGGCTCTTGGGTGCAGTTGGGTGTTCCAACAGGACAATGATCCCAACACACATCATTAGTGGCAAAGGAGTGGATCAATAAGGCTGAACTGAGGTTTTGGAATGGTCTTCCCAAAGTCCTGACTTGAACCCCATCGAGAACACGTGGACTGTGCTGAAGAAACAAGTCCGTGCCAGGAAGCCAACAGATTCAGTTGAACTTCACAGATTCCGTCAGGAGGAGTGGTTAAAGATTCAGCCAGAGGACGACCAGAAGCTTGTGGATGGATATCAAAAGCACCTAACTGAGGTGAGAATGGTCAAGAGACATTTAACCAAATATCAGAATTACTGTATGTATATTTTTGAGCCAGGAGATTTGGTGACCTTTTCAGAAGACGTATAATATATTCATTATTGAACCAAATTTCAAGTTTTTTGTGACAAAGTAGTTTGTGTTCCACTCATTCATCACAGGAACATGGGAGCTGTAGAAATCACTGGAACTCAAGACTGTCATGATATACATGTTCTTTACAAGTGGATGTAAACTTTTGACTTAACATGCTCTACTGAGTACCATTCTTGTTATTTTTTATACATTTACTGGCTCAGTTTACAAAATGAAAGACAGCAGTGGAAAACACTGATTAAGTGCAGAGTTACTGACTTTAATGTATGGAACCTGACAGTCAGCCACTGATTTTGGTAGAAGAGCTACTGTATAAAATACTGATAGTTGGCAAACCTCTTTAGAGAAGGCAGACTCCCCTTTATTTCCTTTTCTATGAGTATTTTTAAGCCATGGAGAGAAGGCAAAATTACTGTTTTTTTCTTTTTACTCTTTTCAAAGAAAGGAAAGAGTAAAAAAGAAATCTTTTTTGTAACCAGAAAGGCACATCTCTCAGACGCAATAGAAACCCTTTTTTCCCTGCAGCATGCACTAATCTCTAAGCTTTGCAGTGTAAAAACCCACTGCCTCTAAAGGTTACAGCCAGGATGACTAAGCGCCTTGTTCTCTTCAAAAAGCTGCTAAGATATAAGAATATCTGAAAAGAGGAAATAATACTGCATCTAATATAAAAGGCTGCGAGGGACAGGAATAGAAAAGAAACTACAAGAAGGAAAAGTACAGCAGTTAGACATTAGATTGGAGGTTTAGTCCAGGTGGGTTAGAAGAAGAAAGAGAAACCAAAAGCCAGGTAAGTGTGTGTTATATATTGGTTTATTAGCACAAGGTGCAGGCAGACAACAGAGAGAGGCACGTCTATAAAAAAGGACACTCCGAGACAAGATACCTTTTGAAACGAACACATCCAACTGGCTGGTGCTAAATGTGCTATGCATCTAAAATGTTAAACATTCAAAATGTATAAGTAACAAAAAATAGAAAGAAACATCTGCTCAGCTTCTGTTGTGTCTGCAGCTGACTTTGACTTCTGACTCCTGTAAATATCTGTCTTCCATGATCTTCTGTCCATGCAAAGATCGGAGGAGGTTGTTACAGTGAGTGCTGCTCTGCCTGCTTCAACACAGTGACAGATGGAAGTGTATTTAAGTCACACTCTTCATACTTTGAAATTTAATTTTATTTAGCCAATGCCTTAACAGAATGAAACAAGTCTACTCCTCATTCACAAATGTTTCTTAAAGGGACAGTGCAACCAAATAACAATAAAATATTTTTTTTAAAATAAACTAAAAATCCAGTCATTAACTTCTCACCCCTCCCCCAATGGGAAGTTAGGTGAAGATTCATAGGCCACAAAACATTTCCACAAGATGTTATTAACACCCTTTCTCAGGCCGCAATCTTCACTGTAGCTGCTTAGCTAAAAGCGCTTGCACATGGTCAAACACATAGAGGGTGTAAATAACATCTTTCCACATCAATCGGGGAACACTGGGCTTTTGGAGACTTGGATTACACCAGACAATCTGTATTGAGCTGGGATTTTTCAGATGTTTTTTTTCCCAGCTACTTCAGTTGTTTAGGAGAACACTGCAACGCTGTTTTGCTGCGAAGCTCCAGAAATGTTTTGTGGACTACGAAACTTCAGCGACTTTCCATCAGCGTGGAGGGAGGAGATTTCATTTTTGGGTGAACTTATCCTTTAATGATATGTTCTGATAAGCTAGTTTTAGGTAAACTAAGATGTTTGATTGACTCAATGAATTTGTTTCCTGCACAGTGACAATATACAGCCACAGACACATCAGACATGTAGCCTTATTAGTATGCAAACACAGGAGTGAGTAACTCATAGAAATAATCATTCTGAAGTATCAGATCGATTGAAGTGAGGACTAAAAACAAACTACACATTACAGTGACGTGGAACAGAAGGCAGCTCAAAGACTACAGGGACATTTCTTACATCGTTTACATATATGATTGTCTACTGACGGCCAGGCTTTAGGATTTACTTCTACATCGATTTGGTTAAAGAACGTCTTAAAATAGTGCAAAGCAGACACAGAGTCCAGGATTCACAGCTCAGGGATTTTCAAGGATTTGAGAAGTGACCATCGAAGGGAGCCGAAGTGTTGAAAGCATTCCATTGAAAGACAAAGACAGATTGTACATACAAATAGTCCTTTGGCGGGTTAATATGTGAGGGTGTGTGTGTGTGTGTGTGTGTGCTGGTTGCCGTGTGTTGAAGGATCCAGCTTGAAGCGTTGGCGACACAGTTTGAAATCTGTCCGACTGGAGGACAAGGGCTGGCTGCTGAATGGTGCCTGTGCCCATGAATGTGTGTGTGTGTGAGCGTGAGAGTGTGTGAGAACGTTAACTTTAGAACTTACGATCTGCTTCAGTGTGATGGTAAAACAAAGAGGGAGGGAAAGCAGAGTGGCTACAGATGCGCGTGACTTTTGGTTTTGATTCATTTGTTTGTGCCACCGTGGGCTTTGGAATGATTTTCAATGAAGTTGAAATGATCTAGTGTACTGTAGTCTTTTGTTATTACAGGACAAATTTGCAAAGAGTAAGTGATGAGAAAGAAACAGACAAGTAGAGAACATTTCATTGGACACAGTGGAAATGACGGCAGTCGTTCTGACTTTAGACAAAAACAACACAAAATGACAATTGAGTTTCAAATGTGACTGTGTGTTTGCCCAGCGGAGAGGATCACAGTGTGCCAACGCATTGTGTAGAGGAACAGCGTGTGCTTCGTGGTTTTGTGTGTGTGTGTGTGTGTATGGGCATGAAAAAAAGGAACAGTTAACCTAAAAATTTAAATCCAGTCCGTATCTACCTGGATTCATGCTGATGGAAAGTCCGGTGAAGTTCTGTAGTCCTCAAAACATTTCTGGAGCTTAACAGTGAAACAGCGATGCAGCGTTCCCTTAAACAACTGAAGCAGCTGGGGAGATTTGGCATAATCCAAGTCTCCGGAAGCCCCAAAGATCCCAGATCGATTTGAAAAGACGTTATCTACAGGCTTTTTGAGGAAGAAATCTTCACTGTGGATGCTAAGCTAAAGCACGCACCCCATCTTAAGTGGTGTAAATAACGCCTTTTCACATCGGTTTGGGATCCCAGGGCTTCTAGAGACGAGCTGTATGGTGTCATTTCATGGTTGTTCTTTCTGCTTTAAAACAACTCCCGAGCTACTTCAGCTCATTAGGAGAATGCTGCGACACTGTTTTGCTGTGAACCTCCAGAAAATGTTCTGAGGACTATGAAATTTGACCGACTATCCATCAGCGTGGGTGAGGGGACGGACTGAATTTACATCTTTTTTTGTAAACTGTTTCTTTGAGTGCAAGTTATTTGCATATCCACACGTGACATGTCGAGCTCATGTCCTTCTTCAGATTCGGTTGGACCCACAGAGTTGCCATCTTTAAATCCAAATGCTTTTTTGAGATGTATTTAAAGATGGCGTCTCTGTATGCACAAGTAACTCTGAAGAAGAGCATTAGCTCTAAACGTCACTTGTGTATAATGAATTGCATTTCAGGGTGTTACATTGTACAGTCCTTATTTCTTGGTTTTCATTTTAAGTCAATTTGCATCTGAATGTGTGGCTATTTCCACCTAGAACCTGCCTGAAACAGTCTTTGGGTGTGCACGTGTGAGCATTTCCTCTGTGTGTGTGTGTGTGTGTGTGTGTGTGTGTGTGTAATTTCAGTCATGTACATTCTTGTCCTCGACCTCACACTCTATCCTTCACACCGGATCAAAGGAGCCATGAATAGGGATGACAGTGTGTGTGAATAGGTGTGTATGTTGCACAGAGAGAAAGGGAAGAGGTGCACGGAAGCGTAAGCACAGCTGATTGACAGTCGGCATGGCGATGGAGGTGGGTTCTAGTCCTCTGAAGCATGGGGATTGGGTAAGAAGGGAAAGAAGAGAAGGGAAGATGGAAGTAGAGTAAAAAAAAAAATGGTGATGATTGCGAGCGAGAGGACGGGAAGAGAGAGCGGAAGATGTAAAAAAAAAAGGGGGGAATCAACGAAAAAGAGTTCATTCAGAAAGAGGAAGTGAAGAAAAAAGTGGCATGAGAAGAAAAAAGGGGATAAGGGGGAAAAAAGGAAGAAAGCAGGTTAGTCCAGCTGTCACAAAATTAACTCATGGAACAAAAGTCAAATTCTTAACCAACATGATTTATCTCATTCTGCTGCTCGTCATCTTATCACGGTCAAATATTTGGGGAAATGCTCTATACGATGTACTCGTCTTTACGTGCCATGCAGAAGGATCATGCATCAGAGGTGACATGCGGCATCTCAACACAAACAGCGCACACTCGTACGTACACACATCTGCATTTGCTCTGTCAGGATTCAGCTTACACTCTCAATTCTTTGACCCAGATTCTACTTTTACCGCCTGCGTCCTCTCCCCTGGGGTCTGCCGGCGTAACAGTGATGAATGGATCCAACGCACCTCGACGCGGCCAGATGCTCTATCTGCTAAATTAGGCCCACTGGAAAATAAAACATCCCAGCCCGCACTGTACTCTCAGTACCAATGCAGCGTGGGAGATTTGAAATAAAAGTTTAACCAGAACTTAAACAGAGAATCCTTCCAGAAGCAACAGCCTCTATATTAGACATACAGACATGCAACGTACGGCTCTGTAGCCATGGTAACACAAGCTAAACCCATGCCATGCGAACAGCCCGACAGCTCAGCGGTGAACATGCCAACACAGACGTCTGATTTACATGCCGATCACTCCTCCCACTGTCACCAGCATCCGTCCCATCAAGGCTCACAGTCACCACAAAGGGCCGCACTGTGCACGATGGCCGTGGGCGGGTCTGACAGCTCTATCCTTCCCACGGAGCACTTGCATCAGATAGCACTCAGTGGAAAACATAGATGCAGCTTTGCCCAGTGCCTGTTTAAATCTAAGGCAGACATTAATGCTGTTTAATTGTATTTAGTTATCTCAAGGAAATTGAATCGAACGCAACTGGATTTGGTTTTTGTCTTTGAAGACGTTTCACCTCTCATCCAAGAGGCTTCATCAGTTCCTGCTCGCTGCAGTCCAACTAGCCGGTGTGGAGGTCCAGCTATTTAACCTCTTAGGAGGCGGTCACAAGGCCACTGATGTCTATGGGTCGTATGTGCTCCATTATTGCCAACGACAGTTGTTAGTATGGTCGTTGGGGATGGTGGATAGTTGGTTTTGACTTCGTTAGTGCTCTATTGTGTTGTAACGACAGTCGTTGGAGTCACATGAGGCCCTTGCAATAATGGATTTGGTTTTGCAAAGACAAAAACCAAATCCAGTTGCGTTCGATTCAATTTCCTTGAGATAACTATGACCTGGATGAATGAGAATATTCACAGGCTAATTGTATTTAGTGTTACACCTCCATAAAGCTGGAGGATTTGGGGTCAGGGATTTTAAAGAGAGTGGTCAAAATAGAAGCAGCACAGTCTGACTCATCCTGACTTTTAATGGGTCAAGCCAAAATTGGATATACTCTCAGTAGTGTTTTTCTGTGGCCCCTCCCTGTGGAATAAAAACCAAAGCTGGACGCCTTTTTATCAGCGTGTTAGCACATCTCGTCTTCAAAATGAAGCAGACCTAACCCTGGTGGCGTCACGAAAAGTATTTTCTCAAAGCTAGTATGGAGCCGAAGAAGACATTACAAAGTTTACAACGTTTTTCACAAGTGTTTTCGTCGATTCTAACCATGAAAGGTTAACTGACCTTTATGTGTATAATCGTTGGACTATCTCAGGGAAATTGAATCGAACGCAACTGGATTTGTTTTTTGTCTTTGAAGACGTTTCACCTCTCATCCAAGAGGCTTCATCAGTTCCTGCTCGCTTGACTAGGCTGGGACTAGTCCAACTAGCCGGTGTGGAGGTCCAGCTATTTAAACCTCCACACCGGCTAGTTGGACTAGTCCCAGCCTAGTCAAGCGAGCAGGAACTGATGAAGCCTCTTGGATGAGAGGTGAAACGTCTTCAAAGACAAAAACCAAATCCATTTGCGTTCGATTCAATTTCCTTGAGATAACTATGACCTGGATGAATGAGAATATTCACAGGCTAATCGTTGGACTACTAACTCGATTCATAGGTCAACATGCAGTACATATACAGTGGGGTCTAAAAGTCTGAGACCACAAAATTCACATAAACCTGGAGATAATCCGAAAGTTTGAGGATTCAGAAAGTAAGTCATTTATAAGTAAGTTATTCTTTTGTTCTCATTCTAAGCAAAGAGGGCTTTTTTTCAGTGTAAACCGTGGCTAGTCTTAACAAAGAACCAATATATCGAGCCCAGTTCCCTGAGAGATAGAAAAGCAACTTCATCACAGATACAGAATTAACTAAATAAACAGCACAAGACTCCAATCAGCAGTCACAGTCTTAGAAGAAGGCTGTCTTGTGGAGTCTCAGGGGATGACGAGAGATTTCTAAACTCTTCTCAGGAGTGATACAAGAACAACCAGCTGAGGTGGGCTAAGAAATACCAGAATTTCACCATGGATGATGAAAAAAAAGTCTTATTTACAGATGAATCTCAGTGACAGATCAGTGTCAGTAACAGAAGGACAGAGAATGATACCACAGTGTTTCAAACCTACAGCCAAACACGGTGCTGGAAGATTCAAGTCTGGGGCTGTTCTCAGACTCCGCCCTGACTGAGGAGGAGCACCACTCCATTCTTCAGAGACATGCTCCACCCTCTGGTTTGATCTTCCATCCTCATACTGCAGCAGGATAACGAGCCCAAACACCTCAAAGCTTTGACACGACGACTTGAAGACCTCAACTATAATTCAACATTTATGGGGACACTCGAAGGCTGAGAAAGCCAAAAGTCCTCTGTGACATCACAAGAAGCTTTGTCAGATCAAGCTGCAATAACATGAGTCAGCAGGTTTATCGCTAACTTGTGGAGTCCATGCAGCTCAAGTGCATGCTGTCATTAATGCAAAAGGGGGACAAACCAAATACTAAGATATTCTGAAAAGATTCAACTCTTCACTCAAGCTGTAAAACTGAGATTATTATTTGCGCTGGAAAAAAAATATGAGCCCATTGGATCCAAAACAACTGCAAAACAGAATATCTGGACTGGTGGTCTCAGACCTTGTGCCTTACTGTATGACAGATGGATTGATGAAGAGGAGCAACGACAGGTTCTTACAGCTTGGGTGAACATCAAATCTCCGAAAGGTCATTGACGTAAGCTACTTTTTTTTTTTTTACTGGGCTGTTCATGGAAGAAAAACATCGTACATTTTGTCTGCATCATGGGCTCTGATCACAGATGGCTGCTACGGTGCAGTCGTTCAATTTGAACACATACATACCCTACATACTAGTTTTGATGGTGAACTGAGTTGTGATTTTGAATGTCGCACTTTCCATGTGCAGCTGCTGGGATTGCGTGTCGTGGAGGAGCGAAGCAGCGGAGACTTTAAACACCAATTTATACCCACATGCAAAATCCTTTCTCTGCTAAATGACATGCACAGCAACGCTGCAGTTTCACAATGAGATGACGGAGTGACAAGAACAAACGGTGAACCCAAAGAACAGGAGCGTGTGTGGAGTAAGTACGTTAAAGCTGAGACACGGGGAAACAAAGAAGACCAGAGTACTGTAAGAAAGTGTGATCTGGTTTCAAGACACACACACACACACACACACACACACATACACACAGAGGGGAAGATGGAGGGTTTGTTCATTAGAAACAATACTTATCCCTCTCTAGAGCTGCATCTCCTCTCTGCAGCTAATTATCTCCACCACTATAGATACCACTGTATCACTGCTGAGTTGAAGGGATTTGTGCAAGTGAGCCTCAATGATCATGTTATTCCATTTATAAACAAGAGTGCGTGTGATATTATCAGGGTGAACAACAGGGCTGCCACGATTAGTCGACTAGTCACAATTATGTCGACTATTAAAATCATCGACGATTAATCTAATAGTCGACGCGTCGTTTTTTTTTTTTTTAATCTTTGTTTTTCGCTCAAAACTGTTGCAGCACCTTCCACTGCCACCTCTCCCTTTCTGTCCTTGACACACATGCGCAGTAGTGGTAATCGGGGTCGGCCGTGATGTCACCGGAAGTTATACCAGACGGGCTCTGGTATCATGGCTACCCGGCGGCAACGGAGCTCAAAAGTGTGGGAGCATTTCAAGAAAACTGTGCAATGAAAAGCAAGCTAGAACTTGCCTTCCGCGGCAGCACAACTGTGATGCACGAGCACGTGAAGAGGAAGCACGTTGTGGCTTGTGACGATGATGAAGAGGGACCGTCGTCTCGGTAAGCTAACTGGCTAGTTAGCTGCTAATATTAGCGTAAACGAAGAGCTACCTTACTGCTTAGTGCAACTCATATGGCTGTAAACGTGAACATTAGCTGTATGTTTTACATTCAACTTACGTATGATCCGATTAGTCGACTAATCGAAAAAAATAATCGGTGATTAGTCGACTATCAACATAAACGTTTGTGGCAGCCCTAGTGAACAATTTGTCGTCTCTTGTCAATTGGGAATCATTTCATGAATTTATTATCTAAATGAAGTAATTAGAATGAAGCAGAGAGATAAGTGTCTGAAGAGGACTGTTCACCACAGCCTATGGCAGATATAACCACAGATTTTTTATAAAATCTATTCTTTTATTCCAGTGTCAGATCTGTGTTTTTTTTGTAGCCACTTCTATGTCTTACTCTCTTCAGCTGAACTACTCAGACTGAGCAGCTGGGAGGACAAAAGAAAGAGCAGCGGCAGCCTTGTGCTTCGAGATGACGCTGAATGGATGCTGGAGAGCGGTGAGAGCAGCTCATATCCCGCTCTGAATGGCCACCGACAAGACTGAAGAGCACACACATCCATACACACACACAGAGTCGAACTGAGGGGAAGAACGAGAAAGAAGTAAACAAGGTCGAGAGACAAGAGGAGAGCGACGAGCCGCGGCTGGTGAATGAGGATGACCAGGCGACCTCGGCAGACTGATCTACGGCAGAGAGAGAGTTGTGGGATCTTACCAGGCTTTTGCGCCCCGTGAACTTCCTGCTCTCCGTTCTCCAACGCGGTACCCGTGTCTACACGTACACACACACACACAAAGCACACACACACAAAAACAGGCAAACACGTTACAATCCCTCTGAGTGCTCGACGAGATGGGAAATCAAACTGCGTCGTATTGGTTTGTGCAGCGGAAATATGACAGGCCGAGGCTTAAATGGAAACAACTGACCCTGAACCTGTGAGGCTTTTTTTAAAGGGCACCTCGCAGTAGTCACAGAGCATTAGCTGCGTGGGTTGTCTACCAGTGGATGAGGATATTAATGGGTGTGTGTGCTGCGCTCTGGTCAGGCCGGGGCAGACAGAGGGCAGCGCTTATTGGCTGGTGTCAGTGAGGAAGGCACAGTGTACGACACACAAAGCACATTCTATATCGACAGCTTTACACCAAGGACACACACGACTCAAACACACATGCACACACACGACACTGATTTTGCTAAATGGTGAATGACCTGCTTCTATCCAAAGTGCCATCTTGTTAACCCAAACGCCGACTATTCGCACACAAATGGCAGTAAGCTGCCGCGCAGGGTGATGGTGGTCTAACCGCTGGCACCAAGCTGGGGTTCAAAGTCTTGCTCAAAGACACTTCGACAAGGCTGGAAGTGAACATCCAACCCCCGTGATTTCTTTCGTGTTGTCCTCAAAGCTCAACAACTTGACACACATTCTTGTTTACGTGACGGGCCGTGGACTGAGTTATAGTTATCATACATGCGGGCCCCGGAGCTGGACAGAAACCCCCTCGGAGTCGGGACACATTTTCCTGCCACGTTGCCAAACTGTGATATATAACAGCGTCCGCCGCTCT
This sequence comes from Lagodon rhomboides, assembly GCA_039737535.1. NCBI lineage: Eukaryota > Metazoa > Chordata > Actinopteri > Spariformes > Sparidae > Lagodon > Lagodon rhomboides. The sequence goes on along the minus strand of CM077803.1, from coordinate 5,630,795 downwards.
GCTTAATCTTCAGGCTACTATCTCCCCTGCAGCTGAATGGCACACCAGCAGATCCAAAAGCTTCCTGCACCAAGCTGGGGTTCAAAGTCTTGCTCAAAGACACTTCGACAAGGCTGGAACTGAACATCCAACCCTGTGATTAGAGGACGACCTGCTCTGCCCACTTTACCGCTGAGCCACAGAGGGCAAAGAGCCTGCAGTGTGACGCGAGTTCATCGGTGATCATTGTTCCTGGATAACCAGTAGAGGGTGACACGGGAGTGGATTTTCACTCTTGTCTTGTCCCACTCCCGTGAAAATTCTCCCGTCTTGTCCTGCTCACGTCTTGTCCTGCTCACTTTTACAACTTTCTTGTCTTGTCCCGTCCCGTCACAAATCTCAGGACTGAATCCCGACTCCCGTCCCGTCCCGCCCCCTAGCCCTAAAACCTATTATAATTTCCTCGACTGACGTGTGACGTGCGTGCGTGGCTGCTTAATATGCAGGAAGGGCGCGTGCTTTGTCTTGCTCTGATTGGCTACCCTGCGACTAGCAGCAGCCAATCAACAAAGCAGCAGCCAATCAACAATCGTTGGCGGGGCTTATTTTTCAGAGGTCTGTTTCGCGCTCCCACTCTTGCCTGATCCCGAGTAGGTCCGCGTCCTGCCCGTCCTGAATCCCGCGACCAGCAGTAAAATTACTGGGAATCCTGTGACCCGCGGGAATCCCGAGAATTTGTCACCCTCTAATAACCAGTGCCAGCTGCTTTCAAAACGCAACACTGTGAAACTATTTGTCTTCAAAATCATTTTAATGTTACAGTGACTTTTAATAAGCTGAATAGTTTCGCTGTCTCAGCCTCTCAGCCTCTCAGCCGACGCTGCCTGGAGCACCAGGGAGTCGCAGTGTTTGGTTCGGGGCCGAAATTGTGTACCAGAACCGGAGCCAGGCGATCTGGCAACAGACTCAACAGTCTTTAGGGACATGATGACAGAGATAAAGAGACAGAAGAGGACTTTGACAGAGAAAGCTAAGAAGAGAAAAAGAGAGAGCAACTGCTGCTGATGTAGAATAGTTATGTGTTTTGTGTTGTTGCACTCGGTAGGTAGGTTACGTTGTTAAATGGTTTCTTTTTGTCTGTATTCTTTTGGCTGATTGGTCAGTGGACGTTAACCCACTCATCACGCGGTGTGATACAGCGCTATTCACTACTTCAGAAATGCATGCAAGTTTACATGCAGCCACAAAGCCACAAAAGCAAGACTGTTCACACATATGTACACTACAAAAACACACACTAACATTTCAATGTGCAGGCATGCAAACAACCCGAAAACCACATGCAACAACTCACACATGCACACGCAAAGGTAGAAGTCATTTGTGTCCAGACAAAGAGGACACAAACAACACTGACCAGAAACAAGAGCACAGAACATTCATCAAAAACCCACATCGGTCATTCGAGTGCACGTTACGTGTGCATCAGGACGCCGAACCAACAACTGTGGTCGTAAAAAAACACAAAAACAAACTGTGCCTCTTCCACCGAGCTCTCCTGCTGACAGAGGACAATCATGTGCGGACTGCCTCGCCCTGCTGTTTGGCACTGTGTGTGTGTCAGCATGTCTGCGTTTGTCCGAATGCACACATCGTGCCACAGTTGATCACTGGCAACACCACCCACGGCCCGTCCTACAGCCGGCTGTCACTGACGAGTGCCCCGCACACAGTCTGACTGTCTGACCAGAGTGTCTGGGGAACCAAAACAGGCCCGAGAGCTGAGTCAGCCTCGGTTAGCTGTCACTTCCTTTTATCTGCTTATTCACTCAGCTGTTTATTTTATCCATCTACGGTGTATCTGTGTGCTTACTCACCTCAAAAGAACCCCGTCTTTTTTCTCTAACTATCTCTTTTTTACTGCTTTGTGGTGAGCGAACCGACAGGACAGCTTGTTAAAAGGTCTTCAAAAGTCAATTCTGAGCAAAAGGTAACGCCCATATTATTATGAACCACCATTTTCAGAAAAATAGACTTCATGATTTTCTTTCTTTGCTGAGCTTTTAGTTGAGTGGTGTCATATTTCTATCTTGTATCTATTCATACACATTTCTCTTACAGATGAACAGGGTATGGAGGCTCTTTTAAGGGTGATTTCTGTGGTTTTTCATGATCTATCGAGGCAAAATTCAAGAGGGTTTTATTTCTTGTTGCTTACCAGGTTCCTTTATCTTGTTGGTAAAACCTTTAGCATCTTCGATATCATAATTCAATGTGGCAAAATGAATAGAATTTCTGAATTTCTGCAGCATCTTTCTACCTATAAACAGTATAAAACCATGGTGCACATGAAAATGGACAGCTGTTACACTGGTAAACTATACTTTTGAGAATACAAGCGCAAAATGATGGGCTGTCCCACTCGTTATTACTGCGTTGCGTCTTTCGTGTTGTCCTCAATGCTCAACAACTTGACACACATTCTTGTTTACGTGACGGGCCGTGGACTGAGTTATAGTTATCATACACATGCGGACCTCGGAGCTGGACAGAAACCCCCTCGGAGTCGGGACACATTTTCCTGCCACGTTGCCAAACTGTGTGATATATAACAGCATCCGCCGCTCTGCTTAATCTTCGGGGCTACTATCTCCCCTGCAGCTGAATGGCACACCAGCAGATCCAAAATGGCAGCCAGTGTCCAGCAGTGCCTGATACTATCAGTCATTGAGGAGCAGCTGCAGTTCATGTTTCATAACACGGATCTCCATCCCGTCCAGGAGAGGTGGAATCAGATACAGGGCTTCAGTCAAAGGCATGATGTCATTTAGGAGCGTTTGAGTCCAAAGACAGACGGGGGCTGCCTGCTGCTTGGAGTTTCATAAGTGGAGGAGATAACTCAGGTTTGGGTTAAACAGGAGATGAAGGGTATTAAAACAAGGCCCCTTTAATAGTACATGCACTCCACGTAGGGAGCTTTGAAATGTCCTTCAGCTCATTGGTTTGCTCTGTGGCTGATGCATATGTAAAAGAAGCATGTTTGCTAACACAGCTGCCGTAACAACTTAGTAAATGACCTCGCACCAAATGTGTTTTAATCTTGGTCTGCTGCCATCAAGTGGACAAAAATCCATGAACTGGTTTCATTTCAACGCAGCTATGCATAAGTCATCCAGTATATGACTGTTATACCGTATACTACTGTTTTAACTTTAATTAACTGTGTACAAGGGGACAAACAGGGAGGTCAGTGAAACTTTGAGTTTCTATTTTGTCAAATTTCAAAAGGGAAACTATCTGTGTGGATAGATACCAAACATAATGAGAGTGAAAAGTTTTCTTGTCACACAAAAATGTTGTGTTTATTTTTTGTAAATGGCACATTTTGATCCCACTCTATTCATTTATGAATTCAAACGCTTTGCTGCGTGACAACATGACTGATGAGCAACAGGTGGTGGCAGCTAAAACCAAGGATGAAACAGAAAACTGTCGTAACAGCCTGTTCATATTGTGGTTCAGCAAGGACAACACAATTACAAATACTGAAAGCTTGTGAGTGTATATATTTTGATGGTATCTATATTGTTGTACCCGCTCCATACAGATGGAGGCGTGATAAGACTGGGTTAAGAGAGCTAAGAGTAGCGTGTGCTCTCACTGGCTGTAACTCATTCCTGGCTCCTCGTTGGTGACTCAGGCAGATATTTAGCCTGCTTGATATCCAGCAGGCATCGCCAACATGTCTGGAAGCTGTCGGCCAGCTCCTGTGTCTTTGAACAGTTCACAGCTGACAATCATCACTCAGGGGAGCAAGCACTGATTTGCCTCTGATCTGGCTTTTTGTGGCGGGACCGGAAAATGTCTTAATTAATACAAAATGTGCTTCTCTTCATCTCTTCTAATAGAAGAAAAACATAATCTCCTCTCTCTCCTTTATTACTGCACTTGAAGTCGTGATAAGTAATATCCACATCACCCAGACACCAATGAGCTCCAACATATCACTCTCACCTGCCCTGGTGTCGTCGTTGTCCAGCAGGGGGATGTAGTCTGTCTTTCCCACCGTCTCCCCGACCTGATCGTCGAAGGCCTCCGCCTCCAGCTGAGCCACAAAGTCCCTCTCCACCAGGCTCTCCGGGCCCGGCTGGGGAACGCTGTCTGTCAGCGCGTCGCTCAGACTCAGGTCTAACTCCGCCATGGCTGCACACACAGACAGAGGAATAAACAACATAAAAGTAAACATGTTATCTCCTAAACAGAACTATAAAAGGTCGCAAAAGACGATACATGGAGAACAAATTCTCATTTGATTTGCAGCTGCTGTCCTACAAATACTGATGAATGAATACCGATCTCTTGGAAGGGAGAGGGAATTTTTTGTTTTTAAGAAAATGGAAAAATAATGGATGTATACAGACAACTCAATGACATTTAGTGGATGCAACTTATCCATATTTGGGAATTTGAGCCTTTAATCTTCTGAGAAAAACGTCCAGTTACTGTATTACTATGTATGTGCGGCCTGAGAGAGGCACTATCATCTAGGCTAAAAGTGAAGGATTGCTAGAAGTCAAGCCAAAATATTGAAGCATTTAAGTGATTGTTTTTTATTGTGAAGCAAGTCGTCACTGGGGCGAATGTTGGCCAGTAATTCCTAGAAATTCCCACTAAAATCGTGACCTCCATCCAAATCACGGTGGCATTTAAATGTTAAAGTAGATCAACTTATGATTAGAGATCAACTGATATGGGTTTTTCAGGGATGATACCAACTCAATTATTAGTAATCAAGGAGTTGACCAATATTTGGAACTGAGAAACATTTGCAGCAAAAATAAAAATCATTTGTGTCCAATTTGGAATAAAGTACTGTACTTCAGTACAATTTTTAAGGTAATTGAGTACCACAGAATGATGACTACAGGGACGCTGAATCAGAGCCAACGCAGCACATTTTTATCTTAATTGATTTTATCAGGTGTCAAATGTCTATAAGACATCAGTGTGTTTGTTCCAACTCAAAAAAAGTGTACCTTAAATAAGGAATACTTAAAATTCTAAATACGACCATATAATGTGGTAACTGTGAATGTAAAACATTAGAAAACATATCCTTACAATAAATGATCCACAGTTTCTTGTGTACATTGCAATGACAACAGCAAAACAAAATTACAGCTGATTGCATCATGCTGCCCAGGAAGTCCTTAATCTTATGAGCATGGTCGACAAAATGACAAATTCTATCTGCTGGTGGTGTTGAGGGGAAAAATCTGATGTGAGCTGAACTGGGCCACAGGTTTGCACCCCAAGGTGGCATCAAACTGGCTACTGGAGCTGTGCCTCTGAGCAACACACTGTGTCTAACAGCTCCGGGGCCTGAACTCAACTTCTGACCACCCTGCTGCGCACCTAGACAAAAGAAAGCTTTTTTATCATTGGTTATAACCTACATTTAACATACCACCTTAATATATACCTTTCTGCCACAAGGAGGCACAGTTTCAGCTGGGATTATGTCTTGTGAAAGAAATGCATGACTCGGTCCAACACAGAAGTACAATCTGTACCAAAACAGGGAGACACACACAGACACACAGATCCGAGCAGCCGTCAGCTCGTCTGGGAGGTTCAGCTGACCAATGGCCACGAGGGGAATCTGCCGAGTCATGTTGTGTCATCTTCCAACTATAATGCCAGATTATCTTCCTTGGTGGCGGCAGCGGCAGCCGGCCTTTCCCTGCTGCTCAGACGCTCACTGTGCCAGTTACAAACACGTCCTCTCTCTCCGTCCAACCTCCCTTTCTCACATGGTTGAAACAGCAGGTTAGTTTTCAAAGTCCAGCTCAAGGACACTGAGAGAATAGGATCAATCCTGAGACCTCGGCGTTATTACAGTGTCTGTGTAGCTGCTGCACTGTCAAACACGTTTAAATCAACACACATGTTAACCCTTCTTTCCTTAGCTGCAGCCAACAACACAGTACATCATGAACCTAAACCTGCCTGACGCCATTAAATACATACTGTGTGCTACATTACCACAAATGTTCTTTACAGCTTCAAACATCTGTTATCAAAAATTACAGTCAGAGGTAAATCATCTGAATTTCACAGTAGCAGCCAAACATCTAAAAAATAACTCCACATCACCATCTGCTGGAGTATCTCCTTATTATCACAAGGAGAACATTACATGGACAAAATGACTTACAGCATGTGTACTTGTGGTCTAAGGCTGTCTTTTATAGTTTTTGCAATCATTCCTAGTATACTAGGAATTTTAATGCTACAATTAAAATAATGTTTTAGACCACAGTGTGCTTGGGGAAGGCCCTTCTCAAACTGAACATGGCAGTGCATGAGGAAATGTTGCTAAAGAACTTGACTGGCCTGCACAGAGAACTGACCTCAACCCCAATCAAACAAAACTGAGGTGGGGATGAAACAGACTTTATTGATACAGTCGTAGCGTCTTGTTGCACCAACCCGCCGTCACAGTTCTGTTGTCAAATGAAAGCTGGGCGTATTTAAATGGAAATCTGGCCTATTTCCAATCAGCTTTGTATCAATACAATGTTGTTGGTCTTGCAAATGAACGATGATCAACTTCTCTCCGATCTGCCTGCACCGAGAGCCAACTGCTCTTTTGCCGGCAAAATCAATATGAAGTACAATCCTGGTCATTGTATATTTCTCGCCTTAAATGTTTTCAGAAACATATTTTAGTGTGCTGTTAAGTAAAAGCATACTGTTTTGTACCGGTCAGATGCCTTTTTTCCAGCGGTGAAATACTTCTTTAAGCAGCCTGTTCTTCAGTAACCACATTAACAATATAACTTAAGAGATGTTTCGTCATTTCTTCTTGTTTAGACACCTGAGGTTGTACTTACCATTAGCAGTACACCACCTCATCATTATTTTATCAGTATTTCATTAACAGTATATATTAGTAGAAGGGAACCTGTAGAGAAACATCTCCTTCACACATCGTTGACAAGAGCAGTGTATCCCACACGATAATGTATTTGTGGCGATCCGCCACAATATCAACACTGGCCGCCACATATTGATTTTTTTTGGAGTCTAGAAGTGCTGCCTGATCACATTTTATCCCCATCCAAGTTAGCTCGGAGGCAAACCGGTTAGCCAACTCAATTAAAGTCTGATTCTGTGGGAAACACTGAAGAGTGACATGAACGAACATCAAAAACTAGTTTTGCTGTTTTGATGTGCTTTAAAGCAAAGTCAATAACTAATAAAGCCCTCATTAAATATTTACTTTATGTCAACTGTCAATAAATGTAGCATTATTAAACATAAACATTTTACATTTTAGAGATGTGAGCTATTCCATAAAAGAGAAGCCTCAGTGTGTTAAGAAAGTGGACTATAAAAGCACACCAGCCACGTAGTTTACTTTGATCCTAAAGCTAAAAAGATCTGCAGCTGAGGGCCAATCAATTCCTTTTATTGGACAATCTTGATGTAGTTATTGTCCATTTAAAATCACTGACAAGGGCTGTGTGATGTCTACTGCAGTGCAGATGATGATGAAAAACAGCACTTACCGGCTACTCCTATAAACGGTACTATAATTTCTGTGGAAGCCTCAATAGGGTTAACCAATAGTGGAGCCCATTAAGGAGCTAACCACATACTGGAGACATCCAGTAACTAATAATTTTAATAGCAGATTTTTCTGGACAACCAATGATAACTGGAGTGGGGGTGGGGGGCTATCAAATCACAAAGTTACAGTGGTAGTGGTCGATGACTGTCAGCCATCAGCAATGGACGGTGGCATTGGCCCAACCCTATCACAGACCCTGTTGGGCACTATCCCCACATATACTGGGGTCTGTCAAAACATAGCTCTTCCTATGTGATTTTGCCTTTCGTACACGCTAAAAAGACATATTAGGTCTCTGAAGACGGACCTTAAGCCATTAAGAAAGTCGGTTTTCAGTGTACGGGCAGAAAATGAGTTTTATAGAAACAACGCAGACACTGACAGTTGATTTGGTCTTATCAGTACATGCCTTGGTATCAGCCCTAGTACCTCTGACAAATATAATAGAAACTAAAAGTAAACTTAAGTCAGTAACCATAAAGATTCAATAAAAGTAAATCAGTCACAGTACCTCGGTAGGTTACCAACCACAGAGTGGAGAATCTGCTTCCTGTTTACACTGGCACCGGCACGTCAGTTAATGAACTGCAAGAGCAGTCTGTCAATCAATCACCTAGTCTGTCAGTCACATGGTCAGTCAGTCAGCCATCCAGTTAAATCAGTTCACAAATAATCAGTCAGATATTGAGCCAATTCATCATCAAAATAAAACATCACATAATAACAAAGGCTTACAAACTGTTCATATAGTGAACAATGGATAGTTTCCGAGGCAGGATTATAAATAAACGAGCCTATATGAAGGCACACTCATTATCAGCGGACTAAATGAGCCCCCAGTACCGAGACCAGGGTGTGTCGCAGGAAGACTGCTGCCTACTGCCTCGACCACAAAGCCATGCTGGTCAGAAGCACTGCCCCAGTTTCCATATTTAACCCCACATCATGTGTGCGTGTGTTTGTGTGTGTGTGTGTGTGTGTGTGTGTGAGTGTGTTTACTATACAGTATGTCATTTGTGCCAGCTGCAGAGTTAGCCGTGTGATCCATGCCACCCAGTCTACCAACTGATACGATTTCACGCAGTATGAGGCCAATTGCAGCCATCGGAATACCAAGCTAGGGTTTGTTAAAGTTTGTTCCTTTTCTGTTTCTACAGCGGGTCCCCTCATGACCACAGGAGCAGAACCTTTTCATTAGTCTGGGTCCTACAGTGGGACGGATTTGGATCCTGCTATGAGAAAGTCATAAGTGCATTTATACTTCGACCCCGGTGAGGTGCTGTCGTTTGAGCCGAACTCCTGTTTTCCACTTATGCTCGCAAGTTTGGTGTGGCCACTCGGAAATAATCTGGATTCAAACAAAGGAAGGAAATCCATGGAAGAGGCAGTTTCTATTGTGCCGTCTGCTAACAAATGACTGTGTGAATGTATGTGTGGATTAGTCTTGTGTATTTGTGTGTGTGCGAGCCTGTATGTGTATACGTGTGTTCTCATGGGAGAGTGGGTGTGTGTGTTCTCCAGCTGCCAAAAAAGCAGAGGTGAAGGTTAAGCCCCTTTTTTAATCTGCTTCCACGCAACACGAATGGATGTAAACAATAAAGCACCATGATGACTCACATGGGGAAGAGGAGGAACTACAGTAGGCCCACATCATTCTGCGCCTTTTGCGCTAGAAAACACAATTTATGGATCAATTTAAACATAAACACTGAGTAAAAATTGGTTTATACAAATCTGAAAGATTTCCCCAAATAGTACAGGATGTTTCCAGAGGAACTGAAACTGAAGATACAGTGCTAAGATGGCTGTGTAAACGTCTGAGAGAAGATCTGTGAATCTACAAGAGGCTCACAGGCACGCGCTCACAACACAATGCAATGTACTACACTATGACAAACTGCTTCCCCACCCACCTCGGTTGATTTTATCAAACCCATCATCTCAGTTCGACACAATAAAGCCAACAGAGCTTTAAAAGGACCAAACAGAAACAACCGGGTTGAAGCTCACATCCACAGGAACTCTTTTTCAGCTGCAAAATGGACAGGAACCAAAATGGCACTGTCTCATATAAGAGCATTAACAAACAAATCTCTCTGTATCAATGAAATCATAAATCATCACCATCTAGACTGTCTTTTTCTGACTGAGACTTGGCTGGGTACAGATGCACCTGTCACATTGATTCAGGCCTGTTTTTCTTTTTTTAAATAGAGAGGGTAGGAAAGGTGGCGGTCAGTCGCAGTATACCGAGAAACACTGAAGGGCAGGGATGTGGAACATTTCAAGTCTTTGAATATAATGCAACATTTTAAAAATCTCAACCCTCTCGCCTTCCAGTGACAGTATACAGATCTCCTGAATTATCTGCATCCCCCTTTTTGACAGAAATTCTCAGAACTCTGCATTTTAATTGGTGATTTTAAAATACATGTTTGTATTTCATACAAATACCTTTTAGAATTATTGGAATTAAACACCAATTAAACACCAATATTAACACACCCCATCTGGCTTTTTAGTACAATAGATTCCCTTTTAAATCCCACATCCAACCACAGTAAAATAATGATATTCTAGGATCCAAATGTGAAGATTTTGCTGGCTACTTCAGGGAGAAAATAATCAACATTAGATCTGGTATCTGCCAGCAAAACATGCACACTGCACTTTCACCTATATCCAATGTACGATGTGATGTAGAGTTGAAATGTTTTGAGCGGGTTGATGATGAAACACTTAAAATAGTAACAGAACTGAAGCCCTCCACATGTTCACTTGATCCAGTTCCAACTACCCTTTTTAAATCTAGTTTTAATACTGTATCTGAAGACGTACTTACCATTGTAAATTGATTTTAAAACAACTCTGGTTAAGCCCCTTCTATAGAAAGACAACCTGGATATTTTAACGCCGAGCAAATACGGACCAATTTCAAATCTCCCATTCTTCAGCAAAATTTAAGAGAAACTAGTTTTTAATCAGCTAAATACCTTTTTAAACTCAAACACTACATTAGTAATGTTTCAGTCACAGCACATCACAGCACAGAGACTGCCCTGCCTTAAGTAGTGATGGGAATCAGATCAAATCTTGACAACAACAAGCCTTCAGTTGTGGTGCTACTTGACCTTAGTGCAGCTGTTGACACTGTGGACCATCAGACTCCTTTAAATAGATTAAGTGAGCATGTTGGCCTGTCTGGAATTGTTTGAAATTGGATTTACTGATATCTTTTCTAGAAGGAATTTTTTGTATCTAAAGGCGGCTGTTTCTCAAAATCACTAGGAGGTTGCCTGTGGGGTACCACAAGGATAAATGTTAGGACCGTTACTTTTTAATTTGTACATGCTAGCCCTGGACAGTGTCATCAGGAGGCACGGCATCTCTTTCGACAGCTATGCAGATGAGACTCAGCTCTATGTGGCTGTGTCTCCTGATAACATTAGGCTGACTGACTCACTTTTTAATTGAATTTTAGGTATTAAAGCCTGGATGTCACATAACTTTTAACAGCTAAACCAGGAAAAAGCAGAAGTAATGATCACTAGTTCAAAGGCTCAGAGAGAGAAACTGGCTTCCAAAGTAAACCAAATAGGCGTCAATACAAGCCAAGAAGCCAGACATCTTGGAGTGACTCAGATTAAAATTTTAAGGCAGATGTACGCTATGTCACAAAAACAGCAATTTATCATTTCAAAAACATTTCCAAAGTGAGATACTAATGCACGCTTTAGGCTAGACTGCTGTAACACTCTCACTTCTGGTCTCCTAAAGAACACAATAAATCAGCTACAATTAATTCAAAACGTAATGAGTGCTGCCTAAGACTAAAAGGAGAGCACACATTACACCTACTTTAAAGTCTTTACACTGGTTTCCTGTTAGTTCTCGTATTAATTTAAAAATTCTCCTTATTAGTTCATAAGGTACTACATGGCCTCGCACCAGACCACACTGCACAAATGCTTTTAATTTATGAGGCAGGAAGGCCCCTCAAATCCTCCGCCTCTTCCCTTTTAGCTGTTCCACAAAGCAGAACTAAAGCCATTTGGTGATGCTGCTTTCAGCCATTAAGCTCTGAGCCGTTGGAACAGCCTGCCGAGGGATCTGAGAGGAGCTGGAAATATTGATACTTTCCAATGTTAACTAAAAATCTGTTTAGTTTGGCTTTTATGTAATGTCTTATAATTTAAAAAAATAACAATCTCATATTTTTTTTGGTTTGTGGCTTATCTGAATTAATTTAGTTTTTATCATAGCCCTTTATTCTTCTACTTTATTTTATATTCATTTTATATACATTTTATTGTTGTTCTTGTTATTCTTATGTATATTTTATCACTTGAACAACACTTTAGATTGTATTTTGAGTCGTTTGAAAGGTGCTATATAAATATAGTTTAATTGGTTGATTGGTTGATTGATTGAAGGGAGCAAAACAGAAGGACAGAAATGTGTGTGTGTGTGTGTGTGTGTGTGTGTGTGTGTGTGTGTGTTTACATAATCTTAACCCTGGCAGGACATTCCTATAGCGGTATATGATGAATGACGTAACACGGAGGACTCAATCCCTAAAGTCACTCTATATCTTCTTCTCAACCTTTAATTTATGACAACTAAATGTAATGATGTGCTTGATTAATCCCTGAGAAGCTCAGGGGAGCTGGTTCATTATCTTTCTCAAGGACACTTCACCAGAGTGGATCCTCTGTGAACTGCTGCCACTGCTGCTGCCATGCCTGCCTCCTGAATAGAAAATAAACTGTGCATGACCTGGATCTGATCTCACCTTCCATGTTAAACATTGAACAACAATCAGGGCTGTGTCGGGTTGATGATAGAATGTTTACTCTTCATAAATCATTAACCTGTATTCATTTCTCAGCCAAATACCCAAAAGGAAACATTTTAAAGTTCCCATGCAGTCAAAATCAATGTTTAAGTGTTTAATTCTTATGTATTGCTCTATATCTCACCTATACACCAGTATCAAGGCCAACAATGGCAAAAAAAAAGTCATTTAACAGGCGTTTGAGAGTTTGTCACTTCCTGGAAAACGATAAATGGGTCGCATACTAACTTTGCATACATCTTTGTTTTTATGACACTGCCGTGGATGTATCAAAAGGACACCAGCAAAGCACACTAGGCCTCAAGGATTGCGATACAAAACATAACTTTTCAACTGACAGCTTTACTTGTTGCTAAAGTAACTGCTAACCTGCAGCCACACCTTCAGACCGGGGCCCTGAGCAGCCTCTGAGGGCAATGGATGCCAGTTACAGAACCGAGGTGGAGTTTTCCTGATGGATTTATACCTATAACTTGGTTGCTAAAGTTATCATGAACTAGTGCTAAGTTTACTACTAACTACTGTTAGCTAGCTGATGGTCCTATTTGCTGAGCCCCAGGGTGCCAGGAGTCAAACCTGCAAGAAAACAACCTGCTTGATGCCGTGTTGTTCCATTCCAGTCTGTTTCACTGGTAGCTTTTTTTCTTACAATACTTTTACTATAATATACTATACTATACTATACTATACTATACTAGTATACTAGTATATACACCGATCAGGAATAAGATCATGACCACCTGCCTAATATTGTGAAGGTTCCCCTTGTGCAGCCAAAACAGCTCTGACCTGTCAAGACATGGACTTAAGACCTCTGAGGGTGTCCTGTGGTGTCTGGCACCAGGGCGTTTTATAGTGGATCCTCTGGGTCCTGTATGTTGGGGGGTGGGGCCTCCATGGATCAGACCTGCTCAGCAAGTCTTACAGAGGCTCAATCAGATTGGGATCTGGGGAATTTGGAGGCCCGGTCAACACCTTGGGCCCTTTATTGTGTTCCTCGAGCTGTTCCTGAGCAGTGTTTGCGGTGACTCAGGGCACATTGTCCTGCTGGGGGCCCACTGCCATCGGGTAGTGTTGTTGTTGTGACGAGGGGGTGAACTCGGTCCACAACAGTGTTTGGATGGGTGGTTCGTGTCAAGTGGCATTAGCTAGTCTGTCACTGGTTCCCTTCCCTCTAAACTCTAAAGGGGCAGCCAGGTGAGAAATGAGACCGTAATAAATGAAAATACAGTCAGACCAGTTTTTCTCAGGCAAAGAAGCACACATTTGTTTGATATCTGATATTGTGAAAAATATCTCTTAGGAAGGCAAATATTGTGATTTTTGATTACATCTTATATCAGCCCAAGCCTACCGCAGACTGCTAGCTCAATGGCACGGGACGTAATACATATTTAGCACAATTGGTTGAGTCAATACCCGCGACACATGCCTCCCTAGCCGCCTGCTTTTACGTAAAACAAGTTATTATCCTGAAGCAAACAGCAACCCACTAGCTGCACAATTGGAATCTTTAGGCTTGATTCTAATAAGTCTGCTGCAAATCGAAGAGGTCAACCTGGGACCAAACACTTGCTGGCTTGATTCCTGCACACACTGCTGCCACATTCCAGCTGCAGGTTTGAAACCAGATCCAGGCCAGCTGCTGCGGTATGCGGTGTGTTCTCAACTGTGCCTCTGAGCAAGGCACTGTAGACATACAGTAACTGCTTGAGACAGCTATATTAAAAATGTGAAAAGACCTTTTACCCTGCTGTAACATGGCTCAAACACAGAGAGTGAGATCACTTCACCAAAGTATTCTGCGGGCATCGTCATACCCCGAGGACATTCCTGTGTGGCTGGGAGGCCGTGACAGAGCAGTCTGCTGGAAGGTGCAGTGGATTTTAACTCAACCAGACGGCACAAGTGAAAATTGGCAATTTCAACGTCCAAATCTGTCTGCCTCCAACTCCGCTAACTTTATTACTTGAAGTGTTTGGCAAGTGCAGCGGAGCGTTCACTGTCCAAGGACGATGTGGCTGTAAACTAGCGACGCTGCCACTCCGCGGATCTATTATTATGAGAGGTCACATGGACAGAGTGCATGTGGAAGGAAAAGCTGACCTCACTGGAGTCATACAAGGGGGTATATGAGGTTACCCATTGGACAGTAGGTGGGATCCATATGGCGGAAAGTTTGACTATGAGCAGGATAGAACAGAATAGAATAAAATAGAACAGAATATGACATTTAGCCTCACAGTCACTCAATATTACTCGTTAAACAGCTGCAGGAATCTGACGGGTCTGAAGCACATAAAGAGCTTCAGTGATCTTTTTCATGTCTGGTAACACATTGCTGTACTTTTCAAACACAAGTGAAGAGAATATGGACGAACGAGGTTTTTCAAATTCGGTATTTCTCCAAGTCCAAAATAACTATCGTATTTGCACCATCCTCCATTTTACCTGCTGCGGCTCACAATGGGATTTTAAACAAAGCCACACAAATGCAGACTCTAATGAGTGTAGTGTGTAGTACGTATCGTTTGTTTTATTGTATTGTATTGTATACTATGTAAGTAGACAGGCTCTATATGGTCTTGAAGAACAAAGTGTCCAGTAGCCTGAGCCCTTAGCCACTGATGTCATTTTCTAAGAGAGGGGTTGAACACTTCCTCTAAACGCTCAGCTTGCTCAGTTACTGCATGCGAGTGGGTGTGCATGTGTGTGTGTTTGTGTTTGTGTGTGTGTGTGTTTGTGTGTGTGTAAGACAGAATGAGAGCTGGCTCGATCTGCTGCTTGAATGAGTTTATGACTGTGTGGCTGTTGCTCCGGGTATATCTCAATACTCTCAATGTCACAGAGACATTTCAAAATAAAATACTGATCCAAAGCACATTCAAAGTGCACATATTTACATAAACTTTTCTGATTTAAAATGATCAAAATTTTAACTTAATATTCAAGTTTGTGGGCAATGTAAAGTGAATCTGAAATAACTGACAGAACTCATGATTAACACTGATTCAATAATAAATTAATTGATTAAAAACTAATCTGGATTCTTTTTCATATAACTTTATATTGTGTGTTGTGTGTTGTACTCGAGGCCAGTTCCCCTTCCTTCTGCAGCCGCACGTCTGCTTTTTTGTTCCAGCTGATTTACAGAGACAGCTGACGAGGGACTTTTAGCCCAAGCTCAGTCTCTCTCCCTCTCTCGCTCTCTCTCTCCCCTCTCTCTCTCTCACACACACACACACAGGACCTGCTCGTACACACCCCGATGGATTCAATTACAAACTGGAGCTTTTTATTCCAACACTTGGATAGAGCGGCAACCGCGGTGTAACCTCATTAAAAGTGTTAACGCTGGATTCTCTCGTGTTTTCTTTGGGCTTAACACTTCATCCACCTTGGTGTCGCGCTGCAGGATTGAATGAAACAAGAGAAATATTATTTTAATGTTTAAAACATAGACCTGTAGATGAATAACGATTATTGAGAGTAAAATAGCTGACCTACTGCCTGCAACTTGAATATAGTTGAGTATAGTACAGGTTTATTATTTCTAGTTCAAATGGTACATGAACATTATTTAAGTAGCTTGAGTTTGAGGGTGTAGAGTGAGGATGCAGTGCAGAAGGTGCTATTACCACTTGTAAAAGCCTTGTAACTGACATATAGTAACTGCGTAACTGCAAAGTGACACAACTGGAGTAGAGAAGCAACAATAAGGTGAATGATCAATTAGTCGATCAGCAGAAAAGCAATCAGCATCTGTTCTGGGAATGGAATGACCACAGGGTGTCCTCCAGAAAGGTTGCTGGGCCCAGTGGCGAGTATCTTTTAATGGCTGTTTACATGAAAACGTCCTCACTCGTCACCGTCGTCCTCCACACACCCCTGCTTGACCAGTTTGGGACACACCGGTCCGTTGTGAGTAATAATATCTCCTGGCATGATCTAGAGTGACTGTCCTGGCATCCAAATGGCTCATTCTCGGAGTTTGTCGTTTCCTGTCTGTCAGGCACACCTGTCTGTCTTCAGGGAAGCCGAACTTTCCCAGCTTCAGTTGCGGTCACACCCTGCCTGCACACCTGAGGGGAACGACTTCAAAGACGCACAGTGCTTCTGTCTGTGTGTGTGTGTGTGTTAGAGAGACTATAAGAACGAGAGCTGCTTCTACATATGCACACGTCTCTCCGAAGGTTAGTTTACATGAGAGCAGAAGGAGGGCAGCGAGGTGAGAGACTGTTATGTGATACCTGTTCACGCCCTGTAAATCACTCTAAGTACACCCGCAGGGAATCCTCCAACCTGTCACGCTGAGGTGTCACATCAGAAAATCTCCTAACAAGACACTCCTGTGTAAATGGTGAGAATTATTGGACCAAGTGCATACGCTAATTATAAAAGAAAGCTCAAACTTTATTCACATATTGCTCAAAGCTGCCCAAATATAACGTAATTAGATGTTCGTTTAATTGTAGGATATGTAATGTATGTATGTATGTATGTATGTATGTATGTATGTATATATGTATGTATGTATGTATGTATGTATGTATGTATGTATGTATGTATGTATGTAATGTAATGACCACATCATACACTGGTGCGTGTGTGTGTGTGTGTGAGGGGTACCCTGTCCAGCTGCCACTGCACTAATCTGACAGAGATGCTATCGGTGAAATTCCTAGCGGGCCATTCAGTCTATTTCACCGAGCCAAACAATCACAGCACTTTGTCAACACACACACACACACACACACACACACACACACACACACACACACACACACACACACACACACACACACACACACACACAACTTTTTTGTAAAGGTATTTGCCCATTAAACATCTCTTGGTTTCTGAAAAAGTTTGAACAGAATCTCTAATATAGCCAGACTGATGTAATGGCATGAGTGATATCAGTGACAGATTTGACTTTATCAGTTTCAAAAGTTCTGTATCAGGCTCAAACTTATGATAAGAAGGCTGGTTGTTGGTTTTAAATCTTTAAAAATAACTTGATATAGACTGAGTACTATTTAGAGCTATTAACAGCTAGAATAAATTAAACTACAGTACTTGAGCCCTGTTTACACAAAGGGAAAACACAGATATTTCCATGCGGTTTGGCCTCTCATTTACAAGAAACCCCCATTTTTATCACAGAAAACGATATATTTTAAAAACTCCGGGCAAAGTGGAGAATTTGGAAAACTCCGGTTATGTGCTGTCGTGTCAACTGGGAGAAACGGGGTTTTAGGTTCTCACGCTAATTGGGTTATGCGCCAGAAAATGCCTAACGTCACGTGAGCGTTGTTTTGGTTGTTTTGAAAGGAACAGGAAGTCGCTCGTGTTATTCGCTGTTGTTGTTTCTGAGGATTCTGATTGGCTTGCATGGCTTTATCCTTCTCCCTACACTGCCGCCCAGAGGTTTGGCAGAGTTATAATGACGCTCGACGGCGTATTTATGCGGGTTGATGTACAGGGTTCCCACTCTTTCCTTGAAATTATTTTCCAGGACAGCAAAAATGTCCTGGAAAAGTCCTGGAAAATAATTTCAGGGAGAGTGGGAACCCTGAAATAATTTTCCAGTAAAACTTAACCATTTCCAGGACATTTGTCCTTTTTTCTCATTTTCCATATGTTTTCCATGACTGGAAAATTGGTCAATCATTTTCCAGGTTTTCCAGGACGCGTGGGAACCCTGGATGTAAATGACAACTTTTTTGAAAACGATGTTGTGTGCACAATGTTATTTTTGAAGACGAGGGGGGGGGGAGATATTCGTTTCTCTAAATACCCTGCTAACGTGGCCTTAGTTTCATACGTTTCTCAACACTAAATGATACTACACGTAATTCAAACCACGCAATCTGATTGGTCAACTAAACCAATGCTCAGAACAGCATGGCAGCCGACCAAAAATATGTTTAGGACATAATTAAAATCCTTTTTCAATGAATCCCGACGTTTGGACTTTACAGCGTCACTAAAGTTAGTGACTGTAGTGCAGATATATTACAGTAGTTGTATGTAGATATATTACAGTGGTTACAACAGGACTTAGCTCGCTGGGTAGTTTTGATTTTATATGTGCGGTTTTTACTCAGTTTAGGAAATCCCACAATCCAAAGCATTAAAATTAGCTCAAGGCTGACTCAGCAGGGACTAGAAGTCATCTCTGTTGCTACATCGCTGCTCAGGGTCGGCCCACTTGCTGGCTTATCAAACTAGGTTTCATTACATAGAAGTTTAATGAGGCGACATGTTTTCCAGTTATTAGTCAGACCCCATGTATTTCCACAGTAATGGAGAAAACACTTGCAAAAAGGTTAATTTTGTTTTATTTCAAGAGCTCACTGCCCAACAACATGTGTGCACTCTGATTATATCCTCTGTTTTGTTGGTAAGCCCTGTATACTCCAATATCATGTGCAATATTGTTTGATTTCATTCTGAAGTAGAAGAGAAGAGCAGTTCATCTTTTAAACTTGAGGTATTTTGTTCCATACATCCTCATATTCTGTCCCAGCGTAGTGACATCACATCTCAGCCTTCGGCATGTTCACAGCATTTCTGTTTACGGAGAGCTGTAAAAACCTGCGAGACAAAAATGTGGAACTGCTTCCAGCCAGTCAAGCATTGCCGTAAGGAACTGTAAAAGAAATGCTACTCAATATTCTAACGTATCTTTTGAATTCGGCTTCTGGCAGAATATCGTGTGATAAGCTTGTGGAAGACAAAAGCATTATTTCCTTTTATATTTCATTTGAAAAATGCAGATCACAGTTTTACAACTATAAGCAAATAATAAATAGCAAATATCCAGAGATCACTACGATTCAGCACAGAGTGCCACACCTTTAATGTTGGATTGCTTCCTGATAAAAGAGTAAAACAGCACGCCTCGATACAAACTCACACACTTCTTTGCTTTCACATTTTGACATTTTAGCTCACAACTGAGGCAATTAGTGACTGGGCATGGAAACACACTGAACCTGCTTCTCTCTCTCTCTCTCTCCCTCCCTCTCTCTCTCTCTCTCTCACTCACACACTCACACACACACACACACACACACACAGTTGTTTTTCAGAAACTGCTCGTAGCGATGGGACATTGGTGTCGAGGACGAGAGGCCAAGAATGAAACAGAGACAGTCCCATGGGCCTCTGGGGGGGGAGTGGCCGGAAGTCACAGTAAGGCGTGTATGTGTGTGTGTGTGTGTGTGTGTGTGTGTGCGTGTGTGTAAGGGGGGTGTGGTAATTAGTCTCAGAAGGTGTGCAGGTGCAGTTAGTGATCCTCAATCGCCTGCTACGTGTGTGTCTGCAGCACCTGTGAATGTTAAACAGGTGCAGTTGCAGAGTGAAGAACAGAACAGCTCTTTTCTGATGTAGAAACTTCACTTGTATTTTAAATGCAGGAAACAGTGTCCAATTTTAGCCCCAGAGTTGTAGTTCCTGCTCTCAAAAAGTCCCTGAAACGACTGTCCAATAACACAACACTTGTTATTTTGTCAAGGAAAACTATGATTAACAGTTTCATCAAAAGACTAAAAAACAACATTAAATCTGGTGCCGAAACGCAGGATAGAGGAGCAAAACGAATTCAGACTTAATAAACACTTGGTAACACAACCAAAACCAGTATTATTCCTACACACCAGGGAATTAAACAGATGACACACATGCCGATGGACACAAAAAGACAAGGGTCACACACACATAAATACGCAATGGAAAACATGTTCTCAGTGAACTGTGCTCTCAGATATTTGCCTGAACAAACACACCTACAGAGGAAAATGTGGCAGTTGAGTAACTGATAAAACATTCATGTGTCATAAAAGGGGTCAGAAGAGAGAGGACACACACATTTTTAAAACCTTGTTACATAAAAATGGATGGCAGCCCGGCAAAAGTGTGTGATGTTTTAAGAGCAGAAATGATGCTCTCAGGGATAATTAAACAGGAAATTTAACAGAGGTCAAACAGGCTTTCATTTGCAATGGGGGCACCCCTTATAATTTGTTTCTTACTTTGAGCCAATTTAGACCATGTGTTAAGTAATTTAGAGCCCTTATAATGCTGTGTATGCATGGAACCGTACTCAAAGGCTATATTGTCAAATATACTTATGCTGTCAATATAATTTGGTTTAATAATTATAGAAAAAATAATGTGTTAGAAAAACAACACAGATGAATCACCTCCTTTTTAACATAAGAATGTCCATTTATTAATTGATCGCATCTACCAAAATACATTTGCACTGAAATATTTTTAAATGGTTACAGCAGACATTGGCATATGCGATTAATCGCAATTAGCACAAAGCTTCTACTTAAAGGGATATTCCGGTGTAAGTTTAATCCATGGTCTAACACACCTTGACACCGAGTAAGACTCCCCCTCGAGAGGTCAAGTTAGCTGACCGCTAGCTTAGCTAGTTTTAGCAACCTCAGAAAAGACCGCACGAAAACAATACACTGCCGCTTACGCCTCCAATTAGAAACCGCCATCAAAAAGCCACAATTAATGGTCAGAACAGCACCAAACTTCAGCAACAGTACACAGTACATGTACTGTTGCTGAAGTTTGGTTGAGGTTGCTAAAACTAGCTAAGCTAGCGGTCAGCAAACTTCACCTCTCGAGGGGGAGTCTTACTCGGTGTCAAGGTGTGTTAGACCATGGATTAAATTTACACCGGAATATCTCTTTAATTAGTTTAATTTTTTCAATTGCTTGACAGCCCTACTATTCACACCACACTGCAGTGCTTACATTGCCCCAACTGCTGTTCTTAACTCACAGTAAACGAGCCTTGTTATGATAATCTTTTAAGAAAAATCTTAAATGTCATGCCCTCAATGTTTTTTTCAAGGTATTGTTTCAAAATTAGAAACTCCAGTAACACGACAACGCTGCTTTAAGATATACACAATCTTTTGTCACAGTTTCAAATGGTTGGGGTTGTTTTCGCCATTGGCCGGCTGAGGTCCAATGGAGATAGCCCTTTTTTTAAACACGAAGATCCTTTTTGTAACCAGAAACAAAAGTCTAATTCAAGGAGAAGCCTCACTCTGAAATCTTGCAAGAGGTGAGTTGTCACAGTTGTTTCCTCATCTTGATTTTCAAAATCAGTATAATATTCAGCCATGACATCTGAGATTAATTCATGCTGGCCGTTCCTTCAGGTAAACTCCAGACTCCAACACTATATCACATTTCCTTCCTGCAACAACTCACCTCTTGCAAGATTTCAGAGCTACCTGTGTGTTTTGACGCAAAAAGGAGCCTTCTATTTAATATAAAGGTTTGTCTCCGGAGGAATTATTCCCATAATGTTGTCACACATTAAAAATACCAGCCTCAGCCTGTTAGTAGTAAAAACAATATTTTTTATTGGACGGAATTTGGACAGACGTAGTTCCTCCACAGGATCACATTTCAGACATTGAAGCCATGTCGCGGCTGCAAGCTGAGACAGTGCACTGGACGACTCCCGAAACTTTTAGTAAGTACTAATTATGTACACAACAAAACATCTAAATTTAGGTTTAAAAATATCAGAATCTCCCGTTGAATATTTCTGACTGAATGTCCAATGCAGCGTTTAAACGGGATGCTAATAAGGTAGCAGCACCTTGGTCGATGATATACATATATTAGAGTTGGTCTAAGATACTTAAAGGTCAAAATAGGAAGGAACTAATGTGGTCATTATGTGGTCATCTCCGGCTGGGCAGCTACATAACAACACACACACAAACACTTTGACAAATTGAAACATCGAATTTCACTTTGCCATCAATCCTGTCCTCCGGATGCAACACCATCAGATGATGCGGATGTGACTTGGACCAAAATAGTGTGATGACGCACCACAGCCCTGGCAGTGTGTGTGTGTGTGCTCATACACTAGCTATATATGACATTTGCTTTATACATCCATACATGTATGTTGGACAGAGAATGATGTAAAATGTCATCATTCGTATGTAGATACCAGAAATAGTTGTGTAGAAAGTGCTGACAGGTTGTTCGGATGCTTTTACAACAGAGTGAGTGCACTTATGTGTGTAAGATTATTATGTAATAAAGCTCTTATGCAAGATATCCGACATAAAGTACATAATGAATCATATGCCATATGTAGATGAATAATGCAGGGGCCTTGTCGGTCTGTAAGGGCTTTCCCATGTAACTGGCAAAAGCACTGAAATGTTTGCTGTCATTAAATCTGTGTGTGTGTATGTGTGTGTGTGTATGTGTGTGTTTGTGAGTGAGTGAGTGAGTGAGTGAGTGAGTGTGAGAGAGAGAGAAAAGTACACAGAGCTCTGCTTTCCTAATCATTGCTGATGTAAAACCATGAGGGCTTCAAAACCTGTCAACTCGCCAACAGCAGAGGAGAGGAGGAGAGGAGAGGAGAATAAAGGATGGCTGTATTGATCCTCTAGCGGGAGGGGAGGGGGGCTTGACAGGGAGAGAAGCGAGGCATGGGTAAGGACGTATGAGAACGATGGAGCATTTACACAGACAGGGTCAACAACTACATGGTATTTTTGTGTGATACTACAAAGAAATGTAAAGATACTAGGTTTGGGTACCGTTCACATTTGAACTGACACCGGTTCTGATATCAGTGCATGGAATTCAGTACCAGTACCCAACGGTACCATTTTCGGTACTTTACTCTCTCTGTAATAACTAAAAAAAAGTCATATTTCATGTGCACAACAATGCACATCACATGTCAGTCAGTAGTTCTAAGTTTTATATCAGCAGCATCATGAGCATCTTACTGTACCGTGTATAAATCTGTAAATAAAAGACTTTTTGAAGCAATTTGCTACATTTAGGTGGCTGTATTTTAAACTGACTGGGAATTTTGAGTTTGAGTTTTGACCCCTTTAGCTGGCTGTAGCAGCTCAGTGTCAGTGCTACAGCAGCAGATGGAGCTTCTTATGTAAAGCCAGCAGTTATAATTTAGTTTCTGAAGCACTGGGATACTGTATATTCTTGTTAATATGAGCGCACATATTGTTTATGTTAAATTTGTGAATTAAAACATATAATTTGTAAATATACTTACTAGCGATGCTAACCTCCATTAGCGCGTTAACAGGATTTTAAATTATGTGTTAGGCAGTTAGAAGGTTGAGTGCTTGTTTAAAAAAATTGTTTCAGAAAACAAAAAAAGAAAGCATGCTAAAATGTTTCCTTGTATACAGTACGCCGTTCACATACTGAGGTTTTCAGACATACTAACAAACAAACTTTTTATTAAACTAAACAGCATGTTGGTAAGCAATACAGTCGGTGGCTGAGTTTTGGAGAAGCGTCTCCCTTTGTGTCTCTCTCTATAACATTACTGTAAAGATGCGCACTCATGTACAGAAATTTGGCCCTGATTGATTTAATGTGAATTGCTACTCAGCGTAATTCGGTCAGTACTCTTAAGAGTACAGAGTCTGGTACTCAACCATAAAAGATACACTTTGGAAAGTGTGAAGTAGCCAGTAGGGGAAAGTATTTTTGGTACTTCCATGGGAAAGGATTTGTTGGGTCAAAAGATACAAGCTTAGCGTGAGGAATTGGTTAATTTGATTGAGCAGCAATCTTTAGTTGGTTGTTTGGATGTTGGAACTGTCTGGATGAAAAACTTTCGATTGCAAACCTTAGCTGAGTGAAAAAACAGGGTGCTATTCTGCAGAGTTTTAACCATCATACGTGAAGTTCACCATAATATGTAAGATCCGGGGAATTTTCATACCTGGGAAGTCAAGCTTTTTTGGCTTCAAAGCCCCACCGAGAAGCTTTCATAGGAATGAATGGGGCTCCACCTCCAACACTGTGTCCAGATTTAACGTAACATCCTTGGTCGGACCCTCAAATTGAAGCATGTGTTTCCTGTTTTGTGTGATCTCCACATAGTCGGATAGACTCTCAAGCTTCAAGATGCACGATTTTCAGTTATTCAATTCTTTTTTTTGTTCTGTTCAATATTACAAAGATACTGTACAAACTGCAACATTACTCTTGAACACCAATGCAGTTCAGGTTTATCATTGCTCTGCTCTGAGTTCACTCACTACCCACATTGAACCTGTGACATCACATCCTTCATAGGGCTGAAACTTGGGCAATACTTTCAATTCTTCCTCTTTTGAGGATGTTTACTCCTATAATTTAGTTCCAATTCTCATCTTTTGCAGAATGTCCCCATACAATAATAATAATGTAGTGTGTATGTTCTCTCATGTCACACTAGTTGACTGTTATGTCGCAGCAATGTAGACAAGGGAAGGGTGGAGTAAGAGATGCATGAAGAGAGAAAGTGACAACATACAGTACGTGTTAAATGGAAACAAAAGGAAAGAGAAATATATTGGAGCTTAGTATCTAAGCTGATATTGCTCATTTGACAAGGCAGCTGTGTGTGTAATTATATTAATGAGAAGACAGATGTTCATTTTATACAAAAACTGCAAATGTGGCTACATCTGTATGTTGTGGAGGAGCCAGTGGGCTCCAACAACCGCTGTGTCTTTGATGTTTGGCTCCATTCACAGAGCTCCACTTTAGGTAATGTTAATATGTGCCCTGTGTGTGTGTGTGTGTGTGTGTGTGTGTGTGTGTGTGTGTGTGTGTGTGTGTGTGTGTGTGTTTGTCCTGCTGCTCTCACATCAACACAGTGCCTTGATGGAGCTCACAGTGGGCCTGTTTGAGGGCTAAGTGAAAGGACTAGTGTTTGACCGTGTGTGTGTGTGTGTGTGTGTGTGTGTGTGTGTGCGACAGAGCTGTCTACTGGGCCTAACAGAATTAAACAGGATTCTCGGGACATGTTTGCATAATTCGGCGCTTGCTGCGGCCCATTAGCGTGCACGTTAATGAGCGGAGAGACAGACAGGTAGTGATGTCCACAGCCTCCATCAGGTCCCGCTTAATCTCTTGTCCTCCTTTGCCTCCCTTTGGAAACGACACATTTATGACTGAATGAATTCCCTGTATGTCCCCGTGGTCTCGCCTACACACCCTCTGAAACACACACACACACACACACACACACACACACACACACACGCACACGTACACACAGTATTTCTTTGTGAACTATGCTCTATTGTTGCAGAGCGAGGCTGAACACATCGCTATGGAATGCGAAGCAGCGTGGACCCACACTCAAAGACAGACAGACACACAGAGGTCAAACTTTAATCCCAAAACAAACCCGGTCACACACAGGTAGTGGGCACACACTCATCCAGGGCTATGACATGTCAGAGGGTATTCTCTAGCGTGTGTGTGTGTATACACAGCTCGCTCTGCTGGATCGGTGGATTCTATAAGACAACACAAGTCCTCCTCTGCCTGTGACTCACAGACTTCACCATGAACTTTAAATGCCTCACGTTCCTAATTGTGGCTCACAGCAATATGGGTTCCTTTCCATTTGTCACAAGTCACATCGCCATTCCTACTTATAATACTATAAAAATATAGGTTAACAATAAATATCAAAATGACAGCTAACAGTATGAACCGATGATGGAAAAGGTTCAAAACATACAGATGCTAACAAACAAGCTAAGAGAATATTCAAATTGGATAAACAACAAATTGTGCCCTGGTACTTGTTAATATGGGTTTGAAGATTCATTCTTAAAGCAGGAGAGCCACGGTCTCCCCAGGAGAGTGATTCTGCCTAAGCTTCAAGGAAAATCAACAGGTCATCCAATATATTTCTCTCTTTTATTTAACAGAAGAAGACAAACTTGAGCCAACCTGGGCGCCTACAGGTTAAGGTACTGACCACAAACCGCAAGGTCTTTGTTGCAAAGCATCTCCTTAGCAAGATTTTTATTCAAAGCTATTATTTCCAAAGTCAGTGAAACGTAGTCCTCATGCATTATCTGCTAAAAGAATAGGTGATGAATATTATTAATCACACCAGGAAGTTCATGCTAATCACGGGTTCTGGACAGTTTCAGTCATCTGCTGAATATGTTGATCTGCATAGAAACAAGTTGGAAACTGTATACCCAGCTCTGTAGATAAAGGGAGAGATTCATGAACATCTATGATACACGTTTTGTTTCACATAAAGGCTAAAGGTTGTGTTGTCATCATACTGTACAGCACTGCACATCCTGACTCAGACAGAGAACTCTAATCACACCAAGTGATGCTTCACCACTGAAACCCCAGTTTAACATGGTGAAGTTGATACGGCTCGGTGCTCAGGGGAGCCCTCCACCAAACGTTTAGAGGAACAAAACTTAGCAAGCAACTGCAACTGTCAAAGAAACAGCACACATTGGCATATTCACAGTGTTGGAAAATGTGCTGACTTGCTCACACATGTAACCTCAATTTCAACCACGCAGCTGGCACTGAAGAAAAAGTTATCATTATATAAAAGTTACTCTGCTGTAAACGTGGTCATATGTTAAGAAAAGGTATGGTCGCTTTTCTACTGCAGGAATATTCCTCAAGGACTGGGAACTTTTGGAGGAATTAAGTCAGATCATTTCCACCTCAGGGAACTCTAAAGTAAGTTTCAGGAAAATATTTAGTGCCCGAGATGTTCCTGCTCAGAGGGTACTACTTTCTAAACATACAGGTGGGCCTTACTGATGGGTCGAGTACTCGTAGCAGTTTATTTCAGCCACATGACAATTGACACAAGACCTGTTGGTATCTCTGTATTTTTACATCCATTGTTGTCTCAGTTGTTGTTTCTTATCTAAACTGTCTGTGTCAGTCAAACTACTCTCCTATGGCTGTCCTTTCCTTTGTATTTTGTCTATTTGATGACATAAGAGATGGGTCCCTCTAGCTGGTTCTTTGAATCTGGCTTGAAGATAGAATTAAACCATCCCTGTTATAACCCCTGAGTAAAAAACACTCAACAACCAAAATGTATTTCCACCTTTAAGCTATTGAAAGCTCTGAAACCCTTAATGAGCTATGAAGGTAAAAGGATTTTTAATTAAATATCTAGTTAGTCTTGCCAGACAATTTTCTCACATTCTCTGACTTTCCTTGTCCAAAACACACCTCCTAACCCTCCATCCACATGTCAATCCACCCTTGCAACATCCAGCTCACCCTGCTGTATAATTCCCAGCAGGGCTGATTGGCAGCAGTAAAGCCTGCCTGCTGACACACTGGTCCAGCTGCTACTGTTGAGAGGGGGGGATTACAGCGGCCGGTTCATGCTGTACCATCCCATTCTTCCTCTCCGCTCTCTATCCCTCCATCATTTTATTCATTCAATCTGCCGTTGTCACGCAATCTTAGACTTTACCCATCCCGCGCCACACACACTACTCATCTGTGTACGTGGTCACACACACTGACACACACGGTAAAATCTGTGTCTGTTTGGCTGCCATTGGTATACAGCAATATGAAATCACCAATGGTGTTATTGTTGGTCGTTGAAAGAGAAAATCATATCATTTTATGTCATCGATTCCTTAATTTAATTTTTTTTTTTAAAAACTTAGTCAAATTGTTTGTCAAAGAATGTGCCAGTCATTTGCTTACTTTGTACACTGACACAGTTACAACTCATTTACAGTCTGCAGTCACTCTTCAGACAGACAGAGGACATTGTGTAAAGTCGGTTACAGTTGACCCTGATTTACTAAAATCATTTGGGGATTACTCAACTCCACATTTTGCAGCTATTGTTGTGCTGATGGTTACTTCAACATGCTGCTCATTTCACACCCTGTTACACTGAATATAAAACATGTTAAAACATGCTCAAAATCACTACGCATACATTTAATTTCAGACATTCAATCAATCCATGGTGATAAGTCCAACAGAGTTGCAGTTTAGAGGGCATAATGACTGCTCTTTGGTCATCCGAGCATTTATAATGCAGCATTTCCAGTGTTTACCACACATTCATTTATTTGTGGCAGTCCGCCACAATACCAACATTGGCCACCACATATTGATTTTTTCTATTTTTTGGAGCAGCGCGTCCTGTTATCGCACCCGTCAGTGAATAGCATGATGTTGTAAACTCTGATACAGTGGATGGCGGTGTGGCTTTTACTCCGGCAAAACCAACGAAGAAGAGGAGGACTATTTAACACAGTTGGCTTGACCGAAACTCCCTCTGCAAAGAAGACGGCTGGCCTCATTTTCAAGATCAAGCCGCCACAAAGAGC
The DNA here is from genome assembly GCA_039737535.1 of Lagodon rhomboides. Taxonomy (NCBI): domain Eukaryota; kingdom Metazoa; phylum Chordata; class Actinopteri; order Spariformes; family Sparidae; genus Lagodon; species Lagodon rhomboides. The sequence continues at coordinate 5,602,132 of CM077803.1, read as the reverse complement.
GTCAGGCCTTGAAGCCACTTTTGTCGTGGCCAATTACATCGTCACGTGATGCACTGGGACTTTTTCCCAAAAGCTAACATTGTGAAAGATGTGGTAATAAAAGCCTCAATGCCCTTGCGTATGACTTGTTTTACTGTCAGAATTTGGTCCAATATAATTTGGAGAGTCTGGAAGAGCCGCCCGATTACATTTTATCCCCATCCAACCTAGCTCGGCGCTTAACAGGAAGATAACCAACTCTCGAATGCGCATGCTCTATGGCACCCCAGCTGGACAGCCACCGCCACAGTCTGATTCTGTGGGAATTATGGTTTCACAGCAAGTTCAAATAATTTCAAAGGAATATCCATATATTGGAAGGGAAAGCAGCCACTCCACAGCACCGTAACAAATGCTGCTTTGCCAAAACCAAGTTGTTCTAGCATGGTGTGCATGGAGAGGCGGCCCTCCCTGCAGTCACTCTGCCTGTCCATTCTGCGTAGCCCAGAGACACAGCTGTGAGCCAAATGGGTCGATGTGTTTAAAGGGTAAAGTACAGCTGGCAAATCGCTCACAACCGCCTTTGACGCGGACACATCAACGAGCTAAATGCTCACTACAGCATCGGCCGCTCTGTGCAGGGCCCACATTCAACCATAAAGCGTCAAAAAGAGAGGAAGCTACAACAAGTCCGATAAACCATTCATTATTTTGGTCATTAATCATACAAATATCTTGGGATGGTTTTGGCTCAAATGTAAGGATTTGCTGCTTTTCTCCTAGTTGGAAAAAACTTGAATTTGAAGACATCACTGTGTGCTGTGAAACTGGGATGGACACAGACAAATCAATTAATTGATTTTTCAGAAAAGAATCATTAGTTGCAGCCCAAATTGCTTTGCACTCCCATAGCAGCATCAGTGCACTGCATTTAATGGCTGCTTTATTGACTTAACACGAAATCTACAAGCAATTAATAATTCACTGAAACAAGAAGATGAATCTGGAATGAAAAGGAGAGCAACATTTTTCTCTCTGATGAAATGTTTGTTGGGTTTCATACAGCATAGAAATAATGTGTTTGCAAAAATTCACTGGATTGTGACTTGACAAAAAGTGATTCTTAACAAGCCCAGATAACATTTAAAGACAATGAATCATTTGAGGAGAGGCACACACTGCTGACAAGAGCCATTTGGGCTGGGGACAGAACTGAACAACAGGCCAAAGCCCGACCTTCCTTCTGATCATATGCAAAACACCACGCTCATCTGCCAACAGACTTGGCTTTCACAACATAAATACGCCTTGATGATTCAGTCAGCGACACTTCTGACAACTGCGGAGAAAAGACAAAGGGTGCTACACTGAGGCTTAACTGATGCTTTGGTTCAAAACAGCTTATTCACAGCCAATTGGGTTCAATCGATTTAATGCTCTGCAACACAGTCATCAATGAATCACCACATTTTACGGCCACATTGATTTTACAGTAAACAACATAAAATGTTTCACAGATCCTCTGCAGGGTCAATACTGATGGAAGGCATTACCAGCAGTGCTGGGGGCTATAGCACATGTCTTCATGGGTCAAGCTCTCACTTATTACATGGCAGTCAACCTATCCTATATAATGAATAGGCTTTGACCACAGTGAGAACATATGTTATAGGGTTCGGCGATTGCCATAAGGCAGGAGTTGCTTATTAGCACCCCAATGTACCTATACAACAATGGTAGAGGACTCAGTAATCAATGATTGTCAGCTATCTGCAATGGACAATGCTATCATCCATTGACCCAACCCTAATATGTGATCATCTCTCTAACAGGACTGGACTGGGAGACATGGCTGAGTACACAAATGTCGTCATTTAATAAGATAATGAAAATAAAATTTAACATTTCCAACAGCATAATCAGAGAAGGCTACATTTCACAACAAGCACTGCCATTTCACACGGTGACTGTCCAGTAAACAGTAAAGTGCCTGACCAATATATCAGTTGGCTGATATTATTGGCCGATATTGGCTTATCACAGATATATGAGTATAGGCATATTGTATATGTTGTTTGATATGGGCCCATATGACATAAACATATTTTTTTTGAGACTACAATACAAAAAAAAGTCACTTGGGGTAATTTAGAATTGTTAAATTCTCAGTGAAGTGTATTTGTTCAGTGCCCTGATGTCATTTTAGACAATTAAATCTATTGTTAACCTGTAAAATATCCTGCCTTCATTACATGTCTTTGTCACAAGTGCTTGATAACCACATTTGAGGGATCACTGAAAAACCTTTGTCTATATCCGCTTACGTACTGGTATCAGAATTTTTTATTCCCCCATATCAGTATTGACTTTGGGTTTTGAAAAGTCTGGTGGAAAAATATGAATATCTTTGAGGAGAGTCTGACAGTGTTTCAACCACTCTGAACCATTTTTGACCTTGTCCATCACGGCTACCGGCTTTTCGCCCTGCTTTTGTAAGTGAAGCAATGTATTGGGTTTGTGGAGGCAGCATCATTATGTAAGGATAATAAAGTAGTTCCTGTCCCAGACTGAACTACCCTCAGCAGCAGCTTTGTTTGGCAGCACAGGAGCAAATGGATGATGGATTTCCTCTGCTTCCTGATTCCTAGACAGAGGTTGGGATGGAGCAGCCTCATGACCTTGAAGAGAGTATCCTGCTACAGTCAGGATGACCCTGACTGTGGAGCACAGATCAGTTTTCCTGCAACACAGCGCAAACCATGACCTGATAACTCCCAAATTAGTTTCAACCGACAAGGTCACATAATTGCAAAATGGATATTCTTTGACATATTCTAGGATGAACTATGTCATGGTTAGTAGACATTAGGAACCACAGCAGATTATATGCAGTTGAAGTATCTGGTGCAGAGCAAGAAGCCACGGAGTCAATGACTCAGTTCCAGTCAATTGACATTCCACAGGCTGAGAGGAATTCGGGATCTCTACGACTGAGTAACTCTTGGAACCTGACTGTTCACTTAAATACTTCCTCCCTTCCTTCCTCCCAAGCTTCCTTCCCTCCCCTCCTACTATTATCATTGTTTCCTTACTCACCCTTTCCTTCCATTCTTTCTCCCTCCTTATGTCTCCTTTAACTCATGTATGTTTATTCTAATTTTTCTAACAAATTTCCTTCTATTCCTATGCTGCAAAAGATTTCAATCAAAATCAATTATCCTTGTGTGTTAACATAAGACTTGATTTTTCAATCACACTGATTCAAATGTGGAGACTGAGCAATAGTTTAATTGAGATATTAGGTTAACTTATTTAATTTGTCAAATTTCATAATTCAATAAATCCTGTCTTCCAATTCAGTGCATCTGTAACCTAATAGTTATTTTTGTGGTAGAAATATCGGTATCGGTACTCGGTATCGGCAAGTACACAAATTAAAATACTCGCACTTGGTTTGAAAAAAATGGTATCGGTGCAACCCTAGTTGGTACACAGTTCAATACAGTGAATACCACTATTCGACAACTGTTCTAATCCTTATTATGGCCAGATCAACTCAGCTAAGTAAAGAGAAACGACAGTCCATCATTACTTTAAGACATGAAGGTTAGTCAATCCGGAAAATATCAAGAACTTTGAATGTATCCTCAAGTGCCGTCGCAAAAGCCATCAAACAAATGATGAAAATGGTTCTCATGAGTACCACCCAAGGAGGGTGGATACATTCATTAGAGTTATCAGACTCAGAAACCGCAAATTAACAGCAACTCAGATTAGAGTTGCATTCTGAAGCGACACGCCATCCCATCTGGTTTGCGCTTATTGGGAAAATATTTTTTTTTTCAACAGGACAATGACCCCAAACACACCTACAGGCTTTGTAATGGCAATCTGACCAAGAAGGAGAGTGATGGAGTGCTGTGTCAGATGACCTGGTCTCCACAATCACTCAACCTACATCCAACCGAGTTGATTTGGGATGAGTTGGACCACAGAGTGAAGGCAAAGCAGCCAACAATGTCCAAAGTGGAAAACAGTCCAGTACAGAAACTTAATCTTTGGTCTCACTTTTGCCTATATTTGAACTTCAAATTAGAATTTCTAATTTGATTTGGACAGTTTCATATGACTACTTTTAAGTACTGTTTCAAAATATATTTTACATGTTTGTATTCCTTCTTACTGGCTCATATGTGACACAGGTCCAATCCCAATCCACCCCTCTGCTTTGAGCGTTCACACCTAGTGGTAGGGTCCTGATTCTTGTTGGGATAGAAGGGTAGGGTGAAGTTTTAGGGCTACATCATCTTCCAAATATAGATTTTTCAGAGGCACACTTCACACTGAGGGTTATGAGAACACTATGTTGGTTCAATGTATTATGGTCCTTTTTCTTTATAACAAGCATAAAACAAAACATTTTAATTGATGATATGATTGGTAGTTTGAGGTTGTGAACAAATTACAAGCATCCATGCTTTTCTATCTCCATCGGATAAATGACAAATGGCATTGTAATATCGTCAGTATTGCCACAGTTACACAAGAGAAATCAATGCAGCTGACGATGGCATTTTGGAAATGCACAGTCACGTCTGTTAACCTAAAGGCCATTGACAACAACTGGTGATGTACGAGGGTCTTGAAGAGTTGTCTCATTTCAGAGGGGCAGATTTCTACCACTACCCCGTAACTCTGTTCTGGGGGGCAAGGGGGCACTCGCCATCTCTTTACTTAAATTTAACACAAATGAATGATAATTTGAACAGAACATACAGTATCTGTATTAGACCTGAACTAGCCACTGTAGTTCAAGGATGTGTATGGTTGCTATGGTTTCTATACAGATGTTTTAGTAGTGAGTCCACACAAAAGTCAGCAGGAAACATCTGAGAATTAAAATGTGGACTAGTAAATTCAAATATTGAACAATCCTTAGACACACAATCACCATTTCCGATGCAAGTCCAATATGGCTGCCTGTTCACTAATATTTATACATGCTTTAAGAAATGTTTTTACATGCAAATGTCCAACTGAAGCAAACTTTACCAATTGAAAAAGACAGACGTTTCAAAGCAGAGTGCTGTATTTTCGTTCACCTCTGGTTTCTATGGGCAACCAAATGACCGACCATCCCGCCAACTCTACAATTACTCTCCCTAAACAAAGCCTTCTTTTCAAGGTTAATGTCTGACATTAGACTTTGGCAAACATGCTCACAGATCATTTATTTGTCCTGGAGTTGGGTAGGTTTGTAATGCAGCTGGCCGCGAGTGCCAAATATATGTTCAGTTTTACTGAATGTCATGCAAAATCGGTGAGAATAAAGAGAGTTTTACTTTAGTTCTGCTGAACTGGCTGCAGAATTCAGCAGCAGGCTATTGTTATGTCTGATTTCACCTTTGCAGAGTTTTTCCCAGAACCCGAAACTATGCACGACTATAAAACAACTGAGAGTGGTATTTAATACTGGCAAGAAGCTGCTGATCATTGAAAAAGGCCTGCTCATGCACTGGGAAAGGTTCAGCACACTGAGACAGTTGGACTGTAGCAGAATGTGAAGATTTAGGCTGGTGTATTTATAAAACACTTAGGGATAAAACAGATGTTCCTCTTTTTTTCCATCACTGGAAATACTTGTTCTTAGTGCCATCAGTCCTGCTGTGGTATTTCTATAAAATGGTTGCAGTAAATGCTTTTCAAGGTACTTTTGCTACTTCTAATTTTGCATCGTATGTTACACAGCTGCCTCCACCAGAGCTGATATATGTATCCTTCAAAATAAGAGCCTCTGGTACAAGGAATAGAAATGTTTGTGGACACATCCAGGGCTGTATCTGTGCTTCTCTGCTGCTTAAAGAAGCATTTTCTCTATACAGACAGCAGGGTAGCTCAGAGAGATCCAGCCATGGACAAACAAGAATTTCAGGTGGGGTTTGACCTCTTGACAAAAAAGCATGTTTCCCCACTCTTTCATTTCTGCATATTGTACAACTCTACACAGAGATACTGTAACTGTTCTCTTTATCAGCTCTGAGGACAGGTGGTGTGAGAGGGAGCGACCGCTGTGACCTATTTGATAACTGTCAACCCCTCAGGCCTAATACCTGATCACTTTGGCGGGCTTATGGCAAAGCAACTGGACATTTTAGGGATGTGATTGGATCAGGTCCATAATGAATTCAGGGCCTTAGATCAGTCCCACCTCTTATTTCCTACTCAGTAATCTGGCTGGGGAAGGATTGAGAGTAATCTGGATAGAAGGAGGGAGGGAGGAAGGGAGGGAGGGAGAGGGACAATCCTGTCTGCTGTGATTCCTCTTTTATCATCAGTGGCAAAATGCACTATAATGTACCAGAGCAGGTGGGAACAGTTAGTTTTGACAGTTCATCATATTGAACATCAGGTACATGAGTGTTTTCCAGAACTTCTAAGCCCATCACAACCTCTTCATTAACAACACATCAGCTATGATTGACTTGGCTCAGTTGTAATGACCAAGCTAACACCATCATTACTGAGTCATTACAACTGAAGAGACTCCATGCGCTAATAAAGACGAGACTAGACCAGATGCAGCTGAAAGCTCGAAATAAGCAAATAATTGACCCTGAGTGTGGAATCTTTGAGGGGTCAAACTATTGTTTCAAAGGTCAAGAATGACCTTCAAGCCTCATCATTCAATATTTAAAATGTGATTTTGCAAACATTTAACATGGCATGGAGAAATTCCTTTTAAATCTTACAATCAAGATCTCATATGGGTGAGAATCACAGAGCAACTCACAACACATTCCCCACGATACAGCACTTCTGTGATAACTGATTTATTACAAGACAATTACAATATTTCAAAACATCTGTCCATGTCTGTCACCATTCCAATGTAAAAAAGCCACATAATAACAAAAATCTGAGCTGCCAAGAAGTAAAAAAGTTCTGGAGTTCAAATGTTTAACGGAAGGATGTAACCACGCCTCGTTAAATTCTTCTCGATCTTCTTTTCAAAATGTGTGCAAAAAAGGATCAAGACGGGAATGACTGAAGGGCCTTTCTTTGTGTATCACAAGCACTTCCAGCTGCCGAAGATAAGCAGTGATCAGAGCTAAAACAACAGAGACAGCGGGATTCTCTTCAGATTGATTTGTCATCAATCAAACTGCACTGACAAAGACTCACTACCACTAACACATTAGTTTAAGTGATATCAATGGAGGATGGATGAAGTGCATCAAAGCACAGGGTTGGGTATACGGAGCTCCACTTCAGTATACTAGAAACAAAGTACAGCACATGTAGCTTGGCCCTCCACAGAGACTCTTAATGAATGGACATACAACACAAACACATATTCATGCTAGCTTGCATAACTTTACTCCTGTCTGCTCTGCTGTGACCGTGCAACTTCACCGTGCGCACCCATGCTACCTCAGGTGCTGTCGGGAATACTTGAAACACCATATTCAGTTGCACGTGAACGACGCCCCTTTATAGTAAACCGGACGGGGAAAGTGAAAGTTCATAGTCAGTGTTAGCAATGGGCCGTTTAGGAAATTAGCGCAACAACGCCCTTTAGCTAATCATTCATGGAAAGGACAGACACATTTCTACTGCGCATTCAGCCCAAGTGCTTTTTAAGGATTTTCCGAGGAGCACCTGAAGGCAGCATTATCCTACACCAGTCCACCGTCGCTGTGATGCGTGCTGTGAGATCACTCATCCAAAATCACCGTCATTTCACTGCTACACACTACAGCTGTCCGCCCACACTGACTCAGCACTAACAGCTAGCAGCGCACGTTTCCACGCACAGTGACTCAAACACAAAGTTGACATTTTTCACTAGACTCACCGTTAGTTGTCTGCTTTTTGACAGTTTGTCAGGAGTCTCCGAGCGTCGCTGTCACCACTACGATCCGCCCACCAAAGTGTGCACTCCGCTCAGACAAACATGCTCCTCCCTGGAGCCGCTCTGCTCCAATCCCAGTTGGAGGTTGGTGACTGGCTCACAGTTTGACCAATGAAATCGACTCCAAGAGCTGAGTGACGATGATATTGTCCAACCAAAGCCTTCAAACCCTGGGCAGGGCCTTCGTCGTCACCAAATGTACTTTTGACGGACACCCCGTACATACAATGGAGAAGATTGACTCCTTTTACGGGACGGTGCCGGTCCAATCGCGGGAAGGAACAGTCCCTGGATACGGCCACGGCCCAGGAAGACGCCCTGATACCGCCCAGACGACTGGAATGTCACCGGGATGACAGAACAGTTTGATTCATTATAGAAAGTACAGTCCGCTCAGAAACTAGGAATTCAGGGGTAAATTCACCTGTATAATAGACGGACAGGGGGTTTACCCTGAAAGAGTCGAACATTTAGTTTTAAAATTAAATGTAGCAGTCCGAGCACGAGGCATAAACAGTATTAATGCAATATTGAATTGTGTATATACCTTGTTATTCTTTTGGGTTCAATAAATGTAGAAACCATGATCATGGTGAGATTGCATGTTCATAATACACTGAAGAAACGTTCATGGATACTTTATTATTTTCACTAGTGTCGACCTCTGTGATGGTACAATTACAAAAACCTTCAAAATAAAGAACCGTGGTGGAAAAAACCAACAGAAGCGGTCTGACCAATGGTCCAGCCTCGCTCGGGCTAAAGGTTTATAGTGACACCATGTGACAGGAATGGTCATCATCAGTTCAAGGCTACTGTGAGCCACTTTGTGTCCCTCCATCATCAGTCTGTTGTGCCAGATTGTCTGCTGTTATTAGCAGTCCCGCTTTTTCAGACCAAGGTCCTTTTATTGGTTGTTAATGCAAGAGGCATTCACAACATATGTTCATCTACGCACGGAATACTTTATTTTCATTATTATATCTTCCAGGTCAGAAAGTTTGGCCCTTAACTCCTTCAACATTTTTCAACGGATTCACTCCATTTAAACACAGAATATTCATCTCAATTTGGAATTGATCACTTGCATTTTTCTGATTGATATCATTCATAATTTCTGAGATATTTGACTTTTTTCGGCCATTTTTTCCCCATTCAAGCAGATTACGGAATCTTCAAAAATCCTCAATTTTCACACTTTTTCAAGCATTTTCAAAGCTATCTAGTCATTCACACTTCCAGATAGAAACTCCATTCAAACTGTGAAATGTTCACAAAGATTAGGACTTTCTTACCTGAATTCAACTTTTTCACAGCATTCACACTTTTTGCACAGTCGCAGTTCAAACGCTGGTAACTTTTCAGCCACTTTGAGATTTTTGCATTGGTCTGTATGGGGTGGAGTGTTGACAGCCAGAGTGGAGGAGCCAACTGAAATAGTAGGGATGAGCTCAAAAAAATTCAGAAAACCTCGTCTTCAACTCGCCCTCCATCCACAATTTCCACTCTTCCAAAATAACGACATCACCTTGTAGGTGCACTCGTGCTGGTGTTAAAGTGGTTCTCTGGAAGCAATCGGACAAAAACTTTTGGCTCGGTGGGCTTTTAAATGACAGGAACACCAACCAACTGCCACATTGAGTCCCATTAAACTAAGAGGAAAAATATCTGGAGTCAGACAGACACATCCACTTTTCTAAACTTCTCCACAAGACACATTTTTGACCACACACACACACAATAATTTCACAAAGTGCCCACAAGACTCTCATAGTTCTACCATATCATTATTTGAGTGATAGCAGTTACTGTTTTGGAGGGATAAGCATGATAATGTGAGGTGAGCCTCAGCTGAAGTCACTGTTAAATCAACTCTCACAGTCCGTCACCAGGACCAACCTGGTTACCATCACCGTGGCAACCGAGTTCACTGGGCCAACTGAGAGACAGATTTATCAATGAGTCAGTTTAACACACACACACACACACACACACACAAGCCATGCTTAAGCGCACACTCACATGCACACAAACACACACAGTATATTTCCCAAAATGTTGACTATATTTAACTATTATCTTTTCATTCATTCAAGCCAGGAACTCCATTCAAATATTTAAATATTCCCAATCATCGATCTATTGAGATTTATTGAATTTCTCAGTCAGATTCAGAGTATTTGACTCATTCTCACTGTAAAATCTCTTCATACTCCATCAGCTGCTTTTCGACACAAATTCAAGCCAGCATTGCAGTTTGGCTCAAAGCTTATATTCTATTTTTAATGCTTTATTCTCACCCAACTATTACGAAGCTTCATTCTCTTCAGACATGACTTCAAATAAATTAAAGCCACCAATTCAGTTTGGCTTAGTTTTTCAACAAACCCTACATTATTTCACAGTTTTTAGATATTTTGGACATTATTCAAAGTTTTCACAGTCCGCAATCCGCATTTGGCTTCAGCTCGTGCACTGCGCACTGCTTCTCCTCTGGGACTTGAGTCACAATTAGAAGTTCAGGGGCCGGTGCTGTAGCGATGGACTCCTGCTTGCACAGATTCTCCTCTGGGACTTGAGTGATGGCCAGAAGTTCAGGGGCCGGTGCAGTGGTGATGGACTCCTTCTCGCACGGCTTCTCCTCTGGGACTTGAGTCATGAGCAGAAGTTCAAGGGGCAGTGCTGTAGCGATGGACTCTTGCTCACACTGTTTCTCCTTGTGGACTTCAGCTTCTAACAAGCTTGGTTTCCTCAATCCCAGAAAGTGACGGACTCTTTTCAAGACAGATTTCTTTGGCATGTCTGGGAGATTCTCCTCAGAGACTTGAGTCACGTCAAAGAGTTCCGGGTCCGATGCTGTAGCGGTGGACTCCTGCTTACACGGCTTCTCCTCTGGCACTTGAGTCATGAGCAGAAGTTCAAGGGGTGGTGCTGTAGCGGTGGCCTCCTGCTCTCACGGCTTCTCCTCTGGGATTTGAGTCATGAGCAGACGTTCAAGGGGTGGTGCTGTAACGATGGACTCTTGCTCACACTGCTTCTCCTTGCAGACTTCAGCTTCTTTCAAGCTTGGTTTCCTCAATCCCAGAAAGTGACGGACTCTTTTCCAGATAGATTTCTTTGGTCTGTCTTGGAGATTCTCCTCAGAGACTTGAGTCATGTCAAGAAGTATCAGGGGCCAGTGCTGTAGCGGTGGACTACTGCTTACACGGCTTCTCCTCTGGCACTTGAGTCATGAGCAGAAGTTCAAGGGGTGGTGCTGTAACGATGGACTCTTGCTCACACTGCTTCTCCTTGCGGACTTCAGCTCCTTTCAAGCTTGGTTTCCTCAATCCCAGAAAGTGACGGACTCTTTTCCAGATAGATTTCTTTGGTCTGTCTGGGAGATTCTCAACAGAGACTTAAGTCACGTCAAGAAGTTCCGGGGCCGGTGCTGTAGCGGTGGACTCCTGCTCACACGGCTTCTCCTCTGGCACTTGAGTCATGATCAGAAGTTCAAGGGGTGGTGCTGTAGCGATGGACTCCTGCTTGCACAGATTCTCCTCTGAGACTTGAGTGACAGCCAGAAGTTCAGAGGCCGGTGCAGTAGTGATGGACTCCTGCTCACACGGCTTTTCCTCTGGGACTTGAGTCATGGGCAGAAGTTCAAGGGGCGGTGCTGTAGCGGTGGACTCCTGCTCACATGGCTTCTCCTCTGGCACTTGAGTCATGAGCAGACGTTCAAGGGGCGGTGCTGTAGCGATGGACTCTTGCTCACACTGCTTCTCCTTGCAGACTTCAGCTTCTTTCAAGCTTGGTTTCCTCAATCCCAGAAAGTGATGGACTCTTTTCCAGATAGATTTCTTTGGTCTGTCTGGGAGATTCTCCTCAGAGACTTGAGTCATGTCAAGAAGTTCCGGGGCCGGTGCTGTAGCGGTGGACTACTGCTTACACGGCTTCTCCTCTGGCACTTGAGTCATGAGCAGAAGTTCAAGGGGCGGTGCTGTAGCGATGGACTCTTGCTCACACTGCTTCTCCTTGCGGACTTCAGCTTCTTTCAAGCTTGGTTTCCTCAATCCCAGAAAGTGACGGACTCTTTTCCAGATAGATTTCTTTGGTCTGTCTGGGAGATTCTCCTCAGAGACTTGAGTCACGTCAAGAAGTTCCGGGGCCGGTGCTGTAGCGGTGGACTCCTGCTCACACGGCTTCTCCTCTGGCACTTGAGTCATGAGCAGAAGTTCAAGGGGCGGTGCTGTAGCGATGGACTCTTGCTCACACTGCTTCTCCTTGCGGACTTCAGCTTCTTTCAAGCTTGGTTTCCTCAATCCCAGAAAGTGACGGACTCTTTTCCAGACAGATTTCTTTGGTCTGTCTGGGAGATTCTCCTCAGAGACTTGAGTCACATCAAGAAGTTCCGGGGCCGGTGCTGTAGCGGTGGACTCCTGCTCACACGGCTTCTCCTCTGGCACTTGAGTCATGAGCAGAAGTTCAAGGGGCGGTGCTGTAGCGGTGGCCTCCTGCTCTCACGGCTTCTCCTCTGGGATTTGAGTGACGGCCAGAAGTTCAGGGGCCGGTGCAGTGGTGATGGACTCCTGCTCACACGGCTTCTCTTCTGGGACTTGAGTCATGAGCAGAAGTTCAAGGGGCGGTGCTGTAGCGATGGACTCCTGCTTGCACAGATTCGCCTCTGAGATTTGAGTGACGGCCAGAAGTTCAGGGGCCGGTGCAGTGGTGGTGGACTCCTCCTCACATGGCTTCTCCTCTGGCACTTGAGTCATGAGCAGAAGTTCAAGGGGCAGTGCTGTAACAACGGACTCTTGCTCACACTGCTTCTCCTTGCGGACTTAAGCTTCTTTCAAGCTTGGTTTCCTCAATCCCAGAAAATGACGGACTCTTTTCCAGATAGATTTCTTTGGTCTGTCTGGGAGATTCTCCTCAGAGACTTGAGTCACGTCAAGAAGTTCCGGGGCTGGTGCTGTAGCGGTGGACTCCTGCTCACACGGCTTCTCCTCTGGCACTTGAGTCATGATCAGAAGTTCAAGGGGCGGTGCAGTAGTGATGGACTCCTGCTTGCACAGATTCTCCTCTGAGACTTGAGTGACAGCCAGAAGTTCAGAGACCGGTGCAGTAGTGATGGACTCCTGCTCACACGGCTTCTCCTCTGGGACTTGAGTCATGGGCAGAAGTTCAAGGGGCGGTGCTGTAGCGGTGGACTCCTGCTCACATGGCTTCTCCTCTGGCACTTGAGTCATGAGCAGACGTTCAAGGGGCGGTGCTGTAGCGATGGACTCTTGCTCACACTGCTTCTCCTTGCAGACTTCAGCTTCTTTCAAGCTTGGTTTCCTCAATCCCAGAAAGTGATGGACTCTTTTCCAGATAGATTTCTTTGGTCTGTCTGGGAGATTCTCCTCAGAGACTTGAGTCATGTCAAGAAGTTCCGGGGCCGGTGCTGTAGCGGTGGACTCCTGCTCACATGGCTTCTCCTCTGGCACTTGAGTCATGAGCAGAAGTTCAAGGGGCGGTGCTGTAGCGATGGACTCTTGCTCACACTGCTTCTCCTTGCGGACTTCAGCTTCTTTCAAGCTTGGTTTCCTCAATCCCAGAAAATGACGGACTCTTTTCCAGATAGATTTCTTTGGTCTGTCTGGGAGATTCTCCTCAGAGACTTGAGTCACGTCAAGAAGTTCCGGGGCCGGTGCTGTAGCGGTGGACTCCTGCTCACACGGCTTCTCCTCTGGCACTTGAGTCATGAGCAGAAGTTCAAGGGGCGGTGCTGTAGCGATTGACTCTTGCTCACACTGCTTCTCCTTGCGGACTTCAGCTTCTTTCAAGCTTGGTTTCCTCAATCCTAGAAAGTGACGGACTCTTTTCCAGACAGATTTCTTTGGTCTGTCTGGGAGATTCTCCTCAGAGACTTGAGTCACGTCAAGAAGTTCCGGGGCCGGTGCTGTAGCGGTGGACTCCTGCTCACACGGCTTCTCCTCTGGCACTTGAGTCATGAGCAGAAGTTCAAGGGGCGGTGCTGTAGCGATGGACTCCTGCTTGCACAGATTCTCCTCTGAGACTTGAGTGACAGCCAGAAGTTCAGAGGCCAGTGCAGTAGTGATGGACTCCTGCTCACACGGCTTCTCCTCTGGGACTTGAGTCATGAGCAGAAGTTCAAGGGGCGGTGCTGTAGCGGTGGACTCCTGCTCACATGGCTTCTCCTCTGGCACTTGAGTCATGAGCAGACGTTCAAGGGGCGGTGCTGTAGCGATGGACTCTTGCTCACACTGCTTCTCCTTGCAGACTTCAGCTTCTTTCAAGCTTGGTTTCCTCAATCCCAGAAAGTGAAGGACTCTTTTCCAGACAGATTTCTTTGGTCTGTCTGGGAGATTCTCCTCAGAGACTTGAGTCATGTCAAGAAGTAACAGGGCCAGTGCTGTAGCGGTGGACTCCTGCTCACACGGCTTCTCCTCTGGCACTTGAGTCATGAGCAGAAGTTCAAGGGGTGGTGCTGTAGCGATGGACTCTTGCTCACACTGCTTCTCCTTGCGGACTTCAGCTTCTTTCAAGCTTGGTTTCCTCAATCCCAGAAAGTGACGGACTCTTTTCCAGATAGATTTCTTTGGTCTGTCTTGGAGATTCTCCTCAGAGACTTGAGTCACGTCAAGAAGTTCCGGGGCCGGTGCTGTAGCGGTGGACTCCTGCTCACACGGCTTCTCCTCTGGCACTTGAGTCATGATCAGAAGTTCAAGGGGCGGTGCTGTAGCGATGGACTCCTGCTTGCACAGATTCTCCTCTGAGACTTGAGTGACAGCCAGAAGTTCAGAGGCCAGTGCAGTAGTGATGGACTCCTGCTCACACGGCTTCTCCTCTGGGACTTGAGTCATGAGCAGAAGTTCAAGGGGCAGTGCTGTAGCGGTGGACTCCTGCTCACATGGCTTCTCCTCTGGCACTTGAGTCATGAGCAGACGTTCAAGGGGCGGTGCTGTAGCGATGGACTCTTGCTCACACTGCTTTTCCTTGCAGACTTCAGCTTCTTTCAAGCTTGGTTTCCTCAATCCCAGAAAGTGACGGACTCTTTTCCAGATAGATTTCTTTGGTCTGTCTGGGAGATTCTCCTCAGAGACTTGAGTCACGTCAAGAAGTTCCGGGGCCGGTGCTGTAGCGGTGGACTCCTGCTCACACGGCTTCTCCTCTGGCACTTGAGTCATGATCAGAAGTTCAAGGGGTGGTGCTGTAGCGATGGACTCCTGCTTGCACAGATTCTCCTCTGAGACTTGAGTGACAGCCAGAAGTTCAGAGGCCGGTGCAGTAGTGATGGACTCCTGCTCACACGGCTTCTCCTCTGGGACTTGAGTCATGAGCAGACGTTCAAGGGGCGGTGCTGTAGCGATGGACTCCTGCTTGCACAGATTCGCCTCTGAGATTTGAGTGACGGCCAGAAGTTCAGAGGCCGGTGCAGTGGTGGTGGACTCCTCCTCACATGGCTTCTCCTCTGGCACTTGAGTCATGAGCAGAAGTTCAAGGGGCAGTGCTGTAACAAGGGACTCTTGCTCACACTGCTTCTCCTTGCGGACTTAAGCTTCTTTCAAGCTTGGTTTCCTCAATCCCAGAAAATGACGGACTCTTTTCCAGATAGATTTCTTTGGTCTGTCTGGGAGATTCTCCTCAGAGACTTGAGTCACGTCAAGAAGTTCCGGGGCTGGTGCTGTAGCGGTGGACTCCTGCTCACACGGCTTCTCCTTGCGGACTTCAGCTTCTTTCAAGCTTGGTTTCCTCAATCCTAGAAAGTGACGGACTCTTTTCCAGACAGATTTCTTTGGTCTGTCTGGGAGATTCTCCTCAGAGACTTGACTCACATCAAGAAGTTCCGGGGTCGTTGCTGAAGCGGTGGACTCCTTCTCACACGGCTTCTCCTCTGGCACTTGAGTCATGAGCAGAAGTTCAAGGGGTGGTGCTGTAGCGATGGACTCCTGCTTGCACAGATTCTCCTCTGAGACTTGAGTGACAGCCAGAAGTTCAGAGGCCGGTGCAGTAGTGATGGACTCCTGCTCACACGGCTTCTCCTCTGGGACTTGAGTCATGAGCAGACGTTCAAGGGGCGGTGCTGTAGCGGTGGACTCTTGCTCACACTGCTTCTCCTTGCAGACTTCAGCTTCTTTCAAGCTTGGTTTCCTCAATCCCAGAAAGTGACGGACTCTTTTCCAGATAGATTTCTTTGGTCTGTCTGGGAGATTCTCCTCAGAGACTTGAGTCATGTCAAGAAGTTCCGGGGCCGGTGCTGTAGCGGTGGACTCCTCCTCACATGGCTTGTCCTCTGGCACTTGAGTCATGAGCAGAAGTTCAAGGGGCGGTGCTGTAGCAATGGACTCTTGCTCACACTGCTTCTCCTTGCGGATTTCAGCTTCTTTCAAGCTTGGTTTCCTCAATCCCAGAAAGTGACGGACTCTTTTCCAGACAGATTTCTTTGGTCTGTCTGGGAGATTCTCCTCAGAGACTTGAGTCATATCAAGAAGTAACAGGGCCAGTGCTGTAGCGGTGGACTCCTGCTCACACGGCTTCTCCTCTGGCACTTGAGTCATGAGCAGAAGTTCAAGGGGTGGTGCTGTAGCGCTTGACTCTTGCTCACACTGCTTCTCCTTGCGGACTTCAGCTTCTTTCAAGCTTGGTTTCCTCAATCCCAGAAAATGACGGACTCTTTTCCAGATAGATTTCTTTGGTCTGTCTGGGAGATTCTCCTCAGAGACTTGAGTCACGTCAAGAAGTTCCGGGGCTGGTGCTGTAGCGGTGGACTCCTGCTCACACTGCTTCTCCTTGCGGACTTCAGCTTCTTTCAAGCTTGGTTTCCTCAATCCTAGAAAGTGACGGACTCTTTTCCAGACAGATTTCTTTGGTCTGTCTGGGAGATTCTCCTCAGAGACTTGACTCACATCAAGAAGTTCCGGGGTCGTTGCTGAAGCGGTGGACTCCTGCTCACACGGCTTCTCCTCTGGCACTTGAGTCATGAGCAGAAGTTCAAGGGGTGGTGCTGTAGCGATGGACTCCTGCTTGCACAGATTCTCCTCTGAGACTTGAGTGACAGCCAGAAGTTCAGAGGCCGGTGCAGTAGTGATGGACTCCTGCTCACACGGCTTCTCCTCTGGGACTTGAGTCATGAGCAGACGTTCAAGGGGCGGTGCTGTAGCGGTGGACTCTTGCTCACACTGCTTCTCCTTGCAGACTTCAGCTTCTTTCAAGCTTGGTTTCCTCAATCCCAGAAAGTGACGGACTCTTTTCCAGATAGATTTCTTTGGTCTGTCTGGGAGATTCTCCTCAGAGACTTGAGTCATGTCAAGAAGTTCCGGGGCCGGTGCTGTAGCGGTGCACTCCTCCTCACATGACTTCTCCTCTGGCACTTGAGTCATGAGCAGAAGTTCAAGGGGCGGTGCTGTAGCAATGGACTCTTGCTCACACTGCTTCTCCTTGCGGACTTCAGCTTCTTTCAAGCTTGGTTTCCTCAATCCCAGAAAGTGACGGACTCTTTTCCAGACAGATTTCTTTGGTCTGTCTGGGAGATTCTCCTCAGAGACTTGAGTCATGTCAAGAAGTAACAGGGCCAGTGCTGTAGCGGTGGACTCCTGCTCACACGGCTTCTCCTCTGGCACTTGAGTCATGAGCAGAAGTTCAAGGGGTGGTGCTGTAGCGCTGGACTCTTGCTCACACTGCTTCTCCTTGCAGACTTCAGCTTCGTTCAAGCTTGGTTTCCTCAATCCCAGAAAGTGACGGACTCTTTTCCAAATAGATTTCTTTGGTCTGTCTTGAAGATTCTCCTCAGAGACTTGAGTCACGTCAAGAAGTTCCGGGGCCGGTGCTGTAGCGGTGGACTCCTGCTCACACGGCTTCTCCTCTGGCACTTGAGTCATGATCAGAAGTTCAAGGGGCGGTGCTGTAGCGATGGACTCCTGCTTGCACAGATTCTCCTCTGAGACTTGAGTGACAGCCAGAAGTTCAGAGACCGGTGCAGTAGTGATGGACTCCTGCTCACACGGCTTCTCCTCTGGGACTTGAGTCATGAGCAGAAGTTCAAGGGGCAGTGCTGTAGCGGTGGACTCCTGCTCACATGGCTTCTCCTCTGGCACTTGAGTCATGAGCAGACGTTCAAGGGGCGGTGCTGTAGCGGTGGACTCTTGCTCACACTGCTTCTCCTTGCAGACTTCAGCTTCTTTCAAGCTTGGTTTCCTCAATCCCAGAAAGTGACGGACTCTTTTCCAGATAGATTTCTTTGGTCTGTCTTGGAGATTCTCCTCAGAGACTTGAGTCACGTCAAGAAGTTCCGGGGCCGGTGCTGTAGCGGTGGACTCCTGCTCACACGGCTTCTCCTCTGGCACTTGAGTCATGATCAGAAGTTCAAGGGGCGGTGCTGTAGCGATGGACTCCTGCTTGCACAGATTCTCCTCTGAGACTTGAGTGACAGCCAGAAGTTCAGAGGCCAGTGCAGTAGTGATGGACTCCTGCTCACACGGCTTCTCCTCTGGGACTTGAGTCATGAGCAGAAGTTCAAGGGGCAGTGCTGTAGCGGTGGACTCCTGCTCACATGGCTTCTCCTCTGGCACTTGAGTCATGAGCAGACGTTCAAGGGGCGGTGCTGTAGCGCTGGACTCTTGCTCACACTGCTTCTCCTTGCAGACTTCAGCTTCTTTCAAGCTTGGTTTCCTCAATCCCAGAAAGTGACGGACTCTTTTCCAGATAGATTTCTTTGGTCTGTCTGGGAGATTCTCCTCAGAGACTTGAGTCATGTCAAGAAGTTCCGGGGCCGGTGCTGTAGCGGTGGACTCCTCCTCACATGGCTTGTCCTCTGGCACTTGAGTCATGAGCAGAAGTTCAAGGGGCGGTGTTGTAGCAATGGACTCTTGCTCACACTGCTTCTCCTTGCGGATTTCAGCTTCTTTCAAGCTTGGTTTCCTCAATCCCAGAAAGTGACGGACTCTTTTCCAGACAGATTTCTGTGGTCTGTCTGGGAGATTCTCCTCAGAGACTTGAGTCACGTCAAGAAGTTCCGGGGCCGGTGCTGTAGCAGTAGTCTCCTGCTTGCACTGCTTCTCCTCTGGAACTTGAATCATGACCAGAAGTTCAGGTGCTGGTGCTGTAGCGATAGATTCCTGCTTGCACGGATTCTCCTCTAGGACTTGAGTCACGGACAGAAATTCAGGGGCCGGTGCAGTGGTGATGGACTCCTGCTCGCACGGCCTCTCCTCTGGAACTTGAGTCACGTCCAGAAGTTTAGGGGCCGGTGCAGTGGCGATGGACTCCCGCTCGCACTGCTTCTCCTCTGTGACTTGAGTCATGACCAGAAGTTCAGGGGCTGGTGTTGTAGCGATGGACTCTTGCTCACATGGCTTCTCCTCAGGGACTTTAGCTTCTTTCAAGGCTTTAAGCTCTCTGGTGAGCTCAAAAATAAGAGCGCGCTGAACATTAAGACATTTTTCCAGCTCAACCACATGTCTTTTAGATTGTTCCTCCCTCTCCAAGGAGTCGTGCAGCTCAGCCCTCAAGTTTTTAAGGACCTGTGAGTGTTTCAATACTGCCTCTGCGTGAGAATTAATTTCCTTCTCAAGCTCAGCCTGAAGACTCTCAGCCTGCTGTCTGATAGTGCTGACATCTACTTCATGCCATTTCTTGACCACTTGTTGTGAATCAGTCATCCTGACCAGTTCTCTGGTTGTTTTCTTTTTCCCTGTTGATAGACATTTCTTTCAGACCTGTCTGCTCTTTCAGCTGCTCTTTTGTGTCTTCGACCTCTTGAGGAAGTCTCTGCCAAGACTTTTCTGTGTGGCGTTCCCTAGAGTCCATTTCGTTCAGCTGGTACAATCTGACTCAGAAAAATGCTGTTGTCTCTGATCAACAGATATTGTCGGTATCAGGTGTCTTTCTCTTTAAGCTTTCCTTTGATTTACTTTCTCATGTGTTCACAAGGAATGTTGCCATGACGATTGGATGGAGGTTCTATTTTGCTTTGATTTAAAGCACACACACACACACGCACGCACACACACACACACACACACACACACACACACACACACACACACACACACACACAGTTTTTGAAAACAACAATGTTTCTGGCAACATGTTTACATTTAAATAGTTGTTGAATGGTTACAATAATCAAATTAATTTTTTTTACCAGAATGAAGAATCTGTCAGTTTTTTAAAAAATTCATATCTCCAGTAGTTTTCATTTGCTTGCAAATACCAAATGTTGGTTCTGGTGGTTGTATTAATGTAGTTATGTCATATGTTGTGCTGCACAAGAAACTGAGTGCCATAGATCTTTTAAAATATGGGTTTGGTGCAAAAAAAAAAAAAACACTTTTTAGGTTGTTTTAACTGAAGATTATTCCAAGAAGGGTTATTTTTAATTACCTTAAAACTTTTATATGTGAAAGTGCTGAAATTAATTGTGTATATATAGTGGTGGTCAAAAGTTTCCATACACTTGTGAAGAAAATGCAGATCACAGCAGTCTTCAGTTCCAATGATTTCCGTGATGGAATGAGAGGAACACAAACTACTTTGTCAACTTTTGTTTGGGCTCATCTAAATATTGTACATACTAATATTGGTGAATATTGGATGATGCAAAAAAGGTGTTTTCTAAAAAATCATTATTAAATGTTTCTTTTACTCCAAACAGTTCATGAGTTATTAGCCAAAACATAAAATGCTTAATAAATGACCTGGTGGCACTACTGAGTACATTCTTTAATATGTTGAGTAATTTTCCATACGGTACCTATGTGTCAAGTATGAAGACTTTAGCACTGACATTATAGTAAGAGAGATTGCCAAGAAAAGTAAAAGCCAATATGGGAAAACGTTTGGTCGACCCCTCATGTAGATCTACTGCACTACTCCTCTTCTTCAGCTTCTAAACATAAACATGGTCTGTCAGTGTGGCGGTTCAGTCTCTCTTCAGGAACTCACTTCTGGTTGTTTGCACTTGTTTTGTTTATGCCCTGCAGGTGTGTCCCCTCACTGTGAGGTCAGCTTTATGTGAAGAAATCTGGTGGACGAATATAAAAAAAATGCTCTTGAAGCGAAACTGAACTCTGCAGGAGAAGAGAGATTTATTTGGGGACTGCGACAGACACAGCAGTTGAAGGCACAGTCTGTGATCTAAATGTAAACGAAGGCTTCAGCACACACTCACTCCTGAAATTATTGACTGCTCTTCTAACACACATCCAACCACACAACAGCAAATGTTTGAAACGGGACACATTTTTAAGTTACGATCAGCCGAGAAGCTCCTAAACTAACCTGTAATGTACGTGGTTAGAATTACAGATTGGGACAGATTTACAATAAAAATACCTTTTAAACTCAGTTGATTTGCTCTCATTTTCTTTAAATACCACACAGTGTGAGAAGAGGTCGCCAGTAAATGTCATCAAAAGCTATGATCCAAGCATCCCCAGCTGAGTGATTTGAATACATGTCATAAATATAATTTACTGGCAATTTAATTCTCACAATGAAACACTTGACAGCACAAGTTGACCTTTTAAGAAATGTATGGAAAACACTGAAATAAGACATTTGGACCTTAAAAATTATTGTGGAATGCAAAATAAAAGATAAATACAACACACAAGCTCCTAATAACTTCTAACACGCTGCTTCAGTTTTTCAGAAAGAATCCTGAGTGGATAGAGGAAAGAAGCCAATATTGCACAATTTAAGTTAAAGTTCACATAACTTCAAGAAAGCTTTCTGTCTGAGCTGTCCACACTTTGGCAACAGATCTATTTCCAAATCTGATCCCTGGTGATCTTGAGTGATCAGATCTAATGACAGGTACAGCTTCTGTCCGGACAGGCCGACAGACAACAGTCTTCTTTTCAAGTCTCTTCAAGTGGCTTCAGGAGATTTCTTTGAATCTAGGATGAAAACATGCACAGATTGAACACTTTAAAACTACTATTGACTATAAAGTAAGATATTCATTTCAGGAGAAAGTTCATCGAATTTCTTTAAAGGAACAATTTTTGGGATATTTGCTTTTTCGCTTTCTTGCTAAGAGTTGGACAAAAAGATCAATACTGCTCAAGTCTGTCACTTCAATATGAAGCTACAGCCAGCAGCCGGTTAGCTGAACATTTCATAAAGAGTGAAAACAAGGGGAAAAGGTCTTCGTCGCCATTTTGCCTTTTTGAAGCCAAAAGTGACCATATTTGGACGAGAGGGAGACACTGGGGAGAATCCTGACCCTACATTAATGAGCAGAATGTTTCCAAGGTGTCCAAGGCGGCTGTCTTGGCTGATGAATATGTCCTCACGCATAGGGATACGTTTGAAAAGCCTTATCGATCGTCAGAACAGAAGTTTTTGTTCTTCAAATCCTCTGTTCCAAGCTCCATATCGGTGAATTCAAATGATGTGGAGTCACGGGTGAAAGAAGGTGCTAAACCAGTTTGTGTGGATTGCAAAAAGCGAGGGCACACTATAAAAAACCTGTTTTGCCCTTGAAAAGAAAAATAAACCTCCAAAAGTGGTTAACCTGTCCCAACAGTTAGATTTTTTCTTTACAGCGGGCTTCAGTAAAACCTGACCTCAAGGTGTATGCTCCTTTCCAGGTGAAAGTGTTTGTTTCCCTGGCAGATATAGGTCCAAAGGTTCCGGTGACCATCTTGAGGGACAGTGCAGCCTCGCGGTCTGTACTCCTTGAGGGAGTTTAGCCATTATCTCACAAGTCATCTGTAAATGCGAGCGCTTTGGTGCGTGGGTTTGGGATGCAGTGGGTAGGTGTACCGCTTCACTCCATTCACCTGGACTGTGACCTGCTTAAAGGTTGTGGTGGGTGTGAGTCCACAGTTTCCCATTGATGGCGTTGCATTTATTTTGGGAAACGATCAAGGGCGTAAGTTTGGTCTCAGCTTTGGTAGGGACACTGTCCAGCAACCTATCCCTCCCACCTAGTGTCTCATCACAGAACCATTTAAGACCTCACCTGAAGCCCAGACGGTCCAGCTGTTGCTTCCTTAACCTGCACTACATCTGTACTGGATATCTGAGTTTCCTGAATGTATTTCAAAATAATGCATCAATGAATAAAATGTCCTCTTTATATCCATTGCACATATCAAACTTATAAGAAAGAACATTTGGGTAACATCTGAAGAATAACATCTTGACACCTTTAATTATGCAAATCCAAAATTTATTTTCAAAATAACCAACATGATGATGAGATTCATAGGTTACAACTACAAGGCATCCTAAAACAAAGAACTGCAATGCTCATGCCATCTTTATTCCAACAAAATTGCTTGACATTGTCAACACCTCAGCTGAAACTCTGTTCCTGATTCATCACCAGCCTGCTCTACATTTTTTAGCTTCATGCTGCTGTTTTTTCTGTGTTCTCCTTGTAATTGCTAACATTAGTTGAATGACTAGAGGGTGATATACTCAACACCAGTTGTGTTTTACACAGTAGAAGACTGGTGATATTACGCTAGGCTAGCATGTTTGCATTTGTGTGGGACCGCATCCACTTGTCCTGAAATCGGCCGACAAACATTACAGAACCCACAGTCAGTTAGCTTTAATGCTAGCCTGCGTTCACTACACTAACACCTTAATGACACTTTTCCATAGTAATGAGTGTTAATATTAGGCTAAGAGGCTTGCATTGTGTGGGTAGTTAGCTAACTAACAACAGCCTAGCAGCTAGGCTACTTACTCACTCTCTGGGTGGTGAAATAGCTTCGGATGCCTCGTTTCTTTTTCGGTGGCATTTTCTATCTACAAAGCAGAAACACGGGCACAAATGTTGAGACCAAACAAAATACTGATGTGAGGATTTACTTTCATGATTTCCTGGTGTATTTACGTCAGCACAGTCTGCAACAGCCAGCCTGGTATCTTATCGCATGTTGAGTCAGATCAGACGCCGTCCTACTGTGGTCAAGCCAGCCGTGGTTCGCGTTTGCTTGGTCAAATCAGCCACACATTTTTTTCAAGTGCGCGAATCTACTAAGATGTACGGTATTTGTGATGAAACCGCTCTGAAGAGCTGCTGGTAGTGACTGTGGGGCAGACTGCAGTCTCTCAGTCAGACCCATGAAACATACGATACTTTTACAGTAATTATTCCCGGGAGTGAGCTGAAGGTATCACGATGGTATCCTTCCGGATTTCAAAGTAAAGGACGATGTGAGAATTTTTTTTTTTCCATAAGTAGTTTTGGATTCATACACTGCTGAGCAGGATTTTGACCCAGGATTACTCTAAAAGTACACAGTAAAAGTACTTCATATTGTGCATGCAAGTAGTCTAGGAAGTACTTAGTTCAGTGGTATATATATATTGGACTATTTATGGAAAACAAGTTTTTTTATTCCACATCAAATTTGGGCGAAATATCCTTATTCTTGTGATCTGGTCAGGATTTTGACAAAGGATTACTGAGCTGGTTTTTGCGCACACACAAAGATGAAGACGTGGTTTGATAGGGACGCTCAGCTGAGGCGTTTCAGTCCGGGCGATAAGGTATTGGTATTGTTGCCTATTCCTGGTTCAAAACTTGACCTTTTAAAGGGTTATTGGCAAGTGCCGCTTACCCCTCGGGCCAGAGAAGTCTCCGCATTTGTGACACCTGACGCGTTCTTGCAGTATACTGAGATGCCATTTGGCATGCGTAATGCTCCCGCTATATTTCAGCGCCTTGTCAATACTGTTCTGTGTGGAGTGACCGGTTGTGAGGCTTATCTCGATGACATTGTGGTGTATTCAAGCACATGGGAGGAACACATTGAGCAATTGCAATTGCTGAGCTAACCCTTCTTTTTCACTCTGTCCGTGATGGCAGAGTTGCTTATTTTAGTTTGAGTTGGAGACCACCGGTAGTCCTGTTTGCCGTTTTGAGTTAGGTTAGACTGGTTTTTCCTAGTTAGTGGGGAAGTGCAGGGTGCGACGGCCAGCAGCGTGGCTGGCTCTGTGCTTCCCCCTCTTTTGTTCCG
Source organism: Lagodon rhomboides (assembly GCA_039737535.1). Taxonomy (NCBI): domain Eukaryota; kingdom Metazoa; phylum Chordata; class Actinopteri; order Spariformes; family Sparidae; genus Lagodon; species Lagodon rhomboides. The sequence continues at coordinate 5,577,274 of CM077803.1, read as the reverse complement.
TTTTCTTTTCTTCCCCAGAACTTATCAATAAAGAATCCTTTTTTGCAAACTTTGAAACTTTTGGTGTGGCGCCCTTTATATGTATGTCACAGCTGTATTGAAGTCAATAAGAGACGCATGGAGATATCGACATCGTATAACTTCTGATGAAGAAATGACATCAGAAAATGAAAGAAACAACATCCTCGGCTATTTTCTCTCTTGTGTTTATGACTTATGATCTGGTGGGAAATCCCTTTGCCAGGATAATCATTCTAAGTTCCTTAATTTTTCCATCTGTGAAAACATATGAAAATGGTGTCTGAAACTGAGTGATAAAATATATTTCTCAAGAGGAACACATTGTTTTTGTAATACTCATTTTGATAAAAAGAGAAATTAAAAGCTTTTCGTCCTATTAAGGGCATGGGGTAGTTGTGCACTTCAGCCTCTTGTGGTCAAAATGAATATAACAAAAACAAACACAAACAGAAATCAGCTTTCCAAAAAAATGTTTTCACAGATATAAAAAAATAAGGAACCCAGAAGGATTACCTGCCAAAACTTTAGAAAATGAGTCACCAGAAGAAAATGTTCCACTGAAATACAAGGATCAGTCAGGACATCGTGAATTTGCTTTCAAATAGGTTTATTGAAAGAAATATTTTGAAATTTTATAAAGTTCAACCATTAATAATGCTATCACACAATCAGAACCTGGAGCTTCACCATTTCCCCTCCGACCTTCTTCAACATTTGATATGAATCATGTATTAAGGGCTTCTAGAAGCACTCCACCGACCAGCCCACTGTTATAAATCTGTGATCACCTCAGTACTCCAGGGACTGCCTTAGAGCACACCCCATTAAAAATATGAGCTATCCTCAACACATCTGTGAGAGTTTTGTGGGACGTCACAGAGCTCAGTACTTTTCAGCCTAGTGTGTTTAACCTATGCTATCGCTAACAGATTTGAACACCGAAAAGAAAGTCGGACGTGATTCCAAAACTGTGCTCAGATGTGTTGATGACAGTCCCTCTTCAGAAGTGTAGCCCGTCCCAGCTGGGAGAAAGCAGGGTTATTAAAAATATTGTAGGTGCACTAGATTTAACGTTCCAGGCGGGAGTGTGAACACAGCCCAGATGGGGGAAAAATCAAGCGCTCCTTGATATTTGGGAAATGGTTAACAGTTCTGCTCAGGACTGTCACACATGCATCACTCCGTTACAGTGGTTTGTAACCAAAGATACAAATATACAATATAATATTGTATCATCTAGGATCAACTATATTTGCAGCTATTCAGTACCCCTCGCTTCCATGACCTGGAAGTAGTATGTATATATATGTATATATAAATATGACTCTCCCGTAACCCGGAAGAATTCAGTGTTTCACTCTACACACAGTTTGCAAGCATACAGCGAAAATCAGCTGCTTTGCACGTCAAACCCTCTCATTGCTGGATGATTTTTCAGCGCAGCATGCAAGTAAAAATGTGCACAATATTAAAAGTCATCCTAATCACATTGAATCACCCTCAGCATCAGATCCACTTTCACCATGGACCGCTTTATCCACATCTTTTTTTTTTCTTTCAGTAAGGTGATTATTTCGATAAGAAATTGGAGCAGACTTAATTTAGTATATTTTCCTCTATAGTATTCTGCATTTCAAAGCATGCCAAAGAAATTTTTTTTCAGTTTCTGCATAGTGCTGGCTATACGAGTGCCAAAGAGTTTGATTCCTTTACAAGTAGTCGAAGTTGGTATGTACAGGCAAGGAGTGACAGAGCAGATCCAGTGTTGTGTAAACTGTACCAAACCCCCCCTCCCCAAGTGCTCAAAATATCTACAAATACAGGACTCAAGTCTGTCGGAACTCATAGAAAGTTGAACAGAGCTGAAAAAAGCTCGGCGGTATGGAAGAGCCATTGAAGAAGGTGTGTGTCAGTGCGTGTGTGTGTGTGTCTGACTGTAAGCTGAGTCTTTATGTCTGTATGTGTGTGTTCAAAAGGGGGTAAACACTCAAACCTCCTTATACGCCCCCCTCCCCTCCCCCCGACCACGATCACACCCAGTGCCCCCATGTTTCTTTTTCAAAGTGCCCCCTCTGCTGTTATAATATGCAGTATGCATTACATAAACGTATTCTCTAGCATGGAATATTCCACTACGGTCTACTGTCACATACAAGGTCAGAGAAGAAGTCGACGACAACCACATTCTAGTTTTGAGGTCATAGTTCTGAATGTATACAGATACAGTTCAGGCCACTAGGTGACTGTTATTGAACGCTAACAACACTCTCGCTACAGTGTGCGACATGGAGAGGAGAGCCCGCTTCTGAGACCAGCACGGCACTGGAGAAAAAAACAACTCACTGGTAAAGAACTGGATGTTTACTGGATAGCGGTTTGCTATCCCGGTGACCACAGGCAGAGGCCGCTGAAAACTAAGCGATGGCGATGGGTGTGTCAGCAGAGTAAACCCGATAGAACATACGCAACAAGCAGATAGGGTTCAGTAGTAAGAGGAACTCAGTAGATTTGGTCAGTGTCAGCTTATCGACTTGGACATCTGTGATGCGTTCACTCATGTTTAAAGGAGAAGTTCACCCAAGAATGAAAATTCAGCCATTGTCTCCTCAACCTTTGATGAAAAAGTCGAGGTAAAGTTTCGTAGTCCACAAAAAGTTTCTGGAGCTTCACTGCAAAACAGCGTTGCAGCATTCTCCCAAACAACTGAAGTAACTGGGGACTTGTTTTAAAAAACAGTTAAAAAAACAAAAGAGAAAATGGCTCCATACAATTTGTCTGGAGTAATCCAACTCCTTAGAATCCCTGAGATCCCCGACCGATGGAAAAGATGTTATTTACACCCTTTCTGAAGTCAAAATCTTCACTGTAGCTGCGAGGCTAAAAGTGTTAGCTCGCATCACTCCATCTGGAGAGGGTACACAACCTTGGCTGCAAATCAGGGTTGTAAATAACATCTATTCAAATGAATTTGGGATCTCGGGGCATCCAGAAACTTGGATTACACCGGGCAAGCTGTATGGAGCCATTTTTTTCAGTTAAACAAGTTCTTAGCTACTTCAGTTGTTTAGGAGAATGCTGAAAGCTCCAGAAACATTTTAAGGACTTCGAAACTTCACCTGACTTTCCATCACCACGAGGGAAGGAGATGATGACTGGATTTGACTTTTTGAGTGAACTGTTCCTTTAAGGGATTTTAGCAACTTTGCGACAACCTCTAACACAGCACAGCGACACCACTCATCTGAAAGTAGCCAGAATCACTTCTTAAAGCGTCGAAACACCTTCACCTGTGCAAGTATTCTCTGGGTTTCAAGTTTTGAAATCGTCCTGATCGCACCCCAAAAATCATTTTTCGGAGTAACTGTAAAAATAACCAGTTGAAGTTTAAATCACAGATCCAGAATTCAGCTGCATTTACAATTTCTTTTTTTTTTCTTCTTCTTTTGTTTTACACGAGTTATAAATGTCAACAATGATTATTTCTGACAGTATTCACTTGCTTTGGTTCTATACTAAGGTGCACCTCTACAACGCTGCGTACATACAGCTGTGCAGTCCAATTAGTGCACAGGCAAAGACACTGACAACAACTGTGAAAAAAAAATAACTGTGCATTTGGGAATTGCTCGGTTTAGCGTGATCAATAATCTGCTCACCGAGCACTGACACACATAAATATTGAATAAATATTGAGAAGTGTCGAGTGTTGATGTCAGGATTATGAACAAAAGAACACAAGTTACACATGTTTATACAGAAAGCCTTCACCTGCTCTACCACGTGAGCTGCTCATCAACCCAAACAGTGACAAATCAAATCCACAGACAAACAATAATAATTCCACAACAATAAATAAATACAATAGCTCAGACCAGCAAGCAGCAAAAATACAATCGTCACAATCCTGCGTTAAAGGGGACTTCTGCCAGAGTTAAGGTTCAGGATGTTCCTTTCTTTCCTTCCTTCTGATTGGTGGTTTGGAGTTTTGGACACAAAGGAAAATGAACCCTCTAACAATCAATGACACGTTCCTGAGACTGTATTAAACATCTGCACTGTTTAAGAGAAATAAAGTGCTAAAAAACGAACGGTTAAATGCGGTTAAGCTGCTACAAGTCTTAACTGTTTTAAAGGACTATTGCACTTTAACAGGCGCTCCCTCCTCTGGTGTGACTGCATGGTGTGGTACAGGAAAGGGTTGTCTATATAATTTTGTGTCAGGGAAGACAATTCAGAGATTCTTTTATTTTGATGTTCCTACATCCTGGCAAATCAGAACTGAACTGATGAAGCTGACAGATTTTGCAGTAATAAAAAGTTGTTCAGACTATAAACTCGGTCACTGCACCTACTTTTATTATTTCATCCATCTCTCCCTGCCCTGAGGTATCTGGACTCCACCCTTACGCCACCTTAACAGTTAAAACTACATTGCTTTTTATTCCATTTATAGATAATAGCTAGTGAGATTTAATAGGGGGGGAGTGTGTCAGTCCTCCAAATGCATACTTTTAATAATGAATTTGAAAACATCATGTCAAGACTTCCCAGCTGGCACCGGACGTCAATAGACGTTGGTCTTTGGTTGGATTCAAGTCATGACGTCAGGTGACCAAAACCCAACGTCCATTGACATCTACTTTCAACATCTTTTGACATTGGAATATTGACGTCAAATGACGTTAATATTTTGTTGTTTTTATGTTGTGGTGTCTGGCAACCAAAACCCAACATGTGTCAGACGTCTTGTACTCACACAACTTTGACGTTGAATAATGACCTTTTTGATGACAAAATTCTAATGTCTGGACAACATCTATCAACAATGTTGATTTGACTTAAGATAGCCTACATAACTGATATCCAACGTTGGACCAACGTTAAGTTCAGACGTTAACCCGATTTTCATTTTCAACTAAATACTATCGTCTATTCAACGTCGGAGGCGTCTCAATTAGACGTCTCTATGACGTCTAATTGACGTCTAGTGCCAGCTGGGTTTGTTCCAGGACCTTTTCTCATCCTCAGTAACTCTTACAATGTAAGGACTACCTTTCTTTTGAATTAAAAAAGGAACCAACCTCCATCTTCACCCTGCTCACTGACCACCTACAGTGTGACTGCAGTCAAAATAACATTCATAAATAAAGGAAATCATTCACTATAAAGATGTCAGATCCTTAGAGCCACATGTATCTTGTGGTTGGTGAGGCGTTGCACTGCTTTCATGAGGCACAACTGAAATGAACGTGTTGCGTATGAACATTTGGATGATGGACGATGGACAAAGATGTTCAGTTCATGTTACCGTACCTTCCCTCGGGCGTGTTAACTGGTGTCATTTGTCGGGTAGCGTGGCAGCAGGCGGCGCATCACGCGGCAGGCGGTGTTGTACCGCCGCACTCAAACCAGCGAAACCTGAGCAGTGGTAAGGTTTGATGAACCTGAACGCCTCAGTGTGATACATGGACAGAGTCAATCCAAGAACATGACATGATGGGCGGGATCGGATGGCATGACGGGATCAGATGTGCATCTGTGGAATTCTGATGGGAGGTAATGGGTTCGTGTTAACGTTTAATGTCGTATGAGTACGAGCAGAAACAGTGCTGCTCTTCTTGGGCTCACTATTGAAGTATTGATCATCCTTACATTACCTTCCTAAATGTACATTGTAAAGGGTTTTTATTTGTGCTGTCTAGATTTAAAACACAAACACTGAATCTGTCCTCTGCCTGTCCAAACAAGCCACGGAATCAGTTTGGGGCAAAGAAAACAAATCCGTCCTGAACATTGGAATCCAGTGATCTTCTACAGTGTGTGGGTGCGAACGTACTCTACGCCATGCTCTGCGGACCGAAAGACGAACAAAAAGGGACGACACACAGATAAAAAGCTTTTGGACCTGAACCTATCACACACAGAATAAGATTAAAGCGCACTCACTCATCTCTTCCTGCCAGTGTTTGCATATTGTACCGTACACAGAATAATGGCGCATTCGGCTGGTCGTTGTAAACTGGCAAACTTGGTACATATTTGTGTATCACGTGACAGACCGGTACGTACAAGGTAAAAGCATTCCGGGTTCTTGCTCAGGTGAGAAGAGTGAGGAACCAATGAAATCTGAGGTAGCAAATTCAACTCTGATAAACTAGAATCACTCAAACTTTGTTTCCTTTACGCGTGTGCTTGATGCGTCAAAGCAGGCCAGTATCACGTCACTGCTGACTTCATCCCTTTGATAATCCAACACGACTCAGAGCTCGTGGGATTAGTGAGCCGGGTTTCCTGCTTGTTTTAATATTCATAGTTAGCTGTTTTGGTGCTCTGTTCTCGTGGTAATCCTGTAAGTTTGCCAGTTTACCTGTTCGGGACGCTTACCTAAGCATGCCATGTGTTCTTCACTCACTAGCAAATCTGTACAATGTTTATGATAGGGCAGCTGATATGTTCATCGAGAAAAATTCATGGCTTTTGACCCTCTAGTTCCCACCCCTGAGGTGCAAACCAGCCAATCCAGTGTGCTCTTGGGAAGGGGGGAGCGTCAGCTCCGCCTCTTGGGGGCAGGACGTCAGGGGGAAGGGAACCAATAACAGAACGGGACAGCAGGTTTCCTGTTAGGCCAGCTAACACTACAGTTTACCAACCAGTTTGTGAGTTTATCGGAAGCGCCACGGACATAGAGAAGAGAATAATCATTATATCAATAGGATCTTCAGTGCAAGACGTAAATGGCTACTTGTTTCGTCATTATTCTGTCCGTTGTTGTCTTTTCTTGTTCTTGTCAGTCATCCAACACTGGATACAGCAGTAAAGGGATTCTTCTACAGGTTAGCAGTCACTTAAGTGTGTGTGTGAAGGTGTGCCATCCTCAGCGGATGACTGAGAGCTTCAGATCAGTCTGTGTTGACCTGGACCGTGTTCATTAAGTGGCAGAGCTCCTCTCTGCTCTGTTTGTGGTTTTGGTTAAAGGTTGTACTGTTGTGGAGTTCAGAAAGCTCCAGATTTTTCCTGGTGGGGGGGGGGATTTGTGGAAGAGAGAGACAGAGAGAGGCCTCAACCATTTGTATGACCCATGCCTGGCTTTGCTCTCTGTGAGCTGTGTGTCCTTCCTCGAGGTCAGAGGTGAAACGATGAAGATGCAGTAGCTGGGTGCCTAAAGGGTTTTGGTGGCAGGTTCAGTAGGTGCCTCTTGATCTCTAAAGTGCCACAAGGAAACAGTAGAAACAGCAGGATAAAACATCTCTCACGTTCTTTCTCTGTATCCCTCCTTCCATACCACCCTCCTCCCCCCTTGACCTCTCCCTTAGCTCCCCCCTGGGTCGGAGCTGTGTCTCTGTGGTGTCCGTGAGTCCAGAGGTGTCTGTGATTCTTGGAGGGACATCCTCCTTTGGGTTTCAGGATCCAGGGAAGATACCACTGTTCCAGCCACTGGCCCGGCCCCGGCCCCCATACATACCCCTGAACCAAAGTCTAACCCCGCTCCTAAGTTCGACCCTACTGCCGCCCCGCCGCCTAAATCCAACCCTAAACCTGAACCTGAACCTACTGCTGGCCCTGACATGACCCCAGTCCCCAGTCCCAGCTCCAGCTCCAGATGCTCCCCCAGGCTGTCGAGTCCAGAGGGGGTGAGCGGACCCTGGCCGGTGTTGATCAGCGGGGGTTCCTGGGGCTGCAGAGAGTCTAGAGACTTGGCCGGGAACTCCTCAAAGTCCTGGGAATCCAGGATCTGCAGGGACAGAAACCGAGGGGTCACTGGGACTGACTGCTACAACTCTTCTTCTCACTTTTCATAGTCAAATTTCAGAAGGAGGAACAATACCTAGTTCTGGCCCACACTATAAACCAATGACATCATTCAATCAGTAAACACAGTCAATTAGCTCCACTGAATACAGTCACATGTATTGATACTAGACTTGTAGTTCTCGAGACCGGTCTCGAGTCTCAAGACCGGTCTCAAGACCACTTTTCTGTTGTCTTGGTCTTGTCACGGCTTCGACAGTCTTTGGTCTTGGTCTTGGTCTTGATACTCTCTGGTCTTGGTAGTGTCTTGGTCTCGGTTTAGGCGGTCTTGACTACAAGTCTACTCAAGACATAAATGCATTCATGACGTAGTATGCCTTTTGTTCTACAGTTTGAATGTATATGTTTATGTATCTGTTCTTTGTGATGTCTGTGTTATATTGTTCTTGTCCCACTGAACTACAGCTACAACTACAACTTGATAAAGTGTGTTATAATTGAGATGCCATTGCACACATCAAGGTGACCAGTTCTTCCTCTTGTTAATGGACAATTTGAAGTACAATTTTGTACTATTTGTACTATAAACTATTTGTATTTTGCATTTAATTTAATGCATTTTTTGGTGCACCTGCGTGCGGGTTCTACAACTCATGCAAAATGGCAAAAAAATAGTCTTTTTTGGTCTCGAGTATCGGTCTCGAGTCTCGAGCTGAACAAGTCTTGGTCTTGACTTGGTCTGTCTTGGCCTAGGTCTTGGTCTTGGTCTTGATACTCTCTGGTCTTGGTAGTGTCTTGGTCTCGGTTTAGGCGGTCTTGACTACAAGTCTAATTGATACCCATCAGTACAGTGATCATTTGACTGCTCTATGTGCTTCACCTGTGATAGAGACGCCAGGGTGTCTGTCTCCAGAGGTGTAACAGGCTGGACCTGTCTCTCTTCTGGACCTGGTCCTTGGCTGGGACCAGGGTAGGGTGAGGCCTGCAAGAGACAACATCTTATTCGTCTGGAGGAAGTGTAGCCTCCTGTCTATTCATAGCTCGGGTCAGTCTCTGACAACAATAGAGAAGTGTTGTTCACCCTGCCGCCTGATGTTAGGGTGACTTAGTCTTTCTCAAAGACAGATGCTCGCTGTCACAACCCCTGCGGAAACCAGCCTCTACGTAAATACCCTGTGTGTGTGTGTGTGTGTATAAGTGTGTTACTACCTGAGGTGGTGATGACACAGCGCTGTAGGCAGGAGGAACCAGAGCCATCTGTCTCTGCAGCAGCTGCATGATCGCTCCGATGTCCGTCGACATGCGACTCTCCAACCTGCACACAGTGTGTACAGATGAACAACTGACATATATATTCTATCATTTTTAATCCTTTAATACATTGTATTAATTTCATTAAAGACAATACAACTGTGTTTTCTGCTGACACTATCTGGGACCTTTAGTTCTCCACACTTAAACTAAATGGATGATTTTGTGTCCCTACATTTAGTTAAAGGTTGTATCAGCGATTCTGGGCTAAAACATAAATGATCACATTCATCTGCTTTTTCCTCACGATCCGCTAGCTGCCCGGCCCATAAGCAGGCCGTCAAAAAAACACGTCTCTGGAGGCAGCCTAGGCTCTGAGATCGCACACAAAAACAAATGGTACTACCAACCACTCAAAAGCAAAATAAACAGTGTTCCAACCAATCACAGACAAGGGGTGGGTGTTGTGGTGTTTCACGCTCGTGCACGCGAAGTGGTAGCTAAAGGAGGTCAGCTGACGGTGTTATCAGAAGCTAGAATGGCGGAATCAGTACTCAAGAAGAGAAAGAGTGAGAGAATACCAGCGTGTATTTTCCAAGACCAGAATAAGTATCGGGAAGGCCATGGAAAGATGGAAGGAAGTAAAAGAACTAAAAGGATTTAAATCGGATGCCAAGCTCGCGCTGTTTCTTCTGGACATGTGAGTAGCAGCCAACTGCTAGCACTGCTAGCACTGCTAGCGTGTTGCTTGTTGACTTGTTTGGATGTGAATTTGCTTGTTGACTTGTTTGGATGTGAAATGTGACCGAAGCTCGACTAAATTTGGATAGGTCTAGCAAACGTAGATGAAGTAATGCTGAACAGAGTGAATATCAGATTTAAAAATGTGAGTTGCGTTTGTTAGTTGCAAGTTGCGTTTGTTAGCTAGTAGCTAGCGCTAAATCAAAGTTGGCAAGCTATAGTTTGCTGATTCTAACCACAGTTCGTCGACAATAGCCGGTTTTGTCTATATGGTTAGTTTCGGATTGGAATTAGTTGAAGGATGGTCTTGTATCAAGTTGAACTGATAGATGTGACGAACGTGAACGTTCATGGTCATGCACGTTCATGAAAATGCGCGTCCATGATCATTTTCAAAACATGGGAGGGAGGGGCTAGCTGGCTCTGTTTGTTTGGGATCTCGCAACGGAAGTGAGGGCAACCAGAATCGCTGATACAACCTTTAATCACTTAGATGTGGGAAGAGAAAAGTCCGATATGATTGCTCATTGCAATGGAGATCTATGTAAGAGAGCAACCTTGGTAAGTAAGTGCAGTAGGAATGTAAAACGTAAGGCAGTGGTTCTGGTACTGGCTTTTTGAGATGCGACCCTCCAGAAAAATCAGTCTGGTCCGATACAACACGTTTAGTCTGAAGGCAAGTTATACCACTGGTGTAGGCCATATGATGTAGAAGCTGTTCCCCATTCTGAACTATCTTAGTATTTTGTTTCTCCACAACCATCTGGTGAGCCCTGGAAATGAATTCCTGACTCCCAGGTTGACAAACAATGATGTAATGGATGCTTAACAGGCAGACTGCTGGTAGCTCTAAGTCATTACGTGCCGAGATCTTAGCAAGACAGTCGTAATGCCTCATGACTGGTAGCCTTGACTGCTAATTAGCAACTGCTACTTGTGTGTGCATAACCTTGTCTCCCCCCACTTATATAAACTCTCTGTTCTAAATATTACACTTTTCTAAACTCTGTTTTGCTGATGTTGCAGTTCTATTCCCGTCCTGCTGTTCCTGCAGCTATCACATCCATTTTCCCCAAGGAGTCCACAACTTTATCTTATTAGCGAACAATTACCTTGGTCTGTATTCACACTGTGGAAATAGAGAGACAGTGCTGCACACATGCAGGAAGTTTTAGCATCAAACCTTCTATCTGAAGCTCCCATACAGCTGATTAGGTCTCATTCTGCTCATTTCTTCTGCTCTGTTCAACGTTCTGTGGTCCAGCAGATGTTTTCACCGGTGGGAGGAGGAGTTCTCTCCTCACGCACCACTGCTCTCATCCAGAGAGCAGACCACATACACCTCTAGCCCGCTGACACGTCCTATCCACAACAGAGGCGTCTACTCAATCATGCGTTAAAACTCCGAGCGTTCGGCTGGAGGCGCAGCCGGCCCCGGAGCGATGCACCAGCACAAAGACGCGAAGCTTGTGATCTCTACGAGGCCCGACAAAGGAGGCTCGTCCGCCTCAAGGCTATGGGGACGGAAAATATCGCTTTTTCCACTGTGCTGGAGAGACGGGCTTCCTTCAGAGGCAGCCAGGTAAAAGAAACGCTCTCAGGCTGTCGGATGACTCAAAGCGTCGGAGGACCGCAGCGTTTAACGGAGACTTCGATACCGTCATCCTTCGACAACTGCTTCATACAAAACAAAACAGAAAAAAAAGGCAGCAGCAGCCAGACCAACACAAACACACACACACACATACACGTCACCAGGGCCAACAGCGCACTAAATTTTTTCGACATCTAAGAGGGGACCACTGTTTGTGGTCATTTTGAAGAAATAAAAATAGAATAGAAAAGCTTCTTTTAAGGTCTTTTGCCATAATATTACTTCAAATGTGTTCTTTTAATTTTTTTAAAGAAAAATCAAAGAGGGGACTTGGATCCCTCAGCGACGTCTGCCTATCAAAGAGGGGTCTTCCATATACTGCATTGGAGCTGTCTGCACCCATTCTTTCACCTAATGATAGTTTGCTTACTAAAGACATTTTCATTGTTTCTTTCTAAATTTGATAATTAACTTTGATGTCATCAATATTTAAACATTTCTCTGGAAAATGGAGAATAAGTTTTACACACACACACACACACACACACACACACACACACACACACACACAGACCTCGAAGCAGTCGTACCTGTTGAGCTGTTTCTGCAGCAGGTCCAGGCGGGTGTCCAGCTGGCTGCGCTGCTGTCGGCTCAGGCTGTGCAGCGGCGTGTTGAGGGGAGGCGGCGAGGCCAGGCTGCAGCTGGGAACCTCCTGGTACTGACCGCCGCCCCGACTCTCCCCCCAGAAACTAAAGATGTTGGACACACCTGAGAATGCACCTGGGGGAGAAGGAGGAGACGGTGAGTGTGTGTTGTAATCACACACTGGGCAGATACGTCACTGCATTGTATCTTACCTGACAGGGCGTTGCAGGTGTTTCCAGTCTTGGGGTCTCCGTCACCCTCGGTGTTCTCGTGGAAGTTCATGGCCGGAGCCTGACCCTGTGGGTTCTCCAGCATTATCGGCGGAGGGGCGAGTCTGGTCACAACCGCCCCCTCCCCCTGTAACAGGCGCAGATGCAAGGCATTAACACCACCTTTCATGCTGGGACTACGGATGCGAACTAGCAGCTTTGCTATAATCCGGCATATTTACAGAAATGTTTTTGATGTTCTTTAATGTGCATCGTCCCTATCCAAAAATAAAATTGAAACCGAAATGAAATCGATCCACTGTAAGTCTGGAGCTGACATTTCAGGGGTCGGTATTCTCTGCATCTGCTCGGGAAAACATGGATTCCCACAACAAATGTTTCACAAAGCAACTCCAGCAGCAGATTTAACGGATTGGTACTCCTGAACAGAGACAGGAGGAATCAGCTCCTACCCAAAGAATATAAACAAAGTTGTAAATGCATGTTTTCCCGGCTTGGATGACCATTCCATCGCACTTTTCCATGTTGGAGCTTGTATTTTCCTTAGATCCGAGTACAATGCAGCGTTGTGTCATAGTGTACAACAACAACAATGGCGACCACAGAAAAACTAGTATTTCAGAATAAGTTGCTGTAATACCTCATCACCACTGGAGTGCGATGACACCGAGCTTCGATGCCCCTCCCACTGACGCCTGGGTCCCTCTTCCTGTTTTTGGTTGCTGCCTGCGTCTCTCTGTCTCCGTCTCACGGACTTATGAGACTTTTTAATTTCTCCGGCGTCCGCATCGTCTGGACAGAGGTGTGCCCGGAAAGATTAAAAAAAGAGACGGGCCGGTCAGTCCAGGTGTTTTACTGAAGTTGTGTGACCATTCAGGTTAATTATTATTTTATGTGACAGCAAATCAAGTGGTGGAGGTGAGAGGCGAGCAGGTAAAGGATGGGTTACCTTTTTCTGTACGTCTTCGGAACGATAGCTTGCGTCTTCGTAGTTTGTTGAATCCCCCACAGTTGGAGTCGTCGCTGCTTGGAGAGCCAGGGATCATGTTGGTCTGAAATGAGGAACAGCCAGTCTTTATTCAAGGTAACACTGCAGTAAGAACCAGGAGCTCTTTACTCTCCTCCATTAGGAGGATTAGAATTCACTCATTGCTGATAGCTGTTTGAACCAGTCGATATAAATTCTCTTGATACAAACTGATTTGTTTTCCGGCCACAATGAATAAGAAGACTAGTTATCTGTTGGTGAGTTTCGTTTGTTAACTCACATCTCTGAGGTTGAAGGTGATTTCCAGGTTGTTCCAGAAGTTGTCTGCGAACTCAGGATACATGTCGAGCACCTCCAGGACATCTTCTCTGAAGATTTTATGGAGGTCGCAGTAGGTCAGAGCCCTCACATCGGCGTTGGATTTGCCCGGTCGGGAGTACAGGTTGATGGGCTCGCCGAAGATGTCGTTCTTCCCTGGGAAGAGACAGAAGAAAGAAAAGCCTTTACGGATGAAACACATTATTGTATCATCAGTGGCAAAATGAACAAACGAATGTGTAAAATGTAGTTGTTTTCTCTCCCATTAACAGGTCTCTCCCTGAATATTTTTATATCTTTCAGGGCAAGACCTTCAAAAGTGAATGATTTTCTCAGATAATTATTTAGCGCAAATAGATTACTGCTTTCAATATGAAACTGTGGATACACACAGTGTCAGAGCTGTGTTATTGATTCATCCACTTTGTAAACTAGTCTCCTGTTTAGGGAACTACATTCAAACCCAGCTCACCTCGAGGTGAGAGGGGAGGAACACCCTGAATATGTCTTCCTGTTCTGATCCTGAATCTGCACTGAACCATGAGAGGTAACACTCTATGTTTGCCAGCAGATGGCGCTACCAGCTCATGCATATTTCATCCAAAAAACCAAAAACCAAAACAAAGGGAACTGGACATGAAACAAGACTGCTTTTTGCAGTCTATGGTGATATCAGATGCAGGTAAGCAGCCCTGTGTTTGCCTGCAATGGACCAAACCTTCAGGCTTTAGTGCAAAATTTTATACTGTTCTTAACTGTTTATGCTTCCAAGTAATGTCCTAGAAAGAAAATCCAGATGTTGTCATGATTTAGCTTCTAGTAACCTAACAATGGAACAGAGTCTCAGGTGTTAAACCTTATTAGTTAAACATAGGCCAAATCCCAACGTCCACACTCTGTAAGGGTTTGGGGCGATCTCACTGTCAAATCAGTTTTACCACTGGGAATTAACCAGTCCATGGTGCTGTAACATTAAACACAGGGTTATCATGGCTCACCAGGGAAGCCCAAGCACATAAAAGACAAACAAACAAACAATTATTAGATTGCTATAGATTATATAGATTATAGATTATTTAATCAAGATGATAGCGCTCTTGAATATCTGATTCATTTCATTGTACATGCAAGTCTTTTTTACTCACAAGCAGGAATTTTCTGAATCACTAGCTCATGTCTGATGTTTTCTCCCAGGACTGATTCTCTACTCTACCTCTACTTTTTTTTATCATCATATATTTTAAAATGTAAGATAAAAAGTACAAAATCAACTTTTGTGAACTTATGAACACAAACTGCTGTCCCATTTCTATTTATTCCACTTTGGCCCCTTGCAGCCTCTCTCTCTGAAACACTTCAGGGTGGGGGCGTTGGGATCGGGCACATATATTAAAAAGCTTTATATATAACAAAACGTATGTTTTGTACCCAAGATGGCCACCACCACGTCCCCTCTCAGTATTTCTATGGATCCCCTGGATATGAAGTAGAGGGCGGTGAGGACGTCCCCGGCGTGGACCAGCGTGTCACCGGGCGGTGCGTGGGTGGTCTTGAACTTCATGGCCAGCGCCCTGAGGCAGCCCTTGGTGGAGCCTTTAAAAGCCTTGCAGTTCTGCAGCAGCGTCCGGTTCAGATGGAGGCAGATATCCGCCTGGAGACACTCCGGGAAACCTTTCAGCACCTGGGGGGAGAGGGAGCGAGGGAGCGGAGGAAGGGAGGAGACGAGGGCGAGTACGTAACGAGGGGAGGAAAGAAGGAGGAGGAGAAAAACAGAAGAAGACAAGTGGTGAGGAAAAGTAACAGGGCCAGAGAGAGGAGGGAAAATAAGGAAGGAGAAGAAGCGGGATAAAGATAAAGAAAGCAAATGAATTGATAGAGAAAGGTTTCATCAGCAGCCGGTGACAGAAACGGTGAGTCCAAATCATTAAGCGCATGTCGAATAAATGTCCCAGATTATGGTTGCTTTAAAAGAAGTCATAAAACGCGGAGCCATTACGGACTTTATTGGCCTCGTCCCTACTGGTGAACACTCCCATCAGCCTTTTACTGTTTTGACACATTTCCACCAATGAACACGGCTGTAGCGCCTATACATTGATCAGAGGGTATTGGTTCTAACCGTGGTTCTAATTCAATCTCTTATTATTTTAACATCTAACTTACAAGACGAGCATCAGCAGTTTGGATTCTTACTCAAAAAGTGACTTTTAGAGCTTCACAGCAAAATTCTTTCAAACTGTATTTGAGAGGGCCGAGCGGAACAGAGTCAGCAGGCCCGTAGAGTGTAATTAATATGAAGAATCGGTGCAGTTTTAATGAGTTCACTGGAAGCATGGGAGGCCCCGGCTCATTTAGGCGGCAGGCTATGGGCTTCTCTCGTAACTCTCCGGCTGAGCGCACAGAACAGAAGCGTACCTAAAAACACCCACGCCGTGTTTCTTCCTCTCCGTTTCTCTCTTTTTCATCTGCTTCAAGCTACTTTCTTCATTTCAGCCTTCACTGAACTCTGTCTTCATCTCTCCATCGGCCGATATCTGTTCCTCGTTTTTGATATCTTTCACCTGCCATCTCGGTCTTAAGTTCCTGAGTTACTGTCTTTTCGTGGGACTCATTTCTCGTCACCACCCCTTAACTCTTTTACTCCAGTAATCACATCCTTTTACCTCTCTCCATCTCTCCTTAAAGATCTCTTCCCTTCGTACAAACTTTTTTTAAATGTTTCAAGGACCGGTTTGGGAACAGCCTAACGACATTACTTCCTTTCGGGGATCTGAATAATAGCCTTCTATTACACCAACCGTTTTAGTTGATTTGTGGGATGTCAGGTGCAAACCCTAAAATGTGCTGAAGTCAGATTTTACAGGCCAGCTGTATCAGGTGTTCTTTTGGCTGCAGCTTAATGTTGCATTTAGCTGAACTGCTGACTTTAAAAAGTTACACTCTTGTTGTTCATGTAAATGCTGTGATATATCACTGTAGTCCTTGCAGTCGCTTCTCCACTATGCAAAGCTTTTGTTAGGTGTGGAAAAGTCACGTTTTTATGGGCTTTGTTTATATTGCCTCCGGGGCATTTTACTCTTTGCTACAGCTGTGACCACACACACACACTGGTCACTGTATGTCTGGCATTATGCTGCCTACTAAAGGTCAGCCAAGGGTGTAGGTTTGGTGTCAGAAGTAAGGGGAAAAATGAATGCCTTTAAGTATATACAATATATACATACATCCTGCATTTATATAAATCTAAATCATCCAAGAAATCAGCAAATTATGATGAAACTGGTCATTGTGTTTAACATACAATGACAGAGGTGCCATGTTAACCTTTTTATGGTTAATGCACTAACTCCTCTTATAGCTAAGGTTGGTAAGTGATTCTTGATGCATTTTTGTTACGTTTGTGGAACATGTCCCAACATGCTGATAGCAATCACTGAATCAAATGTCCTAATGAATATAATAAGAAAACCCAGTATCTGTGGCTGTTGCAGACCTGTAATTAGCCCGTCCATTCAGCCGTTTCGTTCAGCCCATATGAAATACTTGGACAGGCTACCTGTCTGCCTGCATGCACTCTGCTTGTGCACTCATTGCCCATGACCGGAGTCTTCCTCAAGGCTAGGTGGATATCTTGCTAAAGCTATTACCGAGCTAGTCGCATAGGAATGGAAGAGAAAGTGCAGCCAAAGTGTCTCAATACTAGCATGCTAGTTTGACAGCGGCGAGTGCTAACAATAGCCATGTTTGTTGTTTACATTCATGATGATAATGTTAGGTGTTTTCTTACATGTCACACATGATGTAACGTTAGCGCAGCACATCGTTTTAATCACTAACCGTATCCAACTAACAGTACACAGCAGCAACAGACTCTTTCACAAGTCAGCACAAAATATACACCTGAAGCAGTAACTGTCATGCTGGGTAGTCTTTTCGGCCTGAGGTACGTTCGTGACGTCTATTTTTCTTGTGTTTATAAGACTGTAGCCTTTAACAGAGTTGTTCATTGACACATTTATTAGACTGAAAAAGCTAATAGGGCTTGTGGAATGTAGTCGGCTAGCTGCTGCACACATCTCCCAGCCGGCCAACTCCAGCGATGGGGCAGTCAGTGTCGGGGCGCCAGGCTCACAGCTCACAGGTCCTGAGTCTGTTGTTCAGCAGCTAACTCAGTAGCACAAAGCACACAGCCCCTGAGTGAGCTGCAGCAGCAGTGATGGACTGTTGTTCAGCAGCTAACTCAGTAGCACAAAGCACACAGCCCCTGAGTGAGCTGCAGCCGCAGTGATGGACTGTTGTTCAGCAGCTAACTCAGTAGCACAAAGCACACAGCCCTCGAGTGAGCTGCAGCAGCAGTGATGGACTATTGTTTAGCAGCTAGGTCAGTAGCACAAAGCACACAGCACCTGAGTGAGCTGCAGCAGCAGTGATGGACTGTTGTTCAGCAGCTAACTCAGTAGCACAAAGCACACAGCCCTCGAGTGAGCTGCAGCAGCAGTGATGGACTGTTGTTCAGCAGCTAACCCCTCTAGCACAAAGCAAAGCAGGGTAGCCTTTTCAAACAAAGGTAGGTTTTAATGACTAATCGGCTTGGGTTTATGTGATTGTGGCATTTAACAGAGTTGTTTATTGATATATTTGAGTAAAAAAGCTAAGAGAGCTTGTTGAATGTAGCAAACTGGAACCCCCCAAAACAGGTAGGCCACATTGTGTATAGCCTCAGATGCAAAACACTTGTTGCCCCCTTCTCTGAGTGGCCAGTACTAATTGTAAAACATCTGCAGAAAGGCAGAAATCTATCAAATGTTTTGTCATACAAATTCAGGCTTTTCAATTTGGTCATTTTGAAGGAATCTTATTCTCTCTGCTTCCACTGAACTGAGCACAGCTGAGCCCCATCAAGCCGTGGCTGTGCCTCAGCACACAAAGTCAATAATACGATGAAAGACCATGAAAAAACAGCTATGTTATTGATCTGTGCAAGTGTCTGAGTAAGTTGCACATATTCATTTAGGTTGGAGGTCGGCTGCAAATGTGCAACCTCAGAAAAGATTCAGCGCGCTGCTCATCAAAATAATACAACGGATTCCTTTCTTCTACCTCCTACTCTCATCACAGCACTCCCACGGCCATCAGCACCTCATCAGAGCCGCATTATTATTCCCTCCATCCTCATGAATGAAGGAGGTCACAGCTGATTAAATCAGTTGTGGACACGGACAAGGGTGTACTTCACACTATCATACTAATCATGACAGTAAACATTCCATAATCCCGACTGCTCGCTACGCTGCACTCCGCTGGCCCTTTAAGAGAGGGAACATAACGAGGGAAGAGGAGGGGGGCCCGCACCAGAAAATACGTTCCCATGGATGCTTGTCAAATTGGTTTCCTCTCTACCTCAATGGCTCACTTATTGCACTGAAACGAAACAAGATTTCACTGATGAAATATTATGTTTGCACTGCGACTTTCCTCCCGAAGAGGCTTCCCCTGCGCTTGTGTAAGGCTTCACAGACAAATACGAGGCACTTATTGTGCTTAGAAGAGCAATATGAAAAAGAACTTGGATGCAGAGGAGGCTTCCTGAAGTAATGAGCGGAGATATTTTTAGCAAAGTGTTTTT
Organism: Lagodon rhomboides; assembly: GCA_039737535.1. Classification (NCBI taxonomy): domain Eukaryota; kingdom Metazoa; phylum Chordata; class Actinopteri; order Spariformes; family Sparidae; genus Lagodon; species Lagodon rhomboides. Next base: position 5,558,111 of record CM077803.1, on the reverse strand, counting down.
CTGAGCAGAGATTATGAAACAGCTTACAATGCAGCGAAAAAAGCCGAAAAAGCTGAGGCTGAAAGAATACCAATAGCCTTGAATCAATTTGGGTTGTCAAACAATAGCTTAACGCACACGAACAAAGCCATACATTCTGTTCACATGAACTACACATGATATATACGATGTGATGTCATGTGGGTTCACGTGCATGCATGCCACATCTGAGTCAAAGCCTTCGTGACAGAAAAACAGAAGACGTGACTGGGACTATCCTTCTGTGTGTGTGTGTGAGCAGCACTGTCCTATATCAAGGTTCAGGTTGAGGTTGACTGGTATCCCACTGTGTGTGTGTTTCAACATGTGTGTGAGCGTGAGCGTGTGTGAGTGAATAAGCCCTCATGCATGCGAACAGACTGACAAAGGTCCATGCATGTTGCAGATATTTTACCTGTCTCACTGCACATGTTTGAGTATGTATGTGTGTGTGTGCATGTTATTTCTGATACTCACATCCTTCCTATTTTCTCTGAGGGTGTCGGACCATGCATGCTGAGAGCAAGTCTTCCAATCATCCTATTAATGTACAACGCAGGCTCAAAATACTCCTCCCGTTTGTGTGTATTCATGCGCAACACTCTCTGCTTTAACATCAACAGACTAGGTGTACACACCCATACACACACGCACACACACACACAGAATCTGGGTGCACGAGGATCGGTACTCACAGCGTTCATGTCGATGCCGTTGGTGTAGGACCAGGCGTGCTGGAAGTACTCCTCCAGCCTCTGCCGGAGCGGGTTGGGGATCTGGTGGAAGCGGATGAACTCTCGGACTCTCAGCATCTGGGTGTGGTAGCGGGCCGTCCCAGAGTACAGCCGCTGGATGATGGCTGACACATTCCCAAAGATACTGGCGTACATCAGGGCTGGAAGTGGGAGAAGGTGAAGGCGAGACATCAGGAGAGATTTGGAAGTGTGAGGAGGGAGGAAACAAGGAAACATATACATTAACAGAGAGTGTAGGGACACACATGATACACTGATAGGACCTGACACATTTCTGTGTTTCACTTTCTGTCCTCTTAAAATAAATAAATAAATCAAATAGAATATTATTAAGCCTGACACCCTTGGGTGATATGTTTGATAGTTGACTTGGAGCTGTCGAACTAACTCACTCCGACAGTCCACACTCCTTTTTCTGTATTCTCTTTTAAACACAGAAAGTCAAACTGACCTGTACTATTTTATATTTCCTGGCTTATATTTCTTTTAACTTTTTTATGTATGTTTTATTTGCTATTTATCATATGATGTTCTTCTTAAACAAACAACTTAAATCATGGTACACAATTAATGTCACTATGATGAAGACTCAGCAGCCTGAGAGTGAACGCGGCTCGACACCCAGCTGTGACTGAACACAAACTTGGCCGAGGTCAGTTTGGCGACATGAGATACAGTACAGAGGTGATTTACAGCAGCGCTGACCAAGACCATGACTCCAGGGAGAGTCGGAAAGAGTCGGACATCAGCAGCGAGTGAAAACGATGTGTATTGGACCAAACCAGAGGTGTTTGTAGAGAGACAAACCAAGACTTCAGTGAGTTTTTTTTTCTTTTATGTCAAGCATGAATGAAGTTATCACGGACGCTCAGCTCGTCTTAGTTCAGTAAAAGAGAGAAACTTAAACTCAGAAGGCTTTCAGTTGTAGCTTTCCGTTAGGCGAGGAAAATAGGTTTAAGAGTATTTCATCTCTTGAAATTTTGGGGGTTTATTTTGTTCATGTATTACACTAAAAGCTAAGCGAGCTCATGGAACACGGCAAACTCACTGCTGGTAAATGTATACCAGCTATACCTACAGGGGCCATCAGACTGTCACCTCTTGAGGTACTAAGTGGTATTAGGAGACAGGACTGGCCGGGGCTTCTTCACAATCTGTTGATAACGTCAGTCCATTTCTTTTTTTATATTTTAAACTAAAATTGTGGATATATCTTATAAATACTACAACCAAACTATATAACAACAACATGATTAGACCACTTGTAGACACTGTATGACAGAAAAATCTGAACATGAGAAAAAGTTCCAACATCGCTACTTCAAGTAACTTTACAATCATTTCAATTCTCAAATTCAATTAAGCTTTATTGGCATGAATGCTTAAGTTATATTCTTGCCAAAGCTAAATCATATTTAATTGAACAAATACATTTTATAAGAAAACTAAATAGATGGTCACAAGATAAGAAACACATTTTAAACATACATACTTCATCACCATCACCATGAAACATCTCCTGTCACACTTGTTTCTCTTGATTTATGACAATAGTCAACTTATTTTGATGCTAACACTGCACACTGGCTCTTCTCCCCACAGTGATAAGGCGTTTGTATTTCATACAAGTATTTTTTTGCACGCGGTCAACAGAGCAGACAGAGCAGACAGAGTTTGACTGATCCAAAAGAGTTTTGTCCGTAGAGGACAGAGCGTTTTGTGGCGTAGCCTTCATGATCCTCTCTGTTTTGTCCTGTTGTCACGTCTGATTCTGCTAACCTCTGGACCTCTGTCAGCTCCCATCACTGTCTGCATCGCTCGCTAAAACCGCTGTGTGTGAGTACCATGTGCATTTTTGCACGTGTGTGTCACAAGGGACACGACTGATTTCTAACCCTGTTCTATACATTTTATAATGCTCACTGCAGTTTCATAGTACACTTGCATTTCAGAGCAACTTAATATTGTTCTTCAAAGTGTAAACTGTTCTTATCATTTCCTGGCCAAGCAAATGTCTCTCTGGAGGAGGAATGGAGCCAAAAACAGCCGTGTTGAACAAGTGCCTCCAAAGCCTTTGATTTTATCCGTGACTTCAGTGAAACACATATTGATTTTTTTCAGTCTTATTTCATAAGAACAACAAAACGTAATATGATTAGATGCATGCTATAAACAGCCATCACTCTTTTTTGGTCACTTTGTAGACTGAGAACTTCCCTTAAATGACCTATTTATTTTCTGTGGTTTGCCTGATCAGTGAGCTGCAGGGCTCTGCCAGCCTGCACAGGTTATTACTCCGGAGCGAGGACACTGGGCTGATAAGCATGAGAGGGGATATTGCTATCCCTGCTGATGAATTTTATTAATAAATCATTAAGTGATATGCTTTCAGAATGAAAAGCATGATCTATGGCTCTGTCCAGTCACTGACTATAAAAAGGATAGTGTATTAGAAAAGAGAAAAATGACATCTTAGTGTTTTTGTCTAATTGACGCTGTCTGATGTAAAGTAATCTCTGCTGTGCTGAGGTCTGCAGAAGGGTTTGAGAAGAGCTGGATGAGGGAGATATCCCACTGATACTGTTCTAAGAAATGTTGTGATTAAATACAAATTCAACCTCTCAAGCAACACTTTGCCGAATCGTTAACACACTAGGGGTTTTCTATCGGCACATTAAGCTGTGCCAAGTCCAACCGTGCCACTCCGATTTGAGTTTCCATTATCAGCTGTGAGCGTGCCAAATGTGGTGAGCTGTGCTTCCAGGCGGGCTGTCGTGATGTTTCGGGAACATGGCCAACCCATGACGACCTCCTTCTCCCCCTTAAAGGGATATTCTGGTGTAAATTTAATCCATGGTCTAACACACCTTGACACCGAGTGAGACTCCCCCTCGAGAGGTCAAGTTAGCTGACCGCTAGCTTAGCTAGTTTTAGCAACCTCAGAAAAGACCGCACAAAAACAATACACTGCCGCTTACGCCTCCAACTAGAAACCGCCATCAAAAAGCCACAATTAATGGTCAGAACAGCACCAAACTTCAGCAACAGTACATGTACAGTCCCAGCACACAGTACGAAGCATCAAACATCTGCTAGCTTAGCCGGATTTGTATTGAAAACACAGCACAACTCAGCCTCTCCTCCAGCAGCCTGCCTGTGTCGGGAAGCCCTGACGAGTCGATTACCGAGTGCAGTAGATTTCCGCAGCTCAAGAATGAAAATGTATGATTATTACTCCATTACTTCCGTCATTTTCCCTGTCAGCTCTCGATAATAAGAACTGAGCATTCCATGGAGTAATAATCATACATTTTCATCCTTGAGCTGCGGAAATCTACTGCACTCGGTAATCGACTCGTCAGGGCTTCCCCACAACGAGCAAGCTGCTGGAGGAGAGGGTGAGTTGAGCTGTGTTTTTAATACAAATCCAGCAAAGCTAGCAGATGTTTGAGGCTTCGTACTGTGTGCTGGGACTGTACATGTACTGTTGCTGAAGTTTGGTGCTGTTCTGACCATTATTTGTGGCTTTTTGATGGCGGTTTCTAATTGGAGGCGTAAGCGGCAGTGTATTGTTATCATGCAGTCTTTTCTGAGGTTGCTAAAACTAGCTAAGCTAGCGGTCAGCAAACTTGACCTCTCGAGGGGGAGTCTTACTCGGTGTCAAGGTGTGTTAGACCATGGATTAAATTTACACCGGAATATCCCTTTAAACAAGCATATCTTGCAAGAATCAACTCATGTCTGAGCAGGAGACCAGAAAGAAATACGTTTGTCAAGTGTGTGAACAGTTCACACTTCTTTTGTAACTTCTCACGGAGTCTCTGTGGTTTGAAGTTTAGTTTCTCTCCGGTGTCACTGTTCATGCTCTCAGATATCTGCTTTATTATACTGTTTCAAAGTATTTGCTCTCAGCTGTTTTGGGGGTCTTGTTCCATTACTGCTGGTGAAAACATTTCCCGATTTTGCTTCTTCACGATAATGGGGGACTTTTTTGTGAAGAATTCATAGGAAATAAAACATGTTTACCATTTAATTATTGGAGCTTTTTCAGAGGCAACTGTTTAATAATACTGTGGGTGAAAAGAGTATTTACAGTCACTCCTTTGACCAATATTCAAGAAAAAGACATCATCAGTTAAAGACACATATTGAAGCAGTACTTACATCCTATGAGCATGACGCAGATGGAGAAGATCTTCTCAGAGTTGGTGTTTGGGGACACATTTCCAAACCCCACACTGGTCAGACTGCTGAAGGTGAAGTACAGAGCCGTGACGTACTTGTCTTTGATGGAGGGTCCTGAACCTGGCGTGGAAATGTTAAGCAAATATTGTAAAAAATGTCTTCATTTAACACAATGACAGAAGGCCACTGATGATCATTCCATAATCAGATTAAATCACAAAAGCACATATTTATTAAACAGTACAACAAAAAATACTGCGAACCATTAAAGCACTACATTATTTTCCTCTCAGTACCTTGGATGGAGTCGTTGTACTGTTTTCCCAATTGGTCCCCCAGTGTGTGGAGCCAGCCAATCGAACCGTTCCTCTCTACACTACCAATGGCATACCTGCGGAACATAACAGTTACAGTATGATTGTACTGTTTATAATTACTGATTATGGCAATAAGACAGCGCTGCTACAGTAGGTACTTATGAACACTAAATTGATTTTCAAACTCTTAATAGCATTGTCAAAAATATTTGTTTTGATTAATATTGATTCAGAAACTTCTTCAATTGCAATTTATTCAATTTGACTGTGGTTATGATTAAATAAACTTGAAATAAGATGCTACTCCGCCTCAAAACACACAGTCCACCTCTATAAAACGCTGATATAGTGACAATGCTGATATAGTGACAATGCTGATATAGTGACAATGCTGATATAGTGACAACACTGTCTGAATGCATTGTACCAGATGCAGGCCAGCCAGTGAGCGATGAGGGCGAAGGTGCACATGAGGAGGAAGAGGACGGCCGCGCCGTACTCCGAGTAGCGGTCCAGCTTCCTGGCGACGCGCACCAATCGCAGGAGGCGAGCGGTTTTCAGCAGACCAATCAGAGTGGTGGTCTAATGAGAGTGGGATAAAAGTTGAGATAAGGTATGGTAAAAGCACAGCAGAAGACAAAGTCCCTCGGCTCTGAAATCTCCTCACAGCGTTCCCACCTGCTGTCGTCCTGTCACACACACACACACACACACACACATTAACACACACAGGTGGTGCGTCTGTGGCCTTGTCCCGATGTGATTCACTGATGTGGAGGTGGTAAATCCAGTCTCCCTTTCATTACTGTGGGCTGTCTTCTCCCTCTCCTTTCTACTTGTATTCAGCCGGCCACTTCCGTGTCCATACAACAAATAAATAACGGGCTGATTACTGCGCTGGCAGCGAGCCGAGCCCTGCTCTGTGTGTGTGTGCGTGTGTCCTCTCAGTGAATTATGGCCGTCTGCTGAGGAAAATCTCCACTTTCTTGGCTCCGTGGCCCCTCACAGACAGCATCAATGAAGTGAACCTTGGCAAAGTGTTCCCGGGCAGTATTGAGTGTCGGGGAGTTTCCACATTCATCATTATTGGCTTGTTGGGTGGCTCAATCATAATACAACAGCTTATTTGTACTGCCTACTGCTCCGTATCACTTACAGATGCATTTCAAGTCCCACCTGCCACTGGAATTAACCTGAGCTGCCGTGTGTTTCATCTTCGTACTGTGGGAAGTATTGTCAAAGGGCTGCCGGCAGCCTACAGTGAAACTCTCTCTCTCCCTCACCTCCCTCTTCCTCTGACTTCCACCTCCTCCTCCAGACACCCACCTCCAACTTCCTTCAATTCTCCTACCAACACCTCCATCACTTCACTCCTCTGTCATTCAGCGAACCACTGAACCTAAGTATCCGCTGTCTTTTCAACTACTGCACTAGACTGAGTTCACTTTACTCATCATGATGAGTCCTGCTAAGTTGATTAATGTCTCCTGAGGGATATTCATTTGTTTTATTATAATTTTTGGGGCTTTTTATTAGACAGTACAGCTGAAGAGATATAACGGGATAAGAGAGGGGGGATGACCTGCAGGGCCGCAGGTCGGATTCGAAGCCTCGTCTGATGCAGTGAGAATACAGCCTCTGTGCAAGGGGTGCGTGCTCTACCAACTGAGCAACTGGGGTGACCCTGGCAGCGAAATTCTAATAGAAAATGCTATCAGTGTGAGTTATGGGAAATGTACAATCCAGCATTTATGGAGCATGAACTATACTTAAGCCTCCATGCCAGGCTTTGCTGCCAATTTGACATAGTGGCCAAACTGTGTACGTCGAAAATGTCACATGATGCACAGGGGGCCCAAAAGACCTTTTCTCATAAGTTTACACTGTGAAAGAAGCAGCTGTAAAACAATCGATAATTTATTTTTAGTGGCACAGCTCCCGCAAGATGACTCGTCTCACTATCAGAATTTGACCTGGAGGAGCCACACAATCAAATAATTTTATCCCCATTCAAGTTAGTGGAGGGCTAAACGGGAGGGCTGGCCGGTGGAAGTGCACATGCTCTATTGGGCTGCACAATGCAGAATATCTGAGTAATCTTATACCTAGGGTGTTAAACTTTCTTGGCTTCATGCACCACCTAGCAGCTGTCATGACTGAACAGGGCTCCACCTCTGACGCTGTATCCAGTTCTCATCATACATCCATGGCCATACTCGACACTAAGCAGTCTCTTTCTTTTTTTAATCTCACCGCTAACTTTATAGAGTCAAAATATCATATTGCTGCCTGTTATTTTCCCAACCTGTAGATAAATCCAAAAAAGTTTTCTAGAAGAAAATTAAAAAGTAATTTTGCTCCAATTATACTGATAAAATAGAGACACTGGTGAATTAATTGCTATGGTAACCTCCAAACATTCAAAAGCATATTGTCCACTGGGTCCCGGCCTTCGCCTTCACTGCTGCCTTCCAGTGGGTCCCAGCCTTTGCCTTCGACGCCAGCTTCCAGTGGGTCCCGGCCTTCGCCTTCAACGCCAGCTTCCAGTGGGTCCCGGCCTTCGCCTTCAACACCGGCTTCCACTGGGGTCCGGCCTTCACCTTCACCCCCGGCTTCCAGTGGGTCCCGGCCTTTGCCTTCACTGCTGCCTTCCAGTGGGTCCCGGCCTTCGCCTTTGACGCCAGCTTCCAGTGGGTCCCGGCCTTCGCCTTCAACGCCGACTTCCACTGGGGCCCGGCCTTCGCCTTCACCGCCGGCTTCCACTGGGTCCCGGCCTTCACCTTCGCCTTCGCCGCCGGCCTTCCAGAGGGTCCCGGCCTTCGCCTTTGAGTGGCTTCCAGTGGGTCCCGGCTTTCACCTTCAATGCTGGCTTCAACTGGGGCCCGGCCTTCGCCTTCACCGCCACCTTCCAGTGGGTCCCAGCCTTCGCCTTCGCCTTCGCCGCCCAACTTCCAGCGGGTCCCAGCCTTCGCCTTCGACGCCAGCCTCCAGTGGGTCCCGACCTTCGCCTTCACCCCTGGCTTCCAGTGGGTCCCGGCCTTCGCCTTCAATGCCGGCTTCCACTGGGGCCCGGCCTTCGCCTTCACCCCCGGCTTCCAGTGGGTCCCAGCCTTCGCCTTCGCTGCTGCCTTCCAGTGGGTCCCGGCCTTCGCCTTTGATGCCAGCTTCCAGTGGGTCCCGGCCTTCGCCTTCACTGCCGGCTTCCATTGGGTCCCGGCCTTCACCTTCGCCTTCGCCGCCGACCTTCCAGTGGGTCCCGGCCTTCGCCTTCGAGTGGCTTCCAGTGGGTCCCGGCTTTCGCCTTCAACGCTGGCTTCCACTGGGGCCCGGCCTTCACCTTCACCGCCACCTTCCAGTGGGTCCCAGCCTTCGCCTTCGCCGCCCGACTTCCAGTGGGTCCCAGCCTTCGCCTTCGAGTGACTTCTAGTGGGTCCCGGCCTTCGCCTTCGAGTGGCTTCCAGTGGGTCCCAGCCTTCACCTTCGAGTGGCTTCCAGTGGGTCCCGGCCTTCAAGTGGTTTCCAGTGGGTACACCACTTCGCTGCTAGATTATTATGTCCCATTCGGTGACTAGATAGTGCTGCTATTTTGTGTTTTCTTGAAACTTGTATTTCGTATATTTCTGTGTTTTTGCACTCCTGAGTTCATCCACGCCAGCTCCAGTCAACCCTGCTTGCCTGCCTGCCTGCCTGCCTGCTTGCCTGCAAACCTGGTCCTCTTATCCACATTACCCTTCAGAGAGCATTAGATTGTACCAACAAGTTCATACTTCCTGTCTCTGTTCTCTGCATTTGGGTTCTAATAGAAACTCCCACCGTAACACATACTATACTATTGAACATATTTGGAGCATAAAGCTTCCACTAATGAACTGTTATTTATTACTTGGACTTAAACTGAGCCTCCCCTTTCCGAAATCACTAATGACTAGAGTTCATGGCATTTATAATCGCACAATGCACTGTATCAAATCTTATAGATGAGAAAATTACCCTTGTGCCACTCTACAGCTGTCAAATGACACAAAAAGATGATGATTCATAGCTGTCTGAAGCCACAATGTATTGGTCATGATACAATCAAGCTACAATAGTCTTATGTAGCGAGAAAGGACTAAGTGAAAGGGAACTGATTTTATGTCCATATTTCTTTCCAGGACATTACAAGGAAAGTATTGATGTGTAAAATAAAGTGCCAAAACCTCCATGGTGAGTTTTCAAATAAGTTTTTTTTATTAACGTTACAATGAAGCTGAACAGAGAACAGCAAATCCTTTTCTTCACACGTCACTTATATAATTTATCAGTGATCCAAATTACTGATTTAAGTTTCTGTTAGGACAGTACCTGATTAATTTTTCACCAGCAGTTTGTACGTTGCATTGTGTAATAGAAGGAAGACGCGTTTTGTTTTGACACTCCACCACAGCTGACTGCAAATCAGCTTCCCCATGGAGACAATTAAATTACGAACCAAAAACTAGACCGCCTCTGTTTCATTTTCTTATTCCCTGCCTTCCACCTCCCCGTCTCCCACCTCCTCTTCTCTCTTTGTATCTTTGTTTCTCATCTCCTCTTTATTCCATTAGATAAAGATGCTGGCGGAGATGACAGACACAATACCGACGCAACAACACCCTCTCGTTCGTTTTTTATCCCACCATCTCGGTGCCACTTGTCTCCTCCCTCACACATTCCCTGAAGTGCATCAACAGCTTGCCATCTCTTGACATACCTCCTCGCCGTTCCTGTAGATGAGCAGGTCAAAGGGGATGGCAGCCACCATGTCGATGAGGAACCAGCCTTTGAAGTAGTGGACGGCGATACGCACCGGGTGGCTCACCACCTCATCATTAGAGTTCACGTATGTCGTCCTGAGAGGAGGAACACAGATTATATTTGAATTACTGACATTAACATTTCTAATTATAATACTTTGACAGGCAGATTTGCAGCATTTTTTGCATTACTAGGACTTATTCGACTGCTAGAACAAGTAATCCATCAACTACTTTTACTACTACTACAACACTATATTCATGTGTCTGAAGTCTGACCTGAAGTTGATGAGGATGTCGATAATAAACATGATGTCCACTATGAGATCCACCACATTGAGAGGGGAGCAGGAGTAAATACAGCTCTGCATGACCACCTCTTCCTGAGAGGAGACAAGTGAAAGAGATGAGAGGAGACAGCAGAACAGAAACACAGACGGGAGAAGAGAATTACAAATCGAATGCTCCAAAAATAGAACGGTTCTGTGTGATTACCTCCTTCACATGGATTAGCATTAAGGGTGTCGAGATGATTTGCATATACATGTAGACGCAACATGAAGGAGGTGACACACAAGCATGGCTCTGAGCAGGAGCCAAGTCTGAGAGCCTCCACACAAAAAAGCTACAATGGCTTTTTATTTCACAAAAAAACACATTGTCCAGAAACACATCAACTTTTATTCAGTGTGAATTTGTGTATCATTTCTTTATTCATCAGTATCTATCACATTCTCACAGCCCATTTTTTCACTTCCCGTCTGTTTTATTTGAGAGAAATATTAATGCTTAAACCACTGTTTAACAAACTTTACATTTCCTACATGTTTCACAGTGAAACAGTTTATTATGAAGACAGTCGTGTCCTATATCGCTCAACTAACTTACTGCAGGGGCCGGTGACCAGGCTAGTGAGGTAAGAACAAAATGACTCAAAGTTAATTTAACATTAGTATATTATACTACAAGGAACTTTGAACTGGTTATGAAAGAGTCTGTTCAATACTATACTATATGACCTACATAAACTAACAAAACCATCAGCCAGAAGATTTGCTGTTTGTGTATGATTGGAATAGTTATTCTTAATCTTGGATTCCAATTTATCCAGGTTGGATCTGTCAGAAAAAGGACAGAGCTGCTCTGTAGTCTGGTGGTACAGTAATGATACAGCACTAACATAAAGTTGACTTTGTTTCACATCCGTCATCTTTTGTCCACAGAGGCCACCAGAATCAACATAAACGTGAAAGTTCCCTGTAGTGGCTTTAACTTGAAGTTTGTCTAGAAAAATAGATTTTTACTTTTCACTATCGGATAAAATTGATTTTGTTGCAGCTCCAACAAAACATGTGCAGACAAAGAGAACAGATGTTGAACTGTTCATGCAGCCACTTCTGAGTAGATTGCATTGCATTATGGAGATATGTGAAATTGGCAAACTTCCTTATTTCTGTTTACCTTTAAAGCTATACAGTTAACAAGACGGTCCGACATTTTTACTATTCTTATTTTATGTTCTGTGTTGCTTTGCCGGGGTCTTTAATTCCTATAGCAACCTCTCAGACTAACTTCTAGTTTGGGGTAAACTCAAGCTGTCATTTTCTTGAGTCTGTGGTCAAACAGATTAACCAGGTCTCCAATCAAACTCTTGTGAAAGTCATTGAGATATGAAAACATCAAACATACACTTCAGACGAATTAGACGTATTCACACTGAAATAACATCATGAATAAAGACAGCTAACTTGTACTTAAAGGGATATTCCGGTGTAAATTTAATCCATGGTCTAACACACCTTGACACCGAGTAAGACTCCCCCTCGAGAGGTCAAGTTAGCTTAGCTGGTTTTAGACTGCAGCTTATGTCTCCAATTAGAAACCGCCATCAAAAAGCCACAAATAATGGTCAGAACAGCACCAAACTTCAGCAACAGTACATGTACAGTCCCAGCACACAGTACGAAGCATCAAACATCTGCTAGCTTAGCCGGATTTGTATTAAAAACACAGCTCAACTCACCGTGCTCCTCCAGCAGCCTGCCTGTGTTTGGAAGCCCTGACGAGTTGATAACCGAGTGCAGTAGATTTCCGCAGCTCAATGGTGAAAATGTATGATTATTACTCCATGGAATTCTCAGTTCTTATTATCGAGAGCTGACAGGGAAAATAAGGGAAGTAATGGAGTAATAATCATACATTTTCATCCTTCAGCTGAGGAAATCTACTGCACTCGGTAATCGACTCGTCAGGGCTTCCCGACACAGGCAGGCTGCTGGAGGAGAGGGTGAGTTGTGCTGTGTTTTTAATAGAAATCCGGCAAAGCTAGCAGATGTTTGATGCTTCGGCGGTTTCTAAATGGAGGCATAAGCGGCAGTGTATTGTTTTCGTGCGGTCTTTTCTGAGGTTGCTAAAACTAGCTAAGCTAGCAGTCAGCAAACTTGACCTCTCGAGGGGGAGTCTTACTCGGTGTCAAGATGTGTTAGACCATGGATTAAACTTATACCGGAATATCCCTTTAAGCTAGTGCCTGATTCTACCAGTGACATCTCTACCAGGAAGTCTTTCTAAACAAACTGTGATTGGTTCTCAGGAGCTTCAGTATCTAATTGAGCTGTTTGTTTTGATTTGTATGCAAAAGGGAAAAAAAGGCACCACACGGGGGAATGTCAGTTTCTATGCAATTTGACCCCACTGCACATTGTATTGTAGTATATTGTACTGTAATCTATAATGGATCCAAAGTGTATTCAAACTAATCTGTACGATTCTTTACATAGATCACAGCGCCCTTGAGTTGTGTCGAAGGATCGGACGTGGCATCGATGTGGGGCATCTGAGTGATTTGTGATTGGGCAATATCAACAAAACTGACTCGACTTGACAGCCGGCTTATTAGCGATTCTATTCCTAGACTGGACCCCACCTGGTCGTTGAGGAGGAACGCGGCTGAGTAGGGTGTCAGGATGGCGGTGTAGATGACCAGCAGCAGGATGAGCCAGTCCCACACCGCCTTGAAGGGGCTGTAGTGCAACACCGTCCACTTGTGGATGCGCGGCGCCTGGAGCTTGTACTCCGGCAACACATCTGCACCCAGAGACAGCACCTGGGTAGAGACAGGGGGGGAGCAGACGGCCGGTTAGACATTGAATAATAGGCGACGGAGAAGGAGGGAGGGCGAGTGGTGAGGACAAAGAAGAAGAACTGAGAGAAAGAGGGAGGGGGTGGATGGTTGAGAAGGCAGAATAGACTATATCGCCATGATGCTGTGTACATAAAGCAGCAGTGTGATGGAAAACAAGCACACACACACACACACACACACACACTCTGAGGGCATATAGCAGCTCCATGAAATATACATCAACTCCCATGACACGTGTGCTGTGCCTACACACTGGCTACAACAACAGCATTTTGTAATCACAGCGACAGAGCCGGTGTCCACCGGAGACGAAGATGACGAGAGCTGTTCTGAAGGCCCCGACGCTCTTAAGGTTACCCTCCCAGGCAGCATGTTTCCGCGCACACATACACAAACGGTCGCTCTAGTTATGCAAATGCACAGTAATGCATAGATGTAGGCGCGCGCGCACACACACACACACACACGCGGCAGCCATGGTTCCAGTCACATCCTCTGTTTCTCTGCAGCGGCGGCTCTGACACGAGAGCTTTGGCTCAAAAGTGACAAGTGACAAGGAACTACATAGAATCATATTCCACACACACACACACACACACACACACACACACATACGTGCAGTATTTTCAAAAAACACACACACACAGATCCTTTTCAGCTGCCTTCCACATCACACACAAACACATAAATACACAAACACGCGCCAGGAATGAAATTGTGGGTATTACGGAGCACTTCTAAGTAGCATTACGTGCAGTAATGTATTCCACCGAGCAGGAATGAATCAGTAGAAAAGGCATTAACACGGCCTGCCTTGTGTCTCCGCTTAAGAGAATCGCACAGTGAAGTGCAGAAGCTCAGCTGCTGTGCTGAGAACATTTGGATTCAAGTGACAAGTCCAGACGGGAGTGTTGATTGACTTCCACTGTGTCTCAAACAGTGTGTGGATGTGTGCACAAAGAAACAGTGAACTGATGGGAGAGAGATCTAAGGTGCCTTATTTCGGATGATATCGTTGCTGCCATGCCAATATGAGGGCAACCTTCAATACAACAGCAGCAACTATGGCCCAAAGTTCATCACCATTACATCAAATCCAAAGAGCACAATCAGGGCTGCAGACTAACTTTTCACACTGGCCAGCCTTACCTTTTCATTTAGGTGCACCAGCAGATAATTAAGGCGCACTAATACGTTAACCCAATAACACATCAATTTAAAACATCAATCGGGAATAAAGGTGCAGAAATTTGTTTTTCTTTTTTTTAAATTTCAGCACATGCAACTAGAAATAACAATAAACTCAGTTGTTTTAAATATAGTCACAAAGTGCTGATATTTAAAGTGCCTGACAAACTCAACTAAATAAATCAACTTCAGATTTGAGAGTATTACACAAAACACTAATTGATATAAAAAATGTAAAGTTAATGTTAAAACTATCTAATAATGAGCTGGCTCCTGATCAAAATGTCAGTCACACTCGACAGATGTCTGGGCGCCTGTGTGACCAAAGTGGCACCCCGGGGCCCTGCTAATAGGCTTTACAAAGTCAATGTGCAATTATAAAGCAGTGAGAAATATATATATATTTTTGTCCTCCTACGTATTGGATTTAATATCAAACGGTTAATAACAGACTTCACATTTGCATTTTAAGGTGTTTGCTGCCACGTCAGATGAAAAGTGGAACCCTTTAAGCCACGAGCCTCGGCTTTGAGGGGTGAACGGGAGCTACAATCAGCCCCCTAAACGCCTTGTCTTCAGCAGTGAAACACATTTTCAGCTTGATTAAGTCGCAGCAAGAGGGGTTCAAACCCAGCCAGGGCCCTTCTGTGTGGAGTTTGCATGTTCTCCCCATGTGTGGGTTCTCTCCGGGTACTCCGGCTTCCTCCCACATACCAAAGCCGTGCAGGTTAGGTTAACTGGCGACTCTAAATTGTCCATAGGTGTGCATGAGAGTGTGAGTGATTGTCTGTCTGTGTATGTTAGCCCTGTGATAGGCTGGCGACCTGTCCAGGGTGTACCCCGCCTCTCGCCTAAAGTCAGCTGAGATAGGCTCCAGCTCACCCACGACCCCAGTGCAGGATAAGCGGTAGAGGATGAGTGACTGAGTGAGTGCCTCACATTAATGCCAAGGATCAATGTCCAAAAGTTTCCCTAAAATGGGGAATTCTTATTCTGTTCACACAAACTAAGTGTAAATACCCCCAAACACCCGTGAGGCAGCAGATCAGCACTTTCAAATTTCCAACCCACTGCTTGGGTACAGAAACAGCGTACAAGTTGAATGGTTTGTATAGTCAGGTGTTGATCTTACATTGTCCAGCCATTCACTGGACAGTGGTTCTGTAAGACCATCGCTATAAAACGAGAAGATGTCCAGCCAAAAATCTTCCAGCGAATCCCTTCCGAAACTATTCATGTATCAAAATGCATCTACGCTGTGTGACCTTGTAGACTTCTCCAGCACTCACCAGCGCAGCAGAGCACCAGACACATCTGTATGCAGGTAAAGCTGACCTACAGTACGTTTGGCTTGCAGTGACAAGTACAGCAGACTGACTGGGTTCTAACACAAGGGAACAGAGTAATGCAGCGAATAACAATGGGGTGAAAACAAGGATCAGACTGTATCAGAGGCTATAAAAGACGAGTTGAAACAAAAAAAGAAACGGCGGTTCAGATATAACTCTGAGGCCTGTATTCCCAGTTGGCACACTTCCTTCACCTCCCCTCACCTCTGTGTTTTCTCCCTGATTCACTCCATTAGCTTTCATCACTCTTCACTCCGCCGTGTCTTGTTTCTGTTTGCTTCTTGCCCTCCCCTTGACCCGCTAAATCCCTCTTCTTCCCTAATTCAAGGTTTTCTTCCCGGCAGTCCTCCCTCCGTCTCTCCACCTCCTTTTCATCTACCACACAGCGAGCAGCTCGGCCACTTTTCATCCACCCTGTTACCTATTACCATTCATTCTGACTCCCATCACACCTTCCTTTCTTCTCGCGCTTGAATGGTCGTTTGTCCTCCCCTTAGACCATGTCTTCTTTTTTTGTCCTCTTCGACTCTTGGGTGCCCTTCCTCCCTCGTGCTTGTACTCTTCCTCCCACTTCATTATCCATTCTTTAATCCACTATTCATCTCTTCTTCACCTACTCTGGTTGACTTTATTTACGCACAGTGCTTATGATTAAGCCATCCCTGAAACATCTGGTATGCGAGGATCTGATTTCCCTTATTCTCTCTGTGCATCCTCAAGGAGTTGTTCCTATAGACACCAACATTTGGCAAGATAAAATGCGCTTGATTCATTATGAATGAGCAACTAATATTTTAGAGTATATCTGCTCTGCAACTGAGCCAGCTGTTTCATATATAAGCCGGCTCTTCTTCAAATGTTGGCTCCTTCAAAGGCTGTGTTTCTGCACGCAAGTCCCTGCTTGCATAAGATGATACTTGCACTGGTGTTTTGTTCAAAGAGATTTCTTGGCATCTAATATCTTATTAGCAAACTTTAATTATGAGTTAATTTGAGTGTAATCCTGGTTCTCCTGAGGTGATCCGTCTCCATCTCCTCTATGAGGAATACAGTGATACTAGCTGGGTTTATGAGCGGTTACAATTCGGCAGCATAGCACACAACATACAGTCCATGTAAGGACTCTCATGAAGGGCTGTTGCGCTGCCTTTTAAGTCAACCACTGCCTGCTTTTATACAACAATGTTAAGAGTCTTACAGCCATGCTAGCAGCTCCGTTGGGCTGTACTCATGAACAGAGGTGATTACAGCTCAAAGTGAGGAGGCTGCCGAGCCAGTGACTGCAGTTTGACAATGTGTTTTCAACATTTGTAAGTGTAAAACCACTGGACATTTTTATGGAGACCTCTGGACAGATTCCAGCCGAGATTGTGGTGAGAAAAAAATGACATTTTTTCTGGTGAGTCAGGAAATCTGCAGCCGCGTTTGTGGTGACCAAAGCATGATGGTTTTGTCCCCTAAACCCAACCAGAGCCGACCTAGTGATGGCACAAAGTGATTACAAATCATCATGGGGAAACAACCATTGCACTACATTTTGTGGCAAATAATTCATTGTTTGTTGAGATTTGCACTCAGAACAAATAATCTCAGCCTCATGGTGGATAAGATCATCGAAGTCAGGAGGATTTGTACTCTGGGAACTTAACAAAATTGAATGGCCATACATTCAATACTGGTTGAGACTTTTCAGTCTGGACAACAGTGGTGGGCTGACCTCCAGATGTACACTGCCATACATAAAGCCATGGACTCCCGTCCATCTGAGGGCAGGAAAAACAGGGTGTGCATACTGTATTTGTGGTGGTGAGAAAAAAAATGTATGTATATGTATCAACTTTTTACCTCCAGGCTGCACCTGTCAGCTGGGGTCAACCACCTCCAACTCTTTCAATTTCTCTCCTTGTCTTGGTCACATCGCCGACCACCTACTTAAACGACCTTAACTCCTCAGCAAATGTTCAGTAATTTACCAAACTCCGAATGTCAGATGATCAAACAGAAAGTTTGCTCGTTGGTGTAAAGCTCATCCAAGTTTCTTGGGGTCTTCATGCGCCAGTAGTCCTCAGTAAACCAAATACCTACAGGGCTGATCAGGGTTAGCAGCTGTGGGAACCATTCAGAGCTCCAGAGATTCTCTAACACACACCCATCCATCAGTTTCCCCACAAATCTGTTGGTCATATTTTTAATCCAGGGCAAAGATAATAGATTAAATGCATAAAAGGGATCATCTTTTGCTTTTCTGCCCCACTACTTTTTGATTTTCCGGCATTTTAAGGTCAAGATATCACAAAAATATCTAGCACCATCTCAGGGGTATCGCGAACACATCTGTATCCAGATATGCACACATTAACACGTTTACAAGTGTGAACTGACAAAAACACTGCTTGCAAACACACATGTACACACACACACACACCCCCGCCCTACAGTTCAGTCAAGTGCCCCTCTCAGCTGTGTGTCCCCTCCTGGAGTCGCTGGCAGGCTATTTTTAGTCATCTGTGTGAAACTAAAAAAAATATCGCCATAAGGACTGTTAGAAGTGCAGATGTCAAGACACGCTCAAGTGCAGACAGGGCACAGTTGTATTTGAGGACAGCACTGGAGGGAGAATACTTGGGGCAGCGGGGGGGTTTCTTTTATAGAGCTGAGCGCCTGTGCTGTGGATGACGGTATGTTTTTCTCACTTCACCCACAACAAGCTGTTTCTTCCTGGCATCAGTCGGCAGAGTGGAATCCCCGGTCCAACAGACAGCAGCGTCATCGGCAAATTCTGTACATCATCTGTGGTAGAGATTGACATTTATTCCTAAAACGGATGGGATTTGCCCGGACTGCATCCGACGCGGTGTTTCTGAGGTCAGTCTGAGCGCGCCGAATGACCGAGAAATGGATTAAATGAGACACTGAGTGGCTATTTGAAAGTACAGGCTGCATGAAGACAGAACTGGATTTGTTTTTCTTATTCAAAGTCAAATGCAGCGACGTCAATTCCACTTTACATGCTTCAGAGTGACAGGAGAGCGGATAAGAGGACAAGAGGAGACGACTTGTGACGAGACATAAATCAAATTAAACCCAAAAGGTCAAATAAATCTGATGAATTACCTCCAGTGATGTCACTCTGGCAGTGGTTAAGTTGCATTGTGGGTAATGTAGGCACCGGTTTTTGAATGGAAGAAGACTGTGTGGGATAAAAGGAGATACCTCTGTTCTGCGTTATCAATTTTAATAGTCTGCTTTTAAACTGTCCATGACGAGTCCAGCAGTGTTATAAATGCAGCTTCCTCTGGAGCCTCATGTGCGGCAGTACTCCCCAAGACCTGTACACACACTTAAATATTACACAACACAGTGGTTTAATTAAGGTTGAGGTGGCTGAGGAGTTAACACCGTAAAGGAGGAAATTAAAAGAAAGGTGGAGCGATATAGAGATAAAAAAATATACAGAGAGGGAAGAGGAAGGAAATGACTCACAAAGGGGCTCAACGTTTTAGCACATCTGATGAGATTTCTTCCTTTAGAAACATTTCTCAGTAGAACTGATCAAAGATAAAGTAAAGAAACTGTTTAAGGGAGAAAGTGCCAAAACAACAAAGCAACTCAAAGAAGGACAAGGTCGCAGTGTTGACTGCGTCTGGATTTGAAAACTCTGAAGGTTACGAGTCGCTTTTGGTACAGGAAATAAAGTTTGAATAGCACACACACACACACACACACACGCACACACGCACACACACCTGGGAGTTGTTGACTCCAGTCCTATAAAGGATGCAGACTGAGCACTTCAATCATTCATCTTCAATCAGACCTTCTATCAGTGCAGCAGACTGAGCCACAGGCACACACAGCTGCACAGGTACATGCAGAAAGATTCACACACACATAGGTGCGAATTCAAAAAGGTAAGTCAAGCTGGAAAGTCAAATGAACCTGAACAGCACACTTTCTGTATCTTTACCACTTAAAGTAAACAGTTTCTTATCTCCGAAAGAGAATCTGCAACAAAAGTGGAGGCGTCACTTTGTGAAATGTGCCAAAAAGCGGAGATACTGACCGTCCCAGGAAATGGATCTGAAACATTTTACAGGCAACTCGTAAACACAATGTTACACTACGTAGTGGTACAAGTTGCATCTAGCTTGGAAAAACTTTAGTTGTGTTTGATCATAAAAAGGTTCCAGACAGAATTTCAAAATATCTTTGCCAACCCTCCTTAGAACTTCGGCTCCTCTGTAGCCACGCTGTGACTTTAATCAAAGTTGACACCTTCTCTGTTGCAAACTTTGTGGAGGTCTCAGAGGGGAGCATACGAAAAACATTACATGGGACGAGGTTATCGGCAGCTGAAGGCGGCTGGGCAGCACACACCATCCATCTGCTTTGCAGGGGTGTCGATGGTTTTGGGAGGCTTCCATTTCTCACATGGTGTGAGACTTGTTTGGCAGGACACGCTTGCGTAGACGGGTGTAAACTTGAAATAAAACAATTACAGTCCAAGCATGCAGACAAATGGATCGAGAAACTGAAGACAAAGGGAAAAGAACTCCTCCGAGCTCAGTTACAGTGATATTTTTAGCCAGACATTAATTATCATATTTTCTATTGGCTCTTTGTTCCAATTCGGATTTAATTTTCATGTCTGGAAAATGCAGCCAAATCCCTGAATGTCTGAAAGGCATGCGCACTGTTTCATAAACATGGACGACAAGCAACATTCACAATGACGTTTCACTCATATCCTGCATGAATGAAAACGGGATGTTAGATATTAAAGAGTAAGGAGCTCGATGGTTACCAACTGCAGTTCCCTAGTCAAACTGCCATCCTCCTATCAGCCTCTCTGTTTGTGTGCTGCAAAATAAAACTGGCTGTTCATTAGAAAGATCTCTTGTGGTGTGCTGTATGGGTATGTGATGTTACAATGTACAGTCGTGGTCAAAAGTTTACATCCACTTATAACGAACAGGTATATCATGGCAGTCTTCAGTTCCAGTGATTTCTACAGCTCTCATTGTTCTGTGATGAATGAGCTGGAACACAAACTACTTTGTCACAAAAACTTTCATGAAGTTTGGTTCAGTAATGAATTTATAACAGGTCTTCTGAAAATGTGACCAAATCTCCTGGCTCAAAAATATACATACAGTAATTCTGATATTTGGTTAAATGGCTCTTGTCCATTTTCACCTTAGTTAGGTGCTTTTGATATCCATCCACAAGCTTCTGGTCGTCCTCTGGCTGAATCTTTAACCACTCCTCTTGACAGAATCGGTGAAGTTCAACTGAATCTGTTGGCTTCCTGGCACGGACTTGTTTCTTCAGCACAGTCCACATGTTCTCGATGGGGTTCAAGTCAGGACTCTGGGAAGGCCATTCCAAAACCTCAGTTCAGCCTGATTGATCCATTCCTTTACCACTAATGATGTGTGTTGGGATCATTGTCCTGTTGGAACACCCAACTGCACCCAAGAGCCAATCTTCTGGGTGATGGTTTTAGGGTTTCCTAAAGAATTTGAAGATAATCGTCCTTCTTCATTATTCCATTGACTTTCTTTAGAGCTCCCAGCCCACTGGCAGCAGAACAGCCCCACAGTATAATACTACCAGCACCATGCCTGACAGTAGGTGTGGTGTTCTTTGTGTTAAAGGCCTCACCTTCTCTCCTCCAAACATATCTGCTGCTCATTGTGGCCAAACAACTCAGTACATTCATTATTGAACCAAACTTCATGAAGGTTTTTTGTGACAAAGTAGTTTGTGTTCCACTCATTCATCACAGAAACATGAGCGCTGTAGAAATCACTGGAACTGAAGACTGCCAGGATGTACATGTTCTCTACAGGTGGATGTAAACTTTTGACTGTGACTGTATGTCATACATGCTACAGTGCATAATAATGTACTGTGTGAGTCATACATGAGAACATGTGCATGTTAGCTGTTTGCTAATAACTAAACTACTGAGTGAGAACCAAAGCTCGAGCTTTAAAGGAGAACTCGAGCGATTTCACACATCAAAGTGTGTTTCCTGGTGTTGGGGAGTAATATGTGAAAAAGAGTTACATAAAGCCTTTTGTGGCTCCAGAGGGAGTTGTGTGATAGATGTAATCTCCTGATGCAACTTGTCGGATAAACCCTCTTTTAACTCTTTCGGTCTCCATTCGCTTTTTGGTGATAAGTTTGTGAATCTTATCATAATATGAACATGGGAAGTGACGAAACAAAGGTTGTTTTTACTCAATAGTTTTGCCATTGATGTACTTCCAGTTTGAGAGTGTTGGAGTGTGTGTGATGTCCATGTGAGCAAAAGAGAGAAAAATCTAAGTTACTTATTCTATTGGATACAGTATATGAATCTGAAAACGCTGTGTTGGTGTTGTTCCTTGAATTTATTTCATCATTTAATGGACAATTATTACAGCTGCCCAGTCACGCTGTTGTGATGTCATAGCTTTGTATCTCGTACTGTTCCTGGAACACACACACACACACACACCCTTTATTTTTACCTTACAAAACAACTGAATAGACCACAACAGCTTGCTGCAGATGTGGTTTTCATCACCAAGTATAACACTCGCTCAGTCGACTGGGGTTTGTATCCAGTTCGGTACATATTATTATACTGTTCACTTATTATTTTTCGTTTCCTGTCACTGTTGGTTAGGTTTGAGAAAACATGGCTTGGGTTCAAATGTACCCTTTCACGACTTTAAACACGTTTGAAAAATGCGAGTATTTTCCCGGTGCTTCACCCCTGAGCTGCACGGCTGCGACATTACAAAAAAGGTGATTGGTCGGACACAATCTGCAAGTGTACACATACACATTTGTCTGTGTGCGTTTGAATGCTTGTGTGTAGTGATAATAGAGAGAGTACTACTATAATGAGGGGCCAGCGAGCCATGCAGTGACACAACCTCACACACACTACCTCTGCTGTGTGTAGAGTGTAGTGCACTGCCTTTGGGGCAAAGCGTGAAGTTTAAACCACCACTCGACATTATGTAGACTTGTTTTAGAAAATGAAACAGAGGTGGAGAGGATGGGAGAGTGAGAGAGAGAGAGAGAGAGAGAGAGAGAGAGAGAGAGAGAGAGAGAGAGAGAGAGAGAGAGAGAGAGAGAGAAAACAGCTAAGGTGTACACAAAGGAGAGAGTAAGTGAGAGCGAGGCCAGTGGAGGGTGATCACCATGATACTTCACTCTCTCTCTCTCTCTCTCTCTCACACACACACACACACACACACACACACACACACACACACACACACACACACACAAATTCTAAAATAGAAAATGCTCGTGCGTGCTGATAACCCGGAACACTTGGATTTCTACAACAGCTCTGAGTCTCTGCCAACACCGAGCTGAGCTTTGCCACAACACTGAGATCACACTGCTCCTCTCCCTCACAAGCCGACTTTGTATTCTCACTCTTTATTTCAACAAGTTCTCACACCTAAAGTGGTCTTCAAAGACAGCGGTCGTGGCTGAAACAAATTACTATGAGCAGGAGACGCAACCAACAGGTTCCCAGTCGCTGTCGGCACATTCTTTGCTTTTGTACCTGATTTGTTTGTTAACTGTTTCGTCTTCTTACGTGTTATTGTGTCATTGTTGAGTTTTCCACCCACCTCCTCCCCAACAGATTTCTTCGATGTTCCCCATTTATGATGCTTGGACAGCCACACTGTCAACAACTCACCGCAGACAGCTGATCAACATTTTATACATAGCCACACAGCACTGCCCATTCATGTCCATATTTACCGTTAGAAAGCAAAATGTTTAACCAGGAGTGAGAGAAGCACATAAAAACTTTAGAGGCTTCAATTTCTACTGTAAACAAAGAAGCAGTGGAGAGCACACGGCTGTTATTCCAGGACCAACAGCCTGTTTAATAATGCAATGTCAAATCATGTCTGGTTAAGGTACTATGTGTACATAACTCCAGATTCTATCTATTGAACAACTGCACACACCACCTTTCCATCACGGATCACCTGATATTTTATTTGGATTGTGGATCCCTGTTTAAATACAGCCAAGATTCACTTCAGTGCCGATAATCCAACCTACCTCTGGGGGACGTTGGACCCACATCTGATGCACCTGTCATCTCCAGTGTGCATACAGGGGCAATAGTTTAAGATTTTGTGCAGAAATCCAACCAGAAAGAGCATGTGAATAAAACAGGTGGCAGAGAGTTACATGCCTGTCAGAGAGGATCGGTGGATGCTGGGGGGAAAGAGGACAGGTGTTCACTGCCAGCGTCAGAGGATGGAAATGTTCTGACAGCAGATGATCTGCATGTCAGTCTTGGAGTGCGAGCTTGGCTTGGACTGTGTTTGCTAAAAACAGACTGTTTTTAGTGCAAGAAATGTTTTCATAACATAAAATGCAAAACTGACACCACTTAGATTAGAAACTATTGTCAGATTTTAACATTTGCTGAAGCTCCACGTTATTCCATCGTAAACTGATCGAAAGGTGCCTTCAAGTTAGACAATCAAAAACAAATGCAGGACACACTCTGAAGAATTTCATGGTGCATTCAGGTCCACTACTTCAGCTCTGAACATCACTTCGTGCAGCAAAGAAGATGTGTGCCGACAGGGACATCATGGTGCGTTCAAATGCATCCCGTGAAAATTGTAAATGATGGATGTCATGGCATTTAAGTCTAAGTCTAACAACAGCACAGCCACGAGGGCTGAAAACATTTTTACATCAAAAATCGAACTGAATCGTAACCGTAAAATCAACAGTCACATTGAATTGTCGATTTAGGAAATCGAAATCACACGTGCCAAAGCTTCCATCAGGAAAAATAAACCAATTTATTCTTCAAATAGTGATATTTCCTCAAAATCACTTTATTCTACATGTCTCATATAAGACTTTGCCAGAAATAAGCAATAGCCAGGTTCTGTAAAAAAACGGCACTCTTCTCAACTGCAAAGTCTTGAATAACCACACGCACGTTTAAACACTGACTTTCTGTTATTCCGACCCCGTCACTCTGGACTCCAGACTGTCAGCTAAATTGGAAAAACCCCTTCCTAACCTTTTCTCAGTCTGATTCCAACACTTTCATTTAAAATAAAAGTCCGAATGACCTTTTTTTCAACTCACAACGCTAATATACACATGGCTGTGCACGCACACTCGTAGACACACACGAGGACGTAAGGTTTTGACATCGACCTTCAGCTGTATCTTTCACCAAAAGACAGATGACAAAGACGTATTCTGTACATACAAAGACGTGATATTAACAGATAGTGCTGGCTGATAAGTTCACAGTCAGTGGAAAGAACAGCCTGGTGTTTGGGCAATGCAGAGGAGAGGGAATACTGAAGCATTCTAGTGAAATATAAATGACCAATGCAGAAAGTCCACAAAAATGTGGCTGCAATAAAGTCTTCTAACCTTGAATTCTGTGCTGCTGAAACCCAACAGAGTCTCAACAGTTTTTAAAATTAATGAGACCAACTCTCACCGAGGGGTTTCTGGTTTCAAAAAAAAGAGGAAAGAAAGTGTTAGTGTGCAAGCCAAAAGAGAAAAGTACAAAGTACGTCAGTCAGGTTTTTTTTTTTTTAGGAACTGTACACAAATAATATTTTTCACAATGATATACAGTTCAGTATATGATCCAAAATAGGGATTAAAGTAAATCCAAGGTGACTCTCTCCTTCTGAATATCAGGGCAGCTGCAATGCATCTGTGTTTTCCCAGTTGCTGGGTGAAATATCAAATAAACAACAGAATGTATTTGAAAGGGAATAATAATCTCTGAAGAGAAAGTAGTCTGGATTTGGATTCTATCACTGTTTTGTCACAAAGCTGCTTTATTTTCCCCACAAGGGCAGCTCCTGATTTAGTGTCTAAATCTTCTCTGCAAAGCAGCACACTGTTCTTTTTCTTTTTAGCTACAAAAGACTTGAGACTTGGGTCCATTTGTTTGTGAGCCTGCCGTTAAAATGAACCAGAGGTACCATTGTTGGTGTTTTTTAAGTCCCTTATTTGGATCCTTCAAAAACAGAATATATTTTCATCTTTGCACCTGTTTGTCCAAGGTATTTCACACTGACCGTTGACTGTTTTTTGAAACAACTGGAAGGAGAAGGATTTGTCCGGGCAAACAAAGGGGAACAGTGAATGGTTGATCATTCGTAAGCTCATTCACGCTTCTGTCTAGCTGATGATTGGATTATTTCCATTATATCATGATATGGCATAGGTGAATTTACCAGACAGTTCTACTTCTAATAGTTCTAATAGAGATATTGACCCAGCCCCCCAAAACAACACAAATTTTTTTTTTCTTCCCATTTTAGGTAGTAGGCTCGTTAGCTGGGCTTGCTAATGTTAGCGACTTACTCTACAACAGACATTGCTGAATCAATCCCTCCTTGGCTTTTGCTCTTCTGTTTTGGTTTTCTAAAGGCAAAAATAGAACTCACCACCCTTTGTAAGGTCTGACAGATGGTTGCCAAGCTGTGACTGGTGGTTAGGCAAGGTCCACTTAGTCTAGTGTCAAAGTAACTTATTGTCAGAAACTGATGATGTTGGGGAACAACAGGTGTGGCTATTAGAAATCAATAATTATCAATAGCATTTATTTAAAAATAATAATCAACATTATTAATAAAAACAATAAAACAGGGCACCACCCTGGAATCACCCTAACCCTATCAGAGAGAGAGAGAGAGCCAAGATGGCGGATGAAGAGAGAGAGAGAGGGAGCCAAGATGGTGGTGAGCCAAGATGGAAGATGCGATCCCTGCGAAGATGACGTCACGGAGTGTTCAAGATGGCGGTCAATGGAGGTGGCCGTGCAAGACTCGAACAAACAATGGCGCAACAGTGTCTGTTGACTTAACCAGTGGCTCTGGTCAGTGTGGTTTGGACAGAGCTGGAATTGATTTGATGTTCCAAATTTGGTGTGGATGCTTCCACAACACACGTGACGAGGTTGTTAACGATAAGTTCTCAACAAGCTGCTCATGAGACCGGGTGGCGGGTCTGTCCACCTCATTAATTCAGCTCGCTTCCTTGGCGTTGGCTGGCTGCAGTGGTGGCTGTTCTCGGCGTTGTACCGGAGGAAACAGCAGAGTTGACTTGGGCGAAGAAAACAGGGCGCGACTGTGGCGACCTGGTGCCACCTACTGGACATGAGGGTTGGTGCACTTTTTCTTTGTTTACAGGCTTTGTAAGTACAAGGAGGCCACATGTTGGGCGTGGGTCTACACACAGTCCGCTCTGTTGTTAGAACCATGTGGTGAGGGTCCCAACAAAAGAGTAAACCTGTTGGTACAATGCCAATTTTCTTCTTAACCATCACCTCCTATAGACCAACCTGTGTTAGTGTGTATACAGTATGAGTCTTCTGTTTGTATCCATGTTTATGATTAAACACTATGTGGGTGTGCCAGCATGTCTCTGTCTCAGCATTAGATATCTGCCTGCCACTGTGATTGGCTTCCTGGTTGACCTTTTTCTCTCCAGCTATGACAGTTCCCATTAAGACATAACAAAGGAGCATATTTCCTCAGCTCCGATCTTGCTCCCTCCATCTCTCTCCTCCTCCTCCTCCTCACCGCAGCCTTCTCCTCCAATATTCATCAGCGCCATCGGTGCTTAGGGAGGTAGCTCCCTCTCTCTCTCTGGATGTCTTTATCTCTCCATCTCTCTTTGTCTTTGCCCCCATATCTCTTCCTGAATCTAATCTCGCTCCATCTCTGTCTCTGTTTTTACCCTTTCGGAGTCTTTATCTTGATCTTTTTCAGCCTCAATTTCTCCACTACTCCATCCATCTCTCCCTCCCACCACAGAGGGGGCTCGAAATATAAATGCACCAGTGAAACGCTACACAAGCAACTGATGCCGACATACAGTCTGCGCACACACAAAAATGCAAGTGTTAATCTACAGCACAAGGAGACTTCTGAGTCTTCAGTCGACTCTCAGCTTAAGTTTTTAATCTCCTCGCACTCTCTGCCTGAGAAACTGCTTTCATCCACTAGAATTCAAACTACAGATAGGGTGGCCTTAAGTCCAGAAACTGCAGTTCGACAAGAACCCACCATAGGATTTAATTTGTGTTGACAAAAGGCAATATCCACGAGAGAGCCCCCTCGTCACTTCCTGGGAGACACTGTTGTCGTATTATCCAGGTTTGAAGAAAAAGAAAAATACAAAAATAAACATGTCTTACACTTACATTCTATTCACATAGAACTATCCCACACCAACCGCAGAGAACACACTGTGAAATATTGATGGGGCCTAGTGCAGAGCTATAGCTGCTGTTCACGTGGCTTTAAAGGGATCAGAGGATGCCATCATGCATTAGTGAGGCCACTTGAATAAAAGATGCACACACACACACACACACACACACGCTCATTGGAAGTCTCATGACATGTGATATGTGTGTGCAGTGAGCTCTGGAAACATTTATTTATTTTTCCATGCATTGTTCACAGCTGCATTCTTCTCTCGCTGGGTAAATGGGTGGTAGAAGTCAAGTAACGCTATCAAATCAAGCCAAAGTCCTGCACGTGCCCTGCTGTCAGTAGCATTTTAATGCACTTTAAACCCTCATTTAAGTGTTATATCAACTATTTGAAGACCATTAAAGACTTTTCACTGGAGAGCATATCCAGAAACAAAGAACATGCTGAAGGTAGATCCTTAACTATAGGTAGAAACATATCACCAAGTATAATCGCTAACTGCTGCTCACTATACTCTTTGCTGTAGCTATCACTCACTGTAGTGACTTACTGCCATTATCGAGTTAGCTCAGTTAGCCTCGCAGCCGAGTGGCCCAACGAGCTGACAGGAGTCAGTCTGGATCCTTGGATCGCAGAGAAGTCAACACAGGCAACAGGGCTCAACAGCCTCCGGTCAGGCACCGAGCTGGGACTGAACACAGCCTCTGAGACCAACAGACGGCAGTTTGAGAGAAACAGGGGTAACAGCACGGAGGTGATTTAGAGCAGCTCTGACCAGGACTATGACTTCTGGGATGAGAAGAGCCGGGGGATGTGTAGAGCCGTAGTATCTTCACGTCTTACTCTGTGAATTGAGGGTTTTAGTTTTTTACCCCACCAGAGGTGGTTGTGGAAAAACAAAGAGTTTTATGTCCTTAATGTAAAACTTGAAGTGTGTTTGACGATGAGATAACGAGAATTAAACCAGTCTTATCATGGTAAAAGAGAGAAACTTGAATTCAGACAGTGTGCAGTTTTCTGTTAAGTAAGGAGAATACGTGAAAGCATATTTAGTTTCCTGTTATTTTTTTGTCTTGTAAAAGTTAAGAGCTTGTGAAATATAGAGAATTTGTAGATTGCATCCTCCGAGCTGAAACTACAGAGGACATACTATCAGACTATCACCTACAGAGTGGTTTTAGAGACAGGATGGGTCACTTGTCAGCATGTTTACTTCAGTCGATCTTTCCAGAACACAAAACATAGATGGTTTCCATGTCAGCGAGGCACGTGATGACACCTGAGCCGTAACTGTGTATTTAGATTCTGTTCATAAGAATGTTTCCGGTGATCAGCAGGACCAGTTGTTATTTTCAATAATTCTCCTGACATCCTGTTAATGCTCTTTGTCAAGGCTTGTTAAAATGTCAACAATGCAATACATAATGTTCTACTCTGAATACCATGAGATAATTATAACTTGTCATTTTGAGCACTGACAGCAACCTCTTCCACTGTGGTCCAACAGAAAGGCCGGCAGGGCAGAAGATGGTAGAGGGACAGACGAAAAGAATCGGTCCAGTGCTCTCTATGGATGGATGGTCTCACTGTCTGCTTAAGAGCTGCTTGATCGAGCAGTCATCACGTACACTTCATTGTTAGACAACAACTGTTGTGCATATGCGCAGCCATCACGCTGAAACCCCCAAGTGTGTGTGGGAGCAAGAGTTCACAAGTTCACAGTGAAAAAAGATCATCTGTGTGTGGATGATGCGTGATGACACACATAAATCAGTGCTCATGAGTGTTTGTGTAGACGTTCTTATATTTTGGGGGTGTGATGAACACACACACACACACACACACTCTGGGATCGCTACATGGGTACAAAGCTTGTCTCTTTGTCTCACAGCCCATTGCTTCACTAAGCACCATTCTAATTCACAGATTATTATCCAAGTCACTGACATCCCAGAAACAGTTGGCACCACTGATCCACACACACACACACACACACACACACACACACACACACACACACACACACACACACACACACACTAATTCACACATTTATCCGCGCATATCATGTGGATGTACATGTGCATGAATGAGCCTGGAAAATCAGATACACTGTAGCTTCTCTGAGAATCCAAACCCGAGAAACAGAAGCTCAGATGTGATGTAATGTGCATGAAGGAAGAGAAAGCAGTGAGCTGCAGCTGCAGGATGGAGGGGGAGCCCCCAACATCAGTGAGTGTGAACTGCAAAGCAGGTTAGCGTATCCCAAATGGCTATATTCAGATCCATTTCAAAGATGGTTGGAAATTAATCATACATACATTTTCAAAATCCATTTTTACACCAAAAGATAATGTCCAAATCAATCAGTCAATACAAATGTGAGGCTTCTGTCACCAAGGTGTCAAGAGGAGCTACTGGCCTGGAGCTTGTCCTTTGAATTGTGCTCTCACCAGAAAAAGTTTCCTCTTGACGAGTGTTGGATGTCAAACCTCAATACTAAGCATTCAACTCAATGCTTACTGAGTGCTGATGCAATGTGACCACAGCTCTGGATATGAAGACGTGTAAATACAATCCAAATATGGCTTAGATACATTCTTAGGTGTGTTAGGTTATTCTGTGACCAGATATTTTTCTCATGTTAATCTGACAACTTTTCAAACTTGATTCTGTTTAGACACTGCTCACATATGGGTTGAGCAGCTTGGCATATTGCGTTAATTAACAAAGGGTTGAAGGTTACCCAGGCTTCTCTGGACTCTTTATGTCGCATCGCTGCTAGGCTTTACACGATCAGGATTTTTGGGGCCGATCACCGATCACCGATCAGACTGTTTTAAAAAACCGATCACCGATCACCGATCCGATCTAGACAATAAAAGTCTATTGGTCTTTATCACAGATAATATCCAATCAGTAAAATTAATTTCACTATGATTTGACCAAAAACAAATTATTTCCACGTAAATGTCTGTGGTCAAACTAATCGAGGGACTGTCTTCTCTCAGAAGGCCCTCGACGTGAGAATAAACAACCCGGTGCAGCTCGTTAAGTCCGGTATCACCACAGTATGTGTGTCCTGGGAGACGATAACGCGGATCAAAATGCGCCAGCAAGCGTTGGAATGCGGGGTTCTCGACAATATTAAATGGCAAGTCGGCCAGCACAATAAACTCCATCAGCTTTCTTGTACCCACCCTTGCCTTCTCGCTGTCACGGCTGTACGGCTGGGCACGGTCCAAAGTTGTTTGCTGTAGCCGTTTGGGTATCTCTTTTTCCTTTTCTGCACTCCGCTTTTTGAAATCAGCATGCTCCTCGTTATGTTCTTTCTCTAAGTGCCTAATTAAATTCGTTGTGTTATAAGCTTTTGCAGATTTACTGAAACTTACACAGGGAGCAGACAGCTTTTTTTGTATCGTATTGACGTGCGCGGCGCGGCGTATTCAGGTTTAGAAAACTTTATTGTCCCTCACAGAGCTCAAAACACACACGTCGGTGCTGCAGTCACAGTGCAGTGATGATGATGATAAGGAGACAAGCCAGCTGTAATCCTGTCATGTCTCTATAATGTTTTAAATATTGTAATAAAGTTTGTCTGTTTTTTTTTTTAATGTCATCATGACGTCATTGATCGGATCGGCGAATGAAGACTTTAGGGCCGATCACAAAAATTGAAAAAAATGTGAAATATCGGCCGATCCGATCAAGCCGATCCGATCGGCGGAAAGTCTAATCGCTGCACATTTCAGACATTCTTGTAATGTTCAGTTATGAAGTTTATAAAAGCCACCCTTAAAAAAAACCAACATAAATCTACACCTGTTTTCTGTATGTTAACTTCAGAATAACAAATCCTGCAATTTTAACCGTCAGTGTTCTGATAACCTTTCCATTCACGGAGCATAAACTGCACTTTTTAAGAGATATGAAAATTAATTTTCAAACCACACACACAGTCTTGTGTGGTGTAACAGAGTTTCACAAATTCATGAGATCAAGTGGTGAGTTTAAATGTGGCAGAGGATGACAGTGGGATGAGTCAATGTTGAGAAACCTACCGGAGTGTTCACAGTTTAGGTGCTGCTACTGTTCGGCATCAGCTGCAGCAGCATGGGAGTGTTTTCATATTTGTTTCTCAAGTATTATGTAAACCTCCCATTTACTGTATCTGTCACAGTCTTCTGTTGGATGGCAAAACAACCACAGTCCTACTTTACTGAGGATTAACTGTCTTCACTGTATCCCCCTCACTTTGGCTTATTCCTATGTTCAATTTTTACTCCTGCCCCTGTGCCCCTCATAACAGAGTGACAAGGAGTAGTGGTTGAAATCTCCCCTCATGAAACTGGACAACTCTTCAAGACCCTCGCACATCATCAGATGTCTTTCAGAGTGTTCATGTAAACAGATGCCACCAGACTTCCCAAAATGCCATCTCCAGCTGTGGGGATTTCTCTTATGTTACACTGACAATCCTGGTATTCACAACGCCATCTCTTTAATCTGGCTGTGGATGTGAAATTAAATCATGAGTCTTTCAGTATGAGTCTTTTTTTTCCCCTTCTTTTAAATCTCTTCTTAAAACCCATTTTTATAGACTTGCCTTTTTGTGATGTTGTCCTTTTGCTTTTGCTCCTACCGTGTGAGTTAATTAGACTAATTTATTTGCTTTGTTTATTTCACCTATTTGATTTTTCTTATTTTATTCATCTTTATCATTATTTCTGTTTTTCAGTAATTTGTTTCTAATTGTTCAGCTGTCACTGCCATTTATTTTCAATGGTCCAATTTTACACTATTATGTTTGTTCTACTTCCTTCTGCTTTATTTTGTCAGGCACTTTGTAAACTGTGTTTTTAAAAAGAGCTATATAAATAAAGTTTATTATTCTTATTCTCCATTGTTTGTTGTACCACTGAATCTTCTTGCTCCTCCTGATAATGTTCTGCTCCGTCTTCTCCTCTGGGAGGTCGGCCGTGAGAGTTCCCATCCTTCCTCTCCTTTTCATTTGCTACAAATGTCATCTTAAACCTTGGATCCAGATGTGGCAAAGGCACACTCCTATCATTAATTTAGCAAAAAATAACATTGCCCATAGTGAACATAATGTCCCTGCCTGGCTAAAACAAATGTGAATGGGTTGCTGGAGTAACGTTTAAGTAGAAATGGCCTGTTGGTAGAATGGAACTATTTTGGAACTATTCATATAATAATGCATGGGCATTGTGCAGGTCTGGTCTATAATACATAATACAGTATTAGCATTTCCAATAAATATAACCATATATTAGCATTTTGCCCTGTTATATGGTAAAATGAAATAGTTAATGAATGTATTTTGTACACTGTATGGGTCCCATGGTAACCCTAACCCTAACCCAACAGCAACACCCCACCACTAGGCATGAATGTGCAAGGTAGGGCTAAGTGGTAGGGGCAAGGGGTGTAGTGGGATTGGACCTTTCCCTTCTGATGTAAATAATTAACAGCAACAGCTGAGGATAATCATGCAGAAATAAACTGTGTGAGTGTTATACAGTATATCCTGAGCACACGTAAAACAGTTTCAACAATCACTTCATGAATGGCAACATACAAGAAGTCGCCCGAAGATTAAAGCCAAACGAAGCAACCTTTTTCACTCAAGTATAAAATGACGCAGCAGAAATTCCTATTACTAATACAGATCTGAGAACTGTTTGAAGGTGATTGCACGACGCCATTTGGTTGCCAAATTTACACAGGGGAAGCAGGGAGCAGCTGTGGACAGGCTGTGATGGCTCAGACGCAAATCTCGATTTTTCCTGTTTTTTTTTTCTCACACTTTACCTGCCAATTCTTCCACCCACACCTTCCTACCTTCCTGTCTTCGTCCATCCTTCCATCACTTCCTCTTATTAATGTGTCACAGATCAACAAACAGCTGGCTGAGGTAGCGGAGCCACAGCTCGGCCAGTTCAATTACGCGTTGAATATCACATTCCCAGGCTTCGGGGTTCAATTTTGGGTAACGGACGGTCGTGATGCTTCCTCGGAAAGTCATATATTTGATAATCACCTTCGCTTTCTCTGCATCCCTCCATCCTTCACCTACCCCTGCCATCCCCTTTCTGTCTCTTCTCACCAGAGAATACAGATTCCTCACTTGTGGGTGACAGGGGCGGGGTGTATATTAAGTCTTCTCACAAGGGTTCTTAATCCCCGCTGAGGCGAGCCAAGCCACGAAAACATGCAGAGGAGATATGAGTGTGATTTTTTCCAACTCTAGCTGTGCTCGCCATCATAAACACCTCGACTTTGCACAGGGCTAAACTCCATGCACGCTTGCACACACACCCAAGGTTGCATTACATTGGCAGCTGTATTTATCCTGCTTTAGTCTTGCAACAATTGAAGGGAAACACTTGGAAAGAAACTGCAGCAGTAGATCAATAATGTAGCAAGGAGTGGACGTCTACAACAGCTACTGACTGTACACATCCATAGACACACGTCTTGGAGTTTGCAGGGAGAATAGTATGTCTTTGCAAATCGCTTCGGGCATGTTGTACAGTACAACACGAGTGGGAGTCGGGGAACGCCAGAGTTCCACTGCCTCACCCTCCCTCGGCATCCCGCTCCCTTCATCCTCAATGCTTTATGTATCAGGCTTGGCTTTGTCTCATTGAGGTGTATGAGGGTGTGTATGAGGACCACATGGACTGAGACTGTTTGTCTGCAGAGCACCCTCCACCCTCAGGGCACCCTGAAATCCTATTTTTTCTATCCCAGTCTGAGTAAGACTTGTTTCATCTGAAAGTAGAGCTTTTTTCGGCAAGTGGCAAAAAGTTTCACTTCCCAACAATTATGAACCTTGAAGCAAGTAAACATAAGAGTGTTCCCACTGTATCCTAACTCTTCTGAGGCAAACTGCAGTCTGTGAGAAAGGCTTCACGCTACAGTGCACTGGAAAGTAAAGTCATACTTTGTACTTCCCTCTTTTTAATCTTTTTTAATTGTACTAAACTCTAGGGATCAGTGTCAGTGTCTAAGCAGATTGAGACATATTTTAGGTGACTGAGTCACTAAAGTAAAGGAAACCAAAATATGGTCATTTTTTTACTTAACAGTGTTTTGCCCACCTCAGCTATCTTGACCACCTTGGCTGGTCAAGATTGTTCAACGTTTGTGAAGGTTCTCAATGACCACATAAGAGGTTCAATTACCAGGGACTGAAGAACTGACCAAGCTTTTTGGATGTGAAGTGCAACAATGTTAAAGAACCTCAAGCATGTCTAATTGACTTTGCTCACCCCTACTTAGATATATCATGAGGTAAATCAACCTCCAAGCTATAACGCCACTAGACAACTGCACTTGGAGTCTTTTAGTCCCCTGAGCCCAACAGAGTGATGTGACTTTTTGTGTGTTATACTTTCATCTATAAGATATCAAAAATGTTAAGCTTACAAGACTTCTGGGATCAGGTTGCTTGTGAAGAATAAGTGGTTGTCAAATGTAGTAGTCTACTGGTGGTATTTCAATGTGTCAAATACACATCAATCAATATGTATATACATATTTTTCCCATTTACATGTTCCCCCTGGGAGAATCATTCAAAGGCACAACGTTAATTTTCATTTATATGCGGATGACATCCAGTTATATGTACTGTTGGAACCTGGTTCTTTAGATGTTTCCCATATTCTCTCATGACTGACAGATACAAAAAACACGGATGTCCAACAACTTTCTCCAGCTAAATGAATCAAAAACAGAGGTTATCCTTTTCTCCCCATCTAGCTCCAGCACCTGCAGCTCCCGACAGTCTCCCCTCTACCCTTGGTGTCCAGAAAGAGGCTCGCAATCTTGGTGTCATTTTTGACTCAGAGCTATCTTTGGACTCACAGGTAACCAAGGTAGTGCAATCCTGTTTTGGGCAGCTGAGGCAGCTAACAAGTATCGATTCTTTCCTCTCTTCCACCGACCTGGAGAAGGTCGTCCATGCTTTTATCTCTTCAAGACTACACTACTGTAATGCCCTGTACTGTGGGATCAGCAAGGGAAACATCCGTATGTTGCTGCCAGGCTTTTAACAGGTACAAAGAGAGGTGACCACATCTCTCCAACCCTTGCTGTTCCCCACTGGCTGCCTGTGAGTTTTATAATTGTTTTTAAGATTTTACTACTCGGGCCTTCGCTGTCTGCGCTCCACAGCTGTGGAACTCCCTGCCCGGTGATCTCAGGCAGGCAAGCTCAGTGGCTTCTTTTAAATCTCTTCTAAAGACTCACTTTAATGGATTGGCCTTCTCTTAATTTTGTTTTATTATCGTTGTATGATTACTTTGTTGAGGATGTGTGATTTGAAATTTGAAATTTTTAAGTCCAATTGTATTTCTCTTGGTGGTTTTATTATGTTGTTGTCAGGCAATTGTATTTGATATGTTTTATTTCTGTTGACCAGCACCTTGTAACTCGTTTTTGAAAAGTGCAATATAAATAAAGTTATCATTGTACATGAATGGGATCAAAACATAAATGACTAGAGCACACTCAAAACGATTTCAGGCTGCTAATTGACTTCATCACTGAATATAACCACTTTCATTGTAAATTAGAGATGTTGTGCGTTTTAGAAATGGAATGGCTGGAATTAGCTTCTCATTCATTTTTCAATAACAATATCAAATAGGTATCTGTGGGTTAATGTGACTCAAGTGGAGACCTTGAGATACAAACTGTTACAAACCCCCGAGCTGTTCACTGAAACAGACACAGACTTTATGAATTGTGTGGCCATATCAAAGGGTGATATTATGGAAACAGTTTGTAGTTAATAACTGCTGGCACTGCACAGAGGAACCCCATGTATGGTCACAGATACTGTGGGTTTGTGAAGGTGGATTTTCTTTTTAATTGCTTTGAAAAAAAATAACATCTAATGTGATGTGGATCCATTGCTGTGTCCTATTTCTGGCTTTGCCAAACTCTTGCGTAACTTTTAACACTGGCAGCAGGTACATTTAAAACTAAGGGTGCTTTCAGGTGTCAAACAGGGCCTGTCTGAAAGCCGTGTAGGAGGAAGAGAGAATGGGAGAGAGGGAAAAAAAAGCGAGAAAGAGAGAGAGAGACTGAGCCAAAATAGGATATCTGACTGCCAGTCTGTATCACGACTACATACTCTGCAGAGTAGGTGAAAATGTGCTCCCTGTTTGACCATTGATCCATGACTATTGGATGTACAGTAAAATCTAACCTCAATTTGTTTTTGTATTTCTGCATTTACGATCAAAACCACATGCTTCTGGTCAGTGAGCTTCAGTTATTCTCTGTATTTTCTTTATTGCTTGTCCCATCTGTAGCATAACATCAATGTCAAATGAAGTAAAATCATGGGCTGCCAGCTTGATTACTGGGTTTCTCAGCATCATCTCACATCCAATTTAACTTAAAATGTAGCTGTATTGTGCCAACAAGCAACCATTTTTCAAAGAGGAGGAAAGCAATTAAGCTACAAGATGCAATCGCATGCATTTTTTTTTCAAATGCTGTCTCCCATCAGAACCCGGGATAAAGTTAGAAATCCAAAGAAACCTTTTCAAAGAACGTGGTTATTGTGACATCATTTGAGTAACATGACTAACATTTCCCATCCACCTTCCATGGGGGAGCTTCGATGTCAATGTCAGAGATAGAACAGCATGGCTCTGGAAGTGACTCAATACTTTCATGTGGGCAGAGCCGGCCCTAGGCACAGGCTGTATCATCCACGGGGGGCGCCGCAAACAGGGGGAGGAAAAAAAAAAAGAAAAATTACAATTTTTTACCAGTGCTATTACTACTATCATTTTGAAATATTATATAAGCCCACAGCAACATAACTTCATAGCAAAGCCTATTAAATAATGGAGAGGCCTTTTTTCTGGGTTCCTGGCTGGCTCGTTGCACTGTACCTGCCCTCTGTGGGGGTGGGTGGGAGGTCAAGAGGCGAGTTGCCTGAATCTGACCGTACCGTGACCCCAAGACCCAAGAGAGATTTATTGATACTGTAGCGGAATCACAATGTCCAGAAGATTGAAACCATCCAGCGCCCAGGGAAGGAAAAGAAGGAAAGAAGAGGAAGAAAAAGGTGAAAAAGATAGAGTTACAGTAACGTCAATGTGATGAAGTGAACTGAATCATAGTTTAATGCATCGTAGTTACTGTTGTTGGAGCAGAGTGTTAGCTTGCTAGCTTACTTCAGACGATAGTAGCATTGCTTAATAATCAGTAAATAGCTTGAGTCGACGTAAGTTAATGTTACTCCACCTTTAATTCATCAGGGACATTTGGAAAGTTAACGTTAGGCCTGTTCAGGTGTTATTTTAACCTGTTGGTTGTGTTCTCCTGCTTGTACGTCAGTTAAAATGCTATTAGCTTTCCATCCCCTTTATAAGTAATAGGGTAGTTGTAAGCCTTTGGTTTATTGTGTCACAGTTTATGTTTGTTAAAGTTTACATAAGTGTTAAACTGCAGTTAAAGTGTGTTACTGTTAATACTCCATAATGCTTTTTGCACTCTGGTTAGACTGAATTGCTTTGTAATGACGATAAAGTTGAATGAATCTCATCATATTTTCATTATTAGTCTATCTTAGTCTTATGTATAGCACACACCAAGCATCTGTTTTTTTATCAAAATGTAACATCCAGTGGTCACATATACTTCTCTTCTGTCTTCAGATGCACTTTTAACATATTTCACCACCTCCCCAGTGACACAGCATCAGGTGCTCCTGTCCCCTCTACAAGCCATCAGTTGATCAGCCATTACATTCAAAGGACTACTTCAGTAGGTGAGCTGATTAACATTGATAATCTCTTTACAATGTAATGTTCAGCTAGGAAACCTTGAGTTCTGGCAATTATGTGGATGCCACTTAACACATTGTTGCAGAGTAACTCTACCTATCATGGCAAGTGCACACTTCGATAGCCCACCTCCCAGCAGCACAAAGCTCCCCACAACACCATAAATCTGCTCAGGAATGGCCCAAAGAATGTGACAAAGAGCTCAAGCCATCGACCTCCAGATCACATCTGACTGAGCATCAGTATCAGGGACATGTAAGACCAAGTCCGATCCATGCAGGCCCGACTGTGTATCAGACTTGGATCTGACCCATTGAGGCATTGACACAAGACTTCTGGGGATGCCCTGTAGTATCTGGCCCTGGGGCATCGGCTGTAGATTCTTTGAGTCCCTAAGGTTGTGAAGTGGCACCTCCATGGATAATTTGGACAATCTGGCACATCCCATGAATGCTTGATCAGATTGGTATCTGTGAAATTTGGAGGCCAGTTGGCAAGTTGCAATGTCCTGCTGGAGTGGCCACTGCCATCGAGGGTTCTCAAGAAGTAAATCGTGTGGGATCGTGAGAGTGGTTGTCCTCTCTGCTCTGAGGTTTCTGCCTGTTAAAACGCATTTTTCTCACGCTACTGTCGCCAAGTGCTTGGTCATGGTGGAAATGTTGGGTCTCTGTAAATACAATAATCAAGGAGTATGGTCTAGACCTGCTCAATTTCCTGAGATGACTTTTGTTGTGAATTGGCGCTACATATAAAGACTGATTGATTGATTAATTGATTGTTAAACAACCAATATTGCTGATGAAAATGTATCTGATGTGACTCAGGCATACATGTTCAGGTAATGTTTTAAATTAAAATGCACCGTTAGAATAAACACATTTACGGATTTCTCTGGGTTTGAGCTTTGTTGGAAATATTTAGGATAAGGCAAGTACACACCTCAAAAGAATATCAACATCAGTCTCAGTCGCTTTTGGACATTTCAATGCTGAAATGTTACCTATTATATCTTTATATTTGTATGCTCTTATCTATCTTTTTTGGGTCCATTTTCTTAAGGCTTAAAAATAAACCTCTCTCATCTTCAGGGTTACACACAGATGTGTTTCAATGCATGAATGTATTGAAGGATCAAAGCTTTAGTATGGACTGAAAAGTCCTAATTTCATTAGGGGGCAGGTTGTGTACACTGCATTACAGTGTGTAGATGGATATTTCTAGTTGATCTCTGTTTACAATCACCTTTACAGTATCAGTTCTCTAACATGGACATACTTGTTTTCAGGAAGCAAGAAAAAAGTTAGGGACTCATTTTCAATTGTGTCTTACATAACTTGCTTACCATTGTGACTCTCCTGAGGCACACATGTGAAGGCTCTTCATATACAGCATTACATTTTTCATCCCTTTTAATTATTTCAAGTAAGATTTTAGCTGATAAGCTCACTTAGGAATTGTGACTCTCTTTTTATTAGAGGTATTAGATGTAGGCCAGTGGCTTTTCTTTTTACAAGGCCCTCGGTGTCCTGCTGGTTAAGCTGACATGATAGAAAGTGACTCCTTCTAGCCTCAAGATACTTCAGACCACAGAACAAACCAACAACATCACGAAGGGACTGATATCAACGCTCGAGCAAAAGATCCAACTGTCAGATGTTCCCATTACACCACTGCATTTCTTCAAGGAATATCTTGCTGAATTGCGACTTCGCAAAATACATTGAAAGTCCTTCTGGTTGGGTTCTTACAGTTCAACAGCCACAAACTAGACAGATGGACTGCCTCCACTCTATCTGTGAGCTCACATCAATACACCACCGTAAAGAATGAAGTGTAAATTGTCCCTGCAACAGAACCTAGCCTTGTTTTCTGACAGAAGATAGAAGAAAATGTTCCTCTAAATATTGAATAAAACATTCAGAGTGATGAAAATCAACATTTCCATACAGCCTTAAAATTCCTCTTAAATGGCTTCAAGCTGTGTGCTGACTGAACTTCATAAACAACAACCCTGGTTGGAGAGTATCTGCTACCATTATCCACTACAATCCAGTACCACTATTCTTTAAGTTTAGAAAAAGAAGATGAGGTACAAAACTTTATTTTACATATTCTCACAAATAAGTTTAAGTATGAAGGTATTTTTGTCAAATTATTTCTGCTGTTTATAATTACACATGGTAAAAGCAAAGTTTCAAAGTTCCTTATGCTACCTCTTTGTCCATGTTACAGTCTCAATCTTCCAGCCTTGTCCATCTAAGTCTAACACTTCTAGGCTTCCGCTAACACACTTAGTCCGACACTTTCTACTCTCTGTCAACTCAGGTGTCCCTCTCTGTCTCACCTCTCTCCCTTCGGCGGGCAGACGTTGTGGGTGCTCTCTCGCCTCCCACCCGCGGCGACAAGAGAGTGGCAGGCCGGGCGGGCGCGGCATTAGAGCAGCCGGGCAGCAGGACGGGCGGCAGCGGTGATTGGAGGTAGTGGCTTTGGCGAAGGTCGACTGGCGCAGGAAGACGTTGAGGAGCTTGAGCAGCGACGGCAGGACCATGGTCCTCAGCGGCAGCTCACCGCAGCGGGGTCAGGGTCAGGGTGGCTCCCAGGGCGTCCGTGGTCATTTGAACCAACGCCGAGACTTCACCGTGTGGCGTTGTTCCGACAAGGGGGTCACGGTGCGGAGGCAGCCCAGAAGGTATGGTGTGGCATAGACTGAGTCTCATGCCTACAGATGCTGTCAGATGTGACATGAAAAAGGGGCAATCACTTTATTCCCCTGCTTCATGGGTAAAGCTCATCTTCTTCTCCCTCAGGCTTCCAAATAGAGGGAGTCTCAGCAGTTCGGTAGCCTGTTAAACATCCGACCATTCAACAGCTTCCACCCCGATGCAACTGAAACACAGCCCGTCTTCTGTCTCTGCCTTCCCTCTGCATGGTTCAGATCAGTCCTCAGCTGGCCCACGGTTCCTTATCACACCACCGCCGTCACTTTTTTTCTTTTTTCTTACAACATCTCACTGAGTTTCTTCGACTGCCCACCCTCCCCCCACAGCACTCTGGCTGACGGCTGTCTGGCTGTTAACTCCTTGAATCGTTGAACAAATCGGCATGCAGCAGAGGTGAAGCGAAGGAGCGGGAGGAGGAGAAAAGAGCGACAAAGACGGCAACAGGAGAGTCGGTTTCCATTAGTTGTAGATGGAGCCTTGATGCCATTCAGCCGCTGCTGATATTACTACTACTACTACTCCGAAAAGAGAGTGGAGGAGAGAAAGGGAGGGGATATTACAGTAGGAGAGAGTGAGAGTGAGAGAAGGAGCTTGTTCTGGAAAGTGTTTCGGTAAGAGAAAAAATACCCTCCGCACAAAAGAGATGAGATGCTCTGTTGAGGATAATCAGAGAGGAAGGAATAGAGAGAGAGAGAGAGCTACAGACAGAGGGGGGTGATGGAGGGAGAGACAGAGAGAGAGAGAGAGAGAGAGAGGGAGGGTGGAGAAAATGCTGGCACGTATATGCATAACACAGCCAGTGTAACTATGTTATAGGTGATGGGACTTTGGGATCATTGTATTGTTTCCTACCTGGAGGTGCTGGAAACAATAGTGGGAGCACCTCACAACATTATGTAATCCAGTGCAGCAATGCTACAAAGTGGATCGAACATGATCATGGCGCTGAGTGGAAGCACAGGGAGTGTTGTATTGGATTAGATTGTACTGTGCAGGTGTCCATCTATTGTGTTCTGTATGTGAAACAGATACTGTCAGACAGACAGATGTATATAGTAAACACAGAGGAAATAGATACAATGAGAGACACCATACACATCATGTATATACTGACTATACCAGTATTGTTTAAGGTGTGATTATAGATAGGAGATAAATATCCTCATTTCGTTTTCGTTTCACCTTGTGATTTTATTCTCAAAGGCACAGCGCAAACAACATGGTGGCGTAAAACTGGAGTAGCAAATGGACTAAAGACTCAAATGTGTAAGAAATAAAAAGCATCAACTGGCTCATATTGGGGCTCATTTTCCCCATCAGTTGAATTAAACTGTAGGCACGCACACAAACAGTGAGGTCTAGAGTTAGAGGGAGAATAAGAGGGTCTTGCCCACTGCCAGCCTGGGCTGTTTATTGGGGCAGAAAAGGCAGCCAGTATTAATGCATTATCCTCGGCTCAGTGGCTTTGCGTCGACGACCAGGCTGTACAGTACCGCCTCAGACGGCAGAGACGGACAGCGGGCAGCACAGACGCTACCTGATATAACAACAGACAGTCTGGAGGAGTGATGCTGGAGAGCAAAAATTTCATTCTCGTAGCTGGTGGTGTGTGTGTGTGGACAGGGGCTGTGTCTGTGTCTCTATATGTGCGTGCGTGTGTGTGTGTGTGTGTGTGTGCGGAGTGGGGTGTTGCTCCCAGGGAATTTCTCAACCGCTAGAAATTGCTCTGACAGTTACCCATATTGCCCTCTGTCCATTTGTGTATATGTGTGTAATTTACATGTGTGCGAGCAAATGTATGCCGCAACCATGGTGACAGGTGAGAAGGGACATGTGCTGTGTGCTACACACATACATGCTCAAACACACACACACGCACGCCAGTAAAGGTCAGAGCAGTTGGCCGCTGCTTGGCACAGGGTCCTACAGGCTAGCTGGCTCATTATGCTCTGCTAGTATCCGAAAATAGGCTGAGGGAGATTTTTTGCCCCGTGGTGGGCCACCCAGGCGGACCCCATC
Organism: Lagodon rhomboides; assembly: GCA_039737535.1. Classification (NCBI taxonomy): domain Eukaryota; kingdom Metazoa; phylum Chordata; class Actinopteri; order Spariformes; family Sparidae; genus Lagodon; species Lagodon rhomboides. The sequence goes on along the minus strand of CM077803.1, from coordinate 5,514,556 downwards.
AGGCTGCAAACAAATCCCTCCTCCTCTGGATTGCCAGTGCCTACTGTACCTCCAACCATAGCCTATCCTTAATCATTCACAGTCCAAAGCTCTGGGTGGTAGAACTTGGTGTTGGGTAGTAACCTGCCTGGGAGGAAGTAATGCCCAGGAGTCTGTTTACATGGCAGAAGGGTTAGGGTTAGGGTTAGGGCTATGTACTAGTCACAATTAGTTGTACCAATCAGATGTTGTCTCTTATTTGTGATCATCTGGTTGGTGTTACTGGTAGCTTCTTACATGTCCAATAACTCATTACCACAAATGTGCTTTCTTGACTCGAGAAGTGTTGTGTAAGTCAAGTCTGATTTAGCACACTGACAGTGATCAGATAACCATAGTGCCTGAGATCAGCCTATCCGGACTCAGACCTGTAACCGATACATTATTGAATCAATTTCATGTGCAGTAAATAATATCACATGATGCTACTTAGCCAATCAAATCTGTGCATTTGGACAAGCATGGCACCTCGAATCAGCGAGAGAGAGATACATCTATCGGAAAGGACAATAGTCGGAGAAATAAGCGAGTTAGAGAAGAGGTATTTCACAAGGCATGCTCTCAAAAGAGAAAAGTGGACAATGGAAACAGCCTTTATTAAAGAATGGACAGACTCTTCACTCTTATGTTCACTTTTCCCACTGGCTGTTCAAAACACCTAGTACCTATGTCTCATATTTTCTGAGACAACTATTGAAGGTGGCAATGTGAAACCAGAACTAAGTGCTTTTTGTCAACAACTGGGTGAATTTTAATGTGCGAAAATGTATTTTGTATTCACAAGGGGATCAACAGCAGAGTGTGTTTTATCTCATCTTAGCAGATGGTCTAAATATCAGACCAGCTCACTAATCAATTGCTTCCAGCAAACACTATAACTCTGCTCTGTTGCTAGAAAAATTTAGGTGCCAGAATAATTTCTATTACGGCTCAAACTCTTCAAAAACATTCGTATGGCTTTGTTTGTTTGATGAAGTTACTAATATGTCCCACAGCATGTGGATGTGTGGAAGTGTGTGCTACATTTGCAGTTGTATTCGCTGCCCTATTTACATGTGTTCTGTGTGTGAATATAAACTATGTGTGTGACTGTGTGTTGGTGTGTGTGTTTTATATTAGGGCTGGTCAATATATCGATATCATATCATTATTGTGACATGAAACTATACTTGGTCTTAGATTTTGGATATGGATATATCATGGTATGTTATGAGTAATGTCTTTCACTGGTTTTTAAAGGCAGTATTTTGTGTTTTGTGTTCAGTGTTTTGGGAAAGCACCAATAGTCATCCCTACAAACTTGTCGCAATATCAATAACCAGGTATTTGGTAAAAAAATTGAGTTGTCTGAACTGCTTTTGAAGAGATTTTTAAAAATATCAAGGTATATGTTGTGTATTTTCAGGCCATATCGCCCAGCCCAGGTTGTATGGGAAAATAAAAACATAGAAGAGAGCGAGGGAGGGAGAGCGTGTGATGGCAGTTCCAAAGTTATGAACCAGCTGGCTCAAACTAAATTGATTGCAGATTGATGTACTGCTACATCTACAAAGAAACCAATTTGTCTCACATGTGTTCTTATTGGTCTTTGGCTGTCTGTGCAAATTACCATCCACCAGGTTGATTGGTTGCTGGTTTATTGGACGACCTGAAAAGCCGGTTCACCGGTGAGTTGCTGGTGTTGTGGTGATCTCTGTGGTCTCCTACCAGGCTGTGTTTTAAAGGCTGGCTGCAGCGTTTACTCTGCCTGCCCTCTCTGTCGGTACAGCTCGTGACTACAGGGGTAAATAATGCCCTGGGTTTTCTGGGCCAGAGCCACACACTCACACACGCACACTCACACACACACACACACACACTGGAGAGGAGGCAAGGAGATGAGAGGAGAGGAGGCAAGGAGATGAGAGGAGAGGAGGAGAGGGGAGGAGGGGAGAGGAGAGGAGAGGAGAGGAGATGAGAGGAGAGGAGAGGAGGAGAGGGAGGAGGGGAGAGGAGAGGAGAGGACATGAGAGGGAAGAGGAGAGGAGAGGAGAGGAGAGGAGAGGAGAGGAGAGGAGGAGAGGAGAGGAGAGGAGGAGAGGAGAGGAGAGGAGAGGAGAGGAGAGGAGAGGAGAGGAGGAGGAGGAGGAGGGGAGAGGAGAGGAGAGGAGAGGAGAGGAGAGGAGGAGAGGAGAGGAGAGGAGAGGGGAGGAGGGGAGAGGAGAGGAGGAGAAGGGAGGAGGGGAGAGGAGATGAGAGGAGAGGAGAGGAGGAGAGGGGTGGAGGGGAGAGGAGAGGAGGAGAGGAGAGGAGGAGAGGGAGGAGGGGAGAGGAAAGGAGAGGAGAGGAGAGGAGGAGAGGGGTGGAGGGGAGAGGAGAGGAGGAGAGGAGAGAAGAGGAGAGGAGAGGAGGAGAGGGGAGGAGGGGAGAGGAAAGGAGAGGAGAGGAGGAGAGGGAGGAGAGGGGAGGAGAGGAGAGGAGAGGAGAGGGGACAGTGTAGGGAAGAAAATTAGAGGAGGACTTGAGCGATGCTGGTTCTTTACATATGGGGGACAGGTTGCCTGGATACGGTGGAGAGAAACTCCAATCTAAATTTAAACCTGGAGAGGAGGAGAGAGACGGAGAGAGAAAGAGAGAGGCTGGTGTAGAGTGAGATGAAAGAGTGAAGGAGGACAATGGAGAGGTGAAAGAACGGAGGGAGGAGAAAGATGAGACACGGAGGGTGATGAAAAAGGTCAGCAGAGGGCAGCGGATGTGAGAGCTGACCGTACGAATGACAGACACAGGATATGCTCACATAGACACATGCAGAATATAGATGATGATGGAAACTTGACTAAGCAAGAAAAGCTGGAGAGAAAGAAAGAAAGAAAGAAAGAGGTTGAGGGTTAAGAAGTAAAGCTCTTACAGCTAAGCCCCTCATCAAACACGTATTGCCATCACAGCCAGCTGACGTAAGGGCAAAAATCCTTCTCTTTTTTAATTTTGTATAATCGTCTGCGTGTGAACAATATGTGTTTAAACACTCCTCTATCCTTTCTCAGCTCCAGGTTCATATTGGTGATGGACATTTACACACTAACAGACAGACACATGAGTGTGAACTTTCTATAAAAAGGTTAGCATTTAAAACGCACACACACTTTCTGCTCTTTTCCCACAAGGCTATCATGGTAACACATATGCAAACTCTGCCCCGGGCGAGATGTTTGTTAGTGCGGAGCAACAAATCAATGGTGGCATTGATGAACGGCTGTGTTTTCCCGATGAAGTGCACTGCATGACGCTGTTGGATGAAACAAGGCGCTGTGCTGGGATTGTCTCTATCTGGGAGCCGGCAGCTCCCCTCCCTGGCCGGGGAATCACAACACAGCATGTGGCTGCTCGCTGTGACGGAGTGGGAAAGCTGCACGGCGCTTCTTTTCCCTCCTCTCGTCTGTCTTATTGCCTTTCTGCTCATTCTTTTTGCTCAAACTGTCGGTTTGCATTTAGGGAGCCCATTCTGTCATTTAAAACGCTCGTCCCGACCTCCCTCTTGCACCCGGTGATACACTGAGCTAACAGCCACTCGCAGAGCAGGGGGTCGACTCGGAGGGGGAGTATAAACTCTCTAAACTGCTTGTTCTAACATGATGGGTCGCGCTCAGTAAATGACAGTAAATCTAAGTGCGTTCTTGGCAAATGTCTTCCCCGACGTCTAAATGCAGTCGCTGTGAACCTGCTCCTTCGAAAGGTCGATCTCCGAGGCATCACTTGAGTTATCAGACTAATGGAACAGCTCTTAAGATGGATTCCCCTCAGGGAAATAACAAGCGGCGGTTGATGAAGGCTTGTTAAAATGACTAATGAAACAGGGACATCTTTAAAAGTGGCTGGAGTCTCTTCTCGGCATGCACAGGCTGGACGGCTGGGAGAAACCATGAACTACCAATCCATCACGGACAGAGAACTTCTTTAGAAACTTCTGAAAGGAGTGTGAGCTTGTAGAGCCAGGACCTGAGGTCTGCTAGGCTGGGTATCCAGAAATGTGAGATATTCCTGAGAACTCTGGAGGATATACTGTCTACTGTAGGTTCAGATTAGGCCTGCAGCGATATACCAGTTTTAAAGTAAACCTTGAAGGGTTTGTTCAGTCAAACAAAGATGGTAATCGTACATCTGATACAGTTGCAACCCCAGTTCAGATGAGTAAAGATGAATCAAGATAAGAGTCTGTGGACAGGATTCATCTTTGGTGTTTTACAATTTTTCTTGAACTACAAGGAATCTTTTTCACGTATTTCCACATTTCTATGACGAGTTGTTGAGGTAGATTTCAAAGTCTTTCAAATCCTAAAAGTAATTTGGGATGTATGGTTGTTTTCAGACATCAGAAACAGATTTAGCATCTGAATCAGAATCAAAAACAGATTTATTACATCACATTAGAGCCTTCATCAAATCACTCAGGCAGATATAAAAGACATCAAGTCTGCATGTCCTCAAATTTCTCTCATCTCCTTTTCACGGTATATGTGCTCATTCAGACAGAGGCAGGCTATACGTTGGTGGAGGCTGTGAAAGGTCTGCAGATGTCTGATTGGTAATTCAGATCAGATGAGGGAGAGTTTTTTTTTTCCTTCTGGAACAAACTTGAAAGAGGTAACTTTGAAAGACATATAAACTTTTGGCCGCTCGCTCACTGCAGATGGGAGGTGTCGATTTATAGCGAGAGATGGATGAAAGTGAAATGGTCTCTCTCATTCCAAAGGTGTGTTTGGGTTTAGTCCAGGATTCTGTCAGGATAACAATGTCAGTGAAAAACTTTTGTAACATTAACAGCACCATAAAATACATTGGAAATGAACTTTTATATCGACTGTCGATCACCTGGAATATATAATTTTATGGACAACACAGAAAAACACTGTGACCCCCACTCTTTATTACAGTGAGTGACCAGCATAAATATGGTGACTGCAGATATATACTGTACACTTAGTAATGAAAACATATGACATCACCGCTCAGTGTGGCATGAGTCGTGTGTCAAGTAAGACTGCTGCATCACTTCATCTAGAGATTCAGAGTCTTGGCTATTGTCAACGCGACATGCGTGCTTTTCTCAGTTAAAATCGGCCATGATTTTACCCTCCCATCCAATGGCCTTTTGGCTGGCAGCTGGCTGGGTGCCCCTCCTCCTCCTGGTGTGTTCAGATTCCACTGTAGACACGCCCGATCATTCAATTGCAGGGTGTCACCACGAGATGGCGCTTCCTACCCAGGGGGCAAAACCCATATTTTTTGGAAAACCGACACGGAATGTTGTAAAAGGTTTCACACCAGAAATGATATCTAGGACCTTCAAGGATCTGAACCTGGGTGGACAACCTGGTCAACTACCTACTGGAAAGCTACAGGGGCCAAAACCCCCCTTTTGGGGACATATTCCTGGCGAAATTTTGGAAATGCAAATATTTAGGTACTACAAAGGCATACATAGTCCTACAACTTTAACATTTGGCAGAGAGTATCCTGGCACATAGGGGAAAGCAGGAAAAAAAATGCTGTGGTTTGCTGCAACTCTAGTTTAAGATATCACCCTCAACATCCTATCCCTCACAAAAACACATACAGCATATATGTATAAGCCTATATACATAATATACCCCATTACATCTCAGTGGCAAATATTACACTTTTATCCCACTGCATTCATTTTAAAGCTTTAGTTAGTTTAGTTAGCGTTAGCCCCACTGGTTACGGTACATTACCAACTTAATTTATATTGTTTGTCAATAATCTAAAATTGTAGCTAGGTTATATTTTTATAGGTTAAGCCACCCAGCAGTGTATACAGTTATTAAAATGAGTTCATCCGTTACCTGCTGCAGCCCTAAAGCTATGAACACATTAATGCATCAGTAGTTCAAAATTCTAGAATACGTATATTATTCTGAAATGAACCACTTGTTAATTCAGTCATGTGGTTATTTAGTGTGTTTAAGCACACGAAATCAGTCAATGAAGATCTTTCTAATATGATTAAAAATGACTTTGGCTTTTCAACAGTACTGCATGGAGGTGAAAGTAATATGGAGGGGGAATTAATGATTGAAAAAAAAACGATGGGACAAAGTATTCCAGTATAAGAGCTGGAAATGTTTTTTTCTTTATTTTGTTGTTATATAAATGTAATTTCTCATGCTGTTAGATCAGATAAATAGTTTTCGAGAAGTTCCCTGCTTTAAAGTTAGATTTTTTTATTCAACAGTTCGAGGGGAAAAACAACAGGTAGACGCTGCAATTTAAATGGACTTGACCTGCATCCATAGAAAAACCCTGAGAGGAGAGGTTGATCATTTGTACAGCTCGCAGGGAAAGGGTTTGTTTTTCATCTAAATGGCCTGCAGCACCTACCAGGGGGTAGGGAGGATGTGAAATATACCACATGAAGAAAGAGGCGTGAGTGTTTTCTCTTCATGCTATTGTATTTTTTTGATTGTGTCGGGGAGAAAAGTTACAGCCTTTGATTTGTCAGGTTGTCCAAATTGGGTGATTTTCTAAACTGTTGTATCAAAACCACTTTTATTCAAGCTTAAACCACAAGTATTAAAAAAACCCCAAAATAAAACGGACTGCCTCCTGCCTCCTGATATGGCTGACTCAGTCACAAGGACAATCTTAAACAGTCATTATTAATGCGATGACTACATGACCACCACCTTGTAAGCAACCTCCAAAGGTCACGTTGGTGTCAGGGGTGCACGTTGGGTTGATGGACGAACTGCGTTGCACCCAGATGAAGTCATCCATCATGGACTGTGTAAATGAGCTAACGACCCCCCCACCCCCCAAATGTTCTCCTGTGCTAAAGGGGGGATGTGAAGGACATGTGTCCTTCAGACAGCTGGACACTTCCATCTTATGGCCGGCATGGATAAAACACACAATGTAAGTTGAAGTAGGATCTGTGTGATACACTAAAAATATTGTTATTGCTGATTACAGGCGTACTTTAGTATCTTATTTTGTCACTACTGTGCCCCAAAGTTACATCTACACTGTACGATTATATTTGTCTTCTCCTATCTCATAGTAAACTTTTGATTCAAATGAATGCTTGGCTGGATTTTGGTGAACGGTGACATTTAAGTGTTTCCAGCAGATAAAAAAAAAAAAACACACAGCTCTAAAGACCTTTAAACTACCTGCTGAAAACATTTTGTCTGTAATGTGCATGCAGGAAAAGAGAGAGAGGGAGGGAGGCCAGACAAAATAGACACTAAAGTCTCAAAATGCCACCACAATACAATGTCAAGTGACCTTTGGGGCCTGTAAGTTCCATTCCTTAAAACTACTACTGACCATGTGTCAGTATGAGGATAATGTATTGACAAGGAGGAGAATTTAGATTTAAGATTATGAGACGCCTCTGCAGATAAGAAAAGAACCCTCCATCATCTTAGTTAAGTAGTGTATAGTTTTGTTTTTCTGACACTTTATAACCTATTTACTGTTTGATTTATGATTAAAAGCTTGATGTAGTTCAGTCCTCCTCATCACAGAGTCTCGGTGTCCATGAAGTCTACTGGACGGATGTCAGGAAGAAGTTCTGTCTTGCCCCATCCTTAGGCCGCAGAGTTTTTTTGATCACTAAGTTGTGGAGAGAGGGTGGGTCAAAATGTTACATCGATGCACGACCTTTTAACAGACGGACTGAAGCTCCGGATATTCATTTTCTAATTAGGGAGCCATTACAAACTCGATTCGAGCCTTTAAACAGAAGCTTAAGACATGAGGTGTGTGGAGGGGCGACTTGAGCTCTGAAAATACACACATTCATGAAAATACATGCACGCTCATTCTGCATGTAGAATCGAGGCATCAAGGTAAAGAAGAGGGAATATGTTGCAGTACAGAAGTGTTGCAGTATAGAGCTGAACTCAAGATCATATTCATCATTTACACAATCAATTAAAGATTTCTGAGTTAGAGACTAAGCAGATGCACAAACCCCAAATACTGAGCAGTTCAAACTTTTAATTTTATTTTACTTCATTTTTCAACCGTGATGGGGGACGATATCTTATTTAAGATATATTTTCTCATGATACCCTGTGTATATAGTATATATACACAGTACTTGTTTTGTCTAAAAAGCTATAAAGATAACAGACACAACTCTAAATGTGTCATCCAACCACTTTGGAGCACAGTCCAGTCCTTCATGGCCCTTCACAGCCATATCCACCATATCCTGAGTCTGAATATAATACCATCTTTACGACTAACCTTTTGTCAATGGTATGAGCCCTACCATACACACTACCACTAAAGCTATTCAGTCGGCATTAACAACAACATGGCAGTAAAATAAACAAGTGCAAATACATGTTGATTTCACTGCTATGCTTTCAGCCCCTCCTGCTGTGTGCTCAACATACAGCAGGAGGGGCTGAAGGCTAAGCAACTTTATACTGAGTGATGCATTATGCAAAGTTCTTCATTGAGGCTATTCAATGGTGAGCAGTTGAGCGGGAAACACTGTGTTGAAACAGGTTGTGTTTGGAGAATGAGAAGAGCAGAGTCAGGACTTGAGACCCGGTCCAGTTGTTCCAGGAAGACGTGTGACGGTTGACGTTATGAAGTCAGAAAAGCGCGTGGGCACGAAACATGTTCAAAAAGGAACTTTCTGAGGGATTCCATTGTTCTAAACAGCACTTCATCGGAAACATGCAGCAGCTGCAGCACTTTGGGACCAAGTGTCGATGAATTATTAAAAAATAAAAGAAGTGATATTTGACACATGTCTTGACTGTTGAATATGTCTAATCTAGAGAGGAAGAGGAGGAGGTTGGAGAAGGAAGGCACTGAGCTGCCTTTTACTTCTCTGAGAGTTCACCGGATTACAAGCCGCCATCCAACCCCCGAGCAATGTCCGATTCTCATACATACATGGGGTGTAGACGGGCAAACACACACACATCCTGGAAAGATGTTGGAAAGCCATGATTCATTCAAATTCATATTCACGTCCCATGGCCCGGGAGGAAACTGAGCATCTTTTAGAACAGACAAGTAGAACACTGGGCACACGTAATTCATGTCAGGTCCGCTCGCACATTGTTCTGATGAATTGCCCAAATAAGAAGGAAGGGAACATTGCAGGAGTGTATGTGTGTGTGTGTGTGTGTGTGTGTTCACTCATAAATATTCTCCAAAAGAAAAAAAAAGAAGGAAGTTGGAGTGAGTTGAACGTACCGCTGAGAAGGTAGCGCTGTCGAAGTGTCAGACTGAGATGTACATTTTGTCGCGGTATGACACATATCTGCTGTATGCGTTTTAAGCGCGTGGGCGGAGGGCTTTTGAGCAGAGTGTTTGTTCCTGGCTATTGCACTGTGTCTCGTCGAGTGATGGAACCATGAGTTGATAACTTGATAACTGCTCTGTGCAGCTCATAGTGCCTTTACTGCCTACAGAGATGTACTGAAAAGTTATTGCTTCCGTCCAAGCTCATACACACAAACATGAGTGCATGAACACGTAAAAAAATACATTATTTCCTCTCTTCCGTCCCTGTCAGTCAGTTATATGTTCAGTTAGATGTTTGGGGTTTCACTTGGTGTAAAACTCTACTGTATGTCCAGCAACCAAAATTGTTTTTTTTATGTGGATGTAGTGCCAAGCGAACTGAAGCATTTCATTCAAACAAATTGTTAAAATTAGGAGGGCTGCTGGCTACTGTAAGTTAGAAGATGCCAATTTCAGAAAACCTACACTCTTAGAAATAAGGGTTCCAAAAGGGTTCCTTTACAAGGGCTGAGGTTCTACCTGGAACCGTTTGCTTCTGAAAAACCCTTTCCCAAAGAAACGGTTTTTCAAGGGTTCTTGGTAACACTAATGGTTCCAGTAAGAACCATTTAGATCCAGAGAACCCTTTAAAAACCCTTTTCTGGGTAAAGGGTTTTAAAAGGGTTCTTGGTGACACTAATGGTTCCAGCAAGAACCATTTTGATCCAGAGAACCCTTTAAAAACCCTTTCCTGAATAAAGGGTTTTAAAAGGGTTCTAGGTAACACTAACGGTTCCAGTAAGAACCATTTTGATCCAGAGAACACTTTTTTGAAGAAAGAGTTCTTCAGGGATTGTTGAAAGCATGGGTATAAGATCCTGTATGGGTTCTTTGTAGAACCTCTCATGGGGGGTTCTGGGTGGAACCTTACACACACAGTTCTAGGTATAACCCTTTATGTTGGGTTCTAGGTAGAACCCTCCAAAAGGGTTCCAGGTGGAACCTTTATAAAAGGTTCTACCTGGAGCCAAAAAGAGTTCTCCTATGAGGACAAGTCGAAGAACCTTATATGGTTCTACTTAGAACTTTTATTTGTAAGAGTGTAGCACACTTATTTTTATTTTATTTTTGTATAACTTTCCATGAACTTATCAGTCACCCCTCATTTAAAAAAAATATGATAAATCCATTTGCATGGTATAACCATTTTGGCAAGTAACAACCCTGATTCATGACTAATATCTAGCAGAGCTTGACAGGCCCCGATATCATCCTATGGGGGACCTCACAGTGATGGATAGCCCCGCCCCCCTTTGAGCCATTTGTCGGTTTGATGAATGGGTACGGCACGACTGGCAGCCGCAACAGCTAATCTGAGTCTTGTCGCTGAAGGTGATAAACGGCTGCAGTGGTGACGCTCCTGGGAGATGGGAGACCTTGGCCAACAACCTCCCCGGAGGAACAGAAACTGACGTCTGTTAGCCAGAACCCCCGAGCTCATCCAGGAGCAGTGTCCATCTATCAGGGGAGACACCTTCCCCTGGTCATGGCAGCTTAACAACTGACCTGCTGGCAGACAAGGTGCTACAAATGCTGGAACAAGAAACGCTCCTATAAAATATGTGATGGTGTGCCTTCCAGCCAATTTCAGTATGCCCTTGAATTGTGGTTAAAAAAACATGACTTTTTGAAAAATGTTTCTCAAGTCTTACCTTTTCAGAAACGAGCAGTGCGATTACAGTGTAATTGACACGTGACTGAAGCCCTGCATGGCCCATCACTGACTTCTAATGCTGGGCCATATACAGTATATACAGGATCTTCCCATAACTCACAAACAGTAAGAGCCCTGAGCACAAATCTAGTATCATCATTCAGATTGCCGTGAAAAGTCACAGCGATTGCCTCATGACAGAGCGAACTGCCGACAACGAGGTGATGTAACAGCAGCGCTCAGAAGTGGAGGTAGAGGAAGTCGAACCTCGCAAAGAGTTCACGCGCCAGAACAACTCTCCAAAACACAGAGCTCATTAAAAACAAACTGTCTGGCTTCTAACCTACATGTTACAGGTATCAAAACAGGAGGAATGACAGCGAACTGTCAGGCAAATTGTTTGAGTTTAGAGGTGAGTCAAACGCTAATTGGGTCTGTGTGGCTCTCTTTTGGGAAAGCGTTGGTCTGTGTTTGTGTCTCTGTGGTGAAGATATCTACACACACACACACACACACACACACACACACACACACAAACAGACCTTGGGCTAACCTACAGGGATACCATGAAGGTAAGGGAAAGGGAGGAGGAACAAAGTGAGAATTCTGACTCCCACAATGCACTGCCAGACTCGCACTATCGACCAAGTTAGGAGTGAATCAGGCTGCAGCTGCTGAGGAAGTGGATCATTTCTCTCCCTTTATCATCTCTGTGTCACTAACGCTGCTGGGTAAAAAAAGATGGAGGGACGCGCTGAGAGCAGAGCGTCATCTCCACAAAGGAGCTAAGTCAGTCAGACTGACGGAGAGAAACAGAGAGGTGGAGAGCGAAGGAAACAGTGGAAATGAGCAAACCAACCCAATAATAAACACGAGTGGAGTTACTATTCTTTTACTGATGGATAAACAGTTTTTAGTGACTCCACTGGTTGTTCATTTTAGGTGTAGCAGGCGGAAGACGAGGCAGGAGGACCCAGATGCGTGGACGACAGCAGAACGTGGTTGCTGGGATTCAAAAAATATCAAATTCTTTCAGGATCAAAAAAATCGAGGCGTCAAGAACGTGGCGTGAAATACAATCACAGACATGCAAACAACTAACAAACAATGAACCGACAGAGACTGAACAAAAACCCAGAACTTAAATAACAACAGTGACAGGGAGGACAAGACAAGGAAAACATGGACTACAAAATAAAACAGGAAGTGACCTAACAAAACCAAAACATGAAACAGAAACTTGACAAAACAGAAACTTGACACTTTCATGGCCATGATGGGTCAATAAAATAACCATCTGAGACACTGGCATATTAGAATTTGAGTCCTACATTCGTAGCTTTGGCCATCATTTCTATTGCTTACGATACCTCACTGCTCACTATACCCAACCAAAGGGAAGGCTGAGATCTGAGAACAAGTGAAATGGCTACATCAAAAGTGTGACGGTACAAAAAAACACCAGCTGTCAGACAACCTTAGAAAGTCTGAGAAAAAAAGGCGCTGTTTACGAGCATGTGAAGATTTTTGCATCTACTCATTCTGACATACATGCCATGCACTGCTATCAGAGCACATCTGGAGACAGCCTGACTTGCCATGCACAGGGATCCTGGCTACAGTCAGCTAGGTGTGCAGGAAATTTCAACGGCTTATCCAAAATTGGAAAAAAAACATCACTGCCATCACTTCTAACTTTGGCATCAATCCTGCCTACGTGCGCCGATTTCCACGCTCTGGATTACAATGAGGACAAAATTCAGAAAAATGGAAACACGTACTTAACGGCAGGTGTACAGTAAATTCGAGAGCCCTACCATTATCTCAATAACATATCAGGTTCGGGCTTCGTTTTTAATGCCAGGTGTAAATGTGGTGGGAGAGACGGGCGGCCAGGACGAGAAAGAAAGAGAAATGAGGTGTGAAAAGAAGAGGGAGGAAGTGCCAACCCTCGCTGTCTCGCTCTCTCTATCCCGCTCCGTCTCGCTCATGGAATAATGACAGAGGAGGGCTCCTGCCTGGTTTGTAATTATTATTAAAATGTTCCACACTCCCATCCCCAATTCAAAGCTGGACTCATCGGGACAAGGAGGCAGAGATGTTTGACAAGTCAGAGTCAAGTACAGCATGTAGCTGGGCATGTGCGTGCATGTGTGTGTGTGTGTGTGCGTGTGTGGATGTGTAAGAGGGAGAGAGACAGGGAGAGCTGCCAAGGACAAGTTGTCATCATCAGTACAATGTGGGAGGCAGCTAGACTGACTATTGATTGGATCCTAAGGGAGGGTCTCGGCTGCTTTCGTTGCATGTATGTGTGTGTGTGTGTGTGTGTGAGAGACTGTTTCTCTGTGTGGGTTTTATTGTGTGTGGAGGGAGTCAGTCAGGAAGTAATGGAGAGAAAGACCGTATAGTCGCAACTGACTGTGTATGTGCTATTCATTGTGTCTGTCACCTGCATGTGAGTACGGAGCAGGATATGGAGGAGAGTGAATGAAGCTGGAGAAGTGTTGCTGGCAGCTTCAGGCTTCATACGCACGTATATGAATATTTGGCAAAACAAACATTTTCTCCTGTGTTTTGACGAAAAGGGGAGAAAACACTTTGTAAAGTGCAGACTGTAGCTGTGTGGACATGTAAAGCAATGTTCACCTCAACTCAAGCATGCCTGTTGTTGTAATGAGCATGCTCCTGAAACAACCTCAGTGGTGGGCTACCAGTTTGTTTACACTTGGTTAGCACCAATGTGAGTCTTCTTGTTAGTGGTCCTTGGTCTAATTTCAAGTTTTCTATCTCAAGGAAATTGAATCGAACGCAACTGGATTTGGTTTTTGTCTTTGAAGACGTTTCATCTCTCATCCAAGAGGCTTCATCAGTTCCTGCTCGCTTGACTAGGCTGGGACTAGTCCAACTAGCTGGTGTGGAGGTCCAGCTATTTAACCTCTTAGGAGGCGGTCACAAGGCCACTGATGTCTATGGGTCGTATGTGCTCCATTATTGCCAACGACAGTCGTTAGTATGGTCCTTGGGGGATGGTGGAAAGTTGGTTTCGACTTCGTTAGTGCTCAAAAGTTTTCTACCTTTTTGTGTCATTTTATTTAGACTCATGACATATTAATGAGATATTAAGCTCATGACAGACACAGAAGGTTCATCTCCGGTGTTTAATATATTGTTGACATAGACTTCAGTAAGGATCAACTGATCGTTTTCAGGGCTGATATGATACCAATATTAGTAATGGAACTGTTAAACATTCGCAGTAAAACATTTTAATCAAGTACTGTACTCCATTTTGAAGTACTTTACTTGAGTATTTTCCTTTTCTGCTACTTTATACTTCCACTCAACTAAATTTATATGATAACTATAGCTACTAGTTGCTTTGCAGATTCAGATTGTTCTGTGTGGATGGGCCATTAAATGTGATGTTCACATAATGTCACCACTTCTGACAACGAGCGAGACCACAGAGTGGTAACTATAGAGAGTGAGATGATGCTGCAATGGAGCCAAAGTAGAACTTTCTAAATGTATTCTATCAGCAATTAGATACAAGAAGCACTGATATGATAATGCTATCAGCGTACAAATGATTTACCACTGGGAGCATCTGCCCCGATAATCAACCAGGCTGATCATCAGTCAATCCCCAGATTTTACTGCCACCTACTGCCACAGAAAGCTTATTTGAGCAATAGTTTGTGTTCTCGTGTGTACAGGGATATTCTGTATAATGACAGTGGCAGGGACAAATAGTAAACATAGCTGTATACTTGTGGACAAGGCCTCAGTCCAGCTAATTCTGTGTGTGTGTGTGCATGTCTGTGTTTGTATGTATGTTTGTTGTTTAGCTCCTTTTCCTGTTTCTATTGCCACCTTCCATCTCCCACTGGGAAGATGTCTTGGATTATGAGAATGTGCGAAGCCAGTTGCTGTCAGTTTACACACACACACACACACACACACACACACACACACACACACACACACACACACGAGCTGAGCTGCCGAATAAAAAAAGCAGATACATGGTACAAGGCTCTGCACCACTGAGCTGGCACCATCATCTAAACACACAAACGTGCACACCCACACATTACCCCCCACTTTACGCCCCGGAGACACACACTGAGACAAACACACTCACACCTTTTGGGATGAGTTACCTGCCAGCTAATTAAATCATAAAATATTCAAATGTAAAATGTTGATTCCACTACTTATCTGGTTTGATCCTTCCTCATTTGCATTTTTTAGACAGCTGTAGTGCAGCACAACATAAATTACTGTCAGTGTAAACATATAAAGTATAAGGATGCTATGAAGCTCCATTAATTTATATTTTCATTTCACTAATAATCCAAAAAAGTTTAGGTGTAAGGATAACTCTCTTATATTATCTTATTGTTATAGAACTATAAAGACTATAAAAAAGTCAGAGAGTTACTAAAGTCTTTCAATGGATCCTCTAGGGACCACAGATATCTGTAACAAATTACATGACAATCCATCCAATAGTTGTTGAGATATTCCAATCTGAACCAAAGTGGTGACCGTTCATAGAGACATGCCACTAGAGGGAGTGTGGGACAGAAGAACAAGTCCGAGTGAATGCTCTACGTCTACGGGATGTGTATAATACAGGGCTGTCAAAATAACACGTTCACACTGAACATGTTCCACAGCAGCTTTGTAAACATGATGGCGGTGATAACGAAACGCTGCTGAGCGCACTGAATGGAAAAATCCCACTGCAGGCAGTGTTTCTAACTGTCAAACGGTTAACATTCTGTCTCAATCCCAGAATGGACTGTGGTTGATAGTCGGACGTTGTACCATTGCCACCAGATGCTATCGTTTCAGCATGGATAGCAATAGCATGGATATTAGCACGGACACAAATAGCATTGATATTAGCACGGACACAAATAGCATGGATATTAGCAGGTATAGTGAAAGCTGCAACTCAAACATGAGGTCTTCTTGTGTATTGAGGAGTTTCAGGGTCTATTGTTGGTCAAACTGTAACCTTTACTGTACATTTACTGCCACTAGACAACCTCTCTGCTAAACGTTCCCTTTGCTCCGATGACTAACAGCTGTCGGCTCTGAGCTCAGCCAGCGACCGCTGCTCTCGACACACTCACTCCAAACTGCCCTGTCATTAAAGGAGCCATGCAACTCTTAGAACACCAGATGGCAAGCTTGGTGGATGACGTAAAGGTCCTACTGTAGTCCATTCCATTTTAGCGGCAGCTTTATTTTTCAAGCACAAAATTGACTTATTTGTGAAAAGTTTTAAAAAAATGTTGGGGAAGATCATAAAAATACCAAAACACACTGGAGTGCTACTTCAATGGAACTTCAATGGAGTATGTGCCTGTCACCTTCATCCGAAATCTTAAGTAAAACAATGTTTCAAACATATAATTTTACATTGTCACCAAAATAGTTTATTCATTTTGATTCAACAGTATTCTAGAAAAATACAAAAATGATGATTAATCCCCCTGCACTTGCAGCTCTGTACAACATAGTCAAAAAGCTATTACAATCATATCTCTTCTTTCATAAGTGTCTTACAATTTGCAGCACAATGTCTCATCTGCTTTAACAGAGGACCATAAATACTCATTGCCACAATTCAAGCAGCAAAGCCCTCCATTATTTCCTTTATATTAATATTCAGGGGTTGTGAAGTGAGCTTTGATTTCAGTTTCATGGGGTTTTTGATGAAAGAGAGGAAAATAAACGGTGATACACCATGTAATTATTTACCAGTGACGCATGGCTTGCCATCCATTCCCATCAGGGACTCCATTAGCATGTTATTGAGTCTGGTGTTTACAGAAATCACACATAATGGCCTGTATAGTAAACAAATTGATGGCAGAGCATTGATTTGTGCCTGACCTCATATACAAATGTTGCTACTTACATATGCATTACTTGTACTGAATGAATGAATGAATGAATGAATACATGAATGAATAAATCAATCAATTAGGATGCAACCAACCAGGTAATGCATTCACACCATCAAATCCTCCTTGGAGCGCTTATCATTCTCCCTTCTCCTGCCTGACCAACTGACATATATAAAACTTTTAAAAAGGTTAAAGAGCCTTAAAGAGCCACAAAAGTAACTCTGCACAAAATGATTCACAACAGACAAAACAATAATCCAAAGGAGAACTTTCCCAACTTGGCTAGTGTCTTTCAGAGAACAGAAAGCAACTGTCCTTAGCTGCCCTTAGGCTTCAAGGTCCGTCTTCCGGCCTCCCCACACACCCAAACTCCCCGGAGCATGATAGACTAACCAACAGGGGATTCAACAGCCCTCCAATCACTTTCCGGAGATAAACAACAAAGCGGAGAGAGAACGTGGACAGATAGAGGGGATGGGGGTAAGAATGCAGGACCCTGGGGTGAGCTAAAAAAACAGCCCTACTCAAGGGAGGCCACTCACATGCTTACACATAGACGCACATGCAAGAATACACAAATGCACAGCAGAAGTAAAGGGCAAAGAAATAGTTAGACACAAATGAGCAGAGGGTGGACTGAGGCATGGATAACTATCACTCTGTGAGAGAGGCTGCCAATATGACTGAGAGCTACTGTGTGCATGTGTTTGAGAGAGGGAGGGAAAGAAATAAGGGATGGTGAGGAGTGGAAACGCTGAATGCAAATAAGGATGGTAAAATGTAGACAAAACTGTCAGCAAACAGAAATCAATCAATTTTTTATTTTCTTTACGAAAAAAAAAGAGAAAATAGCAGGGGAGACAAAGAGAAAAGCCCACCAGTCACAGTCAGAACTTTCATTCACCACCCTCCAAAACATCCATGCCGTGTAATTATTAAACAATGTTGTGCAATTAGTGGCGCATTTCGATATTGCAGGTTTCTTTTTGGTTATACTGTGTATTCACTACACATGGTGGAGGAAGCACTATAAGACTGAGCAAAATTCTCCAGCCTCCAGCTGAGTCAGCTCCCTAAATGCCTAAGATAGATCACCAAGACTGGTAATGGTGTCGTTTCCCACAAAATACAACTGTCATTCCATTCACAACACCACAAGAACAATGCAAAGCGTAATTGCAGTATTTTGTGCATGGTAAGTACCAGTATTTATCACCATTCAGGTAAACAGGGAATGGTAATTCTCCTATTTATCGGTCTTAGCTGGACTATAACGATACAGAAAACTAAACCACTGAAGAACATTAACAGAAAGCAGCTGGTTGGTAATTAAAGTTAGTATCTTTTGTGTGGCCTGGATTAAGAAAAGATTGTGCTGATCAAGTTTAGCATGTACAGAAAACTGTAAATATCACGTACTGTGCCTGAATGAAAGCCCATATGTAAATGTGAAACATTTAATTAAATAATACCTAATTAGATGGCTGAATGGAACGATGAATGGATGAAGAATCTCTCTATTTCGTCTCGTATTTGGTTTAGCTTTTATTGCTGTAAAAAAGGGGGGCATTTTCTTGTTCCTGTGGTGTTAGCTTTTGATTTAAATGCAACCACATTAATCTTGTCCAGATTTATTCTGGCATACATTTTTCGCTATGACTCAAACTCCACCCTCTGGCATGGAGCAATACACCTCCACCTCCAGCACACCTCGCAGTCAGTACATTGGCATTTACACTCAGCCCTTCCTTCAACAGCCTTCAAGAACACGCCAAATTCAATTTAAAATGGATGATAGCAGAGCTCTGAGACTGACAGAGAGGAAGGCTGACAGAAGGAGAAAGCTGCAACTTGCTCATGGGCAAGAGCAATACCCATCAACCAAGAGATGGGTGGAGTGTGAGTGTTTGTGTGAGCGATGTGTGTTTAGACTTGACTATCTATCCAACAGTGGACCTTGGTGTTGTTACTCACTCAGCTAACAGAAACATTTTGGAGATTTCCTGTTGGTCATTTTTAGGATTTTAGCTGTAAGTACTAACTACTAAAAAGTAAAATGCCTTAAAAAAACAACAGCCTTGTTATATACAGTATTTTGTTCAGTTGTGTACAACTGAGATTTTCAGAGAAATTATTCAAATATTTCACGATTTTAATTGTACTGTTTAAACTAAATTATTTGTAGGACATTGCTTTATTCATCAGCTGCTAGACATTAACCAGATCTTATTTGGGTCAGCATCTGCTGTTATCAAAGATGATGACATTTGAGATATTTCTGTTGTTGACGGCTGGGGACATTTATACTGTTTATGTGATTTTTTTGTGTGTGTCATTAAAGTGTCAGCTGGGAGTGATGCAGCACGACTGAGATTTGCAGTTGAGGTGGAACACCGGGCAACAAAAAGCTGCAGTGAACGGACACACTCGGCTCAGGCGTGTGTCATTATGTTGTAAGGTATGGCCAGAATTCTACTTTAAATTTTAAAAAATGAACTAACATTCTGAACAGAGTGTAAAGAAACAACATTGTTTGACGATATGTCAAAGATGTCTATGTAATGCATTGCAGAGTCAGCTGAAGTTAGCGTGCTTACCAACTAGCCCCAGCCTGTCCGGTCTCGTAATACCACTTTGTACCAGCAAAAAGGCGATGGTCTGATAGCCCCTCCATAGTTAGATATATACCAGCTGTTAGCTTAATAAACAAAAAATAAAAATAAAACTCACAAAATGGAAAGAAATTAATTACTCTATTTCCCTTATGAAATAGAAAAATATCAACCTCTACAGGGCACTGAATTAAACTCACATAACACAATCAATCTTGGGTAGTCTTTCAACAATAATCTCTGGTTCGATCTAAGTAAATCCATACAGAGTAAGATGTGAAAATATTCTGGTGCTACACTCTGCTTTCACCCACTGCTGATGTCTGACTCTCTGAAATAATAGTAATAATAGTTATAGTCTTGGAAGCAGCTGTATCACCTCCGTACTGTATCCCTTGTTGTCAAACTGACCTAAGTCGGTCTTGAAGGCTGTGTTTAGTCCCAGTCTGGTGTTCAGCCCTTTTCAGTCTCAGGCTGCCAAACCCAGTTGAGCCGAGCCCCGTCACCCGTGGTGACTTCCCCTGTGATCTGAGGTCCCGGTCCAGAGCTCGTAGATGTGATCTATTACAAGTGTTTGCCAAAATCTAATTCTAGAAAAGCAGGGAGCCTGATATATTATTTATATATTATAAATAATATATCAGTTGGTTCTATTAAATCATTCTAAACCAAACGGACCATTTAATTACAAAAACAAAAGAAAGTTTAAGCTTAGATTTAGGATTATCAGAAAAGAATGTCCACCTTGTACAGAATGAAAGAACTGCTCTCTTACCTAGCTCAGAATGACACAGGCACCCTTTTAAATATTGCAGAGTGATAGCGATGCTCAATATAGACGCTTAAAGACTGACGACCAAATCAGCATTGGTCCTGATTAGACAAGGAATCTTTCAGAAAATAATCACTTTTGTCAAAAATACGTTTAAAATGAATTCTCTGAAGATATTTATAGAACTGCAATGTAATGCAATGGAGCATGATTCAAAGAAGACCCTTACTCATTGGAAAGGTTCTCCTAGTGACAAATACAAAATGACATCTATACGGTACCACAGGATGAAGGAAATGACCATTGACAGGAGTCCCCTCTTTGTGGTGTAGAATAAGAGTCCACTGTTGGTAAAGTAGGACTGTAGGCCTGTGTGTGTGTGTGTTTGCATGTGTGTAGTGCAGTGTAGTCACGTGAGAGGATACAATTTAAGACAGAAGGAAGAGAGTCCTGATTTATTTGTCCAGAGCTAATGATTGCTGCGTTCAAGGGCATTGGTAAAGCTGATGGATGTTTGCTCCTTCCTCCCTTCTCTCTCTCTCTCTCCCTCCCTCTCCCTGATCAGACACTCCTGGAGACCGGCAACATAACTTTTCCCGTGGGCAAGGAAAAAAAAAAGAGGGACTGGACAATAAAAAAAGCAATTTGTCTTGGAAGCGATTACTGATTTATTCTGCCTCACTATAGTCAAGTATTGAGGCTGTTTGTGCTCTGCCTCAGCTGGGACATGACGGAGAGCGACTAAATGTATCTGTTGTGGAAACAGAAAATTTAGTGCGCTGACAAAGAAAAAAAGTCCTCCAAATAGTTCTCTAAAATATGTATGCCTCCAAACACAATGTGCGGGTGTGTGTGCACTGACATATTGTGATAACATGAAGATTGGTGAGAGGGAGGATACAAAGTCATAATGCTGACTCCCACAATGCACTGCCAGTCATTGTGTGTGTGCGTGTCTTATTCAAATCCTCCGGGACAAGTAATTGTACTTCGCCTGAAACAAATCACCACACACACACACACACCTACTACAATACTGTGTTGACTGTTGACACCCTGTCAGCCACATGAGGTCAGGTTCGGGCAAGTCATTTGATAAACGCAGTTATTCACGCTCACACCTCGACACATTTTCTAGATGAAAGAGCAGATTTGGTTACAGTCAGTAAAGCGGGCTGTGCTGTCTGTCGGATAGTTACTGAGTTCTAAAAAACACAGACTATTATTATCTCTGCTATTATTACTACACCAGTTTCATCCTCATCACTTCTGTCTGCATGTACCTGATGCTATCTAATGTCAGAAAAAAAGATAAGAGAAGTAAACAAAGCACTTTGTCTGAACTGTCATATCGCTCTGCTCCCGTTCTGTAAAAGATGACAGAACAAATTCAGTCGCGTGTTCTAAATACATCATAAAGCTGCCATACACTACTCATGTACTGAGTTATTATTTATGGGAAACAGTAGCTTTTATGATACCTTCCATTTGCTGCTTAATCTACAGCTGCTGCATTTTATAGTCGAAGGTGTATTATACTGTTTGGTTTACACTTCAGTAGAGTTTGGGGACTCACGAGACAAATTAGGAAAAAAAGTAAGACAAATCGAAGCAGTATAGAGGCCGAGACACTTGGGTTTCTATTCATGTTCCAGCTCTAAAAAAAAAAAAGAAATCCTATAAGTGGACTTAGTAGTAGTAGTCTCTTTCATTAGACAATCCCTGTCTCCTAAAAGAAGTGGGTTTTTTTCAGTTTATACCGCAGGCTTTCTGTTTCACTTTTAGGTCTCGAGCTCAAACACAGACAACACTGATGTCATTATCAGGTTTACTTTTCAGACTTCGGAGAGCTCCCTCCAGGACCACAGAGGACATTACAACAGTTCTCACAAGCCGAGTCGTGCTGCTTGTAACGAGGCCTTATTGGTCAAAATAAAGTATTAATATGGCAACTCTCTGGTGGTGGTTTCGAGGTGAGGTCATGCCCCTGTACCTTGGACCAAAACAGTCAATCGACCCTTCAAATACAATACAAAAAGACAGACATGTAGGGTAATGTGTGTATGTATGGGTGTGTGTGTGTGTGTGTGTGTGAGAGAGAGCTAACCTGGACACAGTGTACAATCCACCAATTCTTAGCCTGTGCCTTATGTAAACACATTTGTTTGTATTGATGAAGCAGAGCCTGCCAGTGTCCCGCTGCAAACGATCTGCTCCGGCACGCACATTCTCCGTCAATACACACATGCGCACACGAGCGCAAGCACACCAACATGTAAATGCACACGCACGGAAACACTGTAAAACATATTTTGAATGCATTTATGATGTTATCTAATGTTTCTTTCAGGTGTTTATCAAACTATAACGGAAATATATTTATGTAATCTCTTTAATAAAGTGACTTTTGCCAGATACTTGGTCCTGCACTGCAGCATCTGGTATTTAGAAAAGAGAAATATTGATAAACTAGGAGCTTTTAGATACTGCTTTTTCCTTCTTGTCCTCTTTCATTTTCACTCTTTTCCTCTTTCCCCTCTCTCTCACTCTCTCCGTCTTTCTTCTCCGTCTCTCGCTCTCAATAGCGGCAAATCTCCAGTGTTTACAGAGCTGCTGAACGGAGAGCTTAAATGGCAATATTTGAAGAATGTCAGCGGTAGCCCGGCTCTAACCTCAATCTCTCCGATACACACACAAATACGCACAACAAATGGAGGGAACCAAGGGAGAACACATGTGGAGCTGTTAGACACTGTGTTTACTTGATTGCGCCGCCTTGCTAAAATTGGAGTGTCCCGCTTCACACTGTTCTGTTAGTATTGCCCCGGACTGGGTCTACATCAGCTGCTGGGGGGATGGAGGAGAGGAGAGGAGAGGAGGGGAGAGGAGGGAGAGGTAAGGAAAGGAACAGCGAGAGAGGAGGACATTTAGGTTCAGTGCACTCTTGGACCCAATGTTCCCAGATGCTTTGGTGCAGATGTGTTGTGTCTCTCCACAGGCGACACTGGACACGGGGCCAAAAATATGGCACCACTGAACACTCAGGGACCAGAGTCCCCGCACACACGCATACACAAGCACACACACACACACACCGCTAAAATGTTACACAATTCCCTTTCTTTTGAATGTGCATATTATTCAAATCAGTAAGCAGGTTTTCAGTCAGGTGATCTCAGACTGCCAGGTCACTGGTTGCCTTACAGCATTGTGTTACTTTAGCCATCACATTTGAATTAATGGGTAAATTAGTCAATCATCATGTTTGAATTTTGACGACAAATCTTTTGTTCATGCAAGGAGAAAAATATCTACATCAGTTTAGAGTTTAGGTCCTGACTGAGGTTAAAAACTACATATTCATCATCATTTAATTTTTATGTTGTAATAAGACCATGTAGACAATTTCCTCATCACCTCTACACACCCCCGGACATCATTATGTATGATTTATGAGCACTCTTCATTAATATTCAGCAGTGCTGTGTGTGTTGTACTTTTTAACTATCGGGATGCCAGTAGCATAGACTTGTTAAAAAAAAGAGTTCACGTTGTAGTGTTTGAACAGTTAAGGAAATGATCTACCTGTGATTCATACGGTCCCCAGATAAACTGAAAACGTGATTCTGTGTAATTCAGTGGAAATGATGAAAACTCAGCACTTATTCAATTTGGAACCAACCCAAAAGTTTCACAGTACAATTATCTTGGTGTACAGCTCTAATATTGGAATGTCTATACAAACTGTTCTGTGCAGGTCTGCGTCTGATATACTGTACAGTGTGGTCATAATGTCAGTGCTGCATACAGCCAAGGAATTGAGCAGAATATCTTTGTTAAAAATCCGAGCTTCATATCTCATCCAATGTCCTTCATCAAAAAAAAAAATCAGCCTAAGTTCCTTGACATCTACGTTACAAGCAACCAGCAGCGGTGAGGTCAAGGGTCATGAGTAGCAAAGCTCAGATGACTGATGAGACAGAATTCATAAACACGTCTTTAATAAACAGCACATGTATTCCACTGATTGCTTACCCTGTCACACACACACACACACATACACACACACACACACACACACACACTCATCTCCCACTCGTTACACTCTGAGGCCTCCATCACACTTTCATTTTCTGATTGTGTAATCTGCCACTGAACCAGAAACGCACACATTCACTTCCACACACACGCCGCTCTCCCACTCACCTCCTGAGCCACGAGGGACGAGATGCGGACGGCCCTTCGGACCCTGGCGTTCCGCCCCCCCTCCTGGGGGAGGCTGTCTCGCCCGCTCAGCGACATCTCGCTCATCTGGTCGACCCAGGAGCCCCGGCCCAGGGGCACGGGCACGTCCCATCGGGCGTCCCCTGTCCCTCCCCAGCTGGCCCCCCGCGCCCGCCCACCGTCCGCACTCCGCCGTCCTGCCACTCCGTCGGCCGTCCTCCCCCCTCCGCTCTCCCCCAGAGACGGAAAGGGCGAAGGCGGCACCACAGTTGGCACCGTCGGCACTGTCACCGTGCCCCCGAGGCCTCTTCGTTTCCTCCTCCACCTCCTCGCCTGCCTCTTCCTCGCTCTCCTCCTCCCCCCCCTTGACCGTGCTGTCACTGGTCGGCCCCCAATGCTCCGGCGGCGACAAAGAGTTTTGGCTGGGGTTCGTCCCTCTTGCTCCCCCTCAGTCTCTGCTCTCTCCTGCTACTCTCTCTTCCTGTGTTTCTCTCACTCTTTCTGCATGTCCGTCTTTCATTTCTGACTGTCTGTCTGTCCGTTCTCCTGTCTGTGTCTCAGTCAGTCTCTTGAGGCTGGTGGAGAAACAGAGCTCGTATCAGATCCACAGCTGTAGCCAGTCTGACTGAGCGCTCAGACAAACTGCTGCTGCTGCTGCTGCTGCTGAGGCTTCCCTCGCTCAGCTCTCTCTCCCTCCCTCCCTCCCTCTCTCTCTCTCTGCTTCTATGTTGAAGCTCCCTCTGTTCCTCTACACAGGATCTCTCTCCCCCCCCATTTTTTTTTGCAGGATCTCTCTCTCTCTCTCCGAACTGAACTCGCTCTTTATCCAGGATTTCCTTTTGTTCTCACTTTCAATACACCTGATCTCTCTCTCTCTCTCTCTCTCTCTCTCTCTCCGGGGTGTCTCTCTGCTGCTCTGTTGCTTTTCTTCGCGGGGCTCTCTTTTTCTCTCTGCGTCTCTTATTCTTGCATCCAATCTCTTCTTCAAACCTCCGACCTCACCCCTTTCTTTATCTTCATCTCTCTCCCTATCTAATAAAAAGTGTCAGTTTTTCCCAGTGCTATAGTTCTTTGTGTACTCATCCATCCATCCATTCATCTTTCTTCCACTCCTTCCCATTTGTTGTCTGTGCCTCCTTTTCTTTTTTTATCCATCTGTGGTTTTATTTTCTAGGAGACAGACCAGTTCTGCCTCTCTTTATAGGCAATTCAAACAGCAATAGCATCGATTCAAGCTACTGTAAAACAGGCCCATCAGAGTACGGCATTTGATGTACTACTGGTCGAAGCCTCAGTGGCATTGGTGCTGGATACGAAAATACGAGTACGAAGACCAAACATCGCCAATGAAACTTTAAGATCTGATGTTCCTAACACGTAGTTTAAGGAAGTCATGCCCCTGGGAAATCTGCATGCTGCTGCACATGCAGCTACGGTTGGTTGCAATGAACGAAAGCAGAAGAAAAGTTATATTCCCACTCAAAGTAACTTTATTTAATCAAATATTTTGTCAAATTCACTTTCCGCTGCCTGTTCCTTTCCCTCCATCCCCTCTCGCTCTTTTTAAATCTCAGCCTGCGTCTGCACTAATTGCTATCCTACATAAAAAACTCTCTCCCTCCCTCCCTCCCTCCCTCTGTCCATCCAGCCAGCCTTCACAAACTCTTAACATCCCTCTCTCTCTCCCTCTCTTTTACTCCATCCTCTCATCCCCTTCTGTTCGCTTCTCATTACTGAACATACTGCTGGATTAGTGTGTGCGTGTGTGTGTGTGTGTGTGTGTGTGTGTGTGTGTGTGTGTGTGTTTACACCCTCAACCAGGATTCTGCTTCCACAGCTTTTTTGGGTCTGTATGTCACCGTCTTCATCTCTCCTCTCTGCGCTTCACTTTTTTCTCTTCCCACTTCACTTCGGCGACTTCCCCGCCGAGGCTTTTCGACAAAAACACGTTGTCTAAGCAATTTGGAAAATGTCAAATTGTTAAACCGCTAAACCGCAGTTCACATCTCCTTTGCTCTCGCTTGTTTCTCACATTAATTTCTCATCTGGATGTGACGCAGCCTGCCCTATAGTTCAAGCAGCATCAAAGAAAGCGATGAATTATGAATGAGAACGGCTCATCAATAGCGTCAAAACATTATTGATGCTGCCCGACTTAATCTACGGTTAAATTCATCTGTTATCTTCCCGAGTTCGAGCCGCGCGGCAGCAACCCTTCGGATATATCTTTGAGCATGAATGTGAGTTCCTGCCACCTCCCTCTGTAGCTCAGAGTTACCTCTGACCTCATTTGTGGGAGGAAGTGAAAAGAGGATTTCCCTACAGGGATTAAAAAAAAAAGTATTGGATGATGATTTCTTAAATTATTAAATACCACCTGCTCCTTTGTGAACTGAGTAGCCTTCGCAGCCCAAGAGGACCCTTCAGATCCACTCTGAAGAGTTCGGACTGATCTTAACCCATTTGTGCCCAGATTTTTTTCGGAGTTGTAAGGCATATCATTTTATCAGTTGAGTCCCTCTGAATCATGTCATGTATTCATTTTTTCCATTTTGTACTTTGTTTTGAAGAAAACAGCATTTTTATGACTGGCAACAATTGTCGCCAGTAGTCACACAGCTTGTCACTAGGTCAAATGTCACCTAATAATAATAGAGAAATAATAACAATGATGTAGTAATAACAAAATATTAATATAGTCATAATAAATAATAACAAAAAGGTGGAGGGGGTAAAACAAAAGAAAATACGTAAAACTGTACATGGATACCAATGGATATTATCATTCCAGGAAGGTAGCTAATGATCGTGGTTCAAACCTTGGTTCCCGCTGTATAAAATTCAAAACAACAAACAATTTGAACTGCCCATGAACAAAAAAATATTCATCCTAGGTCAAATTTTTGAGGATAGGGTTACTCTAGAGACTTGAATGATTAAATAATTATAATATGTTTGCGGGGAAAATCATGAGAAATTTATGAAAATGACCTCTTTCCAGGAGGATTTGCAACCGCCATGTCTTCAGCCGGAAGGAGCAGGAACCAGATGATGTCATGCAATAGGAAGCACTTGGAAACGATTTTTTATAAATCAAAACCTTTGTCTAAGTTGTCTACTAGCATATAAGTGGAAAAAGTTGCATGAGTACCTTTGAGATTTTTTATTGTGAGTCGAAAATGACAGTGATACACTTCGGCAACAATTGTTGCCAGTGGGGCAAAACGGGTTAAAATAATGCCAAGTGGAAAAACTCATGCCTAGAGGGAGTCGTCTCCTGAAAATCAAAGCTTGACCACAGTAATAAATATTCTCCCATCAACACAATCAGCAGCATTGTGGGAGAATCAAATGACCAAATTCAACTGAGCTGCTGATAGCTCGCTAACAGACCGGCTTGCGTCATATCAACCAATCACTTGTCTTCAGCGGTGCACATGCTTCAGATTGATTTGTTGTGCACCTCTTTCTGTGACGGTAAGTTATGATTCATCCAGAATGATGCTGGCTCCTGCTGACCTAGTTCGTGTGTGCTTATATGTGTGTATACATGTTTGTAGACCTGGTGCATGCATCCAATCGCTCCGTTCCTGACACTTAAACGTGCATTCTCCTTTTCTAACAACCTCAAATGAATCAGGAAGTGGCAGCAGCGCATTCCGTTTTTTGGACAACGCAGCCAAAAGGAAAAAAAAAACAATAATTGCAATGGCCTGGAAATATTCCTTGATGAATCGCGCTGAGAATAGTCTTGCTTTATGAATCTCATTACCAGACCAAAATTGTTTCAGGCGAGGCTGCGTGTATGTGTGTATTTGAGCGAGAGAGAGAGAGAGAGAGAGAGACTCTGACAACTCCTGGTAACACACTGCTGGCACTGCATGAATGGGGACTACACAGCCTTAGCTCGGAGCTGTTGCAGGGCTTCGTACTACAAGTGCAAGCACACACACACACACACACACACACATGCAAGTGGTCGTCGTTCTTATTTTACTCGGTGAAACAACACGAACAGAGCAGGGTGCACTGGCAGACATCTTTGCTGCTGAATCCAAAATTCCCTCATAATCAGCGACCAAACTCGTGATACTAAATAAGCTACATAACACATCGTTGACAGCTGATCATGATCTTTTAGAACTGGAGTGATTCAAAGGGGCTGCTATAAAACCTGAACAATACGGGACATTCACTTTAACTGTTAGTCGACAGCAGGAACATACTGTACTTCTTTTTCTGTCTCTTCCGTACGTATATTTCAGAAACTGTACATTGTATCTGCACAGACTCGCACTTTTTCCAACTTAACTGACAAACAGAATCAACTCAACCCAGTCGCCGTTCTTCATGTTGCGACTTTAAGTCTCTTTGGGTTCAATTTTCTATTTTATGTTGTGGCAACGCTCATCATCTATTCAGGTTTAGACTGACAAACCACTTGGTGTCACGACTTCTCGTCAAACCACCTGCTTTTCGTCAACACAAACGCGGCAGCAAATTGTCCCGAGGTCTCCTTAAAAATATCTACAGTCGCCGGCACGCCAGCCTTGTCGCCTGGAACTCCACCACCTCCCCCCTCCATCACCCTATATGACAGTCGGGTCATAAAAGTGTAACGTCAACGTGATCTGACGTGCGATGTTGAAATGTCAGCATGGTATGTGGCTATATACAACTATGGACAAATCAGTGGTATGCAGAAACAACATATTTTTCCCCGGCAACTGAGCTGAACAACTGCCTAAGACAGAGACAGTGTAAAAGAGAACATATCGCAGCTTACAGGATTATTGTATGATTTTGTTTGTCTTCCATAATAATAAGGATAATGTTTGATACCATCGCTGTACAAGTGCAACATATACTTTTCATCATTTTCACCTGGTGTTTATGTCCTCAAATCATACACCCCTGCTGGTCCGCCCGGGCCGACGGCTCATATTTCCTCCAATCTGAATGGATCTCTTTCATCTGACGCTTCATAAATAATGAACACAGCAGCAATGCGGACCTACATCACACGCCAACACAGGGCGGCAGCTTTAACGGACGAGGCGAAGCTTGACCCGCGCTGCCTTTGTAGATGTGAAGTGTAACACTGAAATACAGAAAAGACCTTGACTGAGGATCATTCAGCACACTGAAAAAAAAACAAAAAAACAAGTGTGAGCTGCTCCACTGACATTTTGGTGTTTATGGAAACTAAATACTGATGTGTGTTGCTCATGGTAGATACATTTTCATATTTTCTTTCCCCATTCCTGCCTTTTAACGAAACCATATTTAGATAACAAAATGAGGCTCGCTCCTCACATCGCCATCCAAAACAACTCCAACTATAGACATGAATTTATTTTAGATCGGACGCGACTTTCAGATCACTCTCCTTAAGATTAAGGCAGAGGCCAGTATTGGGTGCAGGCAACACGCTGCATACTTTGGAACAGTGTTTACGTCATGCCTTTAATATCCAAACAGCAGCCATTCAGCAGTGATGAAGGCAAGGAGCACAACGGATATATACCAGTTATCTACCTGGGTTTAAGAGACATTTGATGGGATAAATGCTGCATAAAACTCCAAAAAAGGCGCTAAACTGTTTGTCTGTGGGTGGTGACCGGTGTGTGTTTCCAGCACTGGACATAAACATAATCAAAATGTTGCAACTAAACAAAAAACCTCAAACCAAACACTACTCCAGGACCCACAGACAGACGGTCCTCTTATTTACCGAAGAACGTGATTCAGCCTGAAGCCATCTGAACTGCTTTCACCTCCCTTCCTTGGACCAGAATCGCTGTTCTTATTCAGTAAAAAAAATAATAAATAACAATAATAATAAAAAAAAGTAAAGAAAATCAGTTTAGACTATAATTTAAAGTTTATTCATAAGCAACCCTCTCTCCTCACTGCATCTGCTTCCTTGCAAACACACAACCGGCTGCAGTTAAAAAGTTCCATGTAACAATGAACGGGCTCCTTCCCTTTACTTTCCCCCCCCCCTCTTCACTCATAACTGGCTCACAGACATAATTCATCATTTGAATTATGCACCTCTTCTCTCTACCCCCTTTCCTTCCACCTCTGCTTTCCTTCCTCGCCACCGAACCCGGGGCGACGGCGGCGGCGGCTCTTTTGTTCTCATACAGGTTGCGGAGCGGAATAAATTCATCTTTAATCACAGAGATTACGGTGGCTCCCCCGCTCTCCATTTCCATTACCGTGCTCAGATGCCTCCCTGTCATCACTCTTCCGCACGGCGGAGACAGAGAGCAGACTTATTAGCTATCACAACGCTATCCTGACAGAATCGGAATAAAGCGCGGCGGCTGAGATGACCGAATCAGCGCCACATCGGCGACGGTCGGATCAACCTTGAAATGAGTGGGAGGGCTTGCTAAAGATGTCCTTCAAACAATACATACACATGCTGCTCTGCAGTGCAACTTTCTGCTTTACAGTCTGCAGAACAACATTTAACTATATAGGCTGTAATATGATCCCCTTGTCCATGTGTGAATTAACTGAAATTATCTTTTTGGACTCCTCCTCCTAATTTAAATCAAACTCATCAAGTATGCTTTCCCCATTTTCAATAGGATGCATTCACCGAAGCATGCTGACACTTTACTAAATAAAAAAAAGTGCAAGACAGGCGTCCCTGCTGCTTCTGCGAGGCAGCAGGAAGCAATTATTTTTGTCAGGATATTAGTTTTATCAGAATAGGTAAACACTTGGATAATCACAGTTCTAATTTCATACTATATACGGAGCCAAAGCTTTGGGTCATCAAGAGGTAGAATGAGATTAACAAGCAAATCAAACAGGCCTGAAGAAAAAGGGAAACATGGATGGTTTGAATCCTCTATTAGTTGCGTCAGGACAGTGAGTTCAGGTGTTTCCTTTAAAACCATCATAGTAAAGATTAAATTGTATATTTGTTTAGGTTTACATATCCATTGGGGACAATAGGTGAAGGAATACTTGTTTGTGTGCGGTGCTGTACAACCATATCGGAAGGCAAAGTGTTGCCAAAGTGAGGACAAGCGTCTTTACTGGAGGCATTTACAGTGTTGCTTTCTGTATATCGCACATGGAGAGTGACAGTAATAGTGGCATGCAGAATGAAAAATGACCGCCTGAGCAAGAGAGTCTACATTCTCACCTCCACACACCTGGCCAATCCCTGCAGGAAGTGAGAGGGCTCTCGGGACTGTCGACGTTAGAAAGCGACAGAAACGGTCCGACCTCCAACTCTCCTCTAAATCCCAGCATGAGCAAGGTGTGTGTGGGGGGGGGGGAGTCTTGGGTACTGTTCGAACACAAGACGAGCACTTTGGTCCAGGTTGAAAAGGGCTCTGGTTTTCTGATTAGTGAAGCTTGTTTGGCTTGGTGTGACAGTTGTAAATCAAACCCTGGTGTGGACCAAATTAAAACACCCTGAACCAAATCTATTTTTAAACGTGCTTGCAAGTCAGAATGCAGAATTCTTGCTCTGTCTCTTGTGTCTTCAACCAAATCCAACGCCAACTGCATCTTTTAAAGTGATAATCAATATACCAAACTCATCCTCTAGTGTTGCTGCTGCTCTGGCATCAAGGGTTACGTTACATTTGGAAAAAAAATGGGACCTGGCCTCAGAAGAAAAAAAACAAATTCCTGGCATTCTGTCTAACCAACGGCGGCCCTGTGTGCTCTGCCAAAGGCCAGGATGGGATGTTACAGTCTGCACAAAGCAGCAAATCTCTCTCTGTCTCTGTCTTTGTGTCTCCCTGGCAGCCTACAGCAGGCGGTTGTTACTACTACGCTACCATTCCCCTACACAATGGGCCAGGCAGCCATATTTAATTAGCTCTGGGGGTTAATTTACACAAACACAATGGACACATCAGTTACTGCCTTGCTGGCTTGTCAATGGCCCCCTGAGGTGGAGGCCGCGAGGGGCGAATCGTGACAAACGATGTGTGACTACAGCTGCGATGACGGCCATCAGACAGGTGTGCGTGCGTGTGTGTGCACGTACAGCAGTCACGAAGTGTGCATGTTGGCGATGGAAGCCGTGCGTCATCGATGTATGTCTGTGTGCTATACGGTGATGCGAGTACTCATGTCGAGGGACATGCTGACAAAATGTGTGTGTATGTGTGTTTTGGTTGGACAGGTGCACCAACACCTGCTCCACCCATGTCATGCTGTGTGACCCTCGCCGTGTTGTCACTGACACCGATAGAACAGCAGCGTTTTAATATGATGTAAACCCATGTTCCTCGATATATTAGACAAGCGAACAAGCCTGTGAATATTCTCATTCATCCAGGTCATAGTTATCTCAAGGAAATT
This sequence comes from Lagodon rhomboides, assembly GCA_039737535.1. Classification (NCBI taxonomy): domain Eukaryota; kingdom Metazoa; phylum Chordata; class Actinopteri; order Spariformes; family Sparidae; genus Lagodon; species Lagodon rhomboides. The sequence continues at coordinate 5,481,676 of CM077803.1, read as the reverse complement.
GAATCAAACGCAACTGGATTTGGTTTTTGTCTTTGAAGATGATTCATTTATTGCCAACGACAGTCGTTAGAGTACGGTCGTTGGGGATGGTGGAGCCACCATCCCCAACGACTGTCGTTGGCGATAATGGAGCACATACGACCCATAGACATCAGTGGCCTTGTGACCGCCTCCTAAGAGGTTAAATAGCTGGACCTCCACACCGGCTAGTTGGACTAGTCCCAGCCTAGTCAAGCGAGCAGGAACTGATGAAGCCTCTTGGATGAGAGGCGAAACGTCTTCAAAGACAAAAACCAAATCCAGTTGCGTTCGATTCAATTTCCTTGAGATAGACAAGCAAACATTAACGGGCTGACCTGGCCTGCGCACCATCGCTATTAGTGGTTTATTTATGGGTGGAACAAACTTTCCAATAAGCTGTAGTCAGCCTGAAAGGTCTGTAACATGTTGATGTTTATATATCATTTACATTTGGCTTCACAAAATGAAATACGCTGTGTTCCTGCCTTCGGTCTAGCCAGTAAACTCTCCTAATTATTGCACTGATTGGATTTCCAAGCAAATGTCTTGGAAGGACCTTGTAAGGTTAAACTTTCAGGAGGGAGGACTCCCCGGCCTAATTGACTGTGTAAAGAAAATGACTTCAACTGGAATTTATTTCGGAATGTCATCAGAGCTTTATGGCACAATTTTCTTTATGGTGTCAGAAGGTGCAACTTTTATCGATTAAATGAGAATCTTGTCCTCAAATAACTTCGAAACCTTCTTAAATTGGATTTCATCAACGAGAGCAGAAGGCCCAGGGACAGACATCGCAATAGATGGATTGTTTCGGATGGTTTTCTTTATTAGGTTTTCCGAACATCAGTGTCAGACATTAGTGAAGCTGGTTGTGACAGAGGCCTGCGTGCTACCAGCGTCAAAGATGCTACACACAGCAGCAGTGAGAATCGTTGTCGAAGGGGGTAAGATCGCTGAAAACAGCCTCTCCTTGTCTGTTAGTTCTGAGCAATGAAAGACCATAAATCCTTTCTCCGTGCACGTGGCTGCCCTTTACCTCTGTCCTTCCTGCTTTAATGTGTGCATTAGAAGGATATTGTATGCCTTACTTGCTCCTGTTTGTACTTGCAAATCATTGTGCTTTTCCAAGTTTGAAACACCACAGTCTGCAGCTGTGCTCACTGCAGGCAGCTCTTTGTTAATGACTGGCTTACTGTATTTGTCTGCAGTAACCCTCGACCAAACCACCTTTTCTTCTGCAGCAAGTAAAAAAAATACTTTTTCTGCCTTGACCATCTTCAGCAGCAGCCGTCCCATGTCCTTGGTGATTTGTCCATAATAGTGTCGCTGAGCAACGGCAACTCCCACAAGGGCAAGAGACTCCTGTCAGTACGAACACAGCATGAGTTTTTACAGGTTGGAGAAGGGGGGGCCACGCTGAGCAGACCGAGCTGAGTTCTTTCGCATTGGACATGGTCTAAATATGCTGCTTCTAATAAAGACTGGATGCTCTAAATCTTCCTGAGCTGATCCTGGGGTGTCCAAAGTATGAAAGGAGCAGATTAGTAATTTATTCGTGTTTAACAGGCCAATACAATGCTGACAGTTCACACATAACAGGAAGTGAGATAACAACCGTTTCATCAGAATGATGAACCTCATAGATTCAGCTCAATGAGGAGAGGAAGGGCTGATAGATAAGACATCTGTCTGACACAGGTGACTCACAGCGGCCCGGGACGAAAATAAGCAAACGTTGTGGCTGCTTCAAACGAGGTGGTTTAAGGCTATTCTTGCCAAACACACACACACACACACACACACACACACATACACGTCGACAGGGCCAAGAGTGCACTAAATTTTTTCGACATCTAAGAGGGGACCACTGTTTGTGGTAATTTTGAAGAAATAAAAATAGAATAGAAAAGCTTCTTTTAAGGTCCTTTGCCATAATATTACTTCAAATGTGTTCTTTTAATTTTTTTAAAGAAAAATCAAAGAGGGGACTTGGATCCCTCAGCGACGTCTGCCTATCAAAGAGGGGTCTTCCATATCCTGCATTGGAGCTGTCTGCACCCATTCTTTCACCTAATGATAGTTTGTTTACTAAAGACATTGTCATTGTTTCTTTCTGAATTTGATAATCAACTTTGATGTCATCAATATTTAAACATTTCTCTGGGAAATGGAGAATAAGTTTTACACACACACACACACACACACGCTGGCTTGTGGTGAGAGAAATCGGAACGGCGCTCGTTTCTACACCTCCCTCTCTCTCAATGATCGGCGATAACAAATGACGCCATTATTTCTTCTCTCCAAGGCTCGTGCCGATGTCCCACTTAACGTTTGTGTACTGCTGAGGTAGGCGCCGTTGCCACCTGCCCCTCGTCTCTGCCACCCGGCCTCCTCCCCCCTCAGCGGGAGCGAGGCCGCATCTCCAGGTAGGAGGGTGGAGAACAGCCCTCATGCATCTTCAGAGGTATCCCCGGGTCCTGCCTCCCGTGTGCATGTGCGAGCGCTGCTGTGTGTGTCTTATATGCACCTATGCAAGAGTGTGTGTGTGTGTGTTATCATGTGTGTGACCGTGTGTCCAACAGCCCCCAACTGTGGGCCAGGTGCTCCTAATGCTCGTTATGACGTACGACATCGTGACATCAGTGCTATATATGGCCGAGTCGCATGTCCTTGCGTGAATGTGTGCTGTGTGAACTTGAGCGGGTTGCTCTTTTTTTAAAAAACACCTTGCTTTACCCTCACAGGTACACTCGGCGGTTGTCTGCTCTGGAGCAGTAGTAGGTGCCTTTCCTGAAGATCGTTTGCTGCTCTTTGCGTGTTGGCGCGTGACCGATGACACAGTGTTGATGGCGCCACACCGAGTGGGGGAACACATCGAGTCATTCCTAAATGACACAGCTGAGGTGGCTGAGGAACATGAGGTGACACGGGCGAGGTTGGGACTTGTAGCGCTAACACGGATCAGTCTCCTGGCTGTTCACTGAAAGCGACAACTCGATGCAGGCTGACCCCTCGGCACACGCTCCCCCTTTCCACTGACTCGACTTTGTATTCCGCCTAGTGTCCGGCGTTCACTCGGCCTTGGGAAGCGTCCAGTAGACCCAAATTGTCCCCATCACTCAATGGCTTCATCACTGCCGCGAGCAAATAAATAAATAAAGAGATAAATAGATGAATAAACCTTCATTGCTTTTGATAGCGCGTATAAGTCGTCAGGCGGCAACAGACGGGAAGGGAATTACAGACGCACAAGCGTGACGCATGAGGCGACGTACCCCAAGGACAGGCAGAGGACGACCCAACAGTTCCTCCACCCCCGTTAATGACGTCCGCGGTGAAAGGGGGGAGATGTGTATGAAAAAACGGAGGAGGAGATAACAGACCGATTCCAGAATGAAGAATATCTGCTATCTCTGGGGACGTGGAGGGAGGGATTGGGAAGGACGAGGAAGAGAAGGATGGGTTGGCGAAGGAGAAAGCTCCAGGGAGGATGAGGAAGGAGAGGTAGAGGTCAGGGGTTGGCTGAAGGCGACGGGCAGGGCACGTGGAAGTACAGGAGGGTGGTCCACGTGGAAAACGCCTGGGGCAAGGATGGCGTAGCCTGAAATTCAGACGAGGGAGACGCGAGCGAGGAAATTAGCGAAGCTCCCCCCTCTATTAGTGATGCTGAGGTGCCCTTGTGCAAAGCTCGAGGGGCGAGTCCACCGGTAGACATCAGAAAGCAGCTCACGAGAACAGAAGGAGTAGCATCTGAAACTATAAAAAGTAAAGTTTTCCTGGATAAACAGAGCAATGACTAATGAGACAGGCGCAGAGAATCTGCTGACGGTGACAAAACCAAACCAGAAGATGATCTACTATCCCACAAACCCGAAGAAGAGCTTTGAAACCGAATCAATCAAATAAATAACATGAAAAAAAATAAATAAATAAAATGAAATGAGCCAAAGATGAATGACACGAGGAAGACAGTAAGGCTGGATCTAAACTCAACTGAATGTGATGAAAGGATTTTTGAGATCATCATTTTTGAGGACAGTCTTGATGAAAAAACTACCCATAAAATTAGGTGGACAATGAAAATGGCATCTTCAATCTAGAAAGTAAAGGAGTTAGAGGGGACGACAGGAAACTGAGGTATACTGTTTTAAGGGGGGGAGACACACACACACACACACACACACACACATAGGCTTAGATCTTTTAATTAATGAGCATCTCTGCAGTGCGACAGGACATTATGGGGGACAGGGGACCATGCACTGGAGCAATAATCAGAGGACAGTGAATGATCTACTGTATATCTCTGAAATAGTGGGCGGTAGACCGGCCCACTGTAATTTGCAACACTTCTATGTTCACAACCTTTACCTATAGTGTTTCTCGGGCAATTATAAATCTGTTGTATGCCACTTTTTTCTAAACCCTTGATGTTTTCATAGTTTTGTGTGTTAAATTGTCTTTGTTTTACACAGGCAATGGTTGTGTCCAGTGGAGTGAAAACAATGCCTTTATTGGTGTTTCATGAGATGAAGCCCTGTAGTCATATATAGCATCTTGGAGGTTGTGAGGTGAGGTAATTTAGACAATGTATTGAACAGGGGACCCACAGTGATGGATATAGACAGGCTGGGATCAGATGAAACAGAGTGGAGAGGTTGAAGGGCAGGCTATGACCGTATGAAGTCCTGGGAGTGAAGGACTAGCGGGTGGGTGCAGCCCATCGTCAGGATGCAAAAATAGACATAAGGTGCAAAGGACCAAGGACTGCAAGCACACATTGTGGAGTTGTGTGACTTTCTGTTGATATGTTTAGGGGTCAGTGCAGAGCTTTTGTTAGTTAGCTAGAATCAGCTTGCTAAGGACAGCAGTATCAACAGTGATCCTTGAAAACAAGTAAAACAGCAAGCTTCCTGGGCTCATTTGGCTTTACAATAACACCAGTTTCTATCAGATCACATCTCACTTTTAGCATTCAGAACCTTATAATCAAAAAGATCTTACTTGATGCAGCACTTTACAGCACTAAATAAAACAACTAATACAAGTAGATACACTAGAAACACAAAAATGTGCCCAATCTTCAGCTTATAACTGTTCCAAGCTCCAGTTTAAGAAACCTATTTGATAGACAGCAGCTTGGAGTAGAAAATGATGTCTCTGTTTTTGCAGGGAAATCTTCTGGCATCCTCCCACTTTGGAACATCTCACACATTTGTCATAAAATATATATATATATATATATATATATATATATATAGTGTACTGCTCAGTTCTTATTATCGAGAGCTGACAGGGAAAAGAACGGAAGTAATGGAGTAATAATCATACATTTTCATCCTTGAGCTTCGGAAATCTACTGCACTCGGTAATCGACTTGTCAGGGCTTCCCCACAACGACCAGGCTGTTGGAGGAGAGGGTGAGTTGTGCTGTGTTTTTAATACAAATCCGGCAAAGCTAGCAGATGTTTGATGCTTCATACTGTGTGCTGGGACTGTACATGTACTGTTGCTGAAGTTTGGTGCTGTTCTGACCATTAATTGTGGCTTTTTGATGGCGGTTTCTAAATGGAGACATAAGCGGCAGTGTATTGTTTTCGTGCGGTCTTTTCTGAGGTTGCTAAAACTAGCTAAGCTAGCAGTCAGCAAACTTGACCTCTCGAGGGGGAGTCTTACTCGGTGTCGAGGTGTGTTAGACCATGGATTAAACTTACACCGGAATATCCCTTTAAGTATGAAACATTACCTTCTTCCATTTACAGGCCACTTCGATGCACGAGGATCATTACCTTTCATGGAAGTTAGCAACACTCAGTTCATGTTGTTGGTTGTAAAAAGATATGTTCAGTTCAACGTTCACCAAAAACATGAGCACGTTCAATGACACTTTTTTAGTTATTATCTGGATTACCTGGACATATTTGCACTAACATTTAGTTAATGGGCTTGTCTTTAGCTTGGTTTCACCAATGTCATCAATCTGTTTGACTCCTAGGTCGTGTTACCATCAGGGAAAATTGTGAGAGCAGTCTGTGGCTACCAGGCCAAACTTTCAGGGGGCTTTAAAGGAGGGGGAAATGGACCTTGTGAGACCGAAGAACAACTGATTTTACATTTAAATATATGACATTGAATCCTGGGTCTGGGCAGTAACTCAAAATCTAAGGCCTTTCATAATTAAAAATAAGACTTTCAAGGACATTTTAAGGGTCAATGGAGGGAGAGTGTTGAAGGCCGGAGAAAAGCGACTGTGCATTATGCATCTGTTGCCCAGCATATAAAGGTCAGGGCTGATTGTGTGTCAGAGGCTAAATAGCACAAGACCCTTCGTAATAAATGTCACCACAGATGGTATTTGGAAACAGACGAGTGATGGGAGCGGCGATCTGCGATCTGTCAATGAGGGGATTGTGTGTGTTCGTGTGCGTAAGGTACATTCCAAACAACAGCTCCCATAATGTAGTCCAAGCGTATAACCTTAACACGCCTCTCAGGTTCATCCAACTCATTATTTCGCCGTCAACCTCTACAAATTATTGCTACCGGCTAACCCACTACCGACTATTTACATCCACTGACCTCCGTGTTTCATTACAGTGGCTGTGACAACGCGATGACTCAACCGGCTCATTAGCACAATGAGGCTGTGCGTGGACGGGTTTATAGGTGTGTGTGCATATATGCAGGCATGTTGGTTGCAGGGCCATGAGAATTAATCACACACACACACACACACACACACACACACACACACACACACACAGGATCCTTATTTAATCCCTACTTTCCTATTCATCAAAGTAGCCCAGTTGGTTCCTGTGGTTGGGTTTGTGCAAATAAAACTGGAACAGCAGTGTGTGTTTGGAATGTGGAGTGATACTTAGACTATTTTTACACCAAAGTTACATGCGACTTTTTCGAATGCAAGCAAAACTGCTAAAAAAATATGGAATCGACTCCTTTCTCATTACTAGTAGACATGTTTGCCTTTTTGTTTGTTCCGACGTGTCAGGGTTCTAACTAGCAGCACTAGCGATCTCTCATGTGGTGAACAGACTGTCAAAACTCACTACGACCTTCGGTACACTACCCCATGATTCAGATCTTGACATGTAATAACTAATGTCAGGTGCAAAATAAAGAGAGCTCTAATCACAGATGGGATGAGCAATGGTTGACAACATAGGTCAACTGGCTAACTGCCTGTCTGGCTGTCGGAACTGAACTGTGTTATTACGTTCTGTTTGTCGTCTCTTTTTTTTGGTAGTTATAATTGTGCTCCAATAAAATAAAACATAAAAAACACAAAGGGAAAATTACTTTAAAAGTGTTTTTTGTCATCACAATCACATAAATGTAAAGACAGATGTCAAAGACTGACACCCACAAAAACACATGTCCACTCTGCACTTGTAGATTCATTACTGTTTAGAGTAAACCTCATCCTTCAACTTACACGCCAGTTCAATATAATTTTTTCATCTATGTACCACCTTCACAAAGCGCCCTAAATGGTCTACGATACACACACAAACACACACACACGCTCTTTCAAACACAATGACAGATGGGATTTGACAGTTCACTTTGGGTGCCGCGCCAGGTGGGGATGACCTTTTAAGACAACTGGCAAACAGAGCGGGAAAGGGAGGAAGAGAGAGAGGGGACAGAAAGAGGAAAAGAGGGGGAAAGAATAGAGAGAGACTCCCACAGAGAGCCGCTGAGGCTGTGAGGGATTTGCTCTTTTAAACTGTGAATTGGTGGTCTTTTAGAAATACCACAGGATGCCAAAGTGTTGCCGCTCACAGCCGACCTGGTGGAACAAAGTCCTTTCAGTCTGATTGCTCTGTTTTTGTTTGCGCCGTCTCTCTATTCAGGCCCTTTTAACTCCAGTCTTTATTCTGTTCAGGACGATCAACTCGCTTTTGAAGAACCAGTCACAGTGGCAGCTATTTGAAATGCACATTATATGAAAAAACATCAAAGTCTCCATCAGTAAATCATTATCACATTAACAACCACCTTAATCTTGATACTTACTGCAGTCAACAGAAACATGGACCACATAGACCCTCTATACCATTCTCTACATTTTAACAAAGTGTGCCTACAGATTGGATTTTGGAAAATATCTGCTAAAACATGTTGGTTTTAGTTTTGTATTTATTATTAAATTTGTACAGACCCCAAAAAATGTCACTTCATCATGATTCTTGAAGGTTTTTTCAGTGAAAATAAAAATTGTGATGCAAAATTATCATTCCCAATCATTACGAATCACTTATCCTCTATACTCCATCCTGCTTGCTGTGATTTTTAACTGCGCTGAAGTCGTAGGGGAGATGGTCGGGGTCTCACATGTGGTGAGGTTTGGCAACGACAGCGCTCTGGTGCTTTCTGGCCACTAGGGGTCTCTCAATCAAAACGACGGAAACGAAAGACTTAGTCTGAGGACATTATGAAATAACGGAGGATCATGGGATCATTGCAACCAGCCCTGCCCATTAAAATTTGATCTGACTCAGGCACACACAAATGAGGGAGGAAGTTAAAGCGACGGGTGACCACAATCTGTCCCTAATCTAAACCAAATACTACACTATTCATTACATTTATCACTGTATTTCATGCGGTAAGTTGATACAAGTCGATAACGTAGATAAAACAAATTATACACACTTTCTGTATGTGACATGGCTTCAATTAGAACATTTCCTCATTACATAAACATAATTCAGGCAGCATTAACTTCTCTTATACCATGGTCTGGGGGAATACTCGATTCTGATTGGCTGCAGGGTGTCCATTAATCCCTGATATATGGACACCTACTAAGTAGTTCCAGTCAAATTGTCTGTTCACCGTCTAAATTAATGTGCTAGCTGGCGTAACCTTAGCGACGGGAACGCGGTCAAAGCAGTCAAACCATTGCCAAGTCGTATCTAAGGTCCGTCCTATTTACTGGAGAAGTGAACAACATTTCCGTTGCATAAGAACCTTACGGGAGGGTAATGATTGTTCCAGGTATCAGTCAAACCCTCAGGCGTTACCAGGGAAGCTAAGTTATTGCTTGTGAAAAACTTTATATTTTGATTGTAAAACGCATGAAAATATAAATTAATGGTCTTAATTTATTTTCTTTGGCAAGTGACCATGGTATAAGCGGGATAATGCCCTTCGAGGTGTCCATAATCGTCCATTAATTCCTGATTATGGACACCTCGTCGGGCATTATCCTTACTTAAAATGTATTTGCTATTGAAAAGTATAGGGAAGTCATTTCCTTAAGACAGGGCTGCCTTGTGGTTGTATTATACCATATATACTTTCTAAATTAGCCAGCGCTTGGCAGTTAGCATTCAATTCAAAACCTCACAACAAGGTTTGTGAGGCGACCGGTTTTCTCTCTTGAACCCTGACAGTATGGGATGTGTGTGTGTTTACTGTTCAGACATGTCCCTGACAAAATAGTGATGATGGAAGATCGAAAAGTGCTGACTCGCGTCAAATCCAACGCACGTCTGTGGAGCCAGATCTGATGTACTTCGGAATGATGTCAAAGCATTTCAACGCGACCAAAAAGTGCTGATGATCACGTCATTGCTCATCCGACTGTTTTGCCCTTTCCCTTAAGTGGCCCTCTGCCATGACAGACTCAACATAGGGTTTGTTAAGTAGGCTCTTGGGACGCTGCACTAGGCTAATAAACACTGTTCTATGATTATAATTCACCGGTGTCCAGCGTCGTCAACAATAACAATCTCATTCTTATGTACAGTGTGATAGCAGGGATATCCAAATAAATCAGGGAGTTCATTCTACTGTCCCGGCTGACTAAGCTGATAAAGTGGGGACACTCGGCACAGGCTATGCATGCAAAACAGAGTCGTGATGGAGGTACAGCAGGGGGATTCATTGACACTGTAACTCTCCTTGGAGAATCGTCTGCACAGTGCACCACCCTGAGGTTTTACTTTGGGCTTTAGTGCATAATAACACAGTTAAATATGGAAACAGAATGGGACAAAGTCAAATGGAACGGGTGGAAAGTTGTGGAAATTTGCATCAACTCTTGATGGGAATTATGACATGATGTGATGAGTTAAAGACGTGTTTTCAATTGTATTAGCAAACAGAACAGTTATTTGTGCAGATTTAAAAAAATATTAGAACAATCTACAAGTATAGTTGAACCCTTTTTTGTGACAAAATATTGTTTGGACTTTTTGAGTTCAGCCAACTCGAAGCGTGTTACTTTGGAACTGGCATGGCAGGTCAAAGTACTGACGGGAAGTCAAATGGGAATTAAACATTTTAGAGCCATAAAGAGGATCAGTAAATTAATTAATTAAATTTTTTTACACAAAGAAATCAAACTATTAGGAAGCTGATACAGTTTTAGCAGTGCTCAAGCTGTTTCTACTATAGCATCATCTGCATGATGCTACATAAGAGGCATTTGAGAATTATGCACTTAGTTTTAAGTTGTCCGAGCTAAAACTACTGAGGATTAAACATGCCAAATCTTCTTTAAACTGACCCTGTTTGTCATTAATACTGTGGGAACTAACAGACAACACAGCAAAAACTATTCTGGGAAATTACAGTGAGCTCCAGAAGTATCTGCTCAGCAATTTCTGTTTTGCCGTCATGCTGTCGTCATGAAATGATTCTGACTGTGAGGTCCAGAAGAATGTAAACTTGAATACAATGGTATTTTTCTGCAATCTATCTTAATATTTGGTGAGAAAAGTGAGAAGTTCCCTCAAAATCTAGGTGAGTTGTACATCTTAAATTACCCTTAAAGGACCATATTAATTCTTCATACATATTTAGCACACCAACTGTAAAGATAAGGTGAAATCAAAGAACAAGGACATGAAGCAAAGAAGTACAACTCACATTTATTCCAACAGACATTAGCTCAGGTATTCCCAGTGGACATGGAGGGACTGGAATAAGGTAGACAAAGACACCAGGAGTGGCTGACAGCTCCAATAAGCCCGGGCTGTGACAGTTGTGACAGGAGCTCCCAATAGATTACGCACACACACACACACACACACGCAGGAATGAAATGTCTGTTGTAGGACGTTATCCACAAGAGTGTGGATAACGTCCTACAACAGACATTTCGTTCCCAGATGTTTTCTCGTTCCCTTCCTTCAGGCGCATGTGTGCATACACACAAAGGCTCGTAAGCCCGACATGACGAGCTGAGAGGCGTTTCATCGACACTGCAGGATGTCAAAGCTGTTGACGGAGCTAACGAGGGTCCAGAGTGCGAACAGAAGCAGCGAAGGCCGTTAGACGTAATGAAGACATGTCAGCCTCTGGTTAAAAAGAAGGACCACATACAGCTCAGCTCCAGTTTGTTATCATACAGCAATATGTTTTCAATCTCTTTCATTGACTTTTGGCCCAAAGCCATGCTGTTTCAGTTCCTGTTTAACTTATAGCATGCGTCTGCACGTGTGTTATTATGTAAATGTTACACCATTACAGTACGTTGTAACTGTGGACACACTGCAGAGCAGCAGGAATACCTCGACTTTCTCAGTCTGACTCCATGTGCCAAACACTAAAAAGCCTTAAAGGGATATTCCGGTGTAAATTTAATCCATGGTCTAACACACCTTGACACCGAGTAAGACTCCCCCTCGAGAGGTCAAGTTTGCTGACCGCTAGCTTAGCTAGTTTTAGCAACCTCAGAAAAGACCGCACGAAAACAATACACTGCCGCTTACGCCTCCAATTAGAAACCGCCATCAAAAAGCTACAAATAATGTTCAGAACAGCACCAAACTTCAGCAACAGTACATGTACAGTCCCAGCACACAGTACGAAGCATCAAACATCTGCTAGCTTAGCCGGATTTGTATTAAAAACACAGCTCAACTCACCTCTCCTCCAGCAGCCTGCCTGTGTCTGGAAGCCTGATCGAGTCGATTACCGAGTGCAGTAGATTTCCGCAGCTGAAGGATGAAAATGTATGATTATTACTCCATTACTTTCCTTATTTTCCCTGTCAGCTCTCGATAATAAGAACTGAGCATTCCATGGAGTAATAATCATACATTTTCATCCTTGAGCTGCGGAAATCTACTGCACTCGGTAATCGACTCGTCGGGGCTTCCCCACACAGGCAGGCTGCTGGAGGAGAGGGTGAGTTGTGCTGTGTTTTTAATACAAATCCGGCTAAGCTAGCAGATGTTTGATGCTTCGTACTGTGTGCTGGGACTGTACATGTACTGTTGCTGAAGTTTGGTGCTGTTCTGACCATTATTTGTAGCTTTTTGATGGTGGTTTCTAATTGGAGGCGTAAGCTGCAGTGTATTGTTTTCGTGCGGTCTTTTCTGAGGTTGCTAAAACTAGCTAAGCTAGCGGTCAGCAAACTTGACCTCTCGAGGGGGAGTCTTACTCGGTGTCAAGGTGTGTTAGACCATGGATTAAATTTACACCGGAATATCCCTTTAACTTATAGCATGCGTCTGCACGTGTGTTATCATGTAAATGTTACACTGTACCAAATTGTGACACATTACAGACAGAGATGTATGTGCTCACACATATGCTTGGAAAGTCCCAGAACTCACCATTACAGTATGTTGTAACCGTGGACACACTGCAGAGCAGCAGGAAAACCTCGACTTTTCAGTCTGACTCCATGTGCCAAACACTAAAAAGCCTTAAGTAGCTGTTTGGGAGGATTGTTGTCTGTTGTTGACTCTATTTCATCTAATTTGCTGTCCTGTTATTTCAAGCTTTTGTTTTCGCTAAACAAATTGTATAATAGTAATAAATTCAACTCAAGATGCAGTCTCTCTGCCATGATGAGGAGTAGACTGTCAAGAAGAAGCTGGGGGAAAGTACATAAATAATAAAGTATTATTCCATTTGTAGCTAATCCAAAAACATATTTTTTGCAGCCCAGCGTTGCCTCTTGGCAACTGCTGCTGACACTCAAAGACTCTCGCTTCTCACAGTGCACGCTCCCGTACAGAACGTCCGAAAAAAGATGTGAAATGTGTAGCGATGTCTTTCGTAGACGGTGTGTTTTCAAATGAAATCTGACACACAAAATGTGTGCCCAACACGTCATGACACACATGTAAGGTAGCACGCGCATCTTACCAAAATACTTTTATTTTGAAGGGAGTTTTGGCCGCAGCACAGCGCTTTTCAAAGCAGAGGTGACTTGGCTGTCATAGTAATCACAAAATCCTTTGGGTAAACAGCGGAGCGGCACTGAGTTACAGTGTCCATGTCCTGAGATTACCCTGAAGACATGTCCTCAAGCTGAACTGTAGCATTCAGACCACTTGGTTTCGTTCCTTTCCAGTGCCCTGTCTGCATGTCTACATGAATCCCTTTCAAAACAGAATAAATGTAAAAATGTACGGCTGATGAAATCAACACCCATAAATAAGGGCATATAATAAGAACAGTTGCTGTGTGAGCATCAAGAGAGATTGAGAGGAAGCGAAAGATAAAGAGGAAAACTGAGAGGCCAAAACCGAGAGCGGTAAAAAGAAATAATAATGCCGGGAGAGAGAAACTGAGCGAGAAAACAGGGGAGACAGCTCGAGTGAGAGAGAGGCAGAGAGAGAAAAAGCGAGTGAATGAGAACAGAGGAGAATCTCCCGCCGAGCTCAACTTTTAGAAAATGAGTCAGTCTCCGCAGGTGGGCTGACGAGAGTCTCTGGACAGCTTCCCGGCTCCCATGATGCTCGGCGGCGGCTCGTGACAGGACAGACATGACACGGCACGCCGCTACGATGCTGACACGCCGCGTTAAGGCACCGAGATACCTCCGGCTTTAGCAGGACACACTCTGGCTGAACTGGCCAGGTGGTGCTACTATGCTACACACACACTCGCGCACACACACACCTTAGATAAGTCCGCCGCGGATTGGTCCGTTTCCCAGTTAGTGAAGTTGTGTGCTAAGCAGTTTTCCACACAGGAAATACTCTAACCTGAATAGGAAACAATAGGAGGTGATTTCTCACTGTGGCATGTCACACCGGGGAGGCCTGTTTGTGTGTGTGTGTGTGTGTAGATACAGTATGTCTACAGTGTAACACTATGTGTTTATATTTAACTTGTACACATGTGTGTATTTATGTGTACATAGAGCAATTTGTCGACACACAAATGAACCTGAGACCTCGAGAACATGGGCTCCTCTGTGCAAGCTGCACATGCAGATGGTCCACTCACAAGCCAATGGGACACACACACACACACACACACACCTTCTATCTCCCCACCCAAATAAATATGAAAGCTCTGTCTGTGATCTATTGTTTTTGTGTGGGCAAAGATAAGCACTTTTCAAAATTATTTATTTTTTGCCTGTAAAGCGATTAAAGTTTATAAATGTTTTATTGCAAGTGGAGCTGGTTCTGCTGCAGAGTTGAACCATCTCTTGTTGTAGTGCAGCTCTCTTGATATTTACCATGATATTTCTGCGGGGCTCAAGGTCTGGATCAGGGTCGTGGATAATGACTGGGTGTAAATGGCAGCCTCCGTCTCTATTCCCCCGGCGGCCGCCGAGGAGCCGACACCGAGCTTATCTCTGGAGAGGTTCTGTAGTCTCACGGGGACCCGCTGTACTGATCCCACTGCAGGTAATCGCAGTGGATTGTATGCCGAGTGCTTGTGTATGTGTATGTGTATGTGTATGTGTATGTGTATGTGTGTGTGTGAGAGAGAGCGAGAGAGAGACACAGAGAGAGGGAGAGAGAGAGACAGAGACACAGAGAGAGGGAGAGAGATGTGGCAGATCATGTCAGCTATTGATTTCCTGGTCGCAGTGTTAGTGTTGACCTTACGGGTGATTATGAAAAGATCAGGCCAGTGTGTGCACTTACGTATTTGTATCTGTGCTGGTGTTTTAAATTCTGCAAATCACAGTTATGTCTTTACATTTCTTGAGGTTATATTTTCTATGTTAAGTTATGTATTCAGTGCTGTACTTATGGTCTGGTTAGGTTCATGCACAATAACCGTTTGGTTTAACCTGACTCTCGCCAGATGCATTTCGTTCCGCCTAGCTCCACTCACATACATCTGGGAT
Organism: Lagodon rhomboides; assembly: GCA_039737535.1. NCBI lineage: Eukaryota > Metazoa > Chordata > Actinopteri > Spariformes > Sparidae > Lagodon > Lagodon rhomboides. The sequence continues at coordinate 5,466,570 of CM077803.1, read as the reverse complement.
CGCTCCCGTTGGGAGGGATTTCGGCACCAGATTTTATGGTAGAGCCAATCAGGACCGCCGGTGCGGGAGTTTCATAGATGTGACGTAGCGGAGAAGCGACTGTTTTGATTCAGACAACAATGGCGGCTCGCATCGAGGAAGCAAGCGTCAACATTGATGCTGCTATTTCATCCGTGTTGTCCAATCTACCCAATATTTTTTCATTAAAAGAACGTCGCTCTCATCGACGTCACAGGTTGGTTTCGATGTGAGTGGTTGAAGTGGCACGTCAATAAAGATGACAGACAAGTGGTTTATCCAATCATATGCAAGGATTTTTGATAAGGCCCAGCCTTCTGAAACACATCTCCAATGGAGCGATCCCAGATGGATGAGTGGAGCTAGGCGGAACGAAATTCATCTGGCGAGAGTCAGGTTATGTTTGGTTAGGGTTAGGGAAAGATTATGTTTTAGCTTAAAATACCTGTTTTGGTTGTGACAAATATGGCTACACTAGAGAGAGAGAGGTAGATAGACTGATATAGATACATTTGTAGATGTATAGAGAAGGAAAAATATGAGTACATTTTGTTCGGAAACAAGGTCACAACATTGGGTTGAAACTCTCTCGTATACAGAGTTACATTTCTTCTGAAGCCAACACCCAAACTGCTTTAATTTAGTACGAGTGCTCTGACAGTAGACGCTCAGTGAAAATACACGGTACAACAGAACGGAGACTAGCTTCCGGCTGCACTGTGGGGATGAACAACACGGGCCGCATGTGTGTGTCAGTGACAGAGCACCTCGGTGCCCTCCATGGTTCACTCCACTGCTTCCTGAGATGAGCCCATTCCTTTGCCCCGCCCTCCCCCTCCACACCCTCTGATGGATTGGTCCTGGGTGGGTCTCTGACTGACTCACTGGACCCAACGCGGGCGCAACCATCTCCCTTGTGGGGTAATGAGCGAAATCAATTATGTAAGACGTATAATTGAGGGAATGTGAAGAAGCTAAATTTAAGGCCTGAAATATTTATTTTTTCTGAAATTTTAACAGAACTATGTTTTTACTAAGAAGCACATTTATGGGCACACTGCAGGTCTAAAATGTCTGAGATCTGATCCAGCCTTATGACATCCTCTATAGTTTAACATGCAAACGTTTATTATTGTGTATTTACTACCTGAACTTAAGGTCAATTTGAATCCTTATGATTTCCCATCAACAGATAGATACAAACCTTCCTTGTATAGTCGTCTGAAAGCTTCCTAGAAATGAAGTTGTTAACATGATGCTGAAAGCTACAGGTATTGATATTGTGGCTGTTGTATCTATCTAGCTGTTCATGCCCTGCGACACATCAGCCTCACACACACAATCAGCTGACACATCTTGTATTTTTTAGCTGTTTCCTGAAGACTCCATCTGATCCTAATGATAGATTAACGTTGAGACTGGAGTATTGCTTCGGAAGTAACCTTACTCTTATAAGCCAGCTAGGGTAGCACACTGATTGGAGGAAAGATACTTGGGGTATATCATTATATAAATGCAGGTGTAAACAGTGATATGCGTCTCTGAAGGTACAAATGTTCAACCATGTTCGATAACAAATATTGAGGGAAACAAAGCAACATGGTGAGGAAAGTTTTTTAAATGAAACAGTCTGCATTAATGTGTCTACAGCATGATCGCTAAAATTACTCATTACAAGTCATGTACTTCTATTACATAGTGCAAACACCTGATAAACATCTGGTTTATTCTTTTTTTTGTCATCTGATTTGCAGTTTTTATGTCTTTTGACCACGTTTCTACATATATACATATTCCACATAGTGTTCAGTGCTCCTCTTCCTTCATTATCCAGTTAATCTCCTTTGCTTTGCGTCATCCAGATAATGTACCCATCCATTTACCATGAGACATCATTTTAAGGCACCTTTCCCTGTCAGACAGATACTTGCTCTGTTAAATACAGCTACATCTCCATTATCCGACATGCGTCCACACCATAACCAACCATGGCGGCCACGTCTACCAAGCAACCAGGCCATATGTAAGCAGGCTAAATGACAGACCAATCAATGGCTGCTTATTGTTGGGACCTTGAGCCCTCTCCGATTCAATTACCTGCTATGATGAGGAAGGGCAGCCAGGCAGCGAGGCAGGCAGGCCGGGCCCACAACACTGTGATTAATGGGGCCGGGGCCGAGGAAATGGGTCATACAGCCGAGAAGGAGGGTAAGAGGGGGGACAAGAGAAAGACAAGAGGAATTACAGGCTGAGGGATAAAAGAAAAGAGAAACAGAAAAGATATATATGAGATAAAGGAATGACAGAGAAAGGAGAGAGAGAGAGGTGAAAGGGAGGATAGCTGTGACAGATAAGAAGATTTGTGTAGAAACAAGAAGAGATGACGAGAGGAACAGAGCGGGTGAAGGTGTGGGAGCAGACTGTGACTGAAGGCCCTCCTCATCCTTCATCCGCTGCTCTTTGAACTTTTATGTAGTCCTTGCTGTCCCTCTACTCTTATGTCTGACCTCTCCTCTCCTACTTACGCTTTTCTCTATCTCTTTTAAGATTCTGTTTCTTTTTCCCTCCCTCTCTTCTCCTGTCTCCTTTGACTAGTTTTCCTTCTGTCCTCCACTCCTCTTTTTCCCCTTCATTGTCTCCCTTCCTTGGTCCTTTTTCCTGCTCTTTGCTTTTGTCCCCTCCACTCTCCATCATCCTCTCTTCCTTCACTGTCTCTCTTCAACTTTCCTCTCTCTCTCTCTCTCTCTCTCTCTCTCTCTCTCTCTCTCTCCATGTTGGTCTCACTGAACCTTCTGTCACACTTCCCCTGTCATGCCACCAGCCTTTCAAAGTCTGCCATTGATCATGTGTGTGTGTGTGTGTGTGTGTGTGTGTGTGTGTGTGTGTGTGTGTGTGTGTGCCTCAGCAGGCGCTTGCTAACTGAATCTGTCCGGCTCTAATTCACACCCAGGCAGGAAGGCTTCACAATCTGTTTGCAGCCTGATTGAATACCTTTTAGCACTGCTGGCAGGCTGCCTCTCTGTCCTCATCCCTCACACACACACACACACACAAAATAATAATAATGATATTGATAATAACAATAATAATATAATGAAAGGTTTGTATTTACATTTTTTTGAATGTATTTTAAGTATTTTAAGTTTTAATTAATATTTTTAAAAGCCATAAACTGACACTTGGGTGCCCCCATGTCTTTTGTATACACTATGTATGAACTGCATGGACCAAGGTCCGTTCAGCTCATCATTTTTACGATGGGTGAAATAACTAACTAACTAAATGAAGACCTCAAAACTGAATGAATGTGTAAATCCTGAAACCCATAAAACTTCACTTTAAGGTTGCAGAAAAACAAACTGTTCTACTCAAACCATAAAATCTAAGCAAATATTTAATGTGGGTTGTAAATCCTGGAAGATTTCCCATCTCAGCTAAAATCAATTGCGATTGTCCTGAAGTCCCCACGAGTGTCAACATGTTATTTCAAAGACACACCTAAATTTACTTGGAACCAACTAATGTTATATAGAGCGTTGCAAATGGCCTAATCGATGCCTCTAATGTTGTTTGGATGGGGTGCCTCTCAGCAGAAGGAAGGGAAAATAGATTAGTCTAATATAGATTAGCTTTTTGAGAATGAGCACATTTGTTCAACAGGGATGACATTTTCAAAGTCACTTCTGACACTCCGGCATTCAAACAATGATTCATGGATTAATTACAATACTTTCACTGGGCTATGCTCGGCAGGCTTCACTGTGTACCTGATGGAAGTCTTACTCCTTCACACTGGATCTGTTTGAAAACACCTGATATTCAGTTTCTAACACAGGACGTCCATTTGGATAGTCTTGGCATCCTGATTTTCCTTTAAATATTCCAGAAATAATCAATAAATGGTAGACAGATAAAATTAAGCTGTGGAATGCATTAACTTAATTTCCGTTCAGGGGACGGATCCATTTCATCTGACTGACAGTGTCAATACAGAAGCCCATCTGAGCAACAGAACGACCGAACTCTCTTTACTGGTTGATTGACTTCACGACTTATGGCTGCGAGCAGGTGATGTAACTGTATGTAGGCTGGTAACGCCTGCAAATATGTAATATCCAGCAGTTGACTGAAGCAACTTAAAGGGATATTCCAGTGTAAATTTAATCCATGGTCTAACACACCTTGACACCGAGTAAGACTCCCCCTCGAGAGGTCAAGTTTGCTGACCGCTAGCTTAGCTAGTTTTAGCAACCTCAGAAAAGACCGCACGAAAACAAAACAATGCCGCTTACGTCTCCAATTAGAAACCACCATCAAAAAGCCACTCAGAGCCACAATTAATGGTGAGAACAGCACCAAACTCCAGCAACAGTACATGTACAGTCCCAGCACACAGTACGAAGCATCAAACATCTGCTAGCTTAGCCAGATTTGTATTGAAAACACAGCACAACTCACCCTCTCCTCCAGCAGCCTGCCTGTTTCGGGAAGCCCTGACGAGTCTATTACTGAGTGCAGTAGATTTCCGCAGCTCAAAGATGAATATGTATGATTATTACTCCATGACTTCCGTTATTTTCCCTGTCAGCTCTCGATAATAAGAACTGAGCATTCCATGGAGTAATCCGGCGAAGCTAGCAGATGTTTGATGCTTCGTACTGTGTGCTGGGACTGTACATGTACTGTTGCTGGAGTTTGGTGCTGTTCTCACCATTAATTGTGGCTCTGAGTGGCTTTTTGATGGTGGTTTCTAATTGGAGACGTAAGCGGCATTGTTTTGTTTTCGTGCGGTCTTTTCTGAGGTTGCTAAAACTAGCTAAGCTAGCGGTCAGCAAACTTGACCTCTTGAGAGGGAGTCTTACTCGGTGTCAAGGTGTGTTAGACCATGGATTAAACTTACACCGGAATATCCCTTTAAACTAATCCTGATGTACAGGTACAACATTACAAATTGGTTGTATACAGTAGCTGTGCTCTTCTGTAAAACCAATGGACTCATACACTGCACTCCCACCAGGTTGAGCAGCCAAAGATGAATCAAACCGAACTTTGACCAAATATTGACCTTGAACACACCTGTCTAATGGTTTTCAATCAGGCAAAACATTCAAACCTCTGACAGGTGAAGTGAATAACTTTGATTATTTTGTTACAATGCAATGTTCTGCTGGGATACACTCGGACATGGCATTCATATGGACGCCCCTTGGCACAATCTGAAATAACAACTTGGGAACAAGTCCGATTCAGAGCAGCCACAGGACTCAAAGAATCCACCACCAACACTCTAGTGCCTGACACCACAAGACACGCCAAGACGTCCTGTGTCCGTGCCTACCACATGTCTGAGTCAAATACCATGCCTCCATGGTAATGGTGTGTGGATGAATGCCAGGACCCAAGGTTTCCCAGGAACTATTCTTTTTGTCCTACTAGGACTGAGTTAAACATCCCAAACATGGCTGGAAATATGTCAGAGAATATTGAAATGCCAGGTTAGAAAATTAAATTTGTGCTTGTTTACATTCCGTAATAGTCAGCTGTATCCTCGCTGCCTTGTGGGATGAGTAATAGAATGCACTCCATCCTACGCTCTACCTCATGTGCACTTGCGTGTTTGGTGTGAAAGATTGCAAACACTCTTGGAGCAAGCACAGAAAAAAAATAGAACTTGCAGCATCCCAGGTGACAGAATGTGTCTTTTGATACCATTAAATGATTTATTTTTCATGGAGGATGTCTAACCAAACACAGGTGATCTGGATCAGATTATTATGGATATATATTATACTGTGTACATCTCTGACCTGTACAGTTACCGGACACACCCTTGTAAAAACCAGTTTCATCCAACCAGGGCTGAGCACAGTCTTTTGGTGGATACACATTGCTTCAAGACACTGACGACATGCTTTCCTTCTTCGTGGGTCATTGAACCCACATGGAGGAAGCACTCAATCAATTTGAGCTATTGAGGCAGAGCCACTGAGCAGGCGGCTAAATTACAGTCCTGCAGGTTGAGTGCGTCACATGCCCCCAGACTCCACTCTATTCCAGCCCATTTAACTGACAGAGCCAGGCACCCGCACTCCACACGTGTGCATTTCTCACCAAAATATTACCACAGTGTCACACTGAAAACTGCTCCCAAAATGCAGACAGCAATTTCAATGCAAACAAAAGACTATTTAAGATGTGGGCTACAAACAGGGAGAACTTTACTTGAACTATGGAGCATGGCTGCAGGCAGCAAATTGCCCTAATGAGTGCTGTTACCTTCGTCTTGACACAGTATTTTCTCTTTGATGATGAATAAAGTGTATAATATGGAGCCCTTCCTCATCAGAACCATGACCATCTCGGTTAAAAAAAGACAGAAGGTAATTACGACCCATATCTACATTTGTTGTTAGACAGCGACCTCTAGTGGCTGTAGTAATTATTACAGCTGCAAAGGAGGAAGTGAGGAGAAGTATTATCAAGAGTGAAAAGTCCATATCGGGAGAAGGTCGGGGATAGATGGTCAGGTTGAATAAGCAATGTACTTTAAATTGAAAAAATATGCTATTTGTGTCCAGTGTGACACCAGAAGTCAACAGTGAGTAATTTTACCGTAAATTAAGTTACTTGGGTAATGTAGGTATGTATGTAAAATATAAATCATATTTTTAACCCAAACCATGACCTGTTCCTTAACATAATCAAAAGCCTAACCACACTGCAACCATACGATGCACGGTGATAAATGTTATTTTGGGGGACAATCAACATATTGATTTGTTTCTTTTGGCTGCTGTCTGGACGTATCAAGTCACAAAATAACCACAAATACTACTGTATAGTGGCAAAAACAAGAGAAAAAAATCAACAATTCAAACCTTCAGGTGAGCTGAAATAACCCTCATGCTGTATAAGGTACTTTCATCCAGACAAACTGCATTCTGCATCTCTTTTTGGAGAGCAAGAAATCCCTCGCTTGTGCTAATTTCTGTCCTATTTAATGAGCGCGGACCTGCTGTGGGACTTTGCCAGAGGTGTATCTCTCACCAAAACAACCCCAGTGTCACATTAGAGCCCAGCCCCTGTGGCGCATTCTCAGCAAATAAAAACAAAAAAAAACATGTGGCACTGCTAAAAATACCAGCTTTGAATCATTCACGTCATACACTATTTAGAGAGCTCATGCATACTCATGACCGTATGCAAATATGTGTCATCAGACTTTGACTAGTAGGGAATTCAATTAATGGAAGAACAGGGGCAGCAGCCCGAGCAGCTCTGCCACACTGTACGCTAACAAGCAGGGATGAAGCAGTGGCATGTAGGGAAAATTAACTCTGATCAAAGTCTCTGTTATACTTTTAATCTTCTAGCAAAACACGGTTTTAAGTTTGCGGCTGTTTTCCCCAATGCATAATTAAGGTTTTGCTGTACGACCGCTCTAGTTTTCGGAGCGCAACCCCTTCACTCACTAAGTGGGTTGCCACAAAGTTTGAGAGGCCATCACTTTACTGAAAGAGTCGATCCCGGCTGATTACGACTGGGGTGTATGACTTTAGTGTCCTGCATGAACTAACACTAAGCTTCATTTAGAGAAAAAGCTATTGAGGATATAAAACTAACAAAGTGGGGAGACGTTCAATGCTTCTAAGTTCTGTATTGTAGTCAACTGGATGTGCTTCAGTTCCTTGAAGACGTCTCACCTCTCATCCAAGAGGCTTCCTCAGTTCTAACAAACTGGAGGGGAGCTGCAGGCTTTTAAACTCTGCGTGGGAGTGTCCTTATAGAGTTGTTGCGGGCCATGTGAGCTCTGAGTTTCATTGTTGTTAGGGCCACTTGTTGGTCGTTGACCGAACCGGCCTTGATGTGGGTTGCTAGTGCTAGCTGAGCCCAGGTGTGAAGGGTTGTTAAGCTGTCTGGGGAGGGAACTCAGTACTGCATTGTAGGTGGGTGATGTCGTAGGCCACCTCCTCTGTTCAAAGACAGTTGTTCCAGTTTGACATAGATGGATTATTTTACTCTTCTTTCAAACCGTCTGTCTTCTCTGTCCAACATTGTTGTCCTCAAAGGAATGTAAGTGGACAGCAGAGTCTTGACCTGAGGAGCTGGTCCTCCTGTGTTGTACCATCCGCTTATGGATAGGTTGTTTTGTTCCCCAGTGTACAAATCTGTGCAGTCCTGCTGCATTAAACAGCATAAACTACATTACTCTGTTCATGCCTGGGTGTTTAGGATGGGCAAGTTTCTGCCTCAGTGTGTTGGTAGGTTAGAAGTGAACCGGGATATGATGTTTATTGAAGATCCTCCTGAGTTTCTGAGATGTTCCCGCGACATTGGGAATGAGAATGTTGTTATGTTTTCTTGTCTTCTCTTCTCTGTCTGCTCTGGATCGTTTAGACATTTTGACAAAGGTCCAATTTGGGTAACCACAGGTTTGATGGGCAATGACAACCAAAAATATCCTCCTCAACCATATAAAACACGCAAAGATTATTATACATTCACGTTCAACTCATCCCCGATGCACTTTCAGATCACAGCGGAGGATGCATATATAAACACAAACACAGCACAGTGAAGACAGTCCTCCTGTCTTCTCGACAGAGATTGGTTCCTCTCATTCCCTGCCAGGGAAGCAAGCTCATTAAAGAAATATACACAACCTACATTCAGTTTAATGTAGTGTAAGTCTGTAATGTAAGTGTGCTTTGGTAAGTGGCTCATTACAGCGCTCTGGATGAATACCCTACATACACACAGCTCTGAATTCACCAAGTGGCAGCAGCCTCACATGGTGACGGAGTGAGAGTATGATTTTATATCACAACTACCCCAAAACTGATTATTTTTTGATTATGTATGGTAAAGCACTTTCACCTACCGGACAAAGCGATTTGCATTTACCCGCTCTACCTCTGGAGCCACAGCCGCACCGCGTTAATGTGGGCGTTTGTCTCGATGAAATATACAGAAGGAAAACTGTTTAAGTTTCAGCGGCTCAGCAGGGAAAGGAGAGGAATGTGCTGGCTAAAACAAACAAACCAAATAAATCATTCTAATTAAGACAATTTTGAACACCCCCATTCACAATTTCTCCAGCAGGGTACTCTCATCTCATTTTATCCCTCTAGTTTTTGTTTCGTTTTTAGAAATCTTTTAAATGTACTACCGGTAATCTTGGTCTTTTTACATGCTAATTAACAGGGACTGAATCTTGTCAACATGAAGCTCATGTTTTGTTTCTAATTGTGAAGTGGACCTCTGCGTCATCGCGCTACCAACGCAGACAAATTGGACCAGAAGAGATCCTGAAAGCCACCCAACAGTTTGACTTCTACTTCTTTCATCATTAAAGAAAACAGGGCAGTCGGTGCATGGTTGCTATACAACCACGTGGAAAATAAATAATGACTACATGACAAAGTTAAAATAATTGCAAGGAGAAAAAAGCATTTTTTGAGAATCCTGGAAATGAAGGGTATTACAATTGTTATCATTGCTGCATCTGTAATCCAACAGAAATTGTGTCATCTGCAAATTAATCCAGAGGATTAGACAGATTTAGTATTGTAACCTTATTTTGAGATTACTTCATTTGAAAAAAAAAAAGGCGAGGCTGTATTTTGATCACGTACAGTCCAACGATCAAGGTACCGTATGAACGATTCCCCGCAAACATGTGACGCCTTAACAATACTTCCAATAACCACTTTTTTAGATTTGTTGAAGACAGACAGATTTGTTGTCGTTGTAGAGTTGGACAGCTGCTTTGTACAAAGTCGACAGACAGCCTTATCTTTGTTGGTTACTTTTCCATCTGAGGTGTAGAACCCAAAATACGTCCACACACTACTTCTCAGATGCTCTGGTGTCGCGACTGTCCGTTCAGGACGGCTTTGCTCGCTGGTATTCTCCATTTTCGAAGCAAACAACACAACATTTCTAGCTGAATTGATGGGTCAAGGGTTTATAGGGCGTGCAGTAGGTCAAGCTCATAGTGAAGTTTTAGAGCGCCCTTTGCCGGATCATAAGGCAAACTACTTAAAATGGTCTGTTGCACTCGTAGACTGTAATCTTTGATTTAGAACAGATCATTACAGTCGAATATGAACTTTTGTCCAAAATGACATCAGAGGACGAAACAATCACCTTCACTGGGAATCTAAATCACTCTAAGCATCTGTTTCTACATTCTGTTTATGTTACGTGTCTGTGATTGGACAATATCAGCCATATCGGTCAGGCTCTACCATCTAATGTGTAGTTAAATACGAACCGTCTGATAGCACATATTGACGTAAGAAAGGTACACTGAAACTACAACTGAATACGGAACATGTGTCAAGAGATTAAAGCTCCATACCATTACGTTAATGTTAGTTTTACAAAGTGTAGGATGAGCTGCTCAAGGTTTTAAAGGAGGGGATTTACACTCCTCTACTGCGTTTCCAAATATAGTAAGCACAGAAAATGAGGATAATTGAAGGGAAAGAGCCTCTCAAAAATCTATCTCATCAATCTCAGCATCTTCTCTGACTTAAAAGAGACATCTTAGAATATCGTCATTCATTTTTTGAAATATAGCATGAAAGAACGCCGGGTGATTTAATACAAGTCGTTACTAACTGTATGAACAATAGTCTAAACATGTGACACCTTAACAATACTTCCAATAACCACTTTTTTTTTTCTCAGATTGCAGTAATCCATCTATATTTTACCTGTTCCTTCCCGTAACCTGCGTAAAATCCGGCCACTGGATAACTTTCAGGCTGATCATGTAAAGCCATGAAATAAAAACCACAGCATCAGCACTCTTCCAACATCCAGGCCTTCCTGACTCAATACGCACCAACACGCACTCCCAAACTCAAAACTTCTGACACGAGCTGCAATCTGTCCAATTTGAAGGAGACCCTACCTACCGCTTTGCTGCCGGGCGCGGTCTGTCCCATCCAGTCCTCCATCGGGTCCCACTGTGGAGTTGGATGTGTCGGGCTGCTTGAGTGGAGCGGCAGCATGCGAGTGTGTGTGTGTGTATGTATATGTGAGTGTAAGAGGGCGCCCGGGGGTTTGTAAGTGAGTTTGCCCTGCTGTGTGTGTGTGTGTGTGTACGCGTGGATGCTTATATAGGAAGGCCATGTATGGAGCTGGGTGTGTGTCAGGAATATTCTATGAGAGCTGTGACGGGTGAGTGTGTGGAAGTGTGTATCCGAGTCGGAAGCAAATCAAGTGTCCCTTATAGGACGTGGCGACGGTCAGAGGAGCTCAGAGTGTAACTCCAGTGTGTGTGTGTGTGTGTGCAGTGAGGCACCATCCCAGTTTATCCTACACTTTTAACTGGTCTGCTCGGTCCTTCATGCCTCTCTAAACACTGAGCAAGGCCGTTCTATTTCTCTATTTTCCATATCTGTCTATCCCTTCAGCCTCCCTTATTAGACTGGGTCATGTGTCAATCACAGGTCACCCGCCCTCAAGTCTACATAAAAGCTAACAGAGAGGCAAAACTGCAAGAAAGGAGGTCTTTTATCGATTATAACCATGATTGATGAGCAGACAGTGCCACTGATAACTACATTAAGAACAGACAACTCCATTTAAAGGTAGATGATGAATTTACAAAGCAACTGAGTTCAGCGTTAATGTGCCTGAGTGAGTGTAACAGGCAAAAGCCGACATGCTGATAGCAGGAAAAAAAAGGGGACAGCGCCACGAGCCATTCCAAATGAGAGAGGAAAACCTGCACGTCTTCTGTTTTATGGAACACTTCAATTATTCAGCCCTGTTTGCCTTTCAACATCTTCTTCTTCGCTCCTCTGAGGGGGAGCAGTCCTGTCATGGCGCTACCTGGTGCGGTGCTGCCATCTTCAGGCCTGAGGCGGTAAAGCAGGGGCTCTTACAATAACATGATATCCAGCGAGCAGTTGTTCTCAGGCGTCGGCGCAGAGATCAGAGAGTAAGGAAGGTTTGGAGTTGAACCGCACGGCTCAGTTGTAGATGTAAGTGAGGATTCCTCTCTCTGGAGGCAGGTCTTATGGGCCTAACATAAGTTGTTCTGAGTTCATGACTTCTACACTTCCTCCTCTTCTTTCCCCATCACCCCCTGCTGTGAGTTTAAAAGAAACAGAAACAACTCCCCAGTATCATGTTACAAAAGAGAGTATTCATGGATGGAAGACATACGCAGTGAAAATGCGGCTCATCTCGTGTTTTTCCATTCTTCCCTTAACCGTCTATTAATAGCAGGCCATAGCATTTGGAGACACAGCTGGTGCTGTTTCCTCCATCTGCACTATAAGATAACCGCAATATGCAGTATGGCCTAATGCACATACATATGCACCGAGGGTTAGGTTTTGACCCTGCCAGCTGCACCTCACACACTGCGCGGCACGGCTGCATTAAATTTATATTTTGTTGCATCATCGTCTTTGGATTAACTCTGTTGATGTTCCCGTTCCGACTCGGAGAGAAAACCGAGCTCTGTCTCGCTCACGCAGCCTGAAAGGGGAGATCATTCGGATTCATCTTTGGAAACGGGGCGTAGACTGCAGTCCGAGCAGAGATTAGCTTGATCTTTCACTGATCTTTGTTCGTCGAACTCCCAACACTGGCTTCAAAGTGTGAGGAAGAGACAAAAACACAAGGCTGATCACACAAGGTTTAAGAGTTTCATATTAAAGTTTCAATAAAGGAAAAGTTAGCTGAGAGCATCTCAGACAAACTAGACGGACTGATTCTTGTGCAAAATAAACCATCACATTTATCATTTTTATACTGGGATATGCAAACATGCTATGTCAAGGAAATTGAATCGAACGCAACTGGATTTGGTTTTTGTCTTTGAGATCCAAGAGGCTTCATCAGGATGAGAGGTGAAACGTCTTCAAAGACAAAAACCAAATCCAGTTGCGTTCGATTCAATTTCCTTGAGATAACTATGACCTGGATGAATGAGAATATTCACAGGCTTAAACATACTATGCGTTAGAGCAGGACTGATACTGGACTATATCCACTACACACTTGACGTTGCTCGGGCAGCGCCGCTCGTGGGTGGCAAGCTAGCGAGCGAGTCTACAGATTTGTTGTCGTTGCAGAGTTGGACAGCTGCTTTGTACAAAGTCGACAGACAGCCTTATCTTTGTTGGTTACTTTTCCATCTGAGGTGTAGAACCCAAAATACGTCCACACACTACTTCTCAGATACTTTGGCGTCGCGACTGTCCGCTCAGGACGGCTTTGCTCGCTGGTATCCTCGTATTTTCGTAGCAAACAACACAACATTTCTAGCTGAATTGATAGGTCAAGGGTCGATAGGGCGTGCAGTGGGTCAAGCTGATGGTGAAGTTTTAGAGCGTCCTTTGCCGGATCACAAGGCAAAGTACTTAAAATGGTCTGTTGCACTCGCAGACTATAATCTTTGATTTCGAACAGGTCATTACATGAACCTTTGTCCAAAATGACATCAGTGGATGGAAACAATAACCTTCAGTGGGAATCTGAATCACTCTAAGCATCTGTTTCTACATTCTGTTTATGTTATGTGTCTGTGATCGGTCAGGCTCTACCATCTAATGTGTAGTTAAATACGAACCGTCTGATAGAACATATTGACGTAAAAAAGGTACACTGAAACTACAACTGAATACGGACCATGTGTCAAGAGATTAAAGCTCCATACCATTACGTTAATGTTAGTTTTACAAAGTGTAGGATGAACAGCTCAAGGTTTTAAAGGAGGGGATTTACACTCCTCTACTGCGTTTCCAAATATAGTAAGCACAGAAAACGAAGATAATTGAAAGGAAAGCGCCTCTCAATAATCAATCTCATCAATCTCAGCATCCCTTCTGAATTAAAAGAGACATCTAAGAATATCGTCATTGATTTTTGAAATATAGCAAGAAAGAACGCCGGGTGATTTAATACAAGTCGTGACTAGCTGTCACTGTTTTAGTGATGTGAGACGTCTCCCCTGTCAGATGGCTGTAAATTGTTAAATTAATGGCACGTTTCTCCCCATAATGTTTCCCTTGCTGATCATCGCAGTCGTATGAAACCCACAGGAGAGCTGATTCATCTGCATGCAGCTGATTGATGAGATCAATCTGAGACCCACCTGCAGAATACACCAGTTTAAAACACATACAGGAGGAGCAAGCAAGTAGCACAAAAAAGCAACAAAGAGACAGAACGATAGGTTAAGAGTGAACAAGAGCATCATAAACCTCTATCGTTAGATATGGAACGGTAAGAGCCCCATTTCGGTCTGCTCAGAAGGCTGGAAAAAGCTCTTTTTTCCTCTGCTCATCTACCAAAGACTGCTCAGAGACTCTCAGGACGCTCTGAAACAAGGCCCAATAAACCTCCACGATGGAGCCTAATTAACCTTCTCCTCAGGACGACGTCGTCCTCTTAGAAAGAAATAAGGCCCAATACTTGGTACCATTAGGCCAGAAAACTTTCTCTGCACACAACCTTGTTAAAGCGACCATTAACATTAATAAAGCTCTCCTCTGACAACAGCAACCATCCAAAAAAGAGCTCTTATAACCCGAGGCTCCTTATTTACTTGTCTGCTGCATGTGGTTGTTTTTTTTGTGCAACAGAGCACCTTGGTTAAATGGTGACGTCAAAGCAGACTTTAGTCCCATATGTTCGCCTATTTCATGTCTCCTCAACTAAATTCCTTCGACAAAGGCTTCTTAAGCAGAACACAGGTGGTGGTCAGACACAAATCATTTTTCAACATGACAATTCCAGCCACATCTCACAAATCATTTGTCTCAAAACGGATAGAATCATAGTTGACATTCAATATATTCTTCAATTAAAGATATCCAGTGCTCCCTTGTATTTAGCATTAGCCCAAATGCAACCAGCTATAGGGAGTGTTCCTGCAACAAGGTGTTGGCTATGCAAGAAAAAACTTCAGAGAGAACGTCTACAGTGAGAGGTGGGAGCTTTTTTCGGAGCAATTAGTGTGACTGAGGTGATGTGTTTGCGGCCCGCTGTGAGAAAAGGAGGCTGCAGCAGAGAGCGAGGAAATGAAAGCGCTGCCTCGCAACACACGTCCTCGCTCTGTATCTCCCTCACTTAATTATCAACCGCTTAAATGCCTCCACAGCACCCCTCCATCATCATCTCATCAGACCTCAATCAATCTCATTCACTTGGAGATGGCGCTACAAGCCACCTCTCGACAGGAAGACGTGGCAGATTACAGCGAGTGGAGGGAGCTGGGAGAATTACGCTAACTCGGTTACATATCTGTCCCGGAGCGTACACACACACACACGTGAGCATTTTTTCCATGTGGAGGTATATACACAAGCACACACACACATCTCCAGTACTGAAAGAGACGGAAAATAGGGAAAGCACCAGCAGCTCAGACCGGATCGGACAAATACACCACGCACTTCACCCGTGAGCCTACCTGAGTGACTTTCTCCGTGACGTGGTGCGTCCGGTCAATGAGTTTGCAGGGAGCGATGATGTCCATCTCGCCAGTGGGCAGGGCGATGAGCGGATCGGGTTTGAAATCCACAAAGTTGAGGGTGATCTGTGGGATTTTGGAGATGGTGCGGTACCGCATGAGGTCCGAGTCCGACGTGGAGTTCAATATGTTGGATTTACTGTTTACTGCACCTGTAAACACACGCACACACACACAAAGTAAATGGTTAGGTAAAAATCAAAGGGGATAACAGAACTGGCCGCCTGTCTTTCCTCCGCCGTCCTCACCAGTGCTGCTGCTGCCCGGCCGGATGCTCGCCCGCCGGTTCTTTCGGTCCCAGTCGGGCCTCATGGCCTCGATCTCGTCGACGGAGGAGGCGCGCCGCATGCTGTGGAAGCTCTCCCGCGAGCGGCTGTGCGACAGGGTGCAGTTGGAGCCCGAGCCGTCCGGGTTGAGGCTGAGGCGGTGGTGGTGGTGGTGGGGCGCTACGCAGGGCGACGACTGGGTGAGGGGACCCACCAGGTGGGTTCTGTGGGGAGGGGGAGGGAGGGGCACAGGACGGTCAGAGCTCAGCAAGGTCCGCTGGTCCTCCTGGCCGTCTTCTGGCCAACTCTGTAGAGCTGACCTAGGAGACAGAAAAGGATGTAATTGTCATTGAAGAGTCTGTCACTGAACTGTATATTTCACATTAAAGATTGTGATGGTAAGTGTCTGCCCAAACTCAAAAACCATTAAGTCAAACAGAAGTCCACTGTTTTTATCTAAAAGTGACCTTTGACCTCACTGTAGGAGGAAAAGGGACAAGAGGATTCCCTTGCAGAAAGCATTCAAGATTAAGTTGATACAATCCAAATATTACATAAGTATCCTAAAATGAATTTTCATAAAAAATGAAAAATTTTGTTATCTGAAAGTTAATGAGCCTGGCTGACAAAATCAAAGAGTCAAATCTGAGTAAGTTTAAGTAAGTCAGTCTCTAAACAAAAAGATTCTGCTCAAAAGTAAGTCAGATTGAAGGATCTCAGAACATTTGTAAGAATCCCACTAGAGCAGAGGTCTTTAACAGGGGGTCCGCGACCCCTAGGGGGTCCATGGAGGTACTGCAGGGGGGTTGTGAATTTTTTATTTTTTATTTTTTTCCCCCAGTTTTTCCCCCACAAATTTAAATGTCTATAAATACACATAAACATGAAGCCAACATATTGTAGCACACATTCAGGAACACACAGGAGCTCTCTCTGCTGATGTTGCAACTGATGAGGGTACACTCTTACAAATAAAAGTTCTAAGTAGAACCATATAAGGTTCTTCGGCCTGTCCTCATAGGAGAACCCTTTTTGGCTCCAGGTAGAACCTTTTATAAAGGTTCCACCTGGAACCCTTTTGGAGGGTTCTACCTAGAACCCAACATAAAGGGTTATACCTAGAACTGTGTGTGTAAGGTTCCACCTGGAACCCCCCATGAGAGGTTCTACAAAAAACCCAAATCCGGAATCTTATGCCCATGCTCTCAACAATCCCTGAAGAACTCTTTCTCCAAAAAAGGGTTCCTTGGATCAAAATGGTTCTTACTGGAACCGTTAGTGTCACCAAGAACCCTTTTAAAACCCTTTATTCAGGAAAGGGTTTTTAAAGGGTTCTCTGGATCAAAATAGTTCTTACTGGAACGTTAGTGTTACCAAGAACCCTTTTAAAACCCCTTATTCAGGAAAGGGTTTTTAAAGGGTTCTCTGGATCAAAATGGTTCTTACTGGAACCATTAGTGTCACCAAGAACCCTTGAAAAACCGTTTCTTGGGAAAGGGTTTTTCAGAAGCAAATGGTTCCAGGTAGAACCTCAGCCCTTGTAGAAGAACCCTTTTGGAACCCTTATTTCTAAGAGTGTAGGCGCAAACGAGAGAAACCCCGAAAATATACAGATAATTATCTGGAGTTTGGATTTACCTTCAAGGAGACAGATGGCATTGGATTAATTTAACAAAAACAAGAACATGAACCTGTCCTTTACTTTAACAGCTCAGTACTGTGTGCAAGATAACAGGTATGTTTATGCATGGCAGTGGCACTAAAAGGCCATCACTCATTTTCATTTCCACATTTATGTTTAAAATAAAAACGTCGATTTGAGTAGCATGTATGCATGATTATCATGCAATTGACAGACAATGTTGGTATTGGCATTGGTTGACAAGGTATGTTTATACATGGCACTAGGCCCAGTTTAATATCAAACATAATTTTATGCAATATATATATATTAAACTATATACTTTATATATAGTAGGGGGTCCCTGCTCCATCTCTCCATCAGTTTGGGGGTCCTTGGCCTGAAAAACGTTGAAGACCCCTCACTAGAGTGTTGTGTCTATAGCACCATGCTTACATGGCTTTGCACAGACCCTTAATAGGACTGTGAAAGGTCCCATATTCTGCTTATTTTCAGGTTTTTCCTCATCCTGCCCACTGCTGCAGCACCTCTATTCACCCTCTGACTTATCGTTCAGTTTTAGTGCAGGCACCACAACACCATCTCTCCACATCAGCGCTGCAGGTGACTGTACAGTAATGACTTCTCAGTTTTACAGAAGTCCTGACAGCTTGTTTGAAGTCACAGTATGGAGGCAGGCTGTGGGCATGTCTCTGTGGACTGAGCACTTCTGATACTTTCACAGTATTCATTTAGCCCCTAGACCTGCTTTATAATAAGAAAAACAAAGGAAATCACACTTTTTGTATCATGGGACCTTTAGGAATAATGTAAGAGTGAGGCATGACATGTTCCACATAAATAGTTTTTAAAGACAGCCTCTCCTCTGATAGTCCATGGCCTACCTGCTTCCACTGATTTTCTCCTGGTGGTCCGACTGTAAAGGGGGAAGGGGCAGGAACTCCCCGAGGCCTAGGGACTCGTGACTCTGGCGGTCTGGGTGCAGCGGCAGGGGTGTAGCAGTGGGGATCTGACCGGCCTCTGTGTCGTCCAGAGACGCTTTGCTGTTGGACAGGGAGCGCAGCAATGGCAGACGCAGCTTGAAGCCTCGTGGACGACCTGCAGGAGAGAAGAAGGAGACGGGAGAGGCTCATCGTCTGCACGGTGACAGGTGACAAGTACAGAATTCGGGAGGACACTCTAAGTAGTGGAGGTCACGCGAGGAGACGGGGAGATTTGAACTGGATCACGCTGAGTTCTAATAGACCTCCAAAATACAGCTTCAAAAACAATCTACTCCATGAATCTGGGACAGTAACATTGATTAGATTTGAGGTTTTAGCTGCAAAGTCAAAAACAAGAAATCTGGTTAAGAGACAGACTTGGTCCCAAATATCATTAGTGTCCTACTTCAGACTCTGACCCCCCACAGTTATCCCTCGGGAACATTAAGTGCATGTTCATGAAAAGCATTTTGTAATAACTGATCCAACACGAGTCCTCAGGTTTCAGGGGAATGAAATGGCTTAGCAAATATCATGACCACCTGGCCTTTGTGCAAAATGAAAAGAACAAAGGATCCAGGTGAATCAAAGTGATGGTGGTCGATGAAAAGGGCGATTTCAAATCTGCCTCTTCTTTTTTTTGCTGTCTACACTAATATGTAACAGCCATACTTACTATAGTTAATAGTAAGTTTGCCTAATGTTGCTTAATGTTGGATATGGATGATTTCCTCAGCTTTTTATTTAAACATTGAAGGAATTTAAAACATGCTTGACTCAAAAATCTGTTTCAGTGTTTACGTCTATGCTTCAATAATGAATGTGGGACAACTGGGATGAACATGGAACAGAAAACAGCAAACAAAGAAAGAAAAGTTTGCCAGCAGCTACCGGTGACGAGCCAGGTGGGCAGGCGGTGGTTGAGCTCCTCTTTGTGGTCTGGGAACGGCCCCTCTGTCATGACCTCGAAGTTGAGGATGAACATGATCACCAAGCCATCCTCGTTCTTCACTGGCACCACGTCCACCATGCACAGGAAGCAGTGACCTGCGTCGGAAGAGAAAAAAGACGTGAAAGCTCGGACGGACTGATTGTGTCTGGTAAAAGCTTTCATCCAGCTCAAGTCCTTAATATGCCCAAAGTGCATATGCTTTTAGAATTGGGATTATGGGATAAGTTTCCCCTTAAAATTAGAATCACTCACTGACATGCCGATGGCAAGTCAGGGGAGATTTTGTAGTCTGCGAAATATTTCTGGAACTTCAGAGCAAAACAGCGTCCCACTGGTCTCCTCAACAACTGAAGTAACTGGGACTTGTTTTAATAAAAAAACACAATTGAATAAAACAAAATGACTCCATACAACTCAGCCAGCATAATCCAAGTCTCTGGAAGCCCCGAGGTCAGATCTCCAGGGTCCCTCTTCCTCCATCACCACCACCAGTGTCTAGACTCTATCGGGGAGGTTTCCTATTCTGTCCCCAAATATCGTCTAAGACTTTTTCCCTCTCTTTTGTACACATGGCATTAAATCTTCATGTTCACTTAAAAAAGTACGAGTCTCTCCTGATTGAAATGTTACTCACACCCTATTTAAGCAAAACTCATCACTGTAGCTGGGAAGCTGAAAGCGTCTGTCCGGAGTCGGTGCACAATCTCATCGAGGGAGTAAATAATGTCTTTTCAAATCACTTGGCGGTCTTGGGTGTTCCAGGCGAGCTGAATGGGGCCACTATATGTTTTTGTTTTCTTTCCCTTTCAATTGTTTCGGAGAATGCTGCAACACTATTTTGCTGAGAAGCTCCAGAAATGTATTTTGGACTCCAAAAGTTCACCTGACTTTCCATCCTCGTGCGGGTGAGAAGATAATGACCGAATTTTCCTTTTTTTTTGGGTGAACCTCCAACCGTCGTAAAATATTTGGGGGAGGAGAATAAATGCGGGAAGCTGCAAATTTCTTTAGATATAAAAACACGAGTTCAATCCTTGTTTTAATGACTAGGAGAAATTCTACATAATGAATCTGCCTGCAGAAACACTAATATGTGCGTTATGAAAAAGTCATGGACGCACTGCACACAAGCATGTCGCATCGAATGTGAGCATAGGCAATAATCATACAGGCCCATTCTCTCTCTATCTCTCTCTCTCTCTCACTCTCTCTCTCATGCACACACACACACACACATGCTCACACACACACACACATGCTCACACATTCATTTTCCATTCTCTCTCCTTATTAAATGTGCATCTGGACTTAATCAGCTCACACACTATTGCATATAAGGCTGGGCACGTTCGCTAATCTGCCACATGAGTGCTAAAACAGCTAAGTAAGCGTGAAATTAGACCACATATGACAGTAAGTGGCTCGGAGTCCGCCGCCACATCCATAGGCCTGAATACACCGTACAACGCAACGAGACGTCAAATTATGCTGCTATTCTGGTTTAGACACTGGGACTTCAAAGCATCAAAATACACACGTCATGTACACACACACACACTGAGACATGAAGAACGCACTGTCATCTTAATTTGAAACACTGAAACAAATCAAACAGCAGAGGAAGAGTTCAAAATCAGTCCAAATACTGAGGCACGTTATGAGAGCATCTCAAAGTGGAGGAGTGTTTGCAAAAGCTTTAACGTTCAACGGGGGAAATGTACTGATAACATCCAGGAAAATGTATGGCTTACAAGCTTATATTCAGCGGGAGGTACAATAGACGCCTAAACCTCCAGGAAATGAACACTCTGCACACTGACAACAAGTCAGAAACAGGAAAAGAATATCCGCGCATTTCCAAAAGTAGGTTTGAAATCAGTAAACTGCAGATAAAAGGGAGATAAAACACATCGGTCGCCACATACAGACAAGTCCACTCATCGATCCAGGTCATACTGATGGCAAACTAAAAAAGGATTTTGCCCGATGTGGGAAGTTTTATTCCCTCACAGCATGTTTAAAAAGTGCTCAGTTTCATGACACAAGAATCACCACAATTAAATGTCACTTCCCTCACTGTAGGCTATTCAAAATGATCTCAGAAGTATCCGGCAGCCGTATTATCATGTTGCACATCATTTAAATCCAATTCAATGTGTCCTTCTAGATCATCAGCTCCTTATCCATCATTAATAAACATTAAAAAAAGCTAGAACAAAAGGCAAGCAGTTTGCAGTAACACAATAAAAGGCTCACTGTGCACAAGCATTTTGAGAATTTAAGAAAGCTCCTGAGCTCGTCACTGTCATCCTTGTACAAATATTTGCTGCCTCCAAACGTGGATGCCTTGCTTCCTGCCCAAAGTGACCTCATGATGTCACACACACGTTTCCTGGCGTACCTGGCTCCGCTCCATCCCGTCTCTTACCTGAGCAGTGGTGGTCAGTGACCGGCTCTACGAACGGCAGCTGCAGTGGATTTGGCAGAGTGTTTACAGCCAACACGGTATGTTGCGCAAAAAAACCAACGTACAGTGCATCATCTACTGCACGCTCGCCTCACCCACCCACCCGCCCGTCATTCACCGGCCATCGTCGCCGGAGAGTGGGCCGAAATCCGATTGGACAGCAGCATAATCCCGACACAGGAGGGGAAAAAAAATATGAAACGCGGGGAAAACTAAAGGATTACACCATCTGGCCATATCTAACAGAGTGTGTGTGTGTGTGTATGTGTGCCTGTGTGCACGCATGCTTATGTGCACACGTGTACAGTACGTAGATGCCCAGTCTCACGTTCCATTCATAAGCCATCGGGTCATGTTCCATTCATGCCTGTGTTCATTAACAGCCGTGACTTTGCATTAACGGCCCTTTTGATCACTGGAGGTGTTGCTGCATCGCTCCTAAAGCTGCTTTCCACCGTCCTGCAGCTGCAGCCTCCTGTTTCTATGAACTTGTCAGAAAAAGAAGGGAGAATGACATGGGAGAGCATGGCAGTAGAATTTTTTCCGATCACAAGCTGAGGGTCGAAGGTCAGACGGTGTCGTACACTGTTTAGATTGCAAAGCAGTGTGATTTGTGATTTTGGACTATTTAATTAAAATGTATTTGGATGATAAAAAATATTATATCCTCTTCATCGTGTAAGCAAGAGCATTAAGTGAAGCAGTAACACCAAGCAGATTTGTGCTAAGGGGAAAGTCAAACCAATGGCATTGGGTTAGACAAACATCAACCTGTTCCATGTAAACAGGTGAGCAGATTAAGTAAAAACTTAATAATACATAAGAATAATAAAAGCTCTCATTAATTTTGCCCAACAAACTAAACTGGATTACTAGATTCCCTCACTGATTCTAATCATGAGCAGTAATCAGAGACAGATTTCCAGCCCATTTCATTTTCATTTTACACCCCATGTTGCTTGGTGGTTACTATTCTTGAAACTGGTGCACATGTGTTCGTGGAAGAAAAATGCCTCAGAAACACTTTGATATCATTACAGGCTGTCAGTCCGCGACGTTGAACCAGCATCTCTTTATTTTCTCTGCAGACACCCAAACTGAACTGTAAACGCAGCAGGCTATGAGTGTGTGTGTGCCCTGTTCAGACACAGGACACAGTGATGTGTGTCTTGTGGATGACAGATGTGATTTGTACAAACATGTGCACGCACACACACACACACACACACACACACACACACACTAGAATGTAGGATTAAATGTCAACACAAGAGGATTTAACTTCAGCTCATTGTTTTAAGTCTAATACACTGTAAGATAAAGTAGTTACTGTCAATTCTTCAAAAAAAAATCTGGAAAGCTCACTCGGCTGTGTGGGTGGGCTTTAAGCACCCATATAATGTACAATTACAACACATGCATGAATGTGATGTGTGCACACATCAGTGCAGCAGAGCACTGTACAGTGGTAGGCAGGCAGAGTGATAAAAAGTAAGAATTAAGCAAACATATTTTGGACAAATCAGACCAAATTTTTTTTTTGTTGACCATCATTATATCTCTGTCTACTGTAAAAGATTTCCTCCGAGAGCATGTGAAATAAATTCTGCTCAGAGGTTAACAGGGCAAATGCCATTTCATCTAAATGCTCCCCCTGGATGGACTCCAATTCAGCGTGTACCAGCTGATAATCTGATTCAGCGTTGCTGATTTACAAAGCTCCGGGAGATTATCACAATACACTAAAACACATCCAAAAAAAGCACAGAGTGCAAACTGCTCATGGTGGACCAGGCATGGTCCAGTGATCATACAACAGGGTAGGGGTGCACGATATTGGGGAAAAAAAAAATGTTTTTCTGGGATATGTGTTGTGATATGAGAAAATATAATTCTGTTTAGAAATAATTATTGATTATATAATGATTGGGGTGATTTTGTAGGGGAGTGCATTTTATTAAACTATGCTCCGCTTTTATTGATACATTGACCGAGAATGATTGTGACAGGTGGTTCACTGTGTATGCAGAACATGCATGTTACTCACAAATGACCTGCTCCCATCTATCAAAACATTCAGACTAACTGATGTTATATCAGAAAATACTTTTCTAGTAGATTAGTAGTGGTAAAAGATTGTTGTTGTATGAAGCAGGAAACAGTTGTAGCAGGATGTATTTGAGCTTGTTATTCTTACGTGAATTGCACATGCACAGTGAATTAACCTAAATGCCCATACAGACTGCAAAACTACAAAATGTAAGGGACTGCACAGTTTCGCTATGTTTTTCCAATCATCTACATATTGAAAAGGGTGGGCACCAACATCTTGGATAGCTCTGTCTTGGAAAATGTTTTATCACACAGCAGCAATTTAGTGAAGTAAAAACAGTGTTGGAGACCTTGTATAAGTTGTCTGACTGGATTATTTAAATATAACATTGAATATTACATATAATATATATCAAAAATGCATCTGTCCAGTCCAGTGGACACCAAGGGGTAAATTCTGCCTATTTAGATTAAACCTTATTTTGTATGTTTTATTTAAAATTACTATATAATCTACACTTGAATGGTTTCATCAAACAGCATATTATAGTCTTTATTTAAAAATATAAGCAGAATTTAACCTTTGCCACGTAATGTCCACTGGACTGGACAGGTGTATTTTCAGTCACAGATAAAAACTACAATCTTGATAAAAGGTGTTTCTTATGTCTTTGAAAATAATGTCTTGAATACAATTGAAAAATTTGGTTTTTACCTGTCTGGTTTTCAGGGAATTAAACAGTTGCTGTATTTACATGGCATGGAATAATTATAGTCTTTCTGCACATGCTTGGCCCACATGTGGGTAGCATCAGAGGTGACATTGCTTCCAGGAGGCATAAAAACATGGACGAGGCAAAACAAAACTGGTCTGCGACCGATGCAACAACTGGAAGTCTTACAGGGGTCAAAAATTGAACACCTCAATGGTTGAAAGGCTCGGAACAACAAGTTGTTTGAAAAGATGAATGAAGTCAGAATCCACCAAACCATTGACCAAATCAAGAAACGTTAGAGAAGTTTGAAGGCAGCCTATTAATGTTACAAAGCTAAAAGTCAAAACAGCTAAGATGGTTCTGACCCAGACAGAGCAAAAATGACTTGCTACACTCTGGGGTTTGAGAATAACACGTCTGAGGCTCCTGGTCCTACTCTATAAGGCCAGCAGCGTCGTAAGGTGGTGGGTGAAGGAAAAGTTGGGGGCAAGATCGGTGGATGAAGAAAAACAAGGGGGGCGAGATCAAGATGGTGGAGAGGGGATGGTGTAGGTTGTAGAGTTTGTGGTCAGTCTAGGAACCAGGTATGTTGGGACTCAAAGTGGGGGTATATCTCGATGAGCACGCTGGTTCCTGTGCTGGAATGCAGTGAGAACTTGAGACAAATGGGAGAAAAAATGGTTAGGCTTACCTATATAGGTCTACACAGGCGGTTGGATTGGTAAGGTGCAGGTGAAAGGGACCCAGGTGGTTTTGGTATGAAGGCTCACATGGTAAGATAGCAAGGAAGAGAGGCGTGGTCTAGTTCCTGAGCCTTAGTTATAATAACTCCATTTCACTTCACAGAAGGGCTTGATGAGGGTAGGGAAGGGGGGTTGAGGTAGGTGGGAGAGAGGAGCTTGTGCCCCCAAAGTAGTGCGGCAATGGCGACTGGATAGGTTGTAGAGGGTGAAGGAAGGAGAGAGTGAGGACGGTTGATTGGCGGAGCACACTGTCTACCGCCACAGTAGTTCCCGAAACTACTAAGAGTGTGGCCTCTATGTATGGCCAGATGCCCTCAGGTTGGGTGGTTTGGCCGTCAATGCCTGGATGGAAACCGGAACTGTAAATGTGGGTGAGGAAGTGGACGAACTGACTGGTCGGGGAGGTGCTTTGAGGGGACTGTGAGGTGGTGATGTTGATGGGGGTTTAGAGGTAGTGGCATGGTCGGACTGTGTGTTTGTTGGGGTTGTAACGGTAAAGTGGACCTGGCGTGGGCTCCGCTGCAGAAGGTAGAGGACTAGCCTTTGTAGAAGCTGCAGAGAAGTGTGCTGTTGGCAGGTAGGGAGGGAGCAGGAATGTCGGTGATGTAGGGGGTGATGGACTGTGAAATGCGGGAGGAGTGCGCACGGGCGAGGCAAGAGGGAAGTGGGGCAGTGACAATTAAATGCTTTGGGTATGTAATTTATATTTATCTATACCATAACATCTTGGGGAAAAATAAGTTGATGGCATGATTTTCACTTGTTTAAGAATTAAAAACAAACACTGAAAATAAATTCATGTATTAGGGTTGATGATGAATGATAACACAATTTTAATTTCTACTGTATATGTTCTATCAAGAAGGATTACAATGTTTGGCATCTATGGTATCATAAGGATGCTTTTGGTGTTATCTGTGACCTCCTTGAAAAGGATTAGGATCCATCTTCAATCCCGACATTGATGGCAGGATGACCTCTTCAAAAGCAAATGTAGATTAAAAACGGACTGAATTACATACCAACTGCCCCTTACAAGGTAGAGGCTATTCTGGGTCCAAGTTGTGCTGTACTTAAAGCACTCAATCAGTCCTTGTGGATTTACTGAGGCTCTTTGCAAACTGGGACTGAAATTAAGAAAAACCTTAAAAGAAAGTAGGAGAAGGCTGGCATGGAAAAGTGGGAGTAAGAAAGAAAGGCAGTAGTCTGGCTGGGTTAACAGTCCACTCAGACAGGCTCTTCACTGCTCCTACTCAGTGTGAGGGAAAGCACCTGAAACCCTCTTTACAGGACACTGCTGCCTGCTGGGTTTAGAGCGGCAAGGAGGGAAGGAATTGCTGCTCAGGAACGTCCTTTTTCCAGTGTAGCAGGAGATGAGAGAGGATTGTGATCAGAAGCTGAGGGACTCCTCAGATGGAAGAACTACCAAGAAGGTCACAGAGGTTTCAGCATTTATCCTCTCTTTTTAATCTTTTTCCAACCTAAGAGAGATAAACAGGTGAACCACGCCCGTCTTTGCCACGGAGCACCGCGCTGTGTGCTAGATTAGAGATCCGGATCATAATCTCTGCTATGGAACAAGTGGATTACAGGAATAAAGATTAGTGTTCAATCAAGCAGCTCCTCACTTGTGTACTGAGGTGAAAGGATCAGAGGGTGTGCTTAGAGAGTCAGAGACAGGAACAAAGTAACATAAAATCTCAGGCATGTCAGAGTTTCAGTGATATAACATTGTATATTACAGCATGTATATATTATTATACATTTCTATCAGTGTGGGGTAATGCATTATAAAGTAACCCATTACTATAATCACATTACATTTGTCATCTGTAACACAGTACTGTTCATAAATTCAGTAATCACATTACAGTTACCACTTAAACAATCATGTCATCACTGCCATACATACATTATCTTATCATCTGCATAACTGGGGCATAGAAAGAAATCATCAAATGTTCCTTTCACAACAATCTCCTGACCTCTCCTGATTTCCATAACGCACAGCAACGCCACCTAGTGCACCTGCAGTGAACTCGTCGGCCTGGCCAGTGTTACGCTGACTCTGAGGAGGATCAGATTGTCTGACAAATGATTCGAGAGACTCCTCCTCCTGAGGTTTAACCCACGACTGAGTGAGTTTGTTTGAGTGCTTTGGCCCATTACACCGAGCTCATATGTCAAATGTTTTTTCATTCAAGTCTGTCATGATCATCCAATGGCATCGGACCTCACATAATTTTATTTATTGATATCTTATTTTGAGGCCATTAAGTTGTTGTTTGAGGCTATGTTAGAAAGGCTGGTTTTCACCCTGGTATTCCATTATTAAAGGGCGTTAAAGATCTTGTGTTTGTCATTTGCTCATATGTGAGCACATGTATGTTGTATTATATCATTAACTGACAGTGACCTGACAATGCATGTCAGGTGATGCTGTGGAGGAACACAAACTTAATTTAAGGAGTAATGTAACAAATGACTTTCTACAGGGAGTAAATAAATTATGTAATACATTACTTTTTCAGTAACAACACTACTTCTTATATGATTTTTTTGTAACAAACATGTACACAAACAGTATAGTAGTAACAATATACCACATCCCCCACCTCATTCACACTATGGACACCTAACACTTACCAACACTCACACACCTTACAGAATGTGTTTCTGCATCCAACTACCGTCTGACTCTCTGAGAATCCCTTCATTTCTGTCATACCATTGCATTGCGTTATGCAATAGTTCAATTGTTTTATTTCAATTCTTATTTTATTCATAGTGTTTTAAGTGTGTATTTCTATTTATGCTGTTCCTCTAATTGCCTTTACAACTACAAGTTGACATTTAGAGATACATCGGGATTGCGATGTACCTACAGTGAACTGTACCTCTGCAAAAGGCATAAACGTCTGATCTAATCAAATTGAATGTAATTATCTCTCCTTCTCAATACTTTTATATAGGAAGGCATAGACAACAAAGACAACTAGTGAAGAAATTTTGAGTTGATGTTGAGTGTGTAACACGGCACATTAATACTGCGACACACTGTGGTTATTAAATATCCAAGGAAGGTGAGGGTAAGCAGCAAACACAATTATGTTCAGGTTGTTCAGCCACAGAATAGAGGCACTTGGTGAGCGACTGATCTCAGTTCAGTGCCAACATTGTCCCTGACTCGACACATGTCAGTAGTCTGCATCACTGACCTTTCATCACATCATGGCATCCCGTTTAACTCTACTGAAAGCTGATGGATTTGAATATGCTTGAAATACTACATCATCACCATCTGGAGCATGCGGTACATCCCCTCCACCTAGTGGACAACCGTGGTCTCTGCACACTCTGTAGGTCAAAAGGCAAGGCATTTATTGTCAGTGGTATAACAACACACCACACATATCTGCTCTACACTCCACTGTGCTGACTGAACTATATATGATCACAGGTTTTATGAAATAATCTTCCATCGAACTCTATCTGCATCTCTTGCACGGACTCTATACGCTCGCTTTTCCTCTAAAGTTTGTTTCAAAAAGAAATTAAACTCCAATTTAGAAGTAGTTTATTTTCTCTTTTAAGTTTCTGTCTCAGTGATGAGTACAGCACAAAAAAATCTTCTCAGCTCTTATTATTTTTCAAACTGTTGTCACAGAGAGTGACACTTACATAACCCACATCTGCTCCTACTTACAAACAACGTGGACGGTTCTGTTTATTTATTCTGTGAGAGTGCCGGCACAGCACATATCTGTGTTTCCACCAAGACGGAGATATCATATCTAAAAAAACATTATAGCTGAAGGTTACTGGTCTATTAGAGACAAAAGGAGGGGGGGGGACACGTCTGCGAGAGCTAAGGGGATGTAAGAGGATCAGAATGTGAGCTGTGTTTCCTCTCGGCTGCTCTGTTCTGTATCACACACAGAGACCTCCACACACACACTGATATATAGTGACAAAGTGACGGGGGGAAATGGAAGATGCAGAGAGTCTCATTCACAGACAAACTCTCCTCTTCTCCATCACTCCTTGCCATAAAGAAAAAACTGAAAGAGGAGAAGGTGCAGATGTTCATGTGCACAGATCCACTGAGGTGGCTTTGAATGCTCTGCAGGCCGGCCGGCTGGCTGCAGGCCAGCTCCTGAAGCTTGTTATGTTCCTGGCAATATTCAGAGCCAAAGAACGCCTGCTTAAATCCAAAACACTCAGGACAAGCTGACAACTGCACTTGCATAATTGCTGTTAAGTGTCATTCATCACGAGGAAAATATACTGTACAGAGTTGGGTTAATTATTAAGACACTGGATGAGCATCACAACGATCTCGACCACTTCTGTACCTACACGTGACTGAATCAGCTACAGAGACCACAACAACCAAGTTTCCATTGCAGTTGGACATCATGTTGATATAGAAGTCAATGCTGAGACGGTTAAAAAGAGTTATGACTCTAGTTTCATTAGTCAGATCAACAAGCCCCTGCTTCAGCTCATTCTCACTGGGGAATCCCTGCTGCACCCAAAGTGCTGCCCCGTTACTCTGACAGCCGTCTGAGATCAACTGCCTGAGACAGAAAGAGACCGTCAGATACTGCTGCGCCTCTGCTCACCCAGAATGCACTGGCATCATTAATTAACTGTGTATTCATCACCGTGGAGGCACAAGTGATTCAGAGTTCAAGTGGAGGTAAATAAATTAACTCACAGGATGTACTTTTTAAAAAAACTTTTAAAATGTATCATTGTCATTAGTTCTGGTCATAATGATAATCAATCAATCAGACTTTATTTATATAGCACTTTTCATACAAATAAAAATGCAGCACAAAGTGCTTTACATGATAAAAACAAATAAAATAAAACAGTGAAACACAAGACCAAATACAGACAGACAGACAGACATATGCACACACACACACACACACACACACACACACACACACACACACATATAAACATACACGCCACACATAGTGGGAGGACGGTAACTGAAGCGCTATCTTACTGTTGACATGTTGCAGTGAGGAAACACCAGAAACTGGATAAAACCAAATAAATAAAAGCAGCTAAAAATAAGTAAAATGATTAAATAAATAAAAGATAAGAAATTGATAAATACTATTCATTAAAAATAATAACAGTGATAAGTCGACGTAAAGGTTAAAAGATGTTAATAAAACAAAAATCAATTCAAATCCGAATTAAAATTTGCCTTGTTACAAGGAATAAAATTATAGAATAAATAAGCTAAATACACAGATAAAAAATTAAAACATATCAATAACTCTCACGCCACTCAGTGACAGTACATTACATGTAGAGTGTGTTAAAGTGAAACATGAAATAAGTCATGTTATCATGGGACGAGTCATAGGAGCTTGTGTCCTTCAAAAAGTGTTTATACTTTCAGTTCAGGCTGAAATCTGACTGAATCTCATGTAGAGCACTGACAACTGGTCCTTGTAAACCACTAGGTGGCAGGGCACAACAACTTTTCCCCCGTTATTCCATCAGGGTAATGTACATATTGGCAAAGCAGCTCCACACACACTGGTGTGCTGTCAGTGCTATCTTCAGAGACTAGACATTAATCTGGCCATACTACACCACAGTCTCACACAGGTGTGTTGCTGTAGCAGGGCTGGATGACACAATGGAAGAATAAATTGGCGTGTGTGAGCTGGTGTGCGTGTGGCATTTGCCTGTGTGTGAATGTTAATATTGGTGTTGCAACTCCCCGTACCTCTGATTTTGACTACCAGCTGTCCTCTGAAGTGATGTAAAACTGCTCCATCTTTTTTAATATTGATAACATGAATACACACACGGACAAACAAACGCTGCACACACAACCGGCCGTCATGTCCTGAGGAAGGCTCTGGCCATTTTGGACTGTGATGACCACCCCGTCTATAGAGAGTGTGTGCCTCTACCCTCAGGTAGAAGTTACAGAGCTCCCACCCATAGGAAACTTTCCTTTGTATGTACTGCCATTAAAGGGATATTCCGGTGTAAATTTAATCCATGGTCTAACACACCTTGACACCGAGTAAGACTCCCCCTCGAGAGATCAAGTTTCCTGACCACTAGCTTAGCTAGTTTTAGCAACCTCAGAAAAGACCGCATGATAACAATACACTGCCACTTACGCCTCCATTTAGAAACCGCCATCAAAAAGCCACAATTAATGGTGAGAACAGCAGCAAACTTCAGCAACAGTACATGTACAGTCCCAGCACACAGTACGAAGCATCAAACATCTGCTAGCTTAGCCGGATTTGTATTAAAAACACAGCTCAACTCACCCTCTCCTCCAGCAGCCTGCTCGTTGTGGGGAAGCCCTGACGAGTCGATTACCGAGTGCAGTAGATTTCCACAGCTCAAGGATGAAAATGTATGATAACTCTCACTAATAAGAACTGAGCATTCCATGGAGTAATAATCATACATTTTCATCCTTGAGCTGCGGAAATCTACTGCACTCGGTAATCAACTCGTCAGCAAACTTGACCTCTCGAGGGGGAGTCTTACTTGGTTTCAAGGTGTGTTAGACAATGGATTAAATTTACACCGGAATATCCCTTTAATATGCTGACTACTGACTGCAGAAATGTATAGTATACATGACTATTGCACTTTCTGCTTCTTTTGCGCACTGGACTTTTGGACTATTGCTTATCTTGGCCTCTCCATGTAGTGATCTTGCACTGTATTTCATTTCACATACTGGTCTTTGTCCATCTGTGTTGTAATGCTGTCTCCATTGCTATTCATTATTTCGTGTGTTGTGTCGCTGGTTGTGCGTTTCTTAATACCTGGCTGCAACTTCATTCCCCCCCCCCCCCGTGGGATAATAAATTTGACTTGACTTGACAACTTCTTAAATGCCATGTGGCTGACCCCTGCACCTTTTTACTAGACTGTCGATGAGAAGCAGTGGAAAGACAAACTACTCCAGACGACAATTCATCAGCCTCCCTCAGATGTAATAGGGACAAATAGCCAACTGGTGAGCTGTGTGTTTGTGTGGCAAAGTGGTGGCTGGACTGTAATAGCTTGATGGTGTGTGAATCTGTATGTGTGTATCCTCTGAACATGTGTGTACATGCTGTGTATCAAATGTGTACATGTGTGTCTATGTGTATATAGTGTATTTCTATGCTATATGATAGCCTCGATGAATAATTCTGCCCTCTGCTGGCGAAAATAAGAAATGATGGCAGACTAGCCTTGTGTATGATTGATGTGGCGGTGCTGATGGGAGCAGGGCGGTTGGGAAATTGACAAAGCCCCACACTGAACAGGGGGATCCATTAAGCCAGCTGTCCGTCCCGGAGGGCACCTGCTCGGGATAAAGGATGAGGCGGGCCGGTGGTGAGTGGCGCTCTGGACTCTGTTTATTCAGACCTGGATAAACACCATCCAGGTGGAGACGACTGGACCGGCCAAAACGGGTCCCAGGCTTCAAGGCTGTTACTAATAAGAAATAATACGCCCATTAATCACTCATGAAGTAGGGCTGGTGAGCATTTTTTGTTTTCTTTTACTAATGTATTTCTAAGGCGAAGTGATCACAACTCTGTATCCGTCTTATTGTATTCAACGTTCCTGCCCGTCTAAAAAAAGATATCCAATATTGCTTCGTGTGCGTGCAACTGAGATGATGAAAATGAATAAGTAAGCAGGAACGGAAGACAGGTTTTCAAATATTTCAGCTTCAATCTGATAAGGTGAGCAGAGGCTATGATAAAAGCAATAACACTTTTGTGGACTGGGATACTACCAGGGAATGTCAAGTAGGTATTTGTTTCTGGGGGATGCTGAGTGATCCATCATTTCTGCTATAAATGTTTTGGTGAATGACACCTTGTCCTAACTGCAGGTGACGCAAAGCGTCAGCAACATAATCAGCTTGATTTCAGTGTTACCTATAAGAGTTCCTACTTGGCTATGAGTGGTGCAGCGCTGCCGGAGCATGACTGTTCCTATTTTCACTCCCGCTGTTTGTACTGAAAGCCCGACAGGAAGGAGGAGGGGTTGATTAGGGGTGGGTAAAAAAAAATCAATTCACATTAGAATCGCGATTCTTGTCTATCTATTCACAAATGTCAAAAATTGATTTTCGAAATATTAATTCGTACTATGCTGTTTATGGACCGAAAAAGGCTAAACTACTGTGCGAGGTTAGCGCAGCACCCAGACAATTTACAGCGTGCACAAGCTGGAGTTACCTTCACAAGACGAACATTAAGCAGGCTTCATTTTTTACATGTTTGTGAACACTTGATGCAGTCACAAGACGTCACTGTGTAACGTTAACGGAGTGGAGCAGCGGGGACCCAAGGATTCTGCTAAGAGTCGCTGTTTGCTACATTGCATGTCCTTTCCCAGCAGAGAAACATCTAAAGATGTACCACAGCATAAAATGTGTATTGTTCTGTTTAAAAAGTACAATCTTAGGAAGTTAGACTCTCTGAACAAACTCACCTATCTTTTTCATGAGTGGTTATGTCTCTAATCTGATCTCCAGTGCACGGCTGATAGGTACGTTTGGTGACATGATATCGCCGAAAGCATTTTAAAGAATTAAGCGTGGACAGCGAGCTTCCGACGCTCACATGCAGTTAGGGCTTGGTGAAACAAGAAGTCAGAATCAATCTCATGAAATTCTCACTCTCAAAGCCATCCCATTCTCCCTACCACTTACTATTAGTGCAAAGTTAATCAGAGGCTTGTTTCCAATCAAGAGCGGCCTCTCTTGCTCAGCCTTCATTAGGTCGTCTCCTCCACACCCTCTTCTATTGACGGGATGGAGGAATGAGAGACTGAAGTAATTAAGGGAAGGAGAGATCAGGTGACTGCTCACAGATTGAAGTCTTACATTAACCCTCACGCTTGATCAACATACCTCATCAACCCGAGAGATGAGGGGTGAAGTGTAATCGGGTTGAAAGTTCAAAGCAGGAACCTTCCAAATGTACACAAAACCTTGTATAATTGTAGAACCATTTATTTTTTACATGATCCCTAAATGGAAGAGGGTTACACTTTTAGCAACATCAAGAAAACAATCCAATTTAGACGAGAAGAGGGCACAGGTTCATGAGTCAAGTCAGTCGTGTTCCATTTACATTCCATTTCTCTGAAATATAATATCTAAGCTTTCAACATTTCTGTAACATTTACCCTCCTATTGGTAACTGAGAATTAAAGGACCAACAGAGATATTAAACAACCGCAAAGAGGAAAAACATGCCTACAAAGAGACACAAAATGGCTTGTATTTGGTGAGAAAATGTCATCACCACGGCAACCCTTGTCCAGAGGGACCAGAACATCGCTAAAATGAATAAATTGTGATGCTGAGCAAGAGCAGTGTGCAGGATCTAACTTTTGGGATTAAAAAGAAAGTGGATTTATCTTCACTCCTGTTTATCAACCTGACTGCAGCAGTGATCCGCTGAGGTGACCTCCACCGTCGGGTGTTTATGTTCTGTAATGTTGACTGCTGACCGGAGCTGGACGTCATCATTGCTGATGAAAATCTATCTGACGTGACTCTGACACAAACAATTAATGGATGAATGTTTTAGTTTTGGTCACGATACATTTAGTCTCATTCCCGACTTCCTTCCACAATCTCTGACTCTGTCCTGGAAGTTATAAGAACAGGCACCGAAAACAAACACACCATTACCTTGAGTAAACCTTTGGATTTCTCTGGATCTGAACATTGTTGGAAGCATTTGGGTCAGTGTAAGTACACAACTCAACAAAGTCTATAAAAAAAGGTCTAGTCAGGTTTTGACTTTTTAATGCAGAATTCTTACATATTAAATAATTGGGAAAAATAATATTTACATTAGGGCTGGGCAACATATACGATACATATCTTTATCGTGATACGTGACTATACATCATCTGAGATTCTGGATCATTATATGGTGATATGACATGTGTGAGTATTGTCTTTTCCTGGTTTTAAAGGCTGCATTACAGTAAAGTGATGTCATTTTCTAAACCTACCAGAGTGTTCTGACTTGTTGTTGTCTTTTCCTACTTAGTCATTATTTCAACATTACTGATGATTATTGATCAGAAATTTCACTGTGTTAGTATTTTTGGAGTAGGGCATATTTGGTCAAAAATATTGTGGCTTTTGATTTTGTTGCCCAGTCCTATCCAATAATGAAGTGCTTTAAGAATATTTTAAATTATGGAGTTATACATTGTATATTGCAATCTGGCTTAAAAATATTGTGATATCATTTTAAGGCCATACTGCCCAGCTCTAATCTATATCCATATCAGCCCCAGAAATGCAAATCGGTTAGGTTGTGAAATATATCAAGGTGTTAATAATCACAATGATTGAGTTTATAAAACCACACATCAAGTATCACATCAAAACATATAAAGATGATAATTAGTCACCAGGATGAAAACACACACACACACACACACACACACTCTCTTATAAACAAAAGGGTGACTGCAGGATGGTGTGCGAGTGCCCTCAGGCTCCATCACCGTATGTGACACAATGATAAGCCTCCTTCCTGTGAAGGATCAATGGCCAGGCTGTCTCTATCTGTGACACTGTGTGAGGATGTGGTGTCAAACACATACAGCGTAGTCTCATTTACCCTACTCTGCTCACAGCACACACACTGCTGTTAACAGATTACATGTCAGTGCTGGAGAACATGCACGCAAACCTGCCCGTTCAGTTAAAAAGCACATGTGACACCCACGCACTTCAACATAGGGTCCCACACCGCAGACATCTACACAAGTACGCAGGTAGACACACAGTATCCTACAGATGGCAGGACGGTTTCAAAGCACCAGCGCTACATGTTAGGAAAACCAAAACAGGTCATCCACGTAAAGCTCATACGAATCAACACACTGTCCAATTATATTTCCTACAAACTGATGGGACACTATACCTCCTTTCTAACTTTTTGTCTGATTTTACACAGTGCGATGAAATAAGAGCACTCTAATCACATCACAGAGTTTGGGAGGAACACTGTGACTTTTTGAAACCATCATCACTTGCATGCATGCACATTTAAGTGCCACTGGATTTGTGGAGTGATGTGCACACCTGACTCCTAATGAGATGCTATGGTAAGCATAACAATGCACACCAAGACTAATCTATACAAGCAAGCCCTCATTCTCAAGTTGAAACCTGGTGAAGCTTCCAGGACATATCCAACAAATAGTTAATAGTTAAATCATTAATACATATCTAGAAACACAATTTAAGACTTATTTCAGAAGGACTGCCTGCTATTTTCTCTATTCTTTATGACATGTCATTTCATTGTGTTAGCAGCAGGGAGTGTGGACGTATGTATGCTATCTGTTCACATCACAGGAGAAAATGAAGCACAGCATCTTGAATGCATGAATTATTTAACACAT
This sequence comes from Lagodon rhomboides, assembly GCA_039737535.1. Lineage (NCBI taxonomy): Eukaryota > Metazoa > Chordata > Actinopteri > Spariformes > Sparidae > Lagodon > Lagodon rhomboides. Next base: position 5,429,778 of record CM077803.1, on the reverse strand, counting down.
GACTCTGTTATGATTTCAGACCCAAGATGTGGTCCGAGTGTGTTTCAAGTTAAAGGGTTTCAGTAATGTACCTCCTAACATTCATTTGATGTATTGGTGTAAAAACCACTGTGCCAGACTGCAATGCATACCATAACAGCAATTATGCTGGACACCATAAAGAGTCCCATGGTCTAGCATGGTCCTGATAAGTCATTCTCATGCTTTCTCTGCATGGCGCTCCCATGTATGAAAAGGAAAACCTACACAATGATGACTACCAACGTTTCCAAAAACAGCATGAATTTCTTAGTTAAATAAAAAATTATACCGTGCAGTGATGTTAATCAGCACGTATATTAAGAATGTTTATGGTACTTACAGAACTCTGACTGCCATTTCTGCAAGTAAATGCCTCGTCATTGACGGACTAAACTTTTAATGCCTCATCAAGAAGGAAGTCGCGCCAGAATGAACTAAAGCTGCCAAGGAAAATACTGAAATATGCTTCACAGATTTCGACGCTTAATGGCCTCAGAGTGGCCAAGTTGGCACAGAAGTGCAAAGACGCACAATCAAGGACATACCCAAGCCCTTCATTCAGGAACGTTACACATCACAGATGGGACCAGAACATATTTAAAGAGGACATACTTAAGTGTACATGGTATTTTACCAATGTGGCTCTCATTGATTTTTGTCCTCATGGTGCAGCCTCATGCTAAATTAAACTTCACCCCCATCCCGTCCATAATCAATAAATCAAATACTCAGAACTACAGAAAAAACACCCAGTATCTGTGGCTGTGACAGGCCTCTAATAAGCCCATCAAATCATCTAATTTGGTCTGTATGGGTGTATTGCTAGGGCTATTAAGCGTCGGTTATGGTTCCGCGTAGTGATCATGCAATGGCCACGCAGTTGCTTGGACGCAGTCATGAGATGGTTCTGCATGGGGTTTACGTGTCGAAATGCAATTCAATGCCACACCGGTAGAGGGCGCTATGTTTTTTTTTTGTAAAGACAGACCGACCGACCGAGACTCTTGTGACGTATATCGTCGTTAGCCTCAGCCTATTTGTTTACCTTCCGGCTTTTCTCCTAGTCACAGTGAACGATGGAAAAACTCAAAACTCTTGCACTCAACCAACCAACTCAAACTGACTCGAAGACTTTTAAAAATGGCGGTGTTTATGAGTGGAAACCGGAAAAGCGGTCTCCAGTGAATGTAGTTAGCGGACCAATCACAGCCAATGCCGCTGCGTTGGTGTTTGCGTCGCCTCGACGCACGTCTAGGATTTTTGGGAGGTGCACGTCAGGCCCTTGCGGCGGACGCAAGGGGGGTTCGCAAGGACGTAATGGGTCCGTAAGCCCCCTTGCGTTGTGTCAACGCGGAAGCATAACTTACGCTTTAGTGAGCTGGTCACATTACATTCGTCGTGATGTAATGTAAGGTGTTTTTTTTGTAACAAGTGAGACACGAGGTAGTTTGTTACAGTTGGCAATGACAAAGATGCAGTGCGCGAACAGCACACAGTGAAGAATGAGTGAGTGCACGTCTACAGCAATAAGGAGTCACTGTTGCATCACATCGGCTTTTGGACAGAGGTACGTCCATGATGGCTATTTTGCTTCATACGATTGTGTTGTTTATTTATGTATTAACTAGACTAAAAAGCTAAGAGAGCCTGCTGAACTAGACGTTAACACACATCTCATCTCCCAGCTGGCCAGCGACGAGCTAAGGGCTATGGGATAGCTTCCGTTGGAAACCGGCCCCAGCTTTAACTGAATATTTGAGTGCCAAAAAATGTTTGATAGTACCATGAATATCTGTGGGCTTTGAACTGTTAACTGGAAAAAAAAAAAATGGTACATAAAAATAAAATAAAAAAATCAGTTGTAGCCAAATAAGTGGGCTTTTTACCGACAGCCAGCCAGCAACCAACCTGCAGTGGTCCACAAAGCACATTTTTGGAGTGTTTCCCGGAGACTTGCCTTCCACATTCACTGCTTTTCATGCAGTAAATATGTTAATGGTTCCTCTTCAAACCTCTTCAATGACCCCACGACCTGGATGCAAATTCCACCCTCGGGACACCTTTGGCACGTACTTAATGCTCTCATATCCTGGGGTCAAACACTATGGGAATATGCAGACAGCAGCACGTGGTAAGAGTGATAGGGGGAGAAGAAGGAGCAGGAGAGTTTCATTTCCTGTCTGAGGCTCTGATGGATCCCATCCTCCTCTGTCCCTGTCTGCCGGACATTCCTTCACTCCCACTGTTTAAAGACAGACACGAATGCACACTTAAGTCGGACAGGTATGTACGTTAAAAATTCCTCAGAGAGTCAGACGGAGATCAAATCAACTCCCCGAGTGTTTCGACTTGACCGAAACACCTGGGGGTGCACAGTTTGAGAGAGGACGAGAGAGGAACAAGGCGAGCGCGTGAATCCAGAGCAGCGCAAACCGAACAAAAAAATTAGACGTGCTTGTGTACACAACCGCGAGAGAGTGTGGCGGTGTGTCTGAGAGAGAAACCCAGGTGGCGGGAACGGCGTCGACCGGCGGTCGCCTGAGGTCGTTTGAATAGAAGAGAAGAGCTTATTTGAATGGGAAATTGTGCGGGCGCACGTCGTTCTCATGCTCCCTGAAAAAGGTGAGGGCACACACTGTGCAGCTGGGCGATTTGCATGAACTTAAAAAACACACACAACTTAAAATACACTTGCGCTGTGTCGCACGGGTTGTGTGTTTACGGCTCCGATAAATCTGTGTAATCTGTGCTTTATGTTGTATTCAGGAAGTAATTATGCACTTTTCTTTAACTGGTGATCTCCCCCTTCCATTTCCTTTGCCGTTATTCCTTTCCTGCCCGCTGTGTCGCCCTCTCTCTCTCTCTCTCTCTCTCCCACACCCTCCCTCCCTCTCTATCTGTCTTTGAATGTGGTTATGTAAGATCTCAAGATTTCTGCTGGAGAGAGACAGGGACACGGGGAGGTGCAGGCACTTTCAAAAGTCATACTCTGATGTTCGTTTTTTTTTAACTTTCCTAAGCCTTTTGTTACTCAGCAGAGCGGGAGGAACCTCCCCTCTGGCCACCGTATGCCAAAGCGGGGCTAATTTCCAGGAGAGGGTTAATAATAATAATATAATAATAACTTTATTTATATAGCACTTTTAAAAACCATGTTTACAAAGTGCTTTGACAGAACAAAGCAAGAAAAAACACAAAGCAAGAAAAACAAATTTCATTTACAAAGGAAAAATAGATTGCATGAAATAGTTAAAATAACAATAAAAGAACCACATCACATAAAGGCACGTCTATAAAAATGGGTTTTAAGAAGTGATTTAAAAGAATCTACCGATCCTGCAAGCCTTATCTCCTCAGGCAGGGCGTTCCAAAGTCGAGGGGCTCTGGTGGCGAAGGCACGATCACCTTTAGTTTTTAGTCTCGACTTTGGAACAGTCAGGAGGGCCCCGCCTGAGGATCTAAGGCTGCGAGCTGGCTCATAAGGAATTAAAATATCAGCAATATAGCTCGGAGCCAGACCTGAGCGTGCTTTAAAGGTGATCAGTAAAATCTTAAAATCAATTCTAAAACAGACAGGGAGCCAATGGAGGGAAGCTAAAATTGGAGTAATGTGTTGACGTCTGTTAAAACCGGTTAAAAGCCTCGCTGCTGAGGTGAAGGCTTGCGGATGCAGCGCACGTCCACTCGCTGTTTGCCGGCGCGCTCATTTACCAGCCGACCACTTCAAAACACAATCAGTAATTGTCTCCTCTGTATGGAGCCGAGCCACTTGGAAACAGAGTTCGGTAATTGTCGGGCTGACGCTATGTGGTTTGGCTAAGCGGAAGGATAAGTGGTTTTTGGCAAATGAGCAACGGAGCTTGTTAACTGTAATGAGCAAATCGCCGGCGTTAGAGTGAGAGGAGGGCGGCGAGAGAGGGAAGGTGAATGAAAAAGGTACGGAAGAAAAAAAGGAAACGCGGTAAAACTCGAGGAGTGTGTGTGGATGAGGGAAGTAAAGGGTCGGGAGGTGGCGGAGGTTGATAAATCAGCTTTGGTAATGAGGTGACGCTTTAAAAAGCTCGGGGGACAACAGAAAAGGGAGGCGATGATGAGACAATAAATCTTTATTTAATCAAGAGTGAAGGAAGACTCCGACAAACGCCATCCGGTACCTGCTCCCTAATTTGAAGGGACGGCTTCATAAACTGGCAGCTTTGTTGCCGTGGTAACAAAAGGGGGAAACGACTGAGAGAGAGTCGAACAGAAAATAAGGAGCAGGCTACTGTCAGGGTTTGAGGAGGGAACGTAGTGTTACTGAGCTGCTGAGATACATGTGCAGTGTGTGTGTGTGTGTGTGACTTTATTGCTGACTGTCACTGGTTGTCAGTTTATAAGCGGTGTGATAGAAACCAGAGTGTAAAAGGAAAGCCTGAAGCACATCTGGTGCAGACGCAGGCATGTCGTCTAAGTCCATCCACCGAGTATTTGCCTCTTTTCTCATCTTCTCTCTCTTCCTATGGCTTCTCCATTTATTCCTCTCCTCTGTGGCCACAGGGGTGAGGCGAGCATGAGTGATGTGTAAACCTCCGCATCTCTCCGGCTCACGCTCACACATGCGTGCACACACACACAGAAATACACAACGGTGACACGAAAAACAAGGACTAACAAGACCTGCTGCGTCTCCCAGCCCGGGGCGCGGGAGGACTTTAATTTGGAAGGAGGGCCGGGTTCCGCTGGCGGGGCCATACATCAGAGCCGGGCCTGATGAAAGCCCGGCGGCAGCAGTTTGTCTTTTTATATACAGTACACACACACACACACACACTACATAGCAGTACACAGAAACTTAAAGGCAGTATCAATAAAAACCCTGCATCAAATGTTTTCCGGCCACCTTGCAACAGTGGAAGCAGGCTTGTTACTTATTTCCATGTCCACCAGTCATTAGCATTCATTCAGAGTTTTGTCTCTGTCAAATTGCTAAATGTAAGACCAAATTCGCTCTAATTAGGCCTCTGTTTGGCTGCTAATTGCTTCACTACACTCGCCAGCTGGTTACCGACCGTGTCTGGCTGCCGTTCGGTGCTGGGCAGGTGTACAGCGGGTTTCTCAGGACTTTTTCCCTGAAAAAAGCCGCCTGCTGCCACATGAGACGGCGCCGATGAGACGGCCAAGACGTGGTTGTGGGTCAAAAAAACAAAAACAATTAGCTGAAAGACGGAAAAACAGTCGACAGAGCAGAGGGAACCGCAGGACGAGCAATAATCCTCCGTTGGATGATCGTGAATAGTGACCGCTTTTCACGTACAGTGCTTCGATACATTCTTAATATAAACTATTTTTAGGATAAAAGACTAAGACAGGAAGTCAGAAACACTATCTAGGGATGAGGGCTGCAACGGTATGAGATTTCCAAAGTAAGACAACCAACTCAGAAAATGTTACGGTTCGATGGTGTCACAGTATACGGTATCTTTATCAATCATCAATTACAAAGACAATCAAAGGAGGATGAACAAACACTTAATTATAGTTCACAAAATGATATGTCCTGACAGATATTAAACGTGCCACAAACATTTTTTTATAACACAAATGTGGTAGAATGAAGTACAATAAGCGAATGTACATGATATGATAACCATCAGTTTTCAAGGGTTTTCCTCTGGCTTAGGAGCAGCACCCAAGCTGCACAACCTGGGCACAACCTCAACAGAATAAATACAAAATCAATGAGGAGTACCTCAAAACCAAATTAAATAAATCTTTCCAGATCTAAGAATTGTAGACTAGACTGCAGATGCAGCGGCCAGTAACTCCTTCAAATTTCCATTTTTTTTTCTCCTGTTATTTTTCGGCTCTATGGCAAAAATCCATTTGTCTGTATTGGAGAATACATCTTATGGATAAAGATCAGAAGACTCTGAGATGCTCACTGCCCACAGCATCTTTTGATGATCCTATCTGACCAGCCGGGCCGCCCCGGAGAGGAGACAAATAGAGTCAGGACAAGAGTCAAGCTAATCCAGCTTGTTAAGGCTGCTCCTGGCTAATGTCATGGACGAAATGGGACTGGCCAAAGATACATCTTTACAGAGACCTGTCCCCACCACAACTCCCCGGATCAAGCTGCTGAGTTCAACAGGTGCTCTACCTGATGTCGAACTTTAATTTTTGAGACTCTGGCCATATTATCCTCACCATCAATGACTTCCTGGGTGCACACATATTTACAGATATACTGTACATCATCTAAATAACTATATACATATGTTCCATGTATGTTTAAGTTCCATTGAACTTTGAAAACATCCTCTTTGGAGACAACCACCACCAAATACATGCACCTTAAGTGTTCAACAAACCTAGAGACACCTGTACACTTTGAAACTGGTGTAACACTGCAACCCTACTCAGGCCATCGAGGACTTTAAAAGGATTAAACTAAATCTGCAATATTACAAAGCAGCATTCAGTTTGAATACATTCAAAGTGACGGAGTATTTAGATCTTTTTCCGTTCAATGCTTTTTCCTTTTTTGCATCCATCTCTCGTTTCTTTCCAGGCGTGTCTGCATTAAGAAAACGCACAAGTGCGTGTTTTATATACATGTGTAATGAACAAACCAATCCATGATTGGCCTCAACGATCCACAAACCACATCTACGCCGTACGGCTCATTAGTTTGATAAATAAGATCGTTATTCTAATCAATAACTGACTCGCTAATGAGCCAGCCAACCAAGCATGGGAACGCACAGACACGAACAAATTAAGCACAACGCGAGCATACAGCTGGAGCTTTACTCCGCGCAGCTACTGTGTGCAGTTATTCATCACCTTTTGCTGCTGCGTGAAAACCAACAGCGATCTGCCCGTGTCAAGGTGAAAGGTTTATTTTGGGATTTTTCACACATCCTTAGAAATAACCTTGCGCCGTAAATGAAGCGGTGACACGGCGAATCATGATTCAAGGTGATTAAAGCATTAGTGAGTAAATCCATACGAGCGTGTACATGACTGACAGGATGCAATCACACTATCTTTAACTCTGAAGAAGCTGCACAGTCAGAACACGAGGCGATCTGAAAATAACCAGAATCTAAAAAAAAACCAAAAATATTTCCATGTGTGCTCTCAAACGGATCACGGTGAATTATCTGCAGGAAATCCGGCTGCGCCTCGACATACATATCTGGATATCTCGCTGGCTTCCTCCTAACGTTCCCTGATTGGCTCAAAGTCTCACAGCGCCGAGACTGTGTTTGTGTTGTGGTTAATATCACCTTTCTATTCTCAGTGCCTCCGAAGCAGCCGGCAGCTGAGGCGGATCACGGCTAAGCGTGTGTGTGATTTAACAGGAGTTTCTGTGAGCTCCGCCAGCAGACAGGAAAAGCCGCAAACGTGTGTGTGTGTGTGTGTGTGTGTGTGTGTGTGTGTGAACTAAAAGTGTGAGTGGAAGTGATGACGGGAGAGAGACAGAGAGCTGAAGGGGAGCTTGCGAGTGAGTTTGGGAGCGAGTGGATGAGTGACTGAGTGTGTGATTAAGTGTGTGCGAGGGGGAATGGCAGTGTCGGTGAATTAGCTATTGAATGAGTGTGTGTGTGTGTGTGTGTGTGTGAGAGAAGAGGAGAGTCGGCCACTGAGTGTGTGAGAGGGAGACTGAGTGATTGAGTTTGTCAGTGAGTGAGAGAGAGAAAGATCGAGACGGAGGGCAAGAGAAGACCAGAAAAAGAGGGAGAGCAAGTGTGTGTGCGTGTGTGCAGTGTGTGTGTGTGTGTGTGTGAAGGGTTCAGTTAAACATCCGTCTTTATGGGTCATTCATCAGTCTACAGACAAGGCACCGGCCAACTACATGCTAGATATTGTGCTTTGCATAATAGCTACCGACAGTAAAGTATATCACCATGCACTTGACTGACACACACACACACACACACACACACACACACACACACACACACGCGGCAACCCAATCTTGGCTTAAATATTTAAGAGGAGCTCGTGCTGGACTGTTTGGTCAGGGGCACTCCGTGTGTGTGTATGTTACAGTTTGTGTGTGTGTGTGTGTGTGTGTGTGTGCGTGTGTGTGTGTGGTTTTGGATGGGAGACAAATGTTTCCAGCCCAGGCCATGTGGAAAATTGCCTCCGCTCACTCCAGTTACACAGCAAAAAAATATGTTCTCCTCATGTGTCTCCATCTCGCTGAGTGCAACACAAGAGCACGTTGCTGATCGGCTTCGGTCGATACATGTGACAACATGCCAGGATACATGATCAATACAGTAATTCAAACTAACAATACACCCATACCATGTGTAATATAGCATTTAAATTGGAAATAACTGAAAAAAAAGAAAAAAAGAAAACACATGTCCAGTAACGGCCTGTCTCTCTATGGCAGCATGTCCAGTGTTTGACTTTAATCAACTCTACATGGGCCCAGGTATATAACAAGGCTTAATCAGTGTGCACATTCTCCTTTAGGGGTGGTGCTGGGAACAGATCCCCAATCAAATTCAACATAAAAAAACAAAACTTACTCCCGTACTCACTTGAAGCTCTTTTTATTGAATCAACGTTTCGGTCGTGAGACCTTCATCAGGACCCAGTCTTTTGTTTCTGTTTGTGTGACTTCCTTATAAAACTTAATCACACTCATACAGTTAACTGATCACAGGTGTGTGATTTGTCAGAGGAAGTGACATCAGTAATGACAGGTAGGAAAAAAACTTAGAGCTTAACACTTGCAAACATAATCCATTTTGAACCGCATCCAGGTATATAACAGCCATCCAAGTATTTTTGGTGACCAATTTTTGTGTTTTTAAATTTCTTTCTCATCTATCCCAGTGAACAATGTCATCTGCGATCAATCAGCCAGTGGACAGTCTGCTCTTCATCCACCCCTCCAGTCTGCTGACAACTGCACCTACTCTACAGAGACACAGGGAGAGATGCTCTCTGATGTAATAAAACCCCTCTGATCGGACTGATTGAGATAAATGATGTCAGCCTTCTAATGACGATTTTTGCAAAAGCAGCTTGTAAGTGCATCTGTTTGTTGTGATGTCATTTGTTACCACGCTGGTGGTCTAACAACATGCTCCCTCCACATGTGGCTCATCTGCTGATGTGAAAACGGAATCAGTCGAGAAAAATGTTGCAAGGGCGGATGCTCCATCATCATCTGCTATAGAAATCTAAGAAATATACTTAAAAGACCATTGACCTGTCCAGAGCCCACCTCCTTTTGGACAGGTCAATGGTCTGGACAGGTCAAAAAGGAGGTGGGCTCTGGACAGGTCAATGGTCTTCTAAGAAATATACTTTAAAGACCATTGACCTGTCCAGAGCCCACCTCCTTTTGGCTTATTTTAAAGCGCATTTATACGATCACCTTCTCAATGACCCTGTGACCAACACTTCGTTATCTCGCCTAGGTATTTTTCTTACTGGTGCCGGAGGAAAAACGCACTCCAAATCACAGGGTTTGTAATAATTGGAAAAACACTGGTCCATTTAATCCAACGCTACCGCTGCACTTCCAGAGGTGATGCTGAATGTGTAAGAACAGAGGAGAAGGGTGAGCAGAGGGAGGAAAAATAGATTATTAAGGAGTAGGTCAGAGAGCAGGGACAGGGATGAGGGAGGAGGTTGAGATTTTAAGAGGGGACAGCTATTTCAAGCCTTTGTAGAGGAGGGCAGGAGTGACCTTTCAGTACTGTTTCCTTTGGGCCAAGAGAATATTTAGGAGCCAAAACACTCTTTTTTTGCAGAGAGATAAGAATGTGGCCTCAGCTAGCTATGTGACGCAGGGTAAGGGGAACATTCTATAGTGGTCTTTGTATAGCACAACTGTACAGATCCTATTTAGTAACACCAGAAGCTTTCTGAAGTGCGTCCACAGAACACCAACATGACTTCTGACGAATAGAAGAAATCAGGAAAAAGGTCAGTAACCCATCCCGTCTCTCCTCTGCCTGCTCATGCAGCAAAAGAGACAGTAAGTTTTCTGGTATCCCTTCACACTCTATCCAGTCCGGACAGAGCGCTCCATGAGGAGGCGGTCCTGTCTGCTTGTGGATGTGCACAGAGCAGGATCCTCCTGTCTGCTGCTGTTTCTTGTGTTTACTGCAGCGTGGACATGTGGTGACGTAGAGAGGACGGAGGGGAATGCTAACCGCAAAATGGACAGGAAGTTTGCTGAAACCATGACAACGTGCAGCAGAACTAATCTAAACCACGGTCTCTGGAAAACAATATGTTGCAATATTAACATATATGATTATTAATTTGATTAAAAAAAAAATACAATTATGCAAATTAACGTTAGTCATACTTTAGATGGAGAAATGAGATATTACAATGAATTGTTTCTCCCTCTGTTGGCTCGAGCCAATTTGAACATTTACACCACGACTGAGAAAGCTGTACTTTTCCAACATGTATTTAACTCACCGACGCATCGAACAGCCACTGTATTCCTGCGAAAAGTAACTGAAGTCATACTGCTGTAGTGTAAAATCTACTGTATGACTCAGTTAGTCACTGAAGTGACATGACATAACTACTAGTTATGTAACTAAGCTATCCCAAACACTGAGTGGGATGATGAATAGAAGAGTTAAGCAGTGTGGAGAAGAGAAGAGAAGAGAAGAGAAGAGAAGAGAGGAGAGGGAAGGGAAGGGAAGGGAAGGGAGGAGAGGAGAGGAGAGGAGAGGGGAAGGGAAGGGAAGGGAGGAGAGGAGAGGGAAGGGAAGAGGAGAGGAGAGGAGAGGAGAGGGAAGGGAAGGGAAGGGAGGAGAGGAGAGGAGGGGAAGGGAAGGGAAGGGAAGAGGAGAGGAGAGAGGGGAAGGGAAGGGAAGGGAGGGGAGGGAGGAGAGGAGAGGAGAAGGGGAAGGGAAGGGAAGGGAGGGAGGAGAGGAGAGGAGAGGGAAGGGAAGGGAAGGGAGGGGAGGGAGGAGAGGAGAGGAGAAGGGGAAGGGAAGGGAAGGGAGGAGAGGAGCGGGAAGAGGAGAGAAGAGAGAAGAGAAGAGAAGAGAAGAGAAGAGAAGAGAAGAGAAGAGAAGAGAAGAGAAGAGAGGGAAGGGAAGGGAAGGGAAGGGAAAGGAAGAGAAGAGAGGGGAAGAGAAGATGTATTTGGACACTACATGTTTCGTGGTGCCCTGTTCTTCATACTGAAGGGTCTGTCTGGGTTGATGACACGATGACTCTTCTAAAATAGGCGAATGAATGCACACTGCATCTTCACAGGAAGAACGAGGGAATGTTCCTCTTGTCCATGTTTATTTTCAACAGTGCAACCCCCCTCACTCCAGGTTAGCAATAATTACAGAGTTGGCACGTTACTGTCAAACTGTGCGCTGTAAAGCAACAAGAGTGACGCTCACTCTGCCCTTCCAGCATTTACATTCTCCGCCGCTGAGACACTCACAATTTAGTTTTCAGTTTGATCGGGTTAGAATGCTGTTGATGAGATAATGACCTTAATGAGTTTAAACACTCATCGGCCTCTGCTGAGCGGTGGGACAGGAGGTTTGTTGTTATAACTAAGCGGTGTTTCAGGTTTATGGTGATAAATACGGGCTCAGTCTTCTGTTGGACCACAGCGAGACATCACTGGACTGTGTCTGTGCACCTGATCACAGCACTTTAGTGCCAGACCCACGACACGTAGCCATAAAAACACCCACAGTGTTTGTGGATCCGTCATCACCTGGCAACAGCACCACTAGTCATGTGGGGACAGAAGGATACAGGTAAAGAAAACTGACTCAACACTACATTACATCTTAAAGGGAAATTCTGGTAGTTTTAAAACCTGCCAAAAGTTCTGGGATTGGTCCAGGAGTTTGCCTCAGCCGGCAGCCGCAACACGGCTGCAATGGCTGCAACATAATCCTCTGGGGCAACTTCAACTTTAACAGTTACAACCACTAACAGCGCTTTTTTGTTTTGCTTATGGACATGCTTTCCTTCCAAACCCTCTCCGTGAACAGAGAGATCTCGCTCTGAAATCTCACAAGGTGAGCTGGTGCAAGAGAAGATATTCGAAAGAGCTGGAGAGGAATCTGGGAGTTTACCCAGAAGAACTGTCGGCAGATATTTAGTCACGGCTGAATATTGAACTGATTTAGACATTTTAGATGAGGCAACAAACGTTTCAACTCGTCTCTCACATGATTTCGGAGTGAGATTTCTGCTTAATGAGACTTGTGTCTTCCGGTAACAAAAAGGATCTAATTCATCAGACATCGTTGAAGCTGTGTTGTGGCTGCCAGCTGAGGCAATCTATTGGACCAACTCCAATTATTCACACAGCAAAACATGTAAATGTAGGGCCCAGGTTAAAAAAAACACAGGAATTCAAGCTAATTATGGGAATAATGTATGTGTACACTAACAAAAATAAAAATGCTGTGTTAAGGGTGTTTATTGATTTTGATCGTGAATATGGCCAAACACACAAAGATGTTTCAAAGTGCTACGAGTAAAGTGACACACAGACACAGTGCAGGTACATGTGATGTTGCTCTGCAGCCTCAGCAGTTATAATAGATGGTCCTGTCAGTTAACTCACATCTCGCATCTCAGAGGAGAACACAGTACAAACATAGGACGCAATGAAATACCCTGCAGTACACACACACACGGAGCAACATGGACGCACACACACAGTAAAAGCATCCCTCTAACTCGTGCTGTGGCTGCCGAGCAGAGCCACTGTTGGTCAAATTCAACACCATACACCTTTTTTTTGTCCCTAGCCATGGAAATGATTACAGAATCACTGTCAATAATAAATCACAAATATTCACTGAAATCCAATATCTTTGCTTTTATGGCACGCACTGTGAGGAAAGCGGCAAAAAGTAATCCATCTAATGCCTTCGGTGAATTCTGTCCAGTCAAGGAAAGGGTAAATTATAGACAGGATCTTTTTTCATCGTCCAAGAAAGTACTTAGAGAATCAGATTTTTGCACAGCTTTAGTGCAATTTTGAGCTTAAATCCACAGCATTTTTGATGGATTGACTTGGGCAGTGAAACAAGTTGTGCCTGTCAGGAACGACAAAACACAACACATGGAAGACGTATAAAGGCTTTTGGATCATCTTAATCTTTTGATGATATGAACACTTACCAAAAGCAAATGTCTGCTAAATAATCACAAACACTGAACTCATTCATCATCTTACCCTTCACTTCGCATTTGTTTTATGATGACAAACACAGTTTCGTAATTTTGTAAAACCACACACAACAACACACGCCTCCCTGCCACACAGCCATCTCAGTGCACGACCTGACAGGTGGTCGTGAACAAACAACAGGTGTTTGAGGTTCAACAAAAAGCAGCCGGCAGTAATACATGTTTATTGCAGAGTGCTATATCAGAGACGCGACATGATGAAGGGACTACGAACAAGCCCCCCCACCCACACACACACACACACACACACACACACAATTTTGCTTCTTTCTCATCTAGAGAGAGTTATAGCGTCTCGTTAGTGCTAACGAGCCCATGGCTGGCTGCTTTCAGAAGCTTAATGATGATTGGGGGCGGAGCTGCGTGACCCGACCCTTACCTCTCCAGCCTGGTTTCCATAGCTTCTCAGCTCTACTGTGGCCAAACGCAGCCAGCCAGGAATTAACCAGCACCACTCAAGTTCCCTCTCAAAAAAGCATTTATTTGCGGTTATTTCTCTGCCAGGGAAGACAGTCCACTGGCCTGCAGTCAGCATTAAATCCCACCACTATCACTGTGCGCTTTCAACACTTCAACCCAGGTCCTGACCCGGAACCCTCAAAAAGCCATCAGCATTCTGAGGCTGGATGGGATCGTCACTAATCTACTGGAGAGTGGGAGATGATGATGCCGGTGGGAGGGCGTCCGTCTCACACTGCGATGGGAGGGGGCTTGATCCCTGACAAAGGGAGAAGCCATTAGGAGGTGAATGGCTTGACGTCTACATTAAGCTCGGCCCCACAGCAATTAAACAGTTATTACAATGTCAATGATTATGCTACAGGCTATCACACTCGCGCCGTCCCTAGATATATGCAGAGGCAGCAATTTGATCAGAGCAATTAGAGGCTGATAGCAACACTAAGATGAAGAGCGTCTGTGCTCCTGCTCCTCTGGCCCATTTTCTTTTTTCCTCAGCCCCTCCCTCTCCAGGGCCCAGCCTTCAGTTCCACTGCTCGTTCTCCTCTGAGTGCTGTCTCGTTGTTTCTCTCTATCTCTCAGCTGTGTCTTCGTCTCTACAAAGTGTACTTGCTTGGAACAGATTTAAAGAGAAATCGCCATGATGATATTAGATCAAGACCACTTTTCCGTCGTCTTGGTCTTGTCACGGCCTCGACAGTCTTTGGTCTCGGTCTTGTCTCGGTCTCAAGCTGAACTAGTCTTGGTCTTGACTTGGTCTGTCTTGGCCTTGGTCTTGGTCTTGGTCTTGATACTCTCTGGTCTTGGTAGTGTCTTGGTCTCGAGCTGAACTAGTCTTGGTCTTGACTTGGTCTGTCTTGGCCTTGGTCTTGGTCTTGGTCTTGATACTCTCTGGTCTTGGTAGTGTCTTGGTCTCGAGCTGAACTAGTCTTGGTCTTGACTTGGTCTGTCTTGGCCTTGGTCTTGGTCTTGGTCTTGATACTCTCTGGTCTTGGTAGTGTCTTGGTCTTGGTTTAGGTGGTCTTGAGTACAAGTCTAGATGATATACATGTTCTTTACAAATGTGTATGTAAACTTTTGACCATGACTGTACATTCAAAATGGAACCAGGGTCAACTGAAATGGGCCTACATTGCCTGTGTGATGCTCCATGAGTGGCAGAAACTTGCCAAACCGTCCGTGATACACAAAACCTTTTCCGACCAACCCAGATACCTACAAGGTTGTAATTTGTTGACAGCCACCCTTTTTCCTGGATTTTGACATAAGACACACTGACGTAGGCCGATTACATTATTCAGACCGGTTTGTTCTGCATCAAAAGTGAAGGAGGGTATGAAGCTCATTCGGGCTGTGGAGCATAGCTTGATGTCCACTAATGGTCTATTCAGGACTGGCCCTGACCTCTGAGGCCTCGGTTAATAAATTAAAAAAAGATGGGAGCTCATCAGCCTGCTTGACTGGGCTGGTCCCATTCTGTCAGTTGGCCTGTCTCTTGCCGGGAACCTGATACATGGTGGTAGATAGGGTGACAACTCGGGGACTTGCCATCCCCCCATTCAGCCTCTCTCCTTCTTTCTTCATCCACCTCCCCTCCATTCCTATTCTGTCCATTATCCATTTCTTTACAAGTTCACTCTTCAATCAGCTTAGCATTTCCACCATTTTTTCTTGCCTCCTCTTTGATATTTGTGCTTGTTATTGATTAACCTTTCTCTCACCATCTCTTGGATCTCTTCAGTCATTGTTGTATGCTCTGCCAGCTTTTCATTTCCAATTCAATATTTCCAGTGACTTAATCCAATACTACAAACTCTTCCTCATTACCTATCACGCATTAACTTCTCATTATATTCAACTGACAGATGCTGACTGTCATGCTTTGGTCTGTGTGTTTTGTTTCCTTTTGATAAAGTTCTGCTTTAAAAAAAAATTTAAGAATAAAATAAAACCTTATTTCATTAAATCTCAGTCTTACAGTATTCCTCTGCATCCAATGCTCTACCAAATGCTTAGTTTCAAAGGAGACAGTTCAGAAATAGCCTCCCAGTCCCAGCCCTCTCCCCCAGCTTTCTCTTTCTGAAAAGCAGCTTTTAATGTCAAATGAAACCTTTCTTACAGGTGACTCAGGCTTGTTGAAAGCAATCACAGAGCCCTTTGAAAAAGCTCAAGTGCTGAGGTCCCGCTAAATGCCTGATTAAGCTCTACATTACTTTATGTAAGATACAAAGACGTCAAGCACAATCAAACATGTCTGGAGAGAAGTTCCTGTTCTTACATATCCTGTGCTTATACATAAAATGATGTATATGTGCATAGTCTGACTTCTGATATCACAATAAAACAGTTCATACATTTTAGGGACTGTTGAACCTGTTGACATGTTTTACATGTGAACTACCTTCATAGTAGCAGCAGTAAAAATCTGGTATCTCGGTATCATTATTTACATCACCATTTTTTCATGGCCCAACCCAGCTGACTGCCGCCTGAGCCCTGATGCCCTTGCCATGCATTTTTTTCCCTTTTTTAAAAATCTTATCATGGTATTTTTCATGTAAACCCTTAAACTCAAACAAAAAATTCTATGTCTCTACATATGTGTCTTTGTTTATGTGCTGTCTCGTCGCACATATAAAAAGAAGAAAAGAAAAAGTAGATGGATGCAAATGTCCTGTAAGTGATCCTGCCTGTGTATGAAGAAGAACTGCGCTCCTGTATGTGGGCCAGTAGAGATCATAGGTCAACCTGCCAGCGTGAAAATGCCACAGATAATGGTGATTCCAATTTCAAAGCAGCAACTTGACCCTCTTGTCTATGCTTGATGAGTCAGGGTACTTCTAAGACGATCTCATCTCGCGGCCTACGCTCCTGCGCTGACTGACAGGCTCAGAAGGGTGAGCTTGCGCCATGCGTGTCAGCATTAACCAAGTGAGCGATCTCCGTGTCATCATCCTTCACCGCCGTAAGTGAACTGGCACCGGCAACTCGGTGCTCACTTGACGAAGGCCTCGGTTGGCACCTGTCAGTCAGCGGGCAGCCAACTGTGACGCCCTCCATTAGCCTGGCTGACAGCCCCGGACCAGGGGCATCACTCACTCCCTCGCTTCATCAGCTTTACGCCGCCCTGCCAGCACTTGCTCAGGGCCTCTCAGCAGCGCACACAGACGCACATGAATGCAAACGCACACATCCTCGCCAAGAGCCATTCACCTTGACTCTGCCAGAAAGTAGTGACCTGGAGTTGTGTCTGGGGCAAGGCATCACCTTGACAACTTAGACCGACTCCGACATCTGCTCCCTTCTTCTCTTACTGTCTCTCCTCCCTCTTTTTCTTCCATCCCTCCTTCCATCTCCTCCTCCTCCCCACCCCCTCCCTCTTGTCCTCTGAGGTCCATGGTTAATTCATGTACACACACTTGGCTTTGGGACCGCTAGCCAGTCATTTCACTGATTCAACTTGGCCGGGCTTCAAGGTTGAACAGGGCACACATCTATCTGAGACCTTCTGGATGCTCAAAGCTTGCCATAGACCTCAACGTTCCTGTTCAACCTCCATCAGACCGCAACACTTCCTCCCTTGCTCTATCTATTCCTGAAGCATTTTTTGGAAAGACCGTCTTTATAGCGATGGCTTATAAAGGATTAAAGATGAAAAGAACCTTGATCTCTAGTTTAAAATAACGTCGGTGCCCTAAGTAGGTCAAAACCAAGGTCTCTGAAGAGCTTCACAGCTTTGGCTCTGTTTGCCTTATTCCTGCTGTATCTAGTTAGTTGCTCAGGGCCACAGAGGTAATTTCAGATCAATATTCACCGTCTCAAAATTCATGCCACCACTCAGAGAGGGCAAATACTTCTGTGCTGCTCCCACAACTCCAATCCAACCTCTCTCAGTGAATCGATGCATTTCATCGAGTAAACGCCTCTGACATTGATGCGGGATCTCAACACAGGTTGAGGTTCTTTGTGTGAATGTATGACTTGCATGGTCATGTTTGTGCAGAAATCCTGGGGCTAAATCTATGGGAGAAGGGCACGTATGGGCATTGATGACACATGTGAAAGGAATGACTTAAAGAGGCCGTATAATGCTAATTTTCAGGTTGTTACCTTTATCTGGGGGTCCTAAAAACTCAAAAAACTATATTTTTCATATGGTGCATGGCTGCAGCTTCCCTTTTCACAGTGTGTCGTGAACGTGTGATGGAAATGTTGTACCCCATCAGGGGACATGTGAATTGAAGTCTTACATAGCTGTGGTCAAAGTAACTGTCTGAAGTATGACCTGTGCCCTGTGACCTTGGTTTATGACCTGTTTTATGACTTGTTTTTCTACTTACATAAGGTATTGATTAACCACTGAATGTTTTCCTCTACTCTGTGAATTTATCTTGTTAAGCGCGGGAAATTGGTGCATAAATTAGCAGCTGTTAGAGTTTTAGTCACAACCACAGAGAGACAGATAAAAAACAAGTTTTCCTCTTCATAATTTCAGCCTTTCCTTTGTAAAAAATCTGTGTGTTGCTTTGTGAATGCTCCTCTTGTACAAGATAAAAACTCTGCTTGAATCTTGAGCTGACTCTGATCTCCTTCCTTTACTCTAAATTTAAGGAATTATTTTAACAGAACGCTCCGTTTTTAGTTACAGAGTGAGATATCTTGCCTCTGTTCAATCTTTGATGAAGGTTGCACATGTGCATTAATGAACAGGCAGGATGTAGCCAATCAGATGCAGAGTAGGGTGGCTCATGCCGAGTAAAGTAGTGTGATCTAAAATAACGTTGCTACAGCAGTAGCAATTGCATGTCTGCTGACTGACTGGAGTGTATATATTTTATAATAAATACATAAAAATATATATAACACCTGCTACATAGTGACGCACATAAGTTACAGAAGTAAAGGCTTGACTCTAAATCAGGTGTTTCAGGCAGTGCAGGAGCAGAGTTTTCTGTGGGAGAGAGTAACTCTCTTTTGCGTGGACTTTGGGCTTGGTGTGGACATGTACAAAAACATTAACATTAACTGGACTTGTTTTAGTTGAAGCAGAGCCTGCGTCTTTGTTGACTTCAACATTGACTTAATAACTTAAAAAAAGATATGTATCACAACAGTATGTACAGCAACGACAAAATTTGATACTAGCACTCGGGAGTGTGTATTTAAGTGCCGAGTGTGTGTGTGCCCTGTCCTTCTGTTTGAGCAATGGAAACACGTGTTAATGAGTGTTTACTCCATGGCTGACTGGACCATCAGGGTCCAGCGCTAACCTCCTATGTCTGCTACAATTACTGATGCAATGCATTCCACTGGCCTGCCACACTCACACACACACACACACACACACACACACACACACACACACACACACACACACACACACACAGAGACAGACACTCCTCCATGTTTAGGATGACCAAATAAGTGTGACTCCTATGTACTATGACTGAAACAGGAAATTTTTTTCTTAACAAAACCGTTTGTGTGTGTGTGTGTGTGTGTGTGTATCAGCTCGCACTGTCACACCCTTCTCGTGTGCGTGTGTGTCTCTACTGATATTTGTCTGCAGTGTGTGTCTGTGTCTATGTTTGTTGCTGCTGACAGAGAATAATAAGAATAAGATAGGAGAGAGATAAAGCAAAGTGAGACAGAATACATGACAGGATGACTAAAAAACAAGTGTCTAATAAAAAAGACAAAGCGCGTGTGTGTGTGTGTCTGTGTGTGTTTTTGTTTTAAGCACACAAAGAGCTCTCAGGGTAAAACAGATTAAGGTGTTTGTAGACTCAACATTTGTATTAAAGCAGACATGGGACAAACCACCGAAGCTGCAAAAATATTAAAGGCAGAGCAAATGAAAGGAGACAAGTATTCACTGGCCTTTTTCTCTCTCTGCTGGTTTTTTTTTTTAATATTTACCAGCTGTCTATCCAAAAGGTTATCGCTGGCCATTACCATTCAGCCCCGCTGAGGTCGGGCCATTGATACCCAACGGCACAGTGTAAATGTCAAAATGTGGATGAGCTGAGTGACTGTTCGGGCCATAAAAATGAGCAGCAGCTCTAGTATACCTGCTGGAGGGAACTTCTGTGGGTTACAACTATCTAGTGCAGGGTTTAGAAACACAGACTGTGGTGAAATACATGTGGTGAAATATGAAATACTGACAGGAAGAATGCTACACATTCAAGAGATTAGTTTATCTGTAGCAGAATAAAGATTCTGTGGTAAAGATGCACTGCTTAATATTGTTCAAGACCTGATCTGAATTTAAACATAACCTGAATTATTCAGTATATAGTATTTTCATTTAATGTGAGGAAAAAGATTAATTTTCAGCGAAGACATGACCAGGGTGCTTTCTTTTTTCATGTACATGAATCTTACCACGCTCGAAATGCATCTATAAACCAGGAAAAAAAACAGAGCATTGGCCTTCTAATCAAAGCAGAAGGCCTTGGACTTTGAAAGGTGGAAATTTCCCAAGAGGTGCGGCGCTGGTTAGAATCCAATTTCCCTCTGGATTAACCGACCGTTCACGCAAATTATAATTCAAGGAGACAGTGATGTGATTAGAGAGAGCTTATCCACTTTCCTATGGCAGTTTAACCGAGACAATCAACAACAGCAAGACGGAAGTGCCTCGTGTCGACGTCGCAAACTGTTTGTCGAGCTTTCAACTGCGCATTTTTATCAGTGCAAGTTAGGCCCAGTGTGAAGATGGCAGAAGACACTGACTCTGAACACTTAACGCAGGGAACAGACAGGAAATATGTAGAGTTTTAGATGTATTTCTAAATACAACGTTATCTGAGTGTAGTTATCACATGGCTCATTATCACGCAACATGCAGTAAAGGATCTCAAGGAAACTGAATCGAACGCAACTGGATTTGGTTTTTGTCAGCCTAGTCAAGCGAGCAGGAACTGATGAAGCCTCTCGGATGAGAGGTGAAATGTCTTCAAGACAAAAACCAAATCCAGTTGCGTTCGATTCAATTTCCTTGAGATAACTATGACCTGGATGAATGAGAATATTCACAGACATGCAGTAAAGGAGTGACTGTAATTAAGTAGCTGCAAACACCAACCCCGTCATGGTTTAACTGCCTTCTACCAAAGGGTTGTAAAAGATGGTGATGGAAATAAAGTGAAAGGAACAATAAATACCAGCTGTACTGTTATGTCATCGGAGAGTGCATTATTGCCAGGTATGAAATGGAGCCTTGAGGCCGGAGCGGTGACTTTACTGCCCGATCAAGGGCCGCCGACAAACGCTAATGTCTCAGCTAAATCAACTGGAAGGAGAAGAGCAAAATGAAAAGCAAACACATCTCAGTGCGGTGGCTTGTTAGGTAACGAATGTAGTTCGGTTGGTTGAAATGATCGCCACTGTTTTTATTCAGGGTTTAATTCCAACACGGAAGCTGCGATGCAGAAAGCTCTTGGGTTTGCGGTTTAATGAGAATGTAGAAAATGCTCTTCGGGTCAAATCCCTGATCTGTCCACAGCAGATGCTACAGTGAAGAGCACTTGAAATGAGTCCTCTGTCTATCTTTATTAGTCTCTCTCTCTCACACACACACACACACACACACACACTCCTCACAGGGAATTTAAAGCTCCCTCTCTTTTACTCAGGTCTGTGTTCCGCTCCGGGTCTCTCTCTCTTTCCTTTCGCTCATCCTACCAGTCAGTGGACCCAGGCACTTATGCAAATAAATCACGCTCTCCCAATTACTATGCAATTTATTTACAACAAAGCAAGATAGTGTGGAATACTGTCATTTGCATAACAATGACAGAAGGGGGTCTCAGAAGAGTTGTCTTTAAAGAGCTTGTTGAGGGGGGAAGACGCTGAACAAGAGGCGGAACAGGTCAGAGCCGATACATGGACAGAGTGCGGCTACGTGCTTTGTTCAGCACCATCTGAAACGTGCTGAAACCACTGAGGCGCTCCTCAGCCTTTACTATTGAGTCCAACAAAGTGGACTCCACCACTTATAGGTTCAATTAGGTGTCCTGTTGCCAAGACAACCTTTACTCCTTTACTTTTTTTTATGTAACCAGGATAGTTAGCGTAAACTTCATTAACTTGAGAAGCTTCTCTCGAGTCCTCAAGAGGTTCACGCAGATGCTACTGGCATCAATTATTTCAGAACCGGAGAGTATTTCTTTATGGAAAGAACTGCAAAGAACGGCACTGGAGACTCTTCTGGATAAAAAAAAAAAGTGTTTTGCTCCTCTCTTGACTGGCTTCACAAAGAGATTTACCAACAGGCTCATCTGGGAGCGTCCTCCTTCTACGTTATATGGTTCCCTAATCAGATTGCTTTCAGTTAGCTGGTGATTGACAGTCATAGTCGAACGGTTCGTCCAATCCCCCGCCAATTCTGTTTTGAAAGTGCCTGTCCTCGGTTCTGTGTAAAAAGTTATCTTGCAAATCAGGTTATGCTCCAATGATGAGTCCTTACAGCACTACTCTACCATTTTGATGAATTGGCTTTTTGATAAATTACCTTCATCACCGTTACCTTGGCTTGATTAGAAAATCTGTCTCTGTGCATTCAACACAAGCAACCGAACATTATAAGCCCAGGTTAGTGCAAAGACTGGAAGCAGCTAGCCTCTGTTTAATACCCATTAACAACACCTTAAAGGGATATTCCGGTGTAAGCTTAACCCATGGTCTAACACACCTTGACACCGAGTAAGACTCCTCCTTCAGAGTGCAGTAGATTTCCACAGCTCAAGGATGAAAATGTATGATTATTACTCCATGGAATGCTCAGTTCTTATTCATTGAGAGCTGACAGGGAAAATAACGGAACGTTCAATGGAGTAATAAACATGCATTTTCATCCTTCAGCTGCGGAAATCTACTGCACTCGGTAATCGACTCGTCAGGGCTTCCCCACACAGAGCAGGCTGCTGGAGGAGAGGGTGAGTTGTGCTGTGTTTTTAATACAAATCCGGCTAAGCTAGCAGATGTTTGATGCGTCGTACTGTGTGCTGGGACTGCACATGTACTGTTGCTGAAGTTTGGTGCTGTTCTGACCATTAATTGTGGCTTTTTGATGGCGGTTTCTAGTTGGAGACATAAGCTGCAGTGTATTGTTTTCATGCGGTCTTTTCTGAGGTTGCTAAAACTAGCTAAGCTAGCGGTCAGCAAACTTGACCTCTCAAGGGGGAGTCTTACTCGGTGTCAAGGTGTGTTAGACCATGGTTTAAACTTACACCGGAATATCCCTTTAAAAAAAAACAACTGTGGAAATGGATTTGTATATATTTTCAGCGGTGCAGAGTATGGAACATTTGCTGAAGAACAGCTTTGAGATATTTGTAAGTTTTTCAATTTGATGCTACTTTCTACTTATATTATGAATCATATTGTTTTCATTTACTTCACATTTACAAATGGTGCAAATCCCATAACTTTGCAAAAAAGACCAACATTTCTGCGATATTGTGAATAATTACTTGGCCAACTGTTAGTGGTAAGTTAGTAAAAGTAGTGCTCATTAACAATATCATGAAAAGCACGACCATCTCAAACTTTCAGTGTGGATACACACAAAAAAGGAAGCAGGTTACAAATGCATATGAGGATGATTTGGTCCCCCTGCCTCACCTCTCTGTGTGCTCCTACACTCATTTTAACACCGGAGCCGTAAATAAACCACACTTTGACAAGTTTCCGCAGTGGAAGACAGAAGCCGGGTGGCAAATCTTATTGTTGTCATATCTAGAAAGAAAGAGACTTCAGTAGCTGCCATGTTTGGTATAATTAGATTGGAGCAGTGAGTGGCCCGGGGCCTGACTTCCTTTAAGCCAGTGGGACATTTCGGTCGATGCCGTGAGCAATTAAGCAGCAACACAGCATTCTGCTAGAGAAGACTTGTCGCTTCTCTACCAATTTCCTGTGTCTTTTTCAGCTCTCAGTGACATTTGGAAAACAAGGTGAGTAATGAGCAATGACAGAAGAATATTCTCACAGTCCTCTGTCCATGTTTCACTCTGTCATCCCAGTTTAATCATCCTTAATCTAATCTCAAGTTTCCTATTGGTTCAATTTATTTACTGATTGTTTGTTGTCAGTGTTTGTGCTTGGGTGGGTTTTAGACATTTCAGAGGAGATCAATCAATTTTTCCTCTTTCATTGTGGGATGTCTCATTTCAGGACAGTCCACTCACTCTTACTCTTTGTTCCCTCGACTCATCATCCTTCCTCTCTACTCACAATCTTTCACTCTTGAGCTCTGCCAGCCTTCCACTTCTCTCTCAAACTTCCATTTATATCTCTCTTATTTCTCACTCTACCTCTGTTTAACCTCTGACTCACTACTTCTCATGCTCCCTTTTTCAATTCAGCTGAAGTCAACAGATTTCACCGGTATAAAAGTCAAAGAGCTATATTACCGATGCAGGGAGATGAGTGCTATACATTCTGCCACTACAACCCTCTCAAATTTTTTCCAGGTAAGGGAGCGGACTGTAGAGGGACGAGATGTGCTGAGCCTGGTGCGAGCTGAAGGTTAAAGCCAGTCATCCTGAACTGTACAATTAAATCAGAGAGTGGCAGTCTGAATGGGCCGCTCCCCTGGAGGGCAGCAGATAAAGGAGGGTGGCCGCTCCGCTGGGGAAAAAAGACTTCATGGTTTATGGCGGCCCGACTGAAGCAGTGAGAGCAGAGAGACAGAGAGAGTCCCGCTGTGTGACAGGGCCACCCTGCCCTCACCTTTACAGCCCTCACCTTTACAGTCCTCACCTTTACAGTCACTCTGTCACTTTACCTGTCACACACACTCACATCGCTCCCTAACACAACTCAACTAAGCAATCCGCAAACAGTATCACTTTAGAAAATGTCTCAAGGGATCAGAAATTGACATTTTATACCATAAAATGTTGTGATTGTTTCTAAAGATTTGTCAAATAAAAAAGTTAGGCACCATTGATAGTAGGGATGAAGGATATGGATTATCTTTCAGCCAATGCCAGTAACCCATCATACCTGGTTCTAATGGCTAATACAGATAAGATAACTTTTTCATATCCCACCAAGAGGGCAGAAGCAGATTGTCATGTCTACCTGATGTTGTTTACCTGCTCAGATTGTGTTTACTTTATCATTCTCTCCTTGACTTTTGTGCTTCTACTGTGGCTGAGTACACGACGTAGTGAAATCGTTTAGTTATTTGTCTGTTTTAAGTGTCTTTGTTGTTAATATTTCTGACGTTGTTGTGCTGTGGAGCTCCAGTCTGCACCAGGTGTTTTATTTTGGAAACTGACCAGATGTACTTAGCCATTTCACTGTCTGACTTCCTGTGTGGCTCGATCTGCTCTGTGCAGATCGACGCAGCTTCGGTCTGCTTATGTCAAAAATAGACTCAACGCGTATTCTCCATGGAGCGGAGCGGAGAGCTGCTCCTGGGACGATGATTAAACATGCTAGGAGCAGCCGATGAAAACACGAGCATTGTCTAGAACTGCCACGACCAGCTTCGGTGACCGCACTGTGGCTGTGACGGGCGCGGTGGAAACTGAGGGTAAGAAAGTCTGAATTGAGTGAGCAAAAAGTGATGATTTAATATTCTGTAGGTCTAAAAAGATCTGTTCTCTCTCTGAATCCTTGTGGAACATGTGAAGGTGACATCATGTTGGCTCTCTTTTCTACACCACGGTGCTCTTTAAACTTTAAAACAGCATTCTGACTCCTTATTGCCAATAATTTAACACTCTAACATACACGATAAAAGAATAACTGCAAAATGTATACCTCAGGCCATAATGATTAAGCTTTTGTGTTTGTTAATGCAAATAGCTGCTGTTAACGTCCAACACACCCTTCAACTGCTCACAGAGCTTTCATATGAAGAACCAGAGATGAACCTGATGCAGGCCGCAAGCTGAAACACTTGGGTAAAGTTATTCTATACACTACAGGTATTGCTGGAGTTTTGACCTCTAGACTTTTTTCCATTCACCATGCAAAGTGAAAGTAGGTCTACTGCCAGAAACCCCTCCTCCTATGATATGAACGACCAGAGACATTCACTCCACCAAGGTCATTAAACACAAAGCTGGTATTTATAGGTTGAAGGTGTTAATAACATATGTGTAGTTCTGTAACTGCATTTAGAATACAGGACAATAAAGATATCTATAATGACAAAGTGCTTCTTGGTGTTGGATCTGACAAATATAATGAAATCAGTTTAGATTGAGAACTTACTACAGATAACACGTGGTGAAAACAAATAACTTTTTCCAAATGGATTTTCATTCATTTAATTTCGCTCTCTTCATGTCTCTTATTTATCACTGCGTCACTGTCTGATTCCCACACTCCCCTCATCTTTACCTCCCTCTCTCCCCCTGCACCACCTTCCCTCTCAGCCGGGCCCAGCTCTGGGGGAAAACCGCTGTGGTCTCTCGGTGGACGGAGTCGAAATCCATCCTATTCAAACGGCTGTGAAATTGGGTTGGAAATGAGGTTGTGTGTTGAACGAGGCGGAGTAAGAAAAATCGACACGGCTTCGAGCAGCATGTTGGATGGGGTTTATACGATAGGCTGCTCTGATGAAACTCAGCACTTTGTAGTGGTGCTTATAAAGAAAGAGTCTTACAGCTGAAGAAAAAACGCTCTATGGCTCATTACAGAAAGGCCATGCATAATCACACTTGACATTAAAGTTGGCCCATTCTGTGACAGGTACCTAGTTTTACCTATTCATGGGAGAAGTTTACAGTGTTACACTTTTTAGATGGAAACTCCTCAAGCGTGGATTATGTGAAGTGACCTGTGAAAGCCTTTGAATAAAAAGATTTATAATGCCATAAAGTTACGGAGGATCAGACCAAGCGGGCGACAAAAAAATATTTTACCACAAATTTTCTACTCTCTCTTACTCACTTAAGTTTACTTGTTTTTAATCATTTAAATGAATCAGTAACAGAATAAAGGACCTTAAATCCCGCAGTGTGTACTCCCAGCAGCATCACTGTTTCCCATTCTAAGTATCCCAGCATGCCCTAGGACGTTTCCATTACCCCATTAAGACTTGGTGGAGAGATAAGGCTGTGAGTGAGCTCTCCTTAAACACACACACACACACACACACACACACACACACACAAACACACACACATCTTATAAGCGCTCTCCACGGAGGCCTCGCTGTTGTCATTAACAGCGTAAACATACACATTTGGCCTCCCCTGGCTGCGTCGGGGTGTGTGTGTGTGTGTGTGTGTTCATCCTGTATGAGAAGCCGTTTAAGCCAAAATTACATTACATTCTTCTTCTTTTACATACATACATACTGCACTTATAAACATATACATACTACACTTGCACATAAATATATACTGGTACTGAGCACTTGCACATACATGCAGACTTTCAGTAGTGTATATGCATGTGAGAATGCATGTATGTGCTAGTTAAGTATGTATGTATGTAAAAGTGAGTATGTATGTGTTGGAGCTATTTGTTTACTGTTAGTATTTAGTTTTGTTAAGTATTTAGTTTTGATTATTCTGAGTCAATTTATTTGATTTCATAATCATTAGTATTCTGTTAGTTTATTATTTGTTTTGTTTCATTTGGGCACGTTAGGAGGTCACATGAGCTTATATGTAGGTCACGGTAACGAACCAGAATGCACCTGGGTGGGCATACGGTTTTTTACCGGAGCGGGAGAGACACGAGGAATTTTCTTTGTTCTTGTTTGCTCGTTTTTCTGGATAAATAAACCATGCTTTTGATAAAGTGGATACTTGTTTGGACAATAAGTTTTTCCCATCCGCGTACACTACAGCCCTTGGTGCAACAGTGGCCATTTGAATTTGTTATGATTTAAAGTTTGATTTGAAACTTTGATTTACCCTTTTTGTTTGACAAACGGCTACTACAGTATGTATGTGCAAGTGAAGTTTGTAATTTCGGCCTAAACAGCTTCTCATAGTCCTGTGTCATCCTGTTTGGTCCTGTGCGGTCTCTCTTTCGGTCTCTATCGAACCTCAGAGTTGTTCTTTATCCTGGTTATTGCTCCTTATGTTGCCATGCTCTGAAGTTTCGTCAGGTGCGAAGGAGTCCTTCTTAAAAGAGATGTGCAAAACATTAACTGTATGAAAATCTATTTAAGAATCAAAGACTCTCTTGATGGACAGACTTCAGATTTTCTGATACTTAAATAAGATGTTAGCTGGTAACAAATATAAATTCTTGGAAAGCTTTCCGAGAGCTTTTCTTTTTCAGTAGAATGGGGCTGTGTGATGTCTAACTGATTACGTCAATAGGACGATGTCCACAGTGAAACACTGTGATGGCTGATCGTTTTCTGTATATGAGTTAGTGTGTCCCCTCAGAGTGGCCGTGAGGCAGGGTTTGTGTAACAGCTCACTACTGTAGTCGCAGATGTTTCCCTGTGTCCGACAGCAACTTCCAGCTGTCTCATCTTGCCGGGAGAACTCTGTCTAGTGTCATCAGCAAAGAAAAGACAGCTGTCAGATTGATTTTCACACCTCTTCACCTTTCACACCAGAGGGCTCGAGGCTAATTTCCACCGGGGACGGAACGGCCGCGTTACGGCTGCACCGCGGTCACCGGAGCTGATCGCTGCCACTCTAATCAATGAGACCATCCCCACCGGGAGAACGTCTCAGTGGCGTCTCTCTGCTCTGCAGCACTTCTATGTTTTGACGGAGTCGTTGCTAAACCGCGTGAAGCTCAACGGAGCAGATTGCGCCAGACAGGAAATCCGACACAGAATCTACGCAATACACTTCTGCCCCCTTTCAAAATAAAACGAATACACAGTTCATGTAGCCTATAACAACTTCACATCAACATTACATCATGACCGGGGGCACCAGGTCAGCAGCCAATCAATCAAAGAGACTCAGAGGGTCGGCGACATGAACGACGAGAATGACTGTTGAAGTGGAACATTTAATTGCAGGAGCTTTGGGAGTGGATGGTGAGTACAAACTACTACTTAAGATTATAAAACTGCAAACGGTTTATCGCGGGATCTCGTGGTCGATCTTACATGGGAGCGTGTCTATGTTCCCCGGGTCCTATGTTCCCTGATATGTATGTGACCGGGGAACATAGGACCCTGTTGGAACAAAGGGTCCTATGTTCCCTGGTCTGTTACTTTTCCACCATTACTGAGAAATTCCATGGCAAATAGGCCAATGTAGGCCTACGGGCTAATCCTAACCCTATCCCTAACCTAACCCTAACCCTAACCTAGGACCCCTTTTCAGAAAAGGGTCCTATGCTGCCCGGTATGTATGCTGGGGAACATAGGTCCCTTTTTGGGAAAACGGGGACTTAAGAGCTTCTAAAAAAGGGTCCTATGTTCCCCAAGCGGCCGTTCCGTCCCCGGTGGAAATCTCGTGTTAGAAGTCAATGACTGGTTATAGACGATGGTCAACCGGCCCAACCCTAGAACAGAATCTGTAAAATGATGAATTTGTCCACAATTTCATGGTGTGCATTCTAATGTTAAACAGCTCAATGCACTTATCTTCCAAGAAAAATGACACACTGATGGGTACATAGAAAAAAACGAAATAAAGAAGCTGAAGTTGGGTTTTGAGGGTTTTCAACTTTAAGTTAACTTTCCTTTACATAAATAATTTGTTTTTCTCCCTAAAAAGTTTTGATATTGATGCATCCATAACGTAGAAAAGATAATATCTCACAGATATACATGAAAACTGAATCAGTATAGTACTGTGCAATTTACTGGTACTGATAGAAGACAGTAATTTAACTGAAGGGAAAAACAAACCGGGCACTGTGAGCATCTGGTTATGCTGATGCCTTCACAAATCTTTGAGCGGAGGGAAACTGAATTAAGCTAAGCCGAACAGGAAAATTAATATAGCAATAAAACGACAAACTCACACGGCATGACAAATAAGTTTGTTGTGGGGGAAAGCAGAACGCTGCCGCTGGTGAGAGACGCCATTTAACAGCGTGACATCCCTCCAGGCAATTTCCTCGTGTTTATTTGCGAGTGTGTGTCTGCTTGTGTGTGTTTGAGCCGGGGGCCCTTCAGCTGCGCGAGGATGTGCGGATCCCCGCGGTGACTCATGGCGATAAGTGGCGGTGGGTTGCCGAAGGGCCGCGGAGAAATGGACGGCGAGATATGCTCGTAGACGGGAGGAGCCGAGGAGATAGGGGGTGGTAATTGCAAGTGCGCGGAGGAAGATGGACATTAAGGAGAGGAAGGCCTCATCATTAAGGCTCCGAGTGTGTGCAGAGGGGAGCTTAAGAAACGGATGTTGAAAGGATAAACAGGGCGGGGGCTGGAAGAGGTTATAAAACCAACCAAAAAAGTTTCTCTAAATGAGTTTGAGTGTCACAGAAAAAACAATTTCCTCCCCGGTCACGATGATGAAAACTCACAGAGGAGTGTGATTAAGAAGAGGAGCACTGGAGAGGAAGTGCGAGGCCGTGGGGAGAGGAGGAGGGACACGATAAGCGCTGTCTTTGAAAGACCCAAAGGAGTCGATATTTACAGCATTCGCCCAATACCCGACTGATTCAATTACGGGGTGCCATTACCGGGAGTCGTCGGGCCTGAGGTGAGCGACGTAAATTTCAGAGGAGGCCAGATCTCAAAGTGAGAGGCAGAGGGACTGAAGGTGCCCGAGGATGGCAGCCGAGATATATAGCAGGTGATGTGAAGTTGAATTTAAAGTTGGTGGGGAAATATAGCGTCCTGCCCAACACATTGCCTCTTCCTGTCTGTGTTCTGTCCCTGAGTAAATCACCGAGAGGGGCACCGCTGCTGCCAAGGTTGACGATTCAATTCCGGCCGGGACATCATTTAGTAGATAAATGTATATTTAAACTTTTCCTCCGCACTTTCCAAGTGCCATATCATCTTAGTGGCTTTTCCCAATGCGCGCACAATGAGAGCATTTCAAGGAGGAAGTCACTGATTGCGTCCTTTCAGGTTGAAAAGCAATATGTCTGAAATATAACTCCAGCAGGCTCACATCTCGCCAGTCATACGGCCCTAGAAACCTGACAAAAAGACAACAAGGCCTGAGAAACTGAAAAAGGATATGTTATTAGTGATGCAGAGTAAATGCAGACAGGTAGTCAGCAGCGAAACAGCATAGTGAATCCAGTTAGATTTCAAAATAAAAGGCAGTGTGCCAACTTGGGATCTCAGAGGTGAAATCAGGTGAAAATGCCGATATTGGGAAAAATGTATTTATCATTTGTTTATGGGTGTTAGGGTCATTATAGCTGTTAAATGGATCCAACAGTATGAAGAACAAATCACATTAACTGACTGAGGCTGACAAGCGCAGCATTTCACACTCCAACACAGTAGGCAGCCGCACGCTCCTTTAAAGTTGGTTTGTAACCCGTCAATAAACACAGAAGAAGACGAAGAAGAAGCAGTGCAGCACACTGTTGTCACGCTCATGGTGTCAAACTGCTGCACGTGGGTGGAGCCACACGGGGTGGAGCGCCAAACATGCTTTTTACAGTTTTAGAGGAAGACAACATGTTCAAAGTGTTCCACAAGGGTTCAGAGAGGAGGCAAGAAAGTTGATGATTTTTTTTACACAACAAAGAGTTGTGGAATATTAAACCATCCATCTGTGCTCACTACAACTTAGCCACTTTACACTCAGGTGTGTATAAACTACAGGTTATAAACTTCTTTATAAGTACAAATATGGGAAATGATCAGTTATTACTGGTACCAGCCATGAGAAAGCCATGGTAATTATCAGTAACCGCTGTCTGCTTTAAAAAAAGGAAAAAAAGAAGCACATTGCGCATCCCCATATGTTAAAGCTGGCTGGATGAGCTGAAGATTTACTGTAGGTCAGACTACAGAATGTCACATGTCAAATGTCATGCCAATAAAGCCTGTTGAATTGAATTGAATTGAATTGAATTGAATGTTTGTAAAAGGGGACTGTGGTTAGAAAGTTTTCGGTAAACTGCTTTAACTAGTTCAGCCCTAAAATGAGTTTTTAGTACTGAACTGGACCCACACCTCCCTAAAATGTGAAGATGCGTATGTCCTATGATTTCCTTTCAAAGTGGGTAAAAAAAAAGCCCAGTCAAATGCCACATTGTCAGATCCAACTGAAACTGATTTGGCAGCAGGTTTCTGTGACTGTAGCTGGCCAACCTCAGCAGGAGGGAGGCGACGGCGCACCGTGACTGTACACTGATTAGCTGATGGATGACGCGGGAGAAGGAGCTGACTGATACAGATGAGAGTTGTAATGGCTCTGACAGAGAGCCCCGGAAGCCGGTCACCAAAGAAAACACAAGTTTCCTCCTGGCTGCAGTTTCAAAGATTACAGTCGCAAGCTGTTAATATCTTTATAATAGCTTTCTTTATCACACGACCAGCACAAGCCTCGAGAAGCGGCGCAGATACGTGTCGAAGCGGCGCGATAACCTGCTGACCTGCGAAACAGAGAAACATTCATACGCTAGATGAAGCGCACGCCTGGAAGTAAAGTCAGCGACGGAATCGACCTCGGCTGGTCGTCTCGCTGTTTATTTTAGGAACGTTTTTTTCACCTGCCCTTTGAAGACCTTCACAAAGACCAGCCACATTCACAACTCTGCTGAATAAACTGTTAACGGCAGCAGCTGAGGACAAAATGTTGCTGAATGTGCCTGTAAAACAGCAAGAAGGGGTGAAAGATTACAGTAATGGAAGTTTCATCATAGTGTATGCAATCTCTGTAATCTCTGTATTAAAGCGTTGACTAAGTTGAGATCTTTTAATATATTGTGTAGTTGTAAATCTCTTTTCTGTCTAGTATCTAACCTCAGAAAATAAAGCACATCACACAGCTCGTTGTACACGATTCAACTGTTTCTTGGTGCCAAAAAGTGCCCCAATACAGTCCAGTCGACTGATACTACTGATAAAACGGGGGAAAGAGTGGACAGAGGCCGCTAGAAGACTAATGTTTCAAACTGCTTCTTCCTTTTATGAGAGCTCCTGACACTTGGTAAGAAGATAAACACTCTCAGATGCCAGCGACGTTACTATCAGAGCAGCGTTTTAAAGCAATCAGAACCCACTTGACCCCGAGGCCCCGTCAGGCGAATATTCTCTTAGCCGTGGCAGCACATAAAGTGCGGTCACTTCTGTGCCTTTCAGGGGGGGTCATTGTTCCTCTCTGAAGGGCAATGCCTGGTCAGGTAGAGGCAGCTGCGTGGAAGACTCCATTAACTCAGCGAGACCTGTAGGACAGATAGAGTGGCGTGTCGATGGGGGCCGTTCACCTTGGCCATACCGCGCTATGTATTCCCGAAGGAGCCGAATGCTGAATCCACAGAGTAAAACATTTCTACGTCTGCCTTGTCTGCTAAAATTGCCTGTCATATATTCCCAGTGGTTGCTCGCTGCTTACCGCTACAAATTTAATGGAGAGAGAGAGACAAGGTTAGGAGTCCAAACTCACATTTTAATTATGAAGTGCCACCACCGTTCTCCAGAGTTGCATTGGTAAGCAGAAACCCATCTGTCTCCCGAGTTCGGCGGGAGGAGGACAGCGGTTCAATGCACTGTACAAACAATCTAACAATGCACGGTCAATCAAACTGAAGTCGTAAAGGAGGGCTCCACGTCCATACTTTGTGTATGGTTCCAAAGTGTGTCTGATCAGTTGGCAGCCTGCAGCAGCTGTTTGCTTCCATTCACAGTTACAATACGTAGACTGCAAAGGCAAAAAATGAAGGAAATGAGTTTCCTATCTGTAGAAACATCTCAAACCACTACTATCATGGAATGTTTCAATCATCCGATTTTCACCAGTAGATCACATAGCAGAATGAGAGCTCTGGGGCAAAGAGGAGGTGATATCAGCAAGCTCAACAAGTGAAATGGGCTACTGTTGAAACATATTGAACATATGGATCAAAAACTGGGAAGTGGATTTTGCTCTGAATGTGGTTTGTATGGAAATTTCGATGCGTTTCTTTTCCTACTTCTACTTCCTTCTTCGACTCCTAGTTCTATCTTCTTTCATACTACAATGTTTGACCACTGACTATAGTTGCTGTACCAGCTACAAACTACTGAGACCCACATTATTAGTTTATAGGTAGGCCTGTTCGATTAATTGGTTTTAAATCGTAATCGCAATTATTTAGTTAAAATGTGTTAATGATGTTAAAAACATGAGACGTAAAAATGATTTTTCACTTTAACTACTAGAGTAATTACGGTACAGCCCCCGTTCATGTATCTGGGCTGCGCTGTGTTGCCGTAGTGACTTCCACCTCCGTCCTCCCATCGTGCCCTCCCATACACATTGTAAACAAACATGTCGGCGTTGGATTTTGTTGCAAAAAGAAGAGCAAGTCCGTGGTTCGACTTCGACGCTTCCGATGAAGAGCAAAATACGCCGCGTTGTAAAGTCTGTCTGACGAAACTGCAGGAAATTGAGAGAAGAAAATTGGGATTTTATTTTTGGGCAAAATCGAACAAGCCTATTTACAGGCTGTGTAAAGTTTGTAAGTGCTGTGAGGACTGAAATGTCAAACTTCAATACAATAGTTTTAAAAATACATTGATATTCAAAACCATGCTTGGTACCATGAAGAAAAATTGACAAAATGACTTTGGTACATATTAACTATTACTTTTGAAACGTTTCTTTTTTCCTTTTTAGATCAGGCCTTTAACAATAATGTGAAGGGTTTCAGCCAGAAAAGATGTCAGAGAGGGGGTTTGTCCTTCAAATGAGAAAAGCTGGTCCACCTTAATGATCAGTCCGTCGTCACTGGGTTGAAGTTGTTGCTAACTCTGTGACTACCCCCCCTTCACTTTGATCAGGAGGTTGAAAGGAAGACGCAGCTTAGCTTGTGTCCTAACAAGCTGGCCACGCTGGCTGCTTGTTTAGTGCGTGGCGGCTGCATCACTGAGCTGCTGCCTGCCTGTCCTATCTGTTTACACGGAGTTTCCCTCTGATAGTTATCAATAAATATGAGGATGTGATTTTCCATTACCCCTGCTGAAAGAGCGAGAAAGCGGGAGGGAGAAAGGGAAAGACGAAGGGAGGCGAAAAGATCGCACAGGAAAAAAAAACTGTGTTTTCTCTTAAGTTCTGTGACACATTCAGCAGATACACACATTAAAACTGTGAAACACTGGTATCATGTCCATATGACTGTCTATTGGTCATTTTCAGGTCTGCTCTAACCTGTTACAATGGACGCTGACATTAACACACTAACATCGCACACGCAACCTGCACGCTGAGTTATTCCTGAAGGGAGTTAGCCATCTTTATAACCCTTTTTAGTTGAAAGAATATTGTTATTTGACAACTTTAACATATAACAGACACATAGGGCTCATCTGAATGTCAGTGTTTTCTTTTCACACTCAGTAATTCAGCCGAAGTAGACGACTTTTTAAATTGCTCCCTCGACGGTCGAGCTACTGTCCAAAGCAAAAAACAACCAAAAGAGTCCCAATTAGACCTAGAACCCCAAATCACAGCGCTATGAAAAGGCAGAGTAATTTGTCCTTTATTCTTGCAGGAAAAGCCCTGCCTGGTTGAAGGATGACTAGCATAGTGTGAGCAGCTTTAGAGGGAGCCAATCTAAAAGCGGATGGTATAATTTTTTCTATAGCCATTACACCAGGCAATGGGTGTTCACTCCAGAATGATAAATTGAAGCACAGGTGTTGTCTATTGCCAGTTGTAATCCTAAAAACTGATTTTACCTGAATATCAAGTGGTTTTGTTTTGCTAAATCCAAAAGTGACAAACTGCAAAAAGTTGAATTTACACACAAGCTCCCAGATCATTTCACTACCCTGCACTTGTGTAGTCAACTGAACTGCAGAGGTTGGGGGGTAATTCGTAAATTACATCAACTACACATATTCCACTAATCCCATGTGATTTAGGCTGAAGAACAAGGGAGAGAGAGAGCTGACTCACTGCCAGGTTCTTTACATAATGAGTTGGGAATAGGAAAGCTTTCATGCTGCCTCCAGACGCCGGCAGAGCGAGGTTACGGTCGATCCACGCTGTTAGCAAAAAATAAACCAGAGAGAATCAGATTTCTCGGTAGCAGGTGCACTACACCCGGCACCTGAAGGTGTGGGTGGTTCACACACAAACAGGAATCTCCAGACACGACGCAGGATTCCTGCTCTAACGGCTGCCAGGGAGAGAAAAAACTCACGAGGCGAACAAACAAGGCTGCACACGGGCCTTTTTCTCGAAGCCCGAACGATAGAACCTGCGTCGTCTCGAAGGGGATTTGAGCCGCGGCAGCCTTCGAATAAAGAACAGACCTGAGAGGCATGGAGGGGAAAGTTTGGCAGGAGTACGAGATTGGAGTGCCGTGTGCGAGTTGCGCATACCTCTCTGCATGAACAAGCGTACCACTGCGCTTGTGTGAATTTAATGTGCGAAGACAAAGAAAGAGCATTAATCCAACTCCAGGTGACAGAGGCTGCCAGTGGAAGGCAGGGCTGTGTGAGAGCAATTCAGAGCATGGTGAAGCACCAACAACCCCCTCCGAGCATTAATTAACGGGCAGCTCGCCAGATCTAAACCACCACTGTGTGTGTGCGTTTGGGTAATAGTCGATATATAACGAGGAGGCAAAGAAACGGCGGTTTGCTCCTTCCTGCAGCGCGAGCAGACTGGACGCAAACAGGGCGAAGTGTCATCTTTGTGAGCAATTGCACAGAGGGCTAACGCTGCCTGGCACTCTCATTAATTTCAGTATCTGGAACAGTTACTGTCTTTTATCAGCGAGGACCGGTCTAATGGCTCAGCTATGGGGCCTGTAACCAAGTAGCTCCCTGTCATCACAGCTCTTCAAGAACCAAACCAGACTGTTTACTGGAACTCAAGTGTGAACCAAAGTGACTCTCCAATAAAAAGCCATATGTCATCCTGAGATATAGCATAACGGGAAAAATGCTTTCCCATTTACGTCAGCTCTTCAATGTCTAGCTGTCTCAGAGCTAACTGTCACACGTAACTATCTAACTCTAGCAGAGTATGTATCTGAAGCGACATTAATCAGGCCGCTCTTTCCGTTGTCGTAACAGCAGGTGGGCCGCACGCGGAGGAAGCTTGTTGTTAATTATGTAGCCGATCAAAACCAACGTGTGGCGAACAGCATCACAACAACCAGGTGCCCTTACAAAATGATGGCATGAGTAGGCCTATATTAAATGGGGCACGTCGCATCACAATCATTGCGTCTGGGGATAATGAGGGATATCATAGCAGAGAGCGTCACTCTGTCTGTCTGCAGAACATGTGTGGTATACAGAAGATGGGAAGGGAAGAGCGAGGGCTGCGAGGGCCCAGTTATTCGGCCACAGCCCAACTGGCACTAGACGTCAATTAGACATCATAGAGACGTCTAATTGAGACGCCTCCGACGTTGAATAGACGTTAGTATTTAGTTGAAAATGAAAATCGGGTTAACGTCTGAACTTAACATTGGTCCGAGGTTGGATATCAGTTATGTAGGCTATCTTAAGTCAAATCAACGCTGTTGATAGATGTTGTCCAGACATTAGAATTTTGTCATCAAAAAGGTCATTATTCAACGTCAAAGTTGTGTGAGTACAAGACGTCTGACACACGTTGGGTTTTGGTTGCCAGACACCACAACATAAAAACAACTAAATATTAACGTCATTTGACGTCAATATTCCTATGTCAAAAGATGTTGAAAGTAGATGTCAATGGACATTG
This sequence comes from Lagodon rhomboides, assembly GCA_039737535.1. Taxonomy (NCBI): domain Eukaryota; kingdom Metazoa; phylum Chordata; class Actinopteri; order Spariformes; family Sparidae; genus Lagodon; species Lagodon rhomboides. The sequence continues at coordinate 5,392,342 of CM077803.1, read as the reverse complement.
GGTTTTGGTCACCTGACGTCATGACTTGAATCCAACCAAAGACCGACGTCTATTGACGTCTGGTGCCAGCTGGGAGATGGTGTCGTTCTCTCTGACTGATACATTTTTTTTAAATGCTTAAATTGGTTGCCAAATATACGTTGGCAGCTGTTTATATACCTGGGTATAAAAACAGCTGCCCAAGTAAAATGCTTTGCTATTTTACACATCTTTGTATTTTTGACAGCTGTCATACTGCAAACTAGAATTACTGCCACACGGTTGTATGCCTCCATACAAGTCCAATTGCTGTTGGCGAGCTGTGGTGTTAAATAATGTTGACCCTCGACACAAGTCTGTTAGACATTTGTTTAAAATCTTGTGATGGCCAAAAATGAGTTTTTTGAGGTTACAGTGACTTTGACCTTTGACAACCCAATTCTAATCAGATCATCCTCGAGTCCAAGTGGATGTGCCAAGTTTGAAGACATTACTTCAAGGTGTTCATCAGGTGTCATGCTCACAAAAAATGGGACGGACAGCCATCTGGAAACATAATGCCTCCAGCCACAGCTCTCGCCAACACTGAGGAATAATCAATCCTGAAAGATCAAAGTCAAATCTTGCTCATTCTCACACAAACTCACACAAATAATCAAGAAAGAAAAAAAAAACAAGACGAAAAGCCAATTTGCCTAATCAGAAGAGAAAGAGCGATAGAGAAATACGATAAAGATAGATAGTGCTGAGGCAAATTTAAACAGCTGTCAACAAAGAGATTAGATGCCTCTGATTGAACAGGGGATCAATATCTCACAGCCCAACTTGTAAAGTGGAGACAACCAGCTGCAAGTAAGAGTGTTCAGAAGCACATTACAGGAAGCTGCAGAACAAAAACCGTTCTCTTGTTTTATTTTCTTCACATCCAGCCTGGATTTAAAACTTTTATGATTTGATAATTAACTGTGTTTCTATATGACAAAAACTTTGTTGAGGGTTTTGTCGCCCTTTTATCCACCCCTGGCTGCTGCTACTTAGTAGTCCCTGTACAACCCTGACTGTTCTCTATCCCCTTTAAGTTTCAAAAAGACTATACAAGATAAAAATTCAAAGCAATAAAAGCCCCCAAATTGCTCTGGTCAAAAATGTTACAACTAAAACTGAACACAATGTTAAAGTTAAGGTTTATTCATTGATTTTTTCCTTTCCTTAAGACTTTATTGGCGGTGGGTGTTGTGTTGCTGAGCATCAGTGATTTCTGCCACTTCAGTGGCTTATATAAGTCGGCGTATCACATTACATTGGTGGCTGTGGGATTGTTCATAATAATATAGAACAAAAAATATGGAAGGAACAAGCCTTTTTCTAAATGTGTGATAATATACCTATTACAGCCATATCATTCAGCCATGCAACCAACTGTTGAGATCTTACATGACCTGTTAAACTGCTTTCTTGTGACGCAGCCTCACTTTAACAGCCTCTTAAATAAACACTTGGTGTTGTTCTTTGCCGGTCCAAGGTCTGTCTCGTGTTGATGCAGACTCTCTGGGCCAGTCGTGGAAGAGAAAAACAAAAGGGTCATCTCTGTGGGCATTGTTTGTTGCCATGCCAGCAGTGCTTTTGCCTTGCCAAGCTCAGTGGTGCCTATGGTCCTACTTTAATCGTGTTTGTTTGGTACAGCCTGTGCAACAGAAAATAACTTTGATTGGTTTCAAGTCAGTGCCTGTTTGTGTGGGAGTGTCTAAGTTTAGTCATGCAAAGCTGCTTTATATCATGCGTCTATAATAATCTATAGTTGAGTTGAGCTGTAGTATAGTGTGTTCTTGTGTGTATCTAACTTCAGAGTCCATTAGAAACCAGCTGAAAGGTATGAAGAGACCCCACGCAGCACTGAATGTCACTTGGTCAAGCCAGGAAGTCTCCTTCTACTCTGTTTCTTCTCCAGTCGTCTCTCTCTTTTCTTTTTCTTGCTTGCTCATTTGCCCATGGGCTTGATCACTCACTCCTGTTCTCATGAAGCTGAGAGACAATACCATCGAGATGTTTTCTTTTCATTTGTTTCTGACTTTCTACCCTCATAAGTCTAAGAATCTTACCTACAAGCTCTTTATTTCTATACTCTTTGACTACACGTCCCACCTCTCTTTATACATCCCTGCATACCTTCCAACCTTCTGACCTACCTTCCTCTTTATGTACTTACACAGTTGTCGACCTTTCTCTAAATCCATCAACTGAATTTAGAGAGGACTTTACCTGCTGTCTTCCCCGTGTCCTTGCCTCTTTTCCCTGAACTCACCCCCCTGCAGAAAACCATCACCAAAGACATTCTTCCCGCTCACCTCTCCATTTCCCCAGTCGCTCTTTCAGCCCTCCTTCTCTTTTTCTGCAACTATTACATTCCATCCTTCATTTCTTTCCTATACCCTTTGAATGACTCCAATTCGGCTTTGGCATCACATATACTACCAATAAAGACTGAATTGCCACTGCTTAGAACTCAGCCTCTTTTCAAACGGGGTGCACACTGTACCAGATGATCAGCTATCTTATTAACATCTTTTTTCAGATGTTATTCGCCTGTTAAAGTTGCAAGAGAGTCAATGGACCGTTTAAACGCACAATATGTAATTTCTGCCTCTAGGGATCTCTTTATCAAAACGAGGTAAAATACATTTGCTGAGAGTAGTGTTGGCAGGCCGAGTGGACCAGGGGTGGGGTTCAGTGCATGGCCAAACCTTTCGGAGGAATACATACCAGGGGCCAAATGTATAAACCATGCGTACACACAAAAAATTTACTTACGCCAATTTCCACGCAGATTACCAATTGTATAAGATTCGAGATTCAAAGGTTTAATTATCACATGCAATTATACAAGTACAGCAGCAGTGAAATGAGGTTGCAACCACACAGTCTGTTCAATCTGAATAGTATGATTTTGCGAGTTCGTTAAAAAGAATAAGAACAGCATAAATTTGGGTGACATTTTTCCCACTAAATGACATTACATGTATAATTTAATAAACCATCACTATGATTACACAGTGATGTGTGAGTTGTTAAATTGTTAACCTAGAGCTGCACCTCTTGGCCTCTTGCTTTAAATCCACTTTTAAGACCACTTTTTTTGAACTCCTCCAAACTCCGGGGCTCTGAACTTGCAGTGTTCACCGCTTCTGTCACTTTCTTCCATTCCACTTGCTTCATTTTGTTGCTGATGTCAGCAGAACTTAAACCTCCAAATAATACTCTTTCTCATCCGTCAGATTGATCAATCATTACTTCAAGTTCACAGTCTGGAAACCTACACTTCTTCTTCAACAGCTTCTTTGCATCTGACATGAAACTAAATTCCGGCCCTTTATTTGCAACCAGGTAATTGGGGGTGTGTTTAAAGCCATTCATAGTAAATTGTGCAAATGCATAAAATTTCAGGATGATTGAGATACAAAAGGAAAAGACACATGGGAACAGGCGTATGTGGGGTTTTATAAATCTGATGAAAAGACTGCGTATGCATGCTTCCTGTTTTGTGTGTACACAGATTTCTACACTTGTTATGTAGAGTTTTTATACATTTGGCCCCTGGAGTCACATTGGACTCTGCTCTGATCCAGAGCTGTTTACAGCTAGGACACAGATAGGAGGAAAGCTAAAGGATTCAAAAGTGGATTTATCTTCACTCCTGTTTATCAACCTGACTGCAGCAGTGATCTGTGGAGGTCACCTCCATTGTCGGTTGTTCATGGTTTGTAATGTTGACTGCTGACCGGAGTTGGAGGGGAAATGTACTTTATTTCATGAATGTAAGATTAGAGAGAGGAGAGGATGACCTAAATTCAAACACACAGACACACACACCCTCTGTGATTGACAATGCTCACCAGTTCACGGCTAACGAACAAGTAAAGTAATTGGGCTATTAGGGTCAAGTAAACAGAAATGATCCTGAAGTCAAACTTGCATGAGTAATAATGGTGGTGAATACACAATTAAACAACCGTCACTGCTGATCTATCCGACGTGACTCAGGCACAAATGTCAATGGACAAGGTCAAGTTTGAAAGTTTTATTCAGTCTCGTTCTCCCACATCCTCCATCACTCTCTGACTCTGAGGCTAGTGCGACAAACAACCAAATCAAATGCACAGCTATAATGAGTATATTTCTATGGTTTGAAAATTTGGGATAATGTGCTGTAAGTGCACAATTCAGCATTATATAAACTGTTTAACAAATTTGTTTTTAGACAACATATTATAGCTTTAAGAGGAACTTTATCAATATTGGCTGTACTAGGGGTGTAACGATACATGTATTTGTATTGAACAGCTTTGGTACAGGACGTTCGGTTCGGTACAGGGCTGTGCACGGGTGAGTTCCGGAACGGAAGTTGCGTGTGTTTATTTTCCGCCTGCAGCTACATGTGCAGCCCGTTGACGTCATGGCTAAAGCTAGCGGAAAACCAGAGCTTGAAGACCCTCACTTGTCACTGAAGTCTCCTGCTTGGGAACACTTCGGCTTCCTGGTTACATATTGCGAGGGAGAAAGACGAGTGGATAAAACGAAGGCAGTGTGCCGACATTGTTCAACTGAGATCGGGTATGTTTCCGGCAACACGTCAAACATGCTAACTCACTTATAGCGGCACCACCCGAATGTGAATATCACTGCTACAAGAAAAAAAACTACCTTGGTTCAAACACAGCTGACTTCGGCATTCAAGCAGCCTCTCCCTAGCAGTTCAGATCGGGCCAAAGCTATAACAACTGCCATCGGAGTTTTTATAGCAGCGGATCTAAGACCATATTCAGTTGTTGAAAACACTGGTTTTTAACACATGCTAAAGGTGATTGAGCCCCGGTATGAAGTACCCACTCGTCCGCACTTCAGTCAGAAAATAATACCAGGCCTTTATGAACAAGCTAAATCTGCTGTTGTCCAAGACTTGTCAAAGGCATGTGCAATAGCACTAACGACTGATGGATGGACATCCAGAGCTAACAAGAGCTACATAACTGTGACTGCCCATCACATCACCTCCGAGTGGAACATGGTGAGCCATGTTCTGCAAACTCGGCCCATGTATGAACAACACACCAGCGCAAACCTGGCAGAAGAACTTAACGAGACAGTGTTGGAGTGGAAATTGGAGAGGCCAGGAACAACAATTACAGTCACAACAGACAATGCGAGGAATATGGTCAATGCAGTGAGTGAAGCTGGAATGGGCCCCCAAATCGGGTGTTTTGCGCACACAATTAATCTAGCTTCACAGAAAGCAACAGGTCTCAACCAAATATCCAGACTGCTTGGTAAAGTGAGACGGATTGTGTCTTTCTTTCACCGTAGCCCAACAGCTGCGCACATATTGGAAAGCAAACAGGAGATGCTTAATGTAGCAAAACACACCCTTATTCAGGACGTCACCACCCGCTGGAACTCAAGTTATGATATGCTTGAGAGGTACCTTGAGCAGCAAGCAGCAGTGTACTCGGCACTGACAGAGAAGGCTCTCAAGAAGAAAGATATCAGCACATTGTCTGACCAGGATGTGAGGATGGCAGAGGAGGTAATTGAGGTCCTTAAGCCACTAAAAACTCTCACAACACTGATAAGCACTGAAGCTACACCTTCAGCATCTATGATCATGCCCCTCAAAGCCACAGTTCTCCACTCTATGGAACCAAATGAGGGAGACAGTGCAACGGTGACCCAAATCAAGGCTGCCATCAGAGAAAACCTGAAGGACAGGTACTCTTCTTGTCAGGACTTCCTCCACAAATGCACAGCACTTGACCCGAGGTTTAAAACTCTTCCTCATGTGGATGATGCCTGTCGTGACAGCGTTACCTCGCCATACCCGCTACCTCTGTCCCTAGCGAGAGGGTATTTTCAACCGCTGGGGACATTGTAACTGCAAGCAGATCAGCACTTACTGCAGACAATGTGGACAAATTAATCTTCCTTGCAAAAAATATGAAGGTTGAGTGAAACTAAACACAGCTACATGCTGGAACTGTTGCTGCACTTTACTTGTGAAACATTTACAACTTTACATGTTTTGTTAAAAGCTGTTAACAAGCTGTGAAGAATTTATTTTTATATTTCATATACTTTTTGTTTGACAATATTTTATTTATTGAAATGATTATTTTATATATATTTTGTTTAGTTGAGAATATTTTATTTACCTTATTACCAGGCAGCACTTTACAACAGTATTCTATTTTTTCAATTTAATTTTCATATTTTGTATAATGTCACAATAAATTGTTGGTTTTGAAGTTCTGAATAAACAACAAGCAAATTTATGTTTTGCATTGCATTTTGTTCCCATACTGTACCGAAAAAGAACCGAACCGTGACCTCAAAACCGAGGTACGTATCGAACCGTGATTTTTGTGTATCGTTACACCCCTAGGCTGTACACATGGAAAGAACCACAAAACACACAACTGAAGGAATGGTCCTTTTCCATTAATTTTCAGAGATCACTGCCATTCACGCGCACAGCCAGTCACCACTCACGTATAGATATAAAATGACCCATGCTTACTTTACAAAGCAGTAGAGTCCCAGAGAGGAGGTTCAGGTGGATGGGTAGCTGTGCAATGTGGTTCACTTTGAAAACGTTTAAAGCATAAGCGACCAAATGTGTTGTTTTGGTACTGCTCTGTTCTATGTCTGTCTGTCTGGTCTGAACTGTAATGGAGACTGGGAGAACGATATGTGAATGGTACTCTGTAGAAACCAAATGTTACTGTGACATAAAATGCCAGGGTTTCTTTTCCAGGGCCACAGTTGTTGCAGGGCACAGCGGAGCTACTAGACACCCCCTGCCAACAACCATCATCACCTCTAGCCCTCTTTATTTGCTGGGAGAGGAGAAGCGACCAATAACACCATCATTACCCGGCAGGAGGGAGGGAGGGAGGGCAATGATAGAGAAAGAGAGGAGACAGAGGGAAAAAATAAGAGTGAGAGAGAGGCTCGAGATGGGAGTAACAGAGAAAGAGGAGAGTGCAAGAGAGAGCCGAGATGTGAAGGCAGGCTTTTTACCCGACGGGGAGTGACGGCTATCAAACGTGCGAGAGTGCAGGCGAGCGTGCGTGAGTGGCGTGTAACAGTCCATTAACAAGATTTGTTCTCCAGCATGGAGAAAGCCGCAAACTGTACTGCACACACATTAGAGCGTGTGATCGTATTCACATACAGATGGTTGGTGTCACACAGTGTCAGTCCTCCACTGTTATTGTATTTTGATGTATAACCTCGCCGGTTGGAGAAAATGCTCTCAATTACCAAGGAGTCTGACATGTGTTTGATGCAGTGAAGACGCTTCACGCCGCATACAGTAAATTGCTCTCAAATCAGATAAATAAATTGGGACTTATGAGTTTCTTTGGTCTCTATAGATTGTCTTGGACTCCATGCTGTCTAAATTGTGCTTCAGAGAATTCATTACTATTGAACAAAGTGTTGGGGAGTGGCCAAAAGTCTGAATGTTGTTTCAAATACTTCTCCATCCTGCCAAGAAAAACTAATACTAAATCTCTATACTGGATTTCTACTTGGAGAGCTCATTCTAAGCGGCGCAGTCTCGAATCTGTGTTGACTTTAAATTGCTTTTTTAACGTTGTGTTGAGTGTGATTGCAGTTCTCAGTCACCGCTTCATGTCTGGCCCCATCAGACATCAGTGGGTAAAAGTAAGGTAAAGTTCCCCAGCTGGCACCGGACGTCAACAGACGTTGGTCTTTGGTTGGATTCAAGTCATGACATCAGGTGACCAAAACCCAACGTCCATTGACTTCCAACATCTTTCGACATAGGAATATTGACGTCAAATGACGTTAATATTTTGTTGTTTTTATGTTGTGGTGCCTGGCAACCAAAACCCAACGTGTGTCAGACGTCTTGTACTCACACAACTTTGACGTTGAATAATGACCTTTTTGATGACAAAATTCTAATGTCTGGACAACATCTATCAACAACGTTGATTTGACTTAAGATAGCCTACATAACTGATATCCAACGTCGGACCAACGTTAAGTTCAGATGTTAACCCGATTTTCATTTTCAACTAAATACTAACGTCTATTCAACGTCGGAGGCGTCTCAATTAGACGTCTCTATGACGTCTAATTGACGTCTAGTGCCAGCTGGGTCTAATTAGAACATCTTTGTAATGATATAGCAAGTCCGCAATAGTGGTAACTGTGTGGAGGTATTCCCCCACCTTTGGAAGACCAGCATGAGCTGAATGGATTTAAAGGAAACACCGGACTCAAGTTTTCCAAACGTTTGAAACCTGCTTAAAAAGCACCTCTCTGGACGCAACTGAAAAGACATTTCTTGGCAGTTTATAATGTTGAGAGGGACACGTGGAGGCTGGACAGTGCCAAGCTCAGCCACTGCTGAATCCACACAAACACACACACACACACAGCTCTGGGGTATGACTGGTGGATGGCTCTGAGCCTGGACAATGGCAGCAGGTGTCTGCTGGCCAGAGATACTATCGCCCATTACTGGCAGACACAATGTCTGTTTGTGTGTGTGTGTGTGTGTGTGTGTGTGTGTGTGCCTTGTTAAAGGTCTAGGGGATTATAGAGTTGCTACTGTACTTTGGGTTCTTCTCTCCTGTCTCCACGACAACACCCTGGGCTCCTGCCACCAAGATTTGCCAGCTGCTGTAAACGCACATCTGCTACAGGAGAAGGAAACGGTCACAATGCTGTTGCCAGCCACAGGCCTCTCTGCACACAGAGGCAGCCATTTAAAATGATCAAAGTAGAGTTAATTTCCCTCCGACGGCACTATTCTGATTTATTATGCATGCAGCCCGAAGGCCTTCATAGAAACAGGTAAGTAGCCGGTCCAGCTGTCTGTGCAAGCTGGTGAGCTGTAGTACACCCTGCATCACCATCTGCCCCACTCTGATATGTTTTTAAATTCAATGCCATTATTATCTGCCAGGGCCATCACAGTCACGACACTCAGTAAGAGATACAAATACTCTTCTGATATCAGCCAACAACAACTCTAGGGGTATTAGAACATTTATACATAGTTACTCAAGTTACTTACTGCCTGAACACTGCTGTTAATTGTCTTCTAAGGTAGGATGAACAAAAGGTAGAGCATCTACCCAGGGCACAACAGATGGGCCAGCACTTTACCAATTACCACAAGCTCATGTACTTCACAACTGAGAGTACTCCATGTAAAGAGATTAATACTGGCAGAACTGAGATTTATAGATCATAAGGAGGATTGCTCTTGCTGTTTTCCCAGGGGAATCATTTAACTTTTTAGTGTATGTGACTGTTTTCAGATTTATTTGGGAAAAATATTAATTAGACTCACACAGTACGGATGTGCATGCAGATATATGTGTGGCCACTGAAAGGTACTGTTGCTCCAGGGTTGTGCACTTCACTAAAAACATTTAGTGGTGCCATTCCCACTGTCGACAACTGTTAATAATGGATGTCAAAGCTACAAGGTTCTTTTTTTTGGTCCAATGAATGGCAGATGTTTGTTATATAAGCTCATGTGACTGGCAGAAATACACAATGATGCTCTCAGACATCCAACAGCAGGGCCCTACAAGTCTCTCTCAAAATATACGTTACATGCATACAATACAAAGAAACTAATTCAGACACATAGCAGAGGTCAAGGAGTAAGACATCTGCCTCCAACGGCATCCCGCCTCTAATGCTGACTGGTCGTCAAGGTTTAAAAGTAGCAACCACTAAATACAGCTGACTTTGTGTCATGGTGGGTGAATTTACCAGCCACAGGTCTACAGCCTGGTGTAACAGAGCGACTCGTGACATTCCACAACACAGACTAAATTGTGAGTCTGCTTGTTTCACTCTGACACTTGAACAAGGAGACACAGGAAAACCATGTTGCGTTATATCACAGAGGTTAGGAGAAAAACCCCTAAAAGAAGACAGGAGAGGCAAAGGTCATGAAACTTTTCGGATGGGAAGTGGAGAATAAACGACACCTGAGAGTTCTGTGACTGGTTAGTTTAGAAGGAGACAAGCCAGATGATGCCTATAATGATGCCAATAAGAGAACTAATGTTCACATTATTGGGTCAAAATGTGGTCACCATGTTGCCCCCAGAGTTTAATATTTACCTTATGAAATAAATAGCCAATGTTTGAGTATTTTGGATCTTGTTTCATTAATTTTCACATGCAGTTAAACAAGAAAGTGACTTTTAAACAGTTGAATGTCTGATTTTGGTTGTCCTTCCTCAGCAAAAATCCAATAGTAGTAAGAGACATTTAAATACAATTTTGCACATTGAGAACGTCTTGAACTTTGGGGTGAAACTGCAAGCAGGTGACCAGCAGCCAGTGTTCACTTTTGTTCCAGTTGCCTCCTCACTCTCACATTGACCCGAGTCAGCTGTACTGAGCCAGCTGTTTACCTTCGACCTTCAGGACGCTCCTCTCCCCCCCAACGGTCGCTCCCAGAGCACTTTGATCATGTGCCAACGCACCATTTGCCAAGCTGCCAAGCATACCGCCGGAGGCCCATCATCACCGCCTGCCCTTGAGTCATGGAGTGATGCACAGAAACAAGCCCCTGACGGGCGTCCTGTTACTGGGGTGAATTCGTGAGGACAACTTGGTGGCTCGGTGGAGCTCCGGTCCATTAGCAACATCCTGAGTCAGGGATGCAACAGGGCCATCAACCCAGACAATCTTGAAAACTTAAAATAAAGATGCAATGATGAACGCATGTGTGACAGCCTCTGCCTTCATATCTGTGTCATTCTGACAAGATCTCCACTAGGGCTGAGTTGAAGGGCAAAGGAGAGCCAGAGGAGAGACCATTAATAAAGACTTGACATTAGGGTGAAGGGCGACGTGAAGCCAGAGGGAAGACAGAGATTGACAGCCGCTGATCGCTCTTGAAAGATCCATGACAGATTATCTGACAAAGTCTGAACAGTGAGGAAAGAAACATTTTCTGGTGAGCCTTCAGGGAGGATTTTTTACTCTTTGAACCTTAAGATTGTTTTTCTGCAATATTACCTCAAAATCTGCTGACTGGTTTGAATCGCACAGCATATGTTGCCTAGCAACCTCAGCTTATTCAACAGTGAGAGTCAGCGTCTCAGTGGGACGCCCGTTTGAGACGGGGAGCTCTGGAAACAGTGTTACGCTTAGAAACACAAATAACAGCTTCAGCACTCTGGACGAATACTACACACAGTTGTTTAATGGTTAAGTGATAAAATGTGATGGGATTTTGAGGGATGTCTGTCCACAGCCCTGCTTATCGTAGTCTCCCTCATTGTCTTGTAAGACAACCTGATGAAGGTTGAAGGAGTACCAGAACGCTGTTGTCATTAAACTTAATTGCAAGAGTATAGTGTATAGTTCAGTTATGGTGCTGACAATCAATGCCGCCAGTGGAATATGGTCAAAATCTTTCCCACCAAACATTATGATGTCACAGTGAAGTTGACCTTTGACCCTGAATTCTTAAGTCTGGATAGACGTCCACGACCATCACCAGCGCTGAGGCTTAAAAATGACCATTAATGCATTGGACATGCATGGAATATTCTTTTTCAAGAGACCAAAAAAGTACTTGTTGTACTGTAGACCAGAACTAACTGTGATAAACATCATCATTTCAGCCTCTAAATGTGCAATAATGTAAATATCTTTGGAGTTTTTGTTTCCTGCTCATACTGCTTTTACTTACTTATATTTTTTTATATCTTCCTCTATTCATTATAACGGTTTTTTTTTTTTTTTGCTTTCCCCTTTGCTGCTGTAATAATGCAAATGTCCCCATTGTGGGACTCATAAAGGATTATCTTACCTGATCTTATCAAATCCAATCAGGAAGTAGAAATATATGTTTTGTACATTTTTCAAACACCTTAAAAAAAACATTTTGTTACATTACATCTGGAATTGTTAGGGTTTTTTTAATTATTTTTTTCCAGCATCCTTATATTATATTTTAGTAGAAATCAGCTTGTCAAGTTGAAGAATGAGTATGAGACGAGGGAAAGGCAGTCCGGCTTCCATCCCTTTCTCCCTGAACTTAAATCTTTTGAGAGTTCCTTGACATTTACAATTTATTGTAAGTATTTCCCTTCAAACGGGTCACGACCTGCTGCTTTGTCTCGACAGTGTCCTTTGCTTCGTCAGAATTCAACATCTCAACAAAGGGCAGTGAGTGAGAACGAGTGAGTGAAAACAACCGGCACTTTGTTTTGTTCGTCTTAAATGATTTAATCTGTCTGCTCACAGTGTTAAAATGCTGTATATCGAGTTGTCCCTCTAGTGTCGCCATCCATCCGTCCAAAGACACACACACCCACACACACACACACACACAGTGAGACAATTGGCTCATATCTTCCTAACACCTGTCTGATCACCAGAAAGATCCAACAGATGGAAAACACTGCAGAGAATGATTATGCGATTATACCTAACAATCGCTGAGCGTATAGTGACAGAGCGGTATCCAACAGATGCATGGCAACACACACGCACACACACACAACACACACACACACACACACACACACACACACACACGGCTCAAAGTCAACAGCAGAACCAGATGCTGTCTTATTAAACCCTCACACTGTACAACGCAGACACTCCGGCTCTCCCTCTTTATCTCTCTCCAACCCTTTCTTCTCCTCTTCTCTCTCACTCCATCCTGCTCCCTCTGTATCTTCCACTTGCTCTCTACTCCCCCGTACAATTAGCGCAGCCCGGCTAATGACGAGCTGCTGATAACAATAGCAATTTGAAACAGTAGAAGGCTGCGGCGGTGTGAGTGATAATCGTGTCGCAGCTCTTTCCTCGCACACATGCGTACGCCCCGAGGACGTGAGATACGTGTGGCATCTCGCATGACCTTGAATTGGTTTTATGTCATGTCTGCGCATAATGAGAGCTACTAATGCTGCTTCACGCCTTCAGGAGGGACGACGGGATTGACGGGAGGAGCCGAGCGCCGAGCGGGGGGTTACTCTGGCTTTTCCATTGTCGTGACGGGAGGGGATGACAGCTGACAGGGCATCAGCAGCTTTGTAAAAAGGCTTTAAATGACAGTAAACGGGACGGTTAACGCGGCAGAAACACGACGACAGAGAGGCAGATGCAAAGAGAGGAGATGTAGGAATAAACATGACAGAGAGAGAGAAAGAGGTGCGACTGAGCAGGTGATTAAAATGAGATAAATGTTGCATCTGTTCCAGGAGACGCGGAGGCGGAAGTGGGAGGAAAAGGGCAAAGATGGAGCACTTTCTTTATTCCGTTAAAGGAAGCGAAAATGTGGAAGTTTAACAGCTTTTAATCCAAAATAGTTGCTCTGCATAATTGTGCATTACCACTAAAGCTGAGGCTCAGCGGAGAGATAAACGATCTCATTGGGCGAGGAACGCTCCGTCAGCCTCACTTCCTGTCTCGGTTTGGTTGATTAGCTGGTAAACTCATTCAAAGTGAAAAGTGTGTTTGTTTCTGAGAAACCACAGACATAAACACATTATGCAAACACTTACGCATGCATGTCGAACTCCATTATATTCTTATTTGAAAAGCACTTTGAATGATAAATATGTGTGTGTGTGTGTGTAATAATAATATGTACATCACTGATAATCATACTCATCATTCAATTAGTTGTTTTCTCAATAGAAAAATAACCATTATTACAGAGACACTGGGTGTGATCTAGAAAAGAACACATTTTTTATACAGCGGAAAAATGTTTTCCATGAACTCACTTTTCAAGAAAAAATTGAAAATGAGCACTGACAGAGCAGAAAGGCCTGATGTGGGTCATTTCAAAGTGAACTGGCCCGGCTTCTGAAAAGAGAGGAATGTCCCTCTGTCAGTGGATTCAGCACCAAGGACAGAGGCAGAGTCAGAGTGGAGGAAATGATGAATGGCTGCAGCGAGCCGTCCAGCCTGAAAAGAGGTTTACACCGCATTACCACGTCCAATCGCAGCCGAGGCAACCGCTCCTACTCAGCGCCGACAGCACATCCACAAACTGACACTCTACCTGGACAAGGTCGATTCAGCCATCTGTTCGGCCTCTTTTGGTAAATGGTGGACTTTATTGCACTTGTGACCCCTCAGTGCTTCCTGATGTAGCGCTCAAACATAACCCAGCTGGGACCTTTGTTGTTCCTATCTCCCTTTTACAGGAAACCAAACAAAGATACCAAAACGTAGGAAAAAAACTCTCCTTTATTCATAAATCATATAGCATGACAGCATGATATCATTTCACTACCATCCTCCTGTCGTCTATAGGGTTTGAATGATATGCTTATCTCCTGATTATACTATCACCATACTTGTGTGCTGATACGATCTGCAGTGCGATTCTACAACTGTGATTTAAGAATGTACCTTTTGTGATACACTTCTAGAGACTTATCTCAAGGAAACTGAATCGAACGCAACTGGATTTGGTTTTTGTCTTTGAAGACGTTTCACCTCTCATCCAAGAGGCTTCATCAGTTCCTGCTCGCTTGACTAGGCTGGGACTAGTCCAACTAGCCGGCGTGGAGGTCCAGCTATTTAACCTCTTAGGAGGCGGTCACAAGGCCACTGATGTCTATGGGTCGTATGTGCTCCATTATTGCCAACGACAGTCGTTAGTATGGTCGTTGGGGATGGTGGAAAGTTGGTTTCGACTTCGTTAGTGCTCTATTGTGTTGTAACGACGGTCGTTGGAGTCACATGACGTTGGAGCAATAATGGAGCACATACGACCCATAGACATCAGTGGCCTTGTGACCGCCTCCTATAAGGTTAAATAGCTGGACCTCCACGCTAGTTGGACTAGTCCCAGCCTAGTCAAGCGAGCAGGAACTGATGAAGCCTCTTGGATGAGAGGTGAAACGTCTTCAAAGACAAAAACCAAATCCAGTTGCGTTTGATTCAATTTCCTTGAGATAACTATGACCTGGATGAATGAGAATATTCACAGGCTTGTTCTAGAGACTTAATATCCTTTAGTCTAATTTCATTCCAAAAATAATGCTCATCACATCTGTCAGTAGTCAGAGTTTGACCCTTTTGGAGTGTTGAGTACCAGAATGACTTAACAATGTGAAGTCAACAGTTATTCCAAACTAAGCAATAGTTATAAAAAGAATCAGGTCCTTGGTGGTTAAAAAAGAATCCTAATACTGTATGTAACAACTTGTAACAATTGACATGTATTAATCACTTTATTATTGGCCATACATGAAAAATAAAACCCTTCCACCTCTCTCTATTGTCTGTACTGTACAAGCTTATGGACGATTTGTTGAAGATGCTTAAAACTGCTGGACTGTGGATTTCTTTGTGAAGGATTTATTTCCACTTTCAAAAGGATGTGACTTTCTGCACGGTCTCAAGTGCGTCTCACCGCTCCGCTAACGCAGAGCAACAATAGCTAACGGCCTAATTCCAGCACAACTCAGACGTTCCACAAAGCCCCTTTAAGACGGTCTGTTTTTTTCCCCACAACTAATCATCTACAAGCTATGCAGTTCGAACACTTTTGATCATTTTTAGGCAGCAATTTACAACCGGAGAGCTCTTGTTTTACACAAAGTACCTCGAGATAGCATCTTGATGCGAAGTCCTTAATGCAGCACCAGGCAGAAGGCACTGGATGTGATGTGAAAGATTATGCCAAAGGAAAAGGGATTAACAGCAGTTGTTTTTAATGTGAATATTCTCATTAAACCCCTCATGCTGGTGTTTTCCACGTTAAGTTTGGTCAATGTGCCTCGAATCAAAGGAGAAGCAGGTTGAAAGCTTTCCTTCTGTCATTGTATCACCCACAGAATCTAAAGCATTCCCACAACCCTTCAGAGAGTTATCAGGAGCTCCCTGTCAGACAGCCTATGTAGGGATGGTATAGGATTCACAGGGATCAATAACCCACTGTTTGCCCCCCACGCTCTGTAATACATGATTAGACTGTCTCTGGATGGGAGCCATCTCAACATATTGGTGGGAATACTTACACGAGCCCACGGTTCATTCAATTACCTGTCCCTGTCCAAGCACACTCGCCAGGGCAGCTGTGTGTGCTGTGATTTGTTTGCACGGATGATATGTATTGAAGCCAAATTCAATTATGTGCACTCACAGCAAATGGCGCTGTGGAGATGACGGCGATAAAGTCTCCAACAAAAACAGGCGTGCGAGTGCCAGGAAAACATGGGAGCACGTTTCAGCCTCGTATCTGCTGTTTGCAGAAGATCTTCGTTCCTTATTAAACCTGGATTTCGGTTCAACAGTGGAGCAGCTTTACTGATATGGTCAAATACAATCACATACAGTACGTACACGTCTGAAAGGCTTATCCAGGATCAATAGATACGACGCTGATGGTATCTCCTTCCGTTTTCTATTCATCAGACGGGGACACCACCTACGCTGATCACCTAAAACACAAGTTTAAATTGGCCGGTGACTCAGTGGGCCCCCACGATCCCTCCGTGGTTTCGACGGCGCTCCTACGCCGAGCTGCCGGCAATGAGACACGTCTCATTATGCGGAAAATCACCCCGGCTCAACCGATGTCATGCCAGGCAATAAGACAGCCGCGTCGTCTTTCAACGCAATTTAAACGTCCGTGAGACAATTGGAAGCAACGGCGGCACTTTGGAGATCAGAACCGGAGCGGAGCAAATTGGACAGCCGGCTTTTCGAGTCTGTATCGAATGCTCTGTAAAGTTTTAATGCGCCCGCGGAGGGGAGGGAAGAATACATCATAACACGCACGCTGGTCGAATGTGTGTCCACACACTCATATTCCTGTTGTGTTGTCTGTTCTATTACGACACATTCATCCTGACTTCACAAGAATGGGTGGTAAAACAGCTATTAGGGTTTAAAGTTGCCAGTCATTAAACACAGAGAGCAAACTTTATCCCCGCACTAAGGGAAAATGATCATTAGAGGTGGCGGCCGTCCTGGCTTCAACTCGCTTCAACAAAAAATTGCATCCTGACCGAGATCAGAACGACAAAAAACCCAACAGGAGAGCCACCGGCGCATAAATGATTCATCAGCTATAAAATATTAAGGAGCTGTAAATCAGGGCGGAGGGGAGACGGAGGAGGAGACCTGTAACTTAAACTGAGCTGACCAGCCCTCCGCTAATTAACAGCAGAAGGAGGGAGAGCAGAGAGGAAGGGATGAGGTGGAGAGAGAGCGACAGAAAGACAAAATATGAGGAGGAGAGAGCTACAGAGAGGAGGCTGGCATTTAAGTGAAGGATAATGAGGTGCAGAAGAGAATAAGGAACAGCAGCCGAGGAGAACGAAGGCACAGAGACGACGCAAACCGATGGTAGCTCGAGGTAAATACTGAGAGGGGCTGAACAGGAAGCTCACGTGTCACACCGTTCAACCTCAGATATTTCTGTGGCGGCATGACGTCTTCATACATGGACTGGATGGTTGAGTGATGTTACAGTGAGGATGCACCGTGTCCCCTTTGCCCTGGTCGATATGCCTCTTTCTAGTGTTGATCTCAGTCGAATATGAATGAGAACATCTCAATAACGACTAACAACTAGCTTTAGTATGTTAAAGAAAACCTCTGTTACAGGTAGAAACACAAAATGTACTGTGGAAACTGTCAAGACAAGTTCAAAACAGTCATTTATTGACATTGAAAATCATCGGAAGACTTTAAAAACACGTGTCTCAGGTCTACAAGAGTCCAGACTGTGTGTGTATGAGAAGTGATGAGGATGTGAAATCTGATGCTTGTGCGTAAAACCAAAAATCCTGTAACCCCTTATGACAAAGCACAACAAAAAAGTATGTTGAAAAAAACAACTGGATTTGTGCTTTACTCAGCTAGTTTTTTTGCTGCTAAAGCGAAACACTCAAATAATACGCTTCAAGTTATTATCACTGTAAGCACTGCACCTTATCCTCTAGCACCTGATGGACCGCTTACGGTTTCTCTTCTACCTCAGCATTTTATTTTATTTCATAGCTAACTCGCATTTTATTGTACATAGCCTTTTATTTTTTTATTTTATATTCTAATAGTACTTTATTGTTTCTATATTGGCCCACTCCTATGATAACTTAAACGAAGCGCAGCAGGTAATAACCCTGCCTACATTAAAGAGTACTGTCCACAAAACAGATCTTGCTTTTGGCTACAGGTACCACAGATTACACACCCGTAAAAAAGGGTAATCTCCAGAGAGCACTTGGGTGGAACTCAGACTAAAGTCAAGGTAATAAAGTAATAATCCCTCTGTGAAGTAGGATTTCAGCAACTCTTCACTGCTCTTCTTACAGATTACATGTCAATCATTTGACTTTTCTGTGTTCTCACCCAGTTCTCCCCTTAATGATCTTAAATTCTTCTCTGAGAACTACAAGCCTGTGGGTAAAGTATCGTATAAACATGTCAGAGCTCTCTTGAACCTGCTCTCTCAGTTGTATCATTCGGCAAGAGCAAGCAGGAATAAACGCGTGAACTCATTTGACAGTGTCAAGGATTGCTCTTAATTGCACTGCGAAGAAATCCATCATTTCTGTCATACTCTCTCACACCTACACACCCTCCCTGTCTCCGCAGAGGTCAGAGCCAAAACTCATGTTAACGAGATGGAAAGGACCTACAGGAGAGTCCGCTATGCACGGTGACAGTCTGCCAATAGTCAGTCACGGCCCAGAGAGCCGTGTAGCGTTCCTGCTAAATCCACTACAACAACCGCTGCCAGGTCCAGAGGAGACAGCCAGCTGCTCAGCTGCTAACGGGGTGGGACAAGGACAGGGGAACTATCGCCGCTGGTATTTAGCAGGGATTTTTAGTATTTAGTAGCCTACTCTGGTAGATCACAGAGGAGAGCATAACACCTATTCATTCATTCATTCATTTACATTTAGGGGACGCTTTTGTCCAAAGCGACTTACAGTCATTCATACAATCATTCATACACTGATGGCGGTGGCTGCCATACCAGGTGCCAACGAGCACATCGGAAGCAGTTTGGGGTTCAGTATCTTGCCCAAGGAACCCAGCTGGCACCGGACGTCAACAGACGTTGGTCTTTGGTTGGATTCAAGTCATGACGTCAGGTGACCAAAACCCAACGTCCATTGACATCTACTTTCAACATCTTTTGACATAGGAATATTGACGTCAAATGACGTTAATATTGTGTTGTTTTTATGTTGTGGTGTCTGGCAACCAAAACCCAACGTGTGTCAGACGTCTTGTACTCACACAACTTTGACGTTGAATAATGACCTTTTTGATGACAAAATTCTAATGTCTGGACAACATCTATCAACAACGTTGATTTGACTTAAGATAGCCTACATAACTGATATCCAACGTCGGACCAACGTTAAGTTCAGACGTTAACCCGATTTTCATTTTCAACTAAATACTAACGTCTATTCAACATCGGAGGCGTCTCAATTAGACGTCTAATTGACGTCTAGTGCCAGCTGGGACACTTCAACATGCAGACCAAGGGAATCAAACCAGCTACCTTCCGATGACGCTGGCTCTACCCCTGAGCTCCTAGCCGCCCGCAGCCACCCAGCTGAGAACTGATGAAAGCCTGGAGATGCCTGACACATCAGCTCATCAGAGCAGCTCTACTGAGTAAACAGCAGGAGGTAGGCCTTTTACTGCTGTGACACATTACTTTCTCCATCATCGCCCTCCTATCACAAAACCTGTCAATGCAACACACCCGAGGCCAGAGCTGGTCCGGGGCTCAGTTTCTTATGTCTGAAGCTCTGGTGCACAGCACAAGTTTCTGCTTTTTCACTTTGTTTTTGTTTTCTTTTACTAGATCATAAATCTTGTCATCCACCAGTCCATGAAGTCTGATTGGTCTGCCCCACTGTTTGTCCCACTGTTATTAATATCAGTTCATGGTTTGGAGAACATTTTGCGAGTTTATCAAAGATTTTCTCACATGGGGGGGGAATCGCAATTGATTCAAAAAATAAATGTTGGAAACTACAGATTTGTCAAAACTTGACATCTGTTTATGTTGCAACTTCATTCTTTTTTCCTTATTTCAGTTTTCTATTTGATGGTGTGACAGTGCTGTGCTTATGATATCAAACAGCTGGAAATTGCCCCGAGGTCTTACAAATATGATGGTTGAAATATATATGCAGTCACTGGGTTAGCAGCCTTGTAACTATGTGCTCCACCACCATCCTCTCCACCTCTTGATATAACAGTCAGGTCATAAACATGTGACTGCGATATGACACATATTGGCAAGAACAGTATGTCACGTAAAAATGTGTCTCATTCAGGCGACTGGGTTGTGTTTACTCTCAGTGTAAATGAACATGTTTATTCACTAATTACACTCTGATTACACTTTCATGACAGATAGAATACACCACAATTTGAACCAGTCCTAATATTGAAAAACTTGTATCTCCGAAAGCAAACTTTCCACCAACAACTATAAGTGTGTCTTTTCCGAAGCTGCCCAACAATAATCAATTGTGTTGCAATTTGTAAAGCCATCGTCTCGAACAAATCTCAGTCAGACAGAGTGAGAGTTCATCAGCGAGCAATTAACAATCACTTAATTATCGCATCAGTCTCGTATGTTGAGAAGCTGACGGTCGTAAAATGGATCGAATGAAAGATTTGTTCTTTCTGCTGAATGACTTTCCACTTTCCATCACACTGACATGTTCCATTCAGAACCGAAACAGATGAATGTGTGTTTCTGCTTTTTAATCTTGATGATGTTTGCCTACATGTCTGTCTTCATTCGTCCAAGTCTGATTAGTTCTTTAGTCTCTATCAGTGTATCAATATTAGCAAACACAGTATTGTAAATTGTCCAAAGATGAGTCTGGGCTGGAAAAACCAACAAAAATCCATGTTTGGATTATGAGCTGTATCTTAAAAAGCTTTCAAAGCAGCTGCTGTCTGACACCACTTTAAACACTCCCCATTCCACATACAATCTAGAAAGCAACACACATTTCAGGAGAATTTCAAATCACTAGTGTGGTAGCCAGCTGACCATGTTCAACTAAAATTCACCGTGTGCAGTGAGAAGCAATTTCTGTCCCGACGTGTTCTGCTCTCATCTTCCTGATGGCCAATTAACAGCGTTTCAGGGTGACAGCCAGGAAAGATGTGGTTGCATCATTTTTCTACAAGGACGAGATGAGAGATGGAGCAGCAGGTGCTGGGACCCGATGTGGCCCAGAGACCGACTCACATCCAATGACAGCCACACTGCTTTGATCTACAGGGGATCAACTCCAAGGTAAAAAATACCTCAACTTTTTTCTGGGTCAATTACCTCTCAAGATTGTGAGATTATTTTTTAGAAATTTAAATACACTTTAATGGAAAAATTCATATACCTCTGTTGG
The DNA here is from genome assembly GCA_039737535.1 of Lagodon rhomboides. Classification (NCBI taxonomy): domain Eukaryota; kingdom Metazoa; phylum Chordata; class Actinopteri; order Spariformes; family Sparidae; genus Lagodon; species Lagodon rhomboides. The sequence continues at coordinate 5,370,926 of CM077803.1, read as the reverse complement.
TCCGTGGGGTAATAAACAAACAAAACAGCACTGATTGGGCAGACATGGGTCGTCATCTTCTCAAGCTAGTGAGGAGGGTGAGACAGCGGGCACATCGGCTTTGACCTCCAGTGTCCCGGGAGTTACAGTAGCCACCAGTGTTTCTCCTATATGCATTCTGCAGCGGTGCAAAAAAAAAAAAAAAAGACATCCGTTTGGATCCGGGGATCCACCGCCAATTCCCCGCCTCCATTGAATCTCTCAGAGGCGGCGATGGGTGATGGGCTTATATGAGGAAAAAAATACCGCAGATATACGTGGAGAAGTGTCTGTCCTCCTGTCTGTCCTACCGACTCTTCTCACATTTCTGCCCAAAAAACAGCGTCTGCAACCATCAGCCCTCCCGACCGAGACTTCAGTGAACTTTCCCTCAGAAAACAGCCTCCCTCCCCACGAGTGACAGAGTCAGACAGCGTCCAGTTTACTGATGGTGATTATGTAGGCTAATTATGTAATTTAGAGCGAAAAACGTAACTTTGACACTTTCCAGGATGTTTGAACAGCATCCATATAATTATAAACTGTCCGCGGGTTTAGACTGACAGGGGGGACACCTGGGAAACACCTTGAAAAAACACCGACGTCATCATCATGACGTGTAGCCTTCCGTCATTTGTAAGAATGAGACTCATTTTGTGAGATCAATCTGTCAATTTTTTTTTCAAAAATCTCACCAGTAGTCACCATTTAAAGGGTTATTTATAAAAATTGCCCCCCCGGACCCCCCAAGCGATGCTAGGTTACCAACTCAGAGCACCGCTGCTACAAAAAAATCTAGGGGAAGCACTGTAGCCACAATATGCTAGCCTCCGCTAATCCCTCCGTGAGTGTATCACCTGTTGCTGCAGAGAGTGCACAAGACGCCGGCAATCCTGCTAATATTACCTGGAGCTCAGATCCTGCTGTCGTGCTGGGAGAAAATGTGAATGAGGAAATGAATGTGTGCTAACTGGAGTGTGTGTGGATCATGTTTGCCAAATATTCTCCTGCACTGTTACACATGGTGCAAAATAAGGAAGAAGGAAGGAAGAAAGAAAGAAAGAAAGAAAGAAAGAAAGAAAGAAAGAAAGAAAGAAAGAAAGAAAGAAAGAAAGAAAGAAAGAAAGAAAGAAAGAAAGAAAGAAAGGAGGGAGGGAGGGAGAGAGAGAAGAAAGAAAGGAGGGAGGGAAGGAAGGAGGGAGGGAGGGAAGGAAGGAAGATGAGGTGTGCACTAGCTGAGCAGCTGAACTGAAGGTTTCATCTTATCATAATAGGTATTAAGATCTCACACACATTCAGTCAGAAACGTTAGCCTTTTTTCTCATTTGGCTGAATACCGAATGTGTTGTTTCTTTGCTTTTTTCAGCCAAAAATATTTGGTCTATTCTTTAAATGTATCTGATGGAGTTTTTTCTTGGAAGGAAGGAGGGAGGGAGGGAAGAAAGAAAGGAGGGAAGGAAGGAAGGAAGGAAGGAAGAAAGAAAGAAAGAAAGAAAGAAAGTAGGGAAGGAAGGAAGGAAGGAAGGAAGGAAGGAAGAAAGAAGAAAGAAAGAAAGAAAGAAAGAAAGAAAGAGGAAGAAAGAAAGAAAGAAAGAAAGTAAGAAGAGAAAGGAAAGGAAGGAAAGAAGAAGAAAGAAGAAAGAAAGAAAGAAAGAAAGAAAGAAAGAAAGAAAGAAAGAAAGAAAGAAAGAAAGGAATGAACCCCAGCATTAGCAGCCCATCTCTTCTCTACAGAGCAGATATGCTGCCCTTGTTTCAGTCCTTGCTGTTGTTCCCTCTGGATCTTATTAACGTTTTACCAAAATGCAGCAAACATCACAGCAGCTGGAGAGGCCAACAGTGCGAAGGGGAGGAGGGGTGTGATACCCCAAACCTGACTGACACTGTTAGCACCTGCCAGAGGGTTTGTCTATGCACAGTTTAAAGGAACAGAGTGAGGTTTTGTGAGGATTATCACCATTTCTTGAGCGTTATTTATCGAAGAACATCTTCTGGTAGAGGAGTCGAGTGAAACCAATAATCTCACCATATATTTTCTTTAAATCAAAGCTGTCCGAGCATGTACCGAGCAGCACAATTCAGCATGCTCATCAAAAGTCAGTCATATAGCTGGCTGTTAACGAGCTGATGATGTGCACGTGATGTATTCCATTAGACCTGCTGTGTCAGCTGTTATTCATGCAGACAAACAACACCTGATACGTCATGTGTGATCTGCTGTTGCTGGCTGCTGACTGACTCTGTATCCACGGATTAAAATGGGCCAGCTGCTCACCGTATCAGTTTGTGGTTATTAAAAAGGTATGGACACCACAGCAGGCTGCTGGTGACAGACACATGGACAGACAGACAGGCAGACAGCCTGGCTGAATGACAGACTGGAGGGCAGGGGTCATTCTGATCTGCCCATTTATGTGTATGTTTGCATACTGACTTCCATCTTTCTGGTCACAATTCGATTAAATTCTCAATTCAAACCTTTTTTTCCCAGCATGGATGAATATACCTTTGTTAGACTGTCACATATGGATTTGTAAAGATTCTCAAATCCGTCCTGAGTGAACCCTCTTTCCAAACAAACCAATAAAGAATCTCTGGCAATGATTTCAGTTCTGTTCAGTTTGTCAATGCCCCCTTTGAATTCGGTTGTCAAGACTGAAAGTAAATTTCAATCCAAGGGCGTAGGAACCGGGGGGGACGGGGTGGGGGACACGTGTCCCCTCCAATATTGGAGACAGGTGCATTTGTCCCGCCCAAAAATTATACAGCAGAGGAGAAAAATATTTGATTTTGAAATCTTTAACTCACTTGCTTTTATTTTGAAAGGGCAACACAGCGTCTTGTCACTGGCCCCGCCCCCTCAACGGCAGGACTGTTTGGGAAGCGAGAGTCTGCAGCTGGCGGCAGGTCAGAGGTCAAGATGAAAAGACAGCAGCAGCTCAGTTTAAGTGATTTCTTTCTCATGGGGAAGAAAAGAAAGAAAGGAAATGTGAGTTGGTAATAATTTTGTCCAGGAGGATGATTATATTTTCTGTCTGACTTGTTGATGTTAAGCTGATGTCGTGATTCAACATCTAACTAGTACACTCTTGCTAGGTAAACGTTGTTACTATTAACGTTACTAGCCAGCGTTGGCTGGCGAAAATATGGCGGACTTTCCAGGAACGTAACGGACAAAAGCGATTTGACACTAAAAACAGTATTTAAGATGATTGTAAAAGAACATGATTTTTCTATTAACTTAACCCATGGAACTTGAAAACGAGTAACGTTACACATCAGAGTTAGTCTGTCTGTGTGTTTTTCGCTTGTTGTTGACATTCCCATCAGTACTTTTCTATCACGTTACCTTATTCATCTCCACTGCTTTCATATTAGAGATCAGATGAAGTTCAGCTGGTGAGGATGATGTTGGGAGAGCCAGCACAGCAAAGTTGCAGGTAGGTGCTATATGAAGGGTGAGGTGATTTTAGCTTGTTGATCATGATTATTTTTCTATACCTCAGTCACCTAACCGTAAAGGGCTAGGGTTAGGGTGATTGTAGTAACTGCAGGCTCGTCGCATTGTGTGAGGGTTAGGGTTATCGATATGTGTCCCCCCCTAAAACTCATTCCTACGCCCCTGTTTCGATCCATTTTCAATTTAGATATAAGTCATGATATACCCTGGTGAACACAGTACATAGGGGGTGTGCTTGGCTGTGATAGCATGCGGTGAGTATGAGGAAAAAAAGTCTTGTGTGAGGTGGGGAGAAGGTAAGACAGGCGGAAAAGAATGCAGATGAGGCGTAAAACAAACACAACAGAAGCATTTTGAAAACCTGCAGCCTCCAAATCAAAGAACGTTATTCCTGTTGTCGAGTGAGGCTGCCCGGTGTCGTTGACGGATGATCCTTGGCACGCGAGCCCCCGCCCTCCGGCCAGCCATTACGCCGAGATCTATTGGAAAGCTGGCATTAAGAATGAATGGAGTGCCTCTGTGTCCTATTAATTAAGCAGCGTGTCTATTGAGGGCTGGGAGCGGCCATATTAAATGCAAGGCTAATGTCATCAATCAGAAAGTCAGTCTCACGTGCATGTGCACACCAACACACACCAGTGGACCAGGAGAGTCACGAGACCAAACACTGGCATGCATGCTCGCACACACGCCACAAATCACATTTCCTATCCGTCTCTGACTGACCTGATTCCCAGCGAAGCTCACAGCCCCGCTCAGCCATGTCAACACAGAGTGTTTAAAGTTTCCTCTCGTGGTTTGAGAAGATTCACTTTGTTTTACTGTTATCTCCGATCGCAGTCCTTTTTTAAGGACTGGTGAAGAGTGAAACGGGGAAAGAAAGAGAGGGTGTCTTCAGACGAGGTGTGCACTGACGCTTTAAACTGAGCGGCTAAACTGAAGATTTCATCTTTTCATAATACGCATTAAGATCTCATACACATTCAGTCAAAAACATTAGCCTTTTTATTCATTTGGCTGAATACCAAGTGTGTTGTTTATTGCTTTTTTCAGTCAAAAGTATTTGGTGGCTAAATAATTTGGTGCGTCCTTAGAATCTATTCTTTAAATGTATCTTATGGAGTTTTCTTGGAAGGAAGAAGGGAGGGAGGGAAGAAAGAAAGGAGGGAGGGAAGGAAGGAAGGAAGGAAGGAAGGAAGGAAGGAAAGAAAGAAAGAAAGAAAGAAAGAAAGAAAGAAAGAAAGAAAGAAAGAAAGAAAGAAAGAAAGAAGGGAGGAAGGGAGGGAGGGAGGGAGGGAGGGAGGGAGGAAGGAAGGAAGGAAGGAAGGAAGGAAGGAAGGAAGGAAGGAAGAAAGAGGGAAGGAAGGAAGGAAGGAAGGAAGGAAGGAAGGAAGTAGGGAAGGAAGGAAGGAAGGAAGGAAGGAAGGAAGGAAGGAAGGAAGGAAGGAACAAACCCCAGCATTCGCAGCCCATCTCTTCTCTACAGAGCAGATATTTCTTGTAAAACAAGCATAAGTTATGTTTCTTTCAGAGTGACTCACCAAAACATGTGTGTGTCCTTGAGGTCAAACACACACACTAATTACTTTTCCGTCCTTATTAACATTAGCAAAGTCGTGGTTTTAACAGGCATGTCCTCAACAGTGGCAGCTCAAAAAGGGATGTTGTTGATCGCTCTCTCCACGTCGTGGTATTCATGGCCTTGCTCTTCAAGTAACTTCTAGCAACCTTTACGTGATTAACCTTGTTTTTTCTGAGACCAACCTGTACCTCTCACCTCAAGCTCCAACGCCTCTGCCACTCAGACTGCCAGCCGCTCTGGACTCAGCCACCAGCCTACCCACGTCACGGATCCCTCTCCTCACCCCATGCTCACTCGAGCCACCTCACAGATTCCCAGCTAGGTCAGCGGCCAGACACACGCCATCCTCTACTCCATTCACCTGTTTTGCTTCCTCAATAGAATCCCTTAAACCTTCCCCCTGCCTTGTTTTTTTTTTCTTTTGCTTTTGGGTCCAACAATCTTCTACATGAACCGTAACAATAACGGGTTTAATGTGTTTTCCCAGAGTTCAGTCCCAACCAGTCAGCCCAGCAGCCTCATATGTCTGCTCTGTTGTCAACTAGAGATAGTATATCTAAGAGCTGCAAAGTAATTAGGTCTATAAAACACCATGTGTTGACAGAATCTGTGCTTGCGCTCAATAATCTCCAGTCGACGTCTGAGGACACAGCTTGTAAAAAATGTCCTGCATGGATTGTAAAAAATCAGATCGTCGGCACCAGGAAACCAATCAAGCGTCCCGGTGCTGGCGCGCATTCTGAAGACGTGTCCATGTAAAACAGGGCTTCGTTGTTAACACACAATCAGTCCGGCCTATGCTGACTCAGAGCTGTAGCTGCGAGTCTGTTCAGGACCCATTCAAGCTGGACGGGGGCCACGCAGAGGCCTCTGGTTAAGACGGCGAGATTAAACCCTTCTGAATGAGCCCTTATCTCGGCGTCCACAATGCAATCTCATTTCCTCTGTACCGAGATACATCAGATAACATCATTACCACGGCTGTAACCGTGAATTAAAAACTGTCCTGATTACCGCCGCACAATGCCGGGCCCTCGCCGCCGTGGCCAGGCAGAGTGAATGATCCACTGCACTGGCACATCATCCAGCGATTCTATTGACACGACCTATTCGGTGACCTTTCCACCGGCGGCTGCTTTGACTGGAGCCCCGCGGGCTTCAAAGGGGGAATCTCACAGAGAAAGGGCTGTCAGTGGTTTAACTCACATCTCGCTTCCTTCTGCAGCCTGACAGAATTTCCCCGCTCATATAGACACAGGAGGCACAACGAGGAAAATCACTGTTTGATTTGACACCATGTCAAACCCACAGGGCAGTTAAAACAAACTGATTAGAGAAGTGGAAGCGGGAATTATTTCTCATGTAATGTGCATTTTAGTTTATCTTTGGCTAGACTTTAGAATTATTTCATTCACGGTTTTGTAGACACTGAAAATTAAACAGCATTAACAGAGAATAAATTAACTTATAATTAATTCCCGACATGTTAGCATTGGGCAGAATGTGTGAAAAAAATAGAAGGCAGATAAATATATAATAATAGGGACTGAACTGTCTGGAAAAGAAGCAAAGGGATCCGAGGGAGCTCCGGAGGAGGCCCAGAGGAAGAGGGAGAGGCCAGACAGATCAACATTAAAATGTTGCCTTTCAGCTGCTGGTAACATCACAGCGTCCATTACCATCAATTACGCTGGTGGCCTGGAGGCTCACACACACCACAATTCGGTTAATAAATGAATCATTCCAGGCAAAATAATGAACTAATTGGAAACAGTCGGGGGTTTACATTAGGAGACGGAAGCCAGGAGAAATGGGAGAGGAGAGACAGAATGTGAAAAGCTACAAAGAGAGCAGAAGGGAAAGGGAGTCCGAGAGGAAGAAGACAGAGGTGCGAGTGCAAAAGGACATTTCGGCAAGAAAGATTGAAAATCACGCTGAAAGAGAGGAGAAGAGCAATGATGAGAAAAGGCTGGAGATGAGTAAGGACAGAACGGAGTGTGACAGAGGAGAGGGAAGACACGAAGAAACCCTTTTGTATGAAGGACAGGAGGCAGAAATTGGGGAAATAAGGAAAAGGTGAAGGGAAGGTGGAAATTCTAAAAGAATGAGGGGAAGGAATGAGGTTGCAGGAATGAGGTAATAAGTCAAGGAGAGGCGAGAACGCAGGAACAGAAAGTTAGAGCTGAATGACGGGTAAAGAAAGGAAACTCGAGGAAGGACACACAAGTTACAACTTTACAAGAAAGCAGCGGAGATAAGACACACTGTTATTCAAATGTTAGCATTTTCTTGCGAAAATTAATTTCTTTGAAAGCTCCAATGTAACAGGGGCCATCTCCATGGGGAGCCCATGAAAGCACACTAAACCAGACGAGAGAATACTTTCTTTTGTTGCATTCAGAAAAGAAAGTTCCGCAGCGATACAAACGACTCATCTCCACTCCAATTTTAAGTTTAGATAGACAATATGTAAATGTAAACCTCAAACTCCAGAGTTCCCTCTCTCTTCTTAACAGGAGCATAATGACTCAACACAGACTTTCATACAGTAAATGAGAAAATCTCCTGAGACCAGATAAATGAATAACTTTTTAGAGTATTTCATTCAAATGTATGAACCTCTGACAATGGAGTGATGCTGCCCATCCCTCTCACTGGATTAGGGACGCAATGCTACGTTTAAAGCCTGAAAACAATTAAATATAGACAAAACTAAGGAGTTAATATTTGATTTTAAAAGGAACACAATTGAGGTAGCCCCTGTTCTTATTAGAGGTCAGCCAGTTGAGGTAGTTCCTTCATATAAATACCTTGGTGTTTACTTAGATAATAAGCTAGACTGGAAGGAGAACAGCAGAGTTACCTTCAAGAAGGCCCAGTCTAGACTGTTTTTTCTTAGGACACTGAGGGCATTTGATATGGGTAGGCCTATTTTAAACATATTTCATCATGGGATACTGGAAAGTGTCCTTTTTTATGCTGTTGTGTGTTGGGGCGGTAGCATAACAGCTGAGGACAGGAACAGGTTTAACGAGATGATAAGGAAAGCAGGCTCCATCATTGGTTCATGCCCAAATTCTGTGGAGGAAATATTGGATAAGAGGGTAATGAGGAAGATGAGGAGTGTGTTGTCAAGGGATGAGCACCCCTGGTCCTTTGTTCCCACAGCAATCAGACCTTTTAACAAGAGCTGTTAATATGTTGTGACTTATGCCTTGTTTCTGATTTATGATGCCGGTTGTTGTAACTTATGCTGGTGATATTGCTGTGATTGTTGTGTCCTTCCAGTGCCTATGTGTGGTGCAAACCTATTTTGATGTTGTAGTGTGTGTTGTACTGTGCCCTGTCCTCAGTATCAACTGTCCTGCTGAGGTATGTTGTTGTGTATGTGTGGTGGCTTGGTGGCAAATGAATTTCCTCCTGGGGATTATTAAAGTGCAATCAATCAATCAATCAATCAATCAATCAATCAATCAATCAATTGTAACTCTACTCAGTCACCAGCAAAAAAGTTTTAAGGCCCCGTCCACACGTACCAAAACGATCTTTTTTTTATCCGTCTTCCTTGGCATCGTTTCAAGAATATTTGCGTCCAGACGGATCCACTGTAAACGACTCAATACGCTGTAGTTCATATGCCAGGCCTGTAGGTGGCGCTGGAAATTCACCAAAAACGGAGAAGAAGAGACGGAGCATGCACATGAGCTTTAGCACTGCATACAAACAGACAGCCGAAGGAGAAACCAAACGTAAGAAGAAGAAGACGAAAATAGCTAGTCGGTGGTCCACAATCCTTTTTTTGCTCAGCACCGTGGCAGAGGAGCAGAATATTTTGCCCTAGTAACCCTGATAGGCTCAATATCTTCTGCAGCACGAACACAAGCATGTAGTCCGATGGGGCGATTACGTCATCGTCTTGAAAATATGCGGATTCACCGTCCACACGAAAACACAGGGGCTCCGTTTTCGAACTTCTCCACCCTGAGACCCGTTTTCATAAAAGTGCGTTTTCAGGCGCTGCGTTTACAGGATCCGTGTGGACGATCGGCCAAAACGATGCAACGTCTGGACGGGGCCTAAGACACCTGAGGCTGAGTGACTGCCTTGTTTTTATGACTTAAAATGATTATCCTTACTGTATGATGTTTACTTTCTGTATGCCAAGTTGTTTGCCTATGTGTGTATTATGTCAGCTCATGGCTGCCAGGGGTTGGGCTAACAGGGAAAATGTAACTTGTGAAAGATGTAAATGTGTACTCCTCCGCTTACTCAATAAATACATGCTGGAAATAATGAAAAAGCACAGGGCCACCCAGAGGCTCATGAATATTACCCGAGAAAACCCCGAGCAGATGGAGAGTTTTCTTTCATTTGAACCTTTAGGCATTCAGACGAGGGAGTCTAAACATAAGCGCTCTTTTCCAGCAGCGACTCGCTCGCATTCACACTACAAACACGTCAACATCTGCTCGCCGTCGCACACAGACAGCATTACACTGGTGGGCCGACACCGAAACAGTTGTGTGTGAAACGTGCAAACAAGGAGGAAAGTGAGCGAGACGGATGAGGCCCGACCGGCAACAGAGAGGAGGAGAGGGAGTGCGAGAGCGAGAGAGCAAAGAAAGGGACATAAATCCAAATCAATTGAATAATGAAGGAGTGTTAATGGCCTTCCTAATATAACCAGGCCTGCCATTAGCAGATGCCGGCTGACGATCACCCGCAGTCGGATAAATGCTGGCTCTCCGAAGCCTCGAGGACTGACAGTAGCTTTACACAGATATACAAAACATCTGGTCGCTGTGTCGCACACACATGCACACACACTCTCATGCAGTGTCACCACCTCTGCGAGGGCTGCCATCGGCACCGTCTGCAAATAGGATTAATTACATACAAGACGCTTTCCCTCTCACGCCGTCTCTTGTTTTGGTTGCATGCACACATGTGACTTCATGTCTGCGAGTCTGCTTGTGTGTTCGTACAACGATCACGTCTGAACGCCATTCTCAGGGTGCGTGGGGCCTCAGGTGCCCTGATCCTAATGTCATTACAACCATGTCGACACAGCGCCTCATCATGACACTGCCTACCCAGAACACACCAGGCTAAGCCAAGGTCAACAGCCACAGTCACACTGTGTGTGTGTGGGATCCACTCTGTGTGTCTGTTAAAAGGATACTCCGGTGTAAGTTTAATCCATGAACTAACACACCGTGACACCGAGTAAGACTCCCCCTCGAGAGGTCAAGTTAGCTGACCGCTAGCTTAGCTAGTTTTAGCAACCTCAGAAAAGACCGCATGATAACAATACACTGCAGCTTATGTCTCCATTTAGAAACCGCCATCAAAAAGCCACAAATAATGAAAATGTACAATTATTACTCCATGGAATGCTCAGTTCTTCTTATCGAGAGCTGACAGGGAAAATAACGGAAGTAATGGAGTAATAATCATACATTTTCATCCTTCAGCTGCGGAAATTTACTGCACTCGGTAATCGACTCGTCAGGGCTTCCCCACACAGGCAGGCTGCAGGAGGAGAGGGTGAGTTGAGCTGTGTTTTTAGTACAAATCCGGCTAAGCTAGCAGATGTTTGATGCTTCGTACTGTGTGCTGGGACTGTACATGTACTGTTGCTGAAGTTTGGTGCTGTTCTGACCATTAATTGTGGCTTTTTGATGGCGGTTTCTAATTGAAGACATAAGCTGCAGTGTATTGTTTTCGTGCTGTCTTTTCTGAGGTTGCTAAAACTAGCTAAGCTAGCGGTCAGCAAACTTGACCTCTCGAGGGGGAGTCTTACTCGGTGTCAAGGTGTGTTAGACCATGGATTAAACTTACACCGGAATATCTCTTTAACATCTGTGTGCTCTTTTCTGTTATCCTTCTCTGGCATGTGGTATGACTGTGTGCACACGCGGGTCGCGCAAATCTGTTTGTAAAGTAGAAATGAACGTAAGTTTTCAGCAATTTAAAAGAGAGCAGTCACATTCTTGACACGGATGTTTATTCAGTGCTAATGTAATAGAGGGCAGAGGCTGTGGAAGGTTTTAATTAAAAGCTCGATTCATGGCTTGACCTATTAGACAGACTGATCATTTTGGGTCGGCTGCATTAAGGAATGAGGGTGTAATGAAGTGTGTGCGATCTGTGTGTGTAAGCCTGAATAGATGCGGGTTCGTGCTCGTGTGTGAACGTGGTTCCTGTGCACTTTGGTATGCACACAGTGTTCCTCGAGTGTGTGTGTGATTATGCATGCTGAAGTCGCTGTGAGGTGGGCCATGGCTGACCCCTCACGCGGTCCAGCAGGCGGGAGGATCGATGGGGAGTCTCCCCTCTGCTCCCAGAAGCCTTCTGCCGGCGGAGCGAGAGCATGAGAGCCGGATTAGCGCACCGCTAGGACGTGCTCTCATCAACTGGAAAGTCAGGAGGGCAGGACACATGCACACACACACACACACACACACACACAGTCACCAGTTCCATGAAAATCCAGCAGCCCAGGGTGAGGGTGAGTGCCTCTCCTTCCAACTGCAGAAGCTGAAGCAAGTCTATGAAAATCCGCCTCATGAATATATACTGAACATTACCTCAAATCTTGAAGAGCTTTTTTTTTTAATCAAGAACAAACGCAATACCTTTGCCCATAATGTGTATATATGTATTTAATAATAAGAATATTAGACTGCATATTTTAGAATATTAGAATACCAACTGTATTTCTTTCAAATGCTGGTTACACACAGACATGGGGCCAAACACAGTGGACAAGGATGAAATGTATGCTTCAGCTGTATTCCGGAGGACCGTTTTTGTGCTTTTCAACCGAACCACTGTGTCACAATCAAAAAAATAACTTTCTACTTTTTCTGTTTCACTGCTTTGTTTGCTCAACTGCCGCTCCCTCTCTTCAGCTCCCTCGACTGCTCCACTACAGCTGTTCTGCCTCTGTCAAGAGCAACTGACAAATTCTGCATAGACTGCCTCTAAATTAAGGCTCACCTAATAATAATAAAAATAATCATCGTCCAACTTAAAGCTCAAATCTTCCACTGCTTTCACTGTCAGACCTGCCTTGACTTACAGCTGAGTGTGAAAACCAGGATGAGAACTTGGATGGACTCACGCTTTAAGTTGCTGTTTGAATACTTTGTTGTCCAGAGATGTCCAGAGAATAAAACGTGCATTTAGGAAGTTACATACCTCTGTATGCACTATGTATTGAATAGTATGATTAACATTTGACCCATTGTTCTCTGGGAAATAATATTAGTGCTTGTCGCCCTAAAAGCTATATGATCAATATGTTTTTCCCTTCAAAAACGGCCTCATTAAGCCAGCTCACACATAATTTGATTACATAAGTAACCTCTGCTTTGTAACCAGATACTAACATTGTATTTCCTGTTATCTACGCCTTTCATACTCTGAACACACTGCGGACAGGACGGACGAGGAGAGATTTTTGGCTGGAGCACCATTTCAAAGCATCACATCAATCAAACTGTGCCGCTACAGCATTAAAAACTACAGTATATCAGCACAATTAAATGTTTGCTCGACAACTGTTATTATCTTTGCAGGCGTGCTCTTTAAGCTCCTGTTTGGCAGTCTGCAGTGGACACAGGGAGAGATAACACCAGCGAGCAGCTCTTTTTTACACTGCAGCTAAAAAACTCCTCTGATGGGTCGTCAAGATCTGCTTCAGCACTGGCACCGATGTGACGCTGTGAGGCAGACACAAATAAAAAGCGCTCTGATGTCTGACAACACTTCACTCTGCTGAGAATACACAATCAACTGTGGAGGGTTTGTCATGAAATGTCCTTTCAGTCAGGCGTGGATTGTGTAACTACTGCTGGTGTGTTTGCTTCGCTGAAGACGACTCGGATGGGACCGGCTCATTTCTTTTTACTCAGGGTGAAATTCCCTGGGTCCGTACTAATAGGAATGGCAAGGGATCACTTCTCTGGATGTGTTTCCCTTGGTTTCACTCACGTTTTTATGTAGGAGGTAAAAATGTAACAGCACCTCACAGAAACCGTTGTGTTATAGAGCAAGCGGTCCAGAAGACACGACAGTCAGTCGGTCAGTTTTATTTCAGGTGCACAATCAGGTCCAATGCATGGAGCATGGTTCCAATACGCTTTACAATTGAGAAAATACTTTGGATAAAACATAAGATGTCCTTTATACATTGTAGTGGTGCATGGCAGTTGTCTATGATCATATAGGTCATCCCAAACATTCTATTGATTCTCTGGACAACGATACAACACTTGCTGATAGCACAAAGTCTGCCGCTGTATGATTTGGATCATATTCAACTCTGATGAGATCGTTCAATCAATGGTTTCACCGCAGATTCATTGCAAAATGTAACCATCATCTTGTGAGATAACATTTTACTGTCGCTGTTACTACAGCTTTTAGAAGTAATAATTACCTAAATCATCATAGAAGCAGCTCATGAGATTGTGATGTGTGTCTGCTGCCTTCCTCTTGACACAGCGCTGCCTCCTCCAGTCTCCGTGGCACTGTAGCCTTTAGTGTTGGAAGACTATTGCTTGTGACATATAGCCAATAAGATGCAGTGGGCGGGACACTGAGTGACTACAGAGAGGTGACCTTAGGTGTACTGTGAGAGCTTATAAGACAATCCAATAAATAAATAAAACATAGTGTCCAAAATGATTACCATACTGCACTGCTGTATAAGGTCAAAGACGTTACATGCATCCAAAAAGAGTTCGAAGGTCGCCGGTTCAAGTCCCATTCGGACCAAAAAAAAAGTATAATGTGGACTAGTAGTTGGAGAATGCTAGTTCATATCCTAGGCATTGCCGAGGTGCCCTTGAGCAAGGCACCAACCCCTAACACTGCTCGTTGGGCGCCACAGCAAGTGTGGCAGCCCCTTCACTCATCTCCTATATATATATATATATATATATATATATATATATATGTGTGTGTGTAATGTGAGTGGAAAAAATAATTTCCCCCTCGTGGGATTGTAATAGTATATATATATAAAAAAAAATTTAAAAAGCACACAATCTATGTCTTTATATATTTGGAGGACTGCAAATAGAACCAACAGACTACTGTCATGTAGTATTCAAATTATCTTCATATGTTGGAGAAATGAACACGCAAAAATTGGGTTTTTAGATCTTGTAGACTGATTAGTTAATTCAATTTAACAGTTTTTTAGAGAGATTTTTTTAGAGATTTAGTACAGAGGCATTAAAGGCACCACCTGACCCTTCAAAGTTTATTCGGACAGTAAAAACAACTGGCTATAGGTGTAGTGATCCATAGCAACATCCCTACAGGTGCAACACAACACCAGATCAACAGTTGTTGCAGTCCAGGGATGCTGCTCTGTCGCTCCAGCACCAGGTTCAGTTGTTTGGGGAGGCGAGGCAGGAGCTGCTGCCATGGGCCACAGTGGACGGGGACAGGATTATCTGTCAAAGTGACACTGTGTTCATTCCAAATGAGGTGTGTCAGATGATGTGTGTGAGACAGAATAAACACCATCGCTCCACACTGGGGCTCAGTGACACGGAGCCATACACTGTATCACTTCTCCAGCTAGGATGAAGAGCCAAGTGTGTGAGTGTGTGAGGGAGAGAGAAAGAGATGATAAATTCATATTTGATCAAATATTTCCATGAAATTTTATTTTTAGATGGAGATAAAAAAAAAATCCTTTGATGGAGATAACGCTCTATGAATGAGACAACTTATTTCAGTTAAACTAAGTTTAAGTGGTTATAAATGGAATTATAAAAGAATTGTACTACATTAGATTAGATTTCTGTGGAAAGAAACACACCCATTAGGCCTGCACGATTAATCGTATTTTCATCGTCATCGCGATGTGAACGTGCGCGATAAACCCATCGCTAAAGCTGGTCTGAAGTGCGATAAGTTTTGTTTACATCCGCCATGCTTTCACACTCAGCGTGCTGACATTTGGCCAATCAGATGCGGCCCTGGACACATGGGCAATGCATGCACACCGTTTAGCCAATCAGATGACGCCCAGCTCTGCTCATGTTCCTGCGTGAAAATTAGCAGCCAGAGTAAACAGGATGTCGGAGGCAGGAGAGCAGAGCGGTGAAAATGCCGACGAAACGCTTGTGGCAAAAAGAAATAGCAGCTCCGCGGTTTGGAGATACTTTGGATTCAAGCCAGAAGACAATTTACAGACCCAGGTACTGTGCAGGACCTGCAGAACAGTTGTAGCAACGTCCAGAGGTAACACCACCAACCTCCGTCACCACCTGCTGCACCGCCATAAAGAGCTGCACGAGCCATTTAAGGCCAGTCAGTCTCGAGCGCAAACGTCGAGCAGCAGCCAAGTAACGCGACCATCACTGCAGCAACAGTAACATGTGTAAATTAATGTTATAAGTTATGTATTTTTTATTTATTTAATTGTCATCAGCTATTAAGTGTTTAAGAGTACCTCAAAGCAGGGAATCTATTAATGCAGAAAAATCTGAAAGACACAGGAACTGTATGCAAACTTAAATTTTTTCTTATTTATCGCAAGTCATATCGTCATCGCAATATTGAAGGGTGTCATCGCACATCGCACATTTTGCTCATATCGTGCAGGCCTAACACCCATCCATTCAGACTATATCAAATCAGATTGGAGGACTGAGAACTGCAGGCTTTAAAGTTCAACACGTTACTTTTAATTGCCAGTTTCTGATTTGCAAAATGTCCTTGTGGAGATTTGATATTTCATAATTCAGTTTGCAACTGAAAAGAAGACACTTTAGAAAGAAAGAAAGATTTGAAAGTACATTATCTTCAATTAGGAAAACTGACTATGACTTTGTAAACTTTGCATTCAAAATAAGTAAAAGTAAACTAGCCCATAATTACAAACAGCTGTCATAATCATGAGATCCTTTAATTGTAGAAGATTAAGAAGAAGAAGTAAGAAGAAATGGTATTTATAAACCTTGTGTGTGTGTGTGTGTGTGTGTGTGTGTGTGTGTGTGTGTGTGTGTGTGTGTGTGTGTGTGTGTGTGTGTGTGTGTTTCCAGCAGCTATTGGACAGGAAGGCTTAATTACAGGGTCTGAAGTGTAAAGACAGTGTGTGTCTGAACACTACAGAGAGAGAAAGAGAGAGTGTTGACTAATTAAGTGATATTACATTTCCAGCTGGCTTTACCTGGCAAAAAACCCCTCACTGGTTCTCACACACATACACACACACACACACACAATCCATTACTGTGACAGATACTGTAGTAGGTGTGATGGTGATTGGAACTGAAACGGTATGGGACAGCTCATGGAAAAAGAAAGAGAGAAACGAGAGCGAGTTCAGACCAAATGAAGTCAGTCAAGAAAGGTACCAATTAATCGTGCAAAATGGGCCTACACACACACATGCACGCATGCACACACACACGCACATGCACACACACACATATTTTGAATACACAAGGTAAAACAGCAACCTGTGACATCATCTGTAGTGTGTGTGTGAATCGTTTTCCATCTACCATGGCCCTAAACATTTCATTTCACTGAGAAAACAAGACTCCTCCTCTGTTGACTTCAGTGATGTTCTTTGGTGAACAATATGATTTCCTTATACCGTATACTACAACCTGTACATGTTCGCTCTCATCTCCCATCCAGCACTCAGACCTGTACCAACTGCTGCTGGCCGACTTTCCCTCTGTGGTTTATTTGTTACTGGCTCTAAAGACGATGGATCAGATAGCCTGTCCAGGTCCATTCATCATTCGCAGTTGTGACACAGCTCGCGCAGGGACACAGAGGGTGAGCATCAGTGCTGATGTTGTATTCAAAAGGTGGCTCACCATTGTTGTGCATTATCAGATATGAGCATTTATCAGACCCAATAGTACAAAATGTCAGCCATCTATTTGACATGTTGTTAGCAAAGGACATAATAAAGAGATGCAAAGAGTGTGACGATGACTCCACATCCAAATCACACTTTCTGTTGCGGTTATATGCCAGCTTATAGTCATTAAATGTCTATTACTTTTGTTACCGTTCAAGAGAATTACCTTACAGAGTCTTTCACTCTTGGTTTATTAAATGACTACAAGATCAACAGCCTTTAGCCATGGGACTGTGTGAGTCTGAGAATGATGCATCTTGATTAAAACGATCAGGTGTATTGAGGTGGCTTGTATCTATGAGGAGTACAATTTAATGCAGATCCAAATGAAGACCCACATCTAGCTTATTTAAATATGTTTTATTTGATATCAGACGAGGCTTATTGAATTAAAGGGGACTGTTAGGCCTTGGCAGAGGTATGTGATCTACCAAGAAAGTTATGTTTCCCCTGTGTCCGTTTGTTTTTGTGTTGTTTTGGTGTTGGTTGGTTTCTCAGTCACTTTCTTTAACGTTGCAAGATTTTTTAAGTTTTATTTTTTGGTAATTTCTCTGGGAATACTGCATCTTGAATAAAATAAATGTACTTAGATATCTGGTGCGATTTGACGTGCATGTTAAGCAGTTATGGCTGGTTTAACATCTAGAGTGTTACAAGGCTATCAAGATATTGATACTGGATTATGTTTGAATGAACTAAATGGGACCTTTGGGCCTTCGTGGAGGTATACGCTACCAAGTGCTATCATAGCTGTCACCTCAGATTAGCCTGTGGTGTTATTAATTTTGCTGGTATTTAGTGATAAAGAAGTACTTGCCAAATTAGCATTTAGACCTGATGATGGTGCTAGACAATAGCATTCATTTAATGTTCTCACTGAAAAACAAAAATCTGACAACCAGCTTGTTGTTTGATCTCTCAGTCTTGACCAAAGTGGTGGACTGACCGACTAGTCGATCAACCAGAATTTTCATTAGCATGGCTGAAAATACCAAACTGCATATTTGGTGTCAAAAATTGTAAAAAAAAAAAAAAAAAAAAAATTTTGAAGTTAAATAAAATGTATATTAATGTGCAATATTGTTGATATCTATGATGGAACAAGAGGTTTAAGAGGCTAAATCATTTGCTTCGTTGCCTCTTTTACTTAAACTCCATTTCCCATTCTTTCTTTGTTTATTTTATAACCAATCCGGTGCCAAGACGGCTGATTAATGGATACTAGGGTTGAACTCTTAATGTTGAAGATGATTTAAAGGACCTGTCTCTGAGGCGACCATCACCTCCCACCCCCAGAATAGGAAGGTTGTCACGGTGACAGAAGTGGTCCTCAATTATGGGATGGGCGAGCAGTGGAGCCCAGAACAGTCCACATCTTTCTTTCAGTTTTCTTTAACAATCTGTATCTCTTCTTATTGTCCATACAGTATATATGTATACAAGTACGCAGAATTGTCAGAGGCAATTATCTAATCTGAAAAGACATAATATCAGATCCATGTTTTTTTTTTCCAAGGACTACAATGGCTTAAAAAGGATTGTCATAATTAATGCAGCTGCACTTCATTCACTTAATAAAATTGCCTGGAAATATTATTTTAACACCGGTCAAGATTCTCAGAGTTCACTTTACAAAAAAAAACTAAATGTCAAGCAGGAAGTAGGTAACACAAAGAGTGTTTTCCTTTGCTTTTTCTTCCGGTCTTTTTGATGAAAAATAATTATCCCCTCTGCCAGGCAGGGCTGATATGATTAACCATGGAGACGGGGGCAAGGTGGAGAGGAAAGCAGAGTAGGAACAAAAGGGACAAAGCAAAGAGAACTGAGTCGGGGAACAAAAAGAGGCAAAAGCAGAGAAGGGATGTGAGAGAAGGACTGGAGGGGCTGGGTTTGAGTGAAGATAAGTGGAGAGGGGGCACAGGATTAAAAATGCTTGAGGAAAGACAGCCTTGTGTAATTGTGAGACACAGTGCAGTGTGGTGAGGTTTGGTTGGGAGCAATTAGGGGGAAACTAGCCAGCACCCTTAATAGGCTGGTTGGTGGAGGAGGAGGGAAAGGAGGGTGTTGAGAAATAACAGAGGAGAGGAGAGGAGAGGAGAGGAGAGGAGAGGAGAGGAGAGGAGAGGAGAGGAGAGGAGAGGAGAGGAGAGGAGAGGAGAGGAGCGTTTCAGTCGGTGTACCTCCTGCTTACAGGATGATGTGTTTCTGAATCTCACCAGTCAGCTGGTAGTATTTCTCTCATCTCCTTCTGTCATTACCACAGACGTGTCTCAATCAACCTTATTGGATCAATTTCTTTCTTCAGTGCTCTTCACTTAACCCTCTAACCCTCACTTAATTTTCTTTGCTCATTCCTCTCTCGCTCTGTTCAATCCTTTCGCCTCTCCGCTTTTCTTGTTCTCACCTCCGTGAAGATTAGAGGATATCTTTGTGTCTCATCTCTCTCCTCTTGACATCTACAGGTTCCACGGGAGGAAGACAAGCCTCGAATCCTTTTAGCTTTTCCCTAACTCTTAACTCTCTAACTCTTCCAGCACTGGAAGACAGCTCTTTGACAAGACTCCTGTTGCGTGACCACTTCCTGAGAGTACAGGAGTGCGATGGGGATTTGGAAGGAACCACAGCACTGACTAGAAAAGACCAGGTCTCTGTTGTATCAATGTGAAGGTTTTGCTATATGTTATGTAATTGTCCTTGTTAATAAAATGTCAACGTAATTATGTTCTTACTGTGAGTAATAAGCTCAACACTTGGCTGTTTCATATTTATGAATTTTGGTCCCTAAGATACACTTCTAAATTGTATCTAGAAATCTCTAAATTGTAAAAATGTACAAGGAAATTCTATCAGTAAATACACCAATTATCCCCAACATTAAAAGGACTAAGATTATTTTGTTACAATGCAATGTTCTGCTGGGAAACCTTTGGTGCTGGCATTCATGTGGATGCCACTTGACATTAACCACCCACCCAAAATCCACTGCAGACCAAGTACATCCTTCATGGCAACAGCACTCCCCCATGGCAGTGCCCCCCTGACAATGGGCCAAATTCCCCAGATCCCAATCCAATCCATCATCAGTGGGGTGTGCCGGAAAAAGTTTGTTCCATTGAATCCCCACCTTACAACCCTTAGGATAGGACTCAAAGGATCTACCACCCAGGCCCTTGTGCCAGACACAACAGAACATCCCTGGAGGTCCTGTGTCCATACCTTGACGGTTCAGAGCCAAGCCCAATCCACAGTGGATCCTGTATGGATATGACTTGATATCCCATGGATACTCAATCAGATTGGGATCTAGGGAATTTGGAGGCCAAGTCGACACCTTGAGCTTTCTGTCATGTTTCCAGAGTCACTCCTGAGGAGGTTTTGCGGTGCGCCAGGGAGCATCATCCTGCTGAAGTGGCACTGCCATCTGGGAGTTCTATTACCATGAGGCCGTGCACTCTATCTGTAAATGGTGTTTGGGTGGATGGTGCATGTCAAGTGGCATCTAAGGTGAAAGCCAAAACTCAAAATTTTTCAGAAGAACATTGCATCGTGACGAGATGATCATGTTATTCACCTCACCTGTTACTCCTTTTAATGTTGTGGCTGAGTGGTGTGCATTCTATCTTTCAACTGACTGCTTGTTGGCCTTTCCTAAGTCCTCAAAAATTGACCTTGTTTCTGGTGTCAGACAACACCAGAAAAAAGAAGAGGACAGTAAAGCAATTAAGGAGATGGTGTCATTTGAGACAAGCTGACGTACTTTGTACAGTACGGACACAAAAGGAAGCGGTGGCCTGTCTTACACTGACAGAATAATGCATGGGGAAGAGGCATCAAAGTGTAACCTATAGCCAGCTTGCGTGGACTTGTTTGCTGTAACAGATAAACAGCAGGAACGGAAATTATGTGATCAAACACAAAGGTACTCTGAAATGATCACACACCATACAAATTTAACGTTCTGTCTCTTCCCTGTTTTCCTCTTTTTTTTCCTACAACAATATCAAGACACAATATAAAGGACTACTTCCTGCACTTTGTTTCCAATGGAAAAAGAAAGTGGTTCTCGGTCATGCTCCATCATTCAGTTTTGAAAATATTTTCATACTTGTTTGTTTGCCTAATCAATTAGATGGACATTATGAGTGTCTATCTACAAAGCTGTGGTTGTTTTGCAGCCAGAATCTGTATACTTTTTTTAAATCAGAACTCCCTCTGCCCCACAGGAATGATCTAGACCAGACTTTTCAAAACGGCAATGTGGCATCTGCATCTGCACAAAATATAACTCAGAAAATCAAACAGACCATGATGTTCAAGAGCATTGCATTTCAAGTCTCAATTGTTTGTTATACAGCTGATATCTATACCAAAATTAATTGAATTAGTAGTAATAGTATCAGCAAAAATACGCTCATCAATCTAGAAAAAACTGTATAGTTTTCAAAAGTGGTTTGCCAAGCATTACTGTACAGGTGTTGAGTATTTGAAACTCTAAAGAGAATTTCAATCAACTTTTCCTTCAAAGTCTGAGAGAAACCAAATTGTCATTGCTTACATTTGTTGACAATACAATATATTCATGATATTTTACAACTACATACACTGTCTAACATGCTGTGCAACATGTTGAAGAGTTAGCAGACTAGGCATGAAAACACATTGAAATGTCAAAGCCATTTAAAGACTAATTCGAACTGAGAAAAGATGCATCACTGAAATGAAAGAGCATGGTATGATGCATTAACGGATCTCGTTTCACACGCAATTAGAACACTCTCTCCCTCCTTTCATGCTCCATGAAGTACACACATGCAACCCACACACACACACACCCCGTCATTGAAACATAGCCATATTCAAATACACACTAGTTAGTTAGTCAGACAGACACTCGAATGCATGTGCACACACAGCACAGTGAATTCAGCTCATGACTGATCAGGGATATCGAGTAATTGCCCTGCAGCCAGCCAAGGTTCATGACAAGGTGAATAGATTCAGGTTATCTGCATGTCTGAAGCCAGCTGGAACCATGCCTGTGTGTGTTTGTATATACTGTATATGTGTGTGTACAGCAGAGGCGTAGTTAGTGTAGAGCTGGAACAATTCGTCAGATAATCAATAAATGAATCAACTGAAGATTAATCAGCATCAGGAAGTGCCAAGTGTTCTTTGGTTTCAGGTTCTCAAATGAGAGGATAGTCTGCAACTTAAAGTATCTGAGGACTATTTTCCTTTACCCTCCCCCTGCCAATCATATCTCTCAGGATCCGTCTCTCTCAGTCTCCATACTGTCTTGATAAACAAGACATATTAAGACTTTACTGCTAACCCTCCATTGATAAACTGAGAACTGAGAGCAAAGACAGAGTCTCCCTAGCTTCTCTGTAATATGAACCATAAGATGTAGGGGCCATGGCTTAGCTACACCTGGCTGTCTGTGGTGAATAATGCATGCGAATGGGACCCCGGGCAACACAGTTCTCAAGTGTGGTCACTGCGCCGGGGCCACAGGCCCAGCGACGACCTGCGATAGGGTTTCACTTGGCATCAAGGGTTATCTGTTGATCTGAAGTCAGCGGGTGAGCTGACCAGCGCTAGGGTTTCACCTGGCGCCCCGGGGTTATCTCACTGACACGGAGTCAGGTTCAAGCATGACGGTGTGGAGTGTCCCCGGATTTAGTGACTTTGAATGCAGGTGGAATCCCCTCAGGAAATCAACAGGGATGCCTCAAGTGCATAGATAACCTTTTTTTTTATTTCCTCTCTATCACACTGTGGATCCTGTTTGCAGCGATGCAGCTGATGCGACTGTGGATAACAACTGTAATGTTTTTCTTAGGTGTTCTGGTGTCCTGTGTGATGGCAATTTTCCTGTTAATGATAATGTGATAATGTTACTGATCACAGTGATCATACATAATCCAGTGGTTCCCAAAGTTGTCCAAAGACAGATGTATAAAATAAGATTTAATGGATATAAATCGATATAATCATGTGTATTACAGTTCACTGTATATTCAATGAAATAAATGTTAGTTTGTTGCTGTATCAATGCAAAAAAAATATCTATGATATCTCAAAAACTAGAACAACTTCTGTACAACAAAAATAAAATGTACTGCAGCTGTGTTTTCAGTTTTCGCCTCTGCTCAGTAGTCAGGCTTTTCCCCTCCCGCCTCCTTTCCATTTGCCTCTGCTCTGTCCATCAACTGCTCTCTCCATTCCCTGCCTCCTCCCTCTGAAGAGCACTATATTAAGTCCTAATAACACTGGAAAAGACATACTACCCAATAACTTCAGCCTGTGCAAGTGCCATTTATCCTTTCCCTGCCTTTTAAGTGCTCAAATAAATATCACTGCAACAACATAAAATGTGATTGGCTGGATATTCAAAGCCTAAGCAATAGTGAAAGAAGCTGTCCCATTTTCATCATCGTCGACAGTTGTTTTTGTCACGATTTTGTGAGTTCAAAGGATCTCCCCGGTGTAATATCTGAGAGTGTTGTGTGGCAACCATACTAAGAGACTAACACTGTCGGTGTGAATCGACAAACATGGCCATTTCAGTAGATGAAAATGAAAATGGAGATACTAATGTACACATAGAAACACACAAATGCACGAGAACACCCACAGACACACACACACACACCAAACTGGAAAGGCAATGAACCAACAACACGCCGTAAACCCATATGTACATGCATAGGCCTATGCACTAACTCTCTCTCTCTCACACACACACAGACAAAAGGACAAGTGCAAACACAAAATTTCTAATACAAAAACACACACAACCTGAACACACGCACATATGCACACACACACACAGGCACACAAACACATATACTCAAGAATACATACAAAATTGAGTTTGCTGAAGCATAATAATGCCGTACGTGTTCAACATCATTAGTTGTGCTGGGTTATTAAACATCCCCCTCACAGACTTTCACAATAATATGTCAACACCATCAATCAGCCCTGCAAACACAACACTATGGTTCTCAGTGGGGCTCAGAGCAACACTGCCATCAACTTACAGTACCTGTTTCTGCTGGTTTATCCCAAATGATCAAATAGACTTCAGAGAACGCATCATAGCACAAGTCAAGTAGAAATGGTTGCCATTAACCATAACAGCACCACTCATACACTCTTAGAAATAAAAGGTATAAGGTTCATCGGCTTGTCCTCATAGGAGAACCCTTTTTGGCTCCAGGTAGAACCTTTTATAAAGGTTCCACCTGGACGCCTTTTGGAGGGTTCTACCTAGAACCCAACATAAAGGGTTATACCTAGAACTGTGTGTGTAAGTTTCCACCCAGAACTCCCCATGAGAGGTTCTACAAAGAACCCATACAGGATCTTATACCCATGCTTTCAACAATCCCTGAAGAACTCTTTCTCCAAAAAAGGGTTCTCTGGATCAAAATGGTTCTTACTGGAACCGTTGGTGTTACCAAGAACCCTTTCAAAACCCTTTATTCAGGACAGGGTTTTTTAAAGGGTTCTCTGGATCAAAATGGTTCTTACTGGAACCGTTGGTGTTACCAAGAACCCTTTTAAAACCCTTTATTCAGGAAAGGGTTTTTTAAAGGGTTCTCTGGATCAAAATAGTTCTTACTGGAACCGTTTGTGTTACCAAGAACCCTTTTAAAACCCTTTATTCAGGAAAGGGTTTTTAAAGGGTTCTCTGGATCAAAATGGTTCTTACTGGAACCATTAGTGTTACCAAGAACCCTTGAAAAACCGTTTCTTCGGGAAAGGGTTTTTCAGAAGCAAACGGTTCCAGGTAGAACCTCAGCCCTTGTAGAGGAACCCTTTTGGAACCCTTTTTCTAAGAGTGTATGTTGGGAGAAAAGAACTGACCATAAGAAATGACATAGGGAGCAGAGATGCTTAAGGGAACAGTCGAGCATACATTCTTGAAAATGAATTTATAATTTGGTTTATTCAGGTGTCTGCCTTTAAAGGGAAAACGTTAAAACTTGATTATTAGTCATATTTAAACCTACCACTCTGTGCTAGTGTTGTAATGATACTGAAATTTCTGACTTCGATATTATACCTTGGCAAAGCTATTGTCTGTCTTTTTATCAAAAGATAAATATAACAAGGCTTGTGTACTGTGTGTTGAGCACGACAGCATTTAAAGCATTTTAATTCTGACCCTAGTCAGAAGAGTGGGGGGAGGCAGTGGTGTCCACAGGTCCTAATGCAATTTCAAAAATAGGAATTAATCTATCTGAAAAGGATAACTTTCATTTTGTATTACTTAAGAGCTCTAGCATTCACTGATAATGCTTACACTGACAGAAGCAGGTACACTTAAAACTGGAGACAACTCCTCAGAACTTCAGAGGGAACAGAGTCAGTGCTCCATGGTCAGCAGTAACTTTGAACCCACCAGACCTGGATGTTCAAAGGTCCCTTTGAACAGAAACATTTTTTTTGATGAAATGTTTTATTTTTATTCTGTCAGATAAAAAATGAATCATCACTGCACCTTCTCACAAGCTGAAAAAGGTACCTGTGATAGCCTTTGGCTGCTGGGCTGGCTGCTAGTCTTTGTTTTTGTGGGCCTGGTGAATCCGGTAGAATAGGAGCACACCCAACGTTTTCCATAATAGAACAACCCTGCTCCCTGCTTACTTTTTCTCTTTATCATCTAACTACTTTTGCATTAATGTTAGACCTCATTGCACTTTTGATCTTCTAATATTCCAAGTGCTATGTCATAGGCAACTGGACTTGTTTCTTGAAGATGTTTCACCCTCAGTTCTGATTGTTCAATACGAACTGCAATAAGCCTCTTGGATGAGAGGTGAAACCTCTTCAAGGAACTGAAACAGCATGTCCTCTAGGTTTCTAACAGGAGACAGGGGCTTCTTTTACTTGCAGGTGCTTTTTTAATGTTGCTGAAGGCGGACGGCTGGGTCGATGCTGGGTGTCGCCCTTTCTTGCCCTACCTTACTAATTCCTGAACAAGCAAGGCGAATTGAAAAAAGTAAGAAATGGAAAAGAGGTCTTAAAAACAGATTTTCAGTGTGTCAGAAAGTGCCTCAGTATCATTGCATTAATTTGTATAAAATTGTTTATTGTTTCATTTTACAAATTGTGAATTTCTTTTCATTTGTTATCAGGAAATGTTTCTCTGACCAGCACAGCATAATGAATGAATAGGTCACCCGCATACTGCCCTGTGTACTGCTATCCAAATGAGGGAATGCAAAAGTAATTGAGTGTGTGTGCGTGCGTGCATGAGCATGTGTGTGTGTGAGAGAGAGTGAGTGAGTGAGTGAGTGAGTGAGTGAGTGAGTGAGTGAGTGAGTGAGTGAGTGAGTGAGTGAGTGAGCGAGCGAGTGAGATGATGAGACGATGTTCTGACCAGGCTGGGGGGTGAAGGGCAGTGCCCTGCTTATGTTACAGACAATTTCCTTGCGCTGTGCCACTTGGGAATGAGGTTCTGTGGTAATTCTAATTGAAATGAACCTAACATGCCAGCAAATAAACCAGGGCCACAATACTAATGCACTGTATGCGGCAATAAACAACATTAGTGCTCTCCCGAAGTGAAACAACACCGAGAGCAGATCTGTAATGCATGAGCATCAGCTATGAAGAATAATGGTGAGCGACAAATTAGAGCGGCGCAGATGAATGGTACTTTGATGAGTGCCTTCGATTTTACCCTCAGAGTGAAAGCCACAGGGAGGGGTGGTTAGTCAAACCCACACACTGCTGTGGTTCTCTGGCACCCTCTGAGCAGCAGATGCTCCTACCATTGCTGGAAGTGTACCACTAATGGAGGACAAATAAAAGATATTGACAGTTTATCATCATCAGCAAGGGTGAATAGTTACAATACAACTCATATGAACATGGACAATATTTTTACTTCTTTTTAGAACATTTAAAGGATACTTTTTAGAATGTACATATTAGTCATTAGGTAATACAACTGTGGCTCAGGTATAGCTGTCGCCATCTGAATCTGCTAACAGCGTTTACAAGCAGTTTGGATGTGAGCTGTTATCAATATATTAGCTTTTGTTCTCAATGTGCAATTCAAGTAAACAAAGGTATTAAGCTACTTTTGGCCTCTGCAGATACGCTATGTTTTTTTCACAAGAAGAGCGTATTTAGTACACTTCACACAAAAGAGATCCAAATGGACTAAAATGATCTTCCTTGCACACCCTGACACAGGACAAAGCGGACACACTGAGCATGCAGTCCTTGTGGTGAAAGGTCACTGAGCCTATTCGGGACTGAAAATATTGTCATTGCATAAATCAAACCATAAGTGAGGCTAGTGCTGCTTTGAGCACAGTGTGATCAAAGCAGGTCTGAATACACAACGACAAGCACGGTCATCTACTTCCCCCTGTTTGTGTGTATTTGTGTAACTGAGTGTAACTATGGGAAAGAGACAGGAAAATACATGTGGGAGTCAGAGGGGAATCCTTGGCCTCTGTTTTATATCAGCCAGTAGTTTGTGAGATAGACACACGCACACACACACACACACACACACACACACACTCAAGTGGCTCTTAAATAACCAATGGCATAGGTATGCAGAGCATTTGTTTAGCCACACAAATACACACCAAAGAAGGGGCAAGTTGTCACAGAATCCATTTCCATCCGATTAAAACGTTCAATTCTTTTGGATACACACAGATACAAGAGCAAAGTAACACACGAGTCTATCTGCACATAAAAACAGTATTAAGCACAAAAGGATCTTCAAATTCTCATCAACACACCTGAATGCACACACAACACGGAATGTATATCCCGTTCCTAATGGCCTCTTTTTAATATGACATTTTACTCTGTTTACTGTTCTTATTCTGCCACAGCCGCATTTCCTTTCTGCGTTCAGCAGCGTGGAGCCGTGATAGCGACTGAAAGAGCCGGGCCATTTGAACGCTTGGCCCGTTGAGGAGAATGAATCACATCTGATGGGCATTAGGGCTCGCGCTCCACAGAGATGGACCAGTGCCATGTAGGCAAATGAAGTAATAAAGCTATAAGAATGGACCCGCTCTACCTATTCACCCTATTACTGCCTGTAACACGGCTCCGTCTATCACACTTGATAAGATGAGTGCTGTGTTAGGTGAGCCCAGCTGGCACCGTGACAGGACCCGCTCGCCTCCTCAGATTTTATGGAACAGTTACTAAAGCAAAGCCTGAAGCAGTGTATGAGAGGCAGGTACTGTGTGCACCAACAACATAACCAGTAGTGTTCTGTGCCAGAAACCACTGACACAGTGCTAAAACGATTAGTTGATTATTTCAGTCAATACACAGAAAACTAAACAGCTTTTTCTACGTTAATCAGCTGCAAGCCAATCAGAAATAAGTATGAGGGGACCAAACGCGTGGACTACCTTTGCTCAGAGATCCTTCCGGCCTTCAAGTAAAACCCTGTTACACAAATCTTTATGATTTGATGGTTGTGTCACTTCTTCTGTGGCTGACAATTGCAACAGACACACGATGCATTTATGAAAGTGAAATTAAAGAAACTGAGTATGTTCCAGGGTCACAATATCGCATAGGAATGCTGTACATCAGCAAACAATGCCATGGCAAATTGAGGAGGGTTGACTATTGTTACATCTTATGTTAGGTCATAGTACTCTCGCTGTTTCAATCTGAAATCAGGCAGGTTTCTGCGTCCGTGACAGCAGGCAGTAAAGTTGAGTACTGAGCTATACAGTACACCACACAGTAAGATAGATACTCATAGTAAAATGCTGTAGTACACATGGTTTTAGAACAGGCTTCCACTGTAGCCCTGGATATGGACCAATAAGCAAGATTGACAAGTGTTGCATAGGTTAACAGGAGCATAATGTAAGGAGGCAGACTCACTGCAGCCATTAACACAGCAACAAAAACATCCATCTATCACCCAGTCTGTCATTTATGGTGTCTGGCTGGCTGGTTTCTGCTCTGTGTGTAGGTGTGTGACTCAAAGAGACTCGGTGAGTGATCTGATGTGTACCATTACAAATTATCCTTTCATGTCTAAATCTTTTTTTATTTCACCTTCACTGTAAACCACCTCCTGCTGCCACCTCTATCGTGACTACTGCTGCATTGCTTTGTTGGAGATGCTCAGCGACTGGAACATGGACTGTGTCAACCATTAAAGCTACAATCTGACAATTTATTTGTTCTTCTCATGTGTAAAAATCAATTGACGGAACTGTATCCCAGCTGGCTGCTATTAAGACATAAAACCAATGACACCAGGTTCTCTCACGGTGGTTCAAATCCACATCAAAAGTGAGCACCACTATCTTGAAGAACATTACCATAAAGTAACACCTAACATCTGACTGGTAACGGTCTCATCCAATAACTGTGCCGACAATCAGTCCACATAATCAATACTGTTAGGTGAGTACAGACATGATTATACGGACGTTGTTTTTAAAATAACATGTCAGCTCGAGATATAAAAAATTCATCAGAACCAAAGTCGACTTTATTGGCAAACCTGTCGACAAACTACTGTGTTTGTATTCTCAGGGGAAATATTGGAAAGCCTAATTCACCAACACGGGTGCTGCTGAAAAATCCTTTTCATAACAGGAATGTTCAACTCCGGAGCATGTTCTGTGAGTGCTTGTCTGTGTGTGTGTGTGTGTGTGTGTGTGTGAGACAGAGAGAGATTACAATGAGGCGTTCACGTGGACGAGTGGACAGGATACCCCTATTCATATTTCAGTCGAGGTTTCCACATGCATATCCACACTTTCCACTGAGACTTTCCACAACAGTCTCTCTCTCCCACTCTCTCTCTCTCTCTCTCTCTCTCTCTCTCTCGCTCTCTCTCTCACTCTCTCTGACACATACACACACACACTACTGAACTTCGAGAGGGAGAGACGGGCAGAGACATTTACATAATGTATACATGCAAATTCAGATCAGCATGATGTGGCAAGAAGACACTCGGAATAATAAAAGTGCAAGAAGAGCTTCTTTGAACCTCCGCACTGATTCTTCGCTGTCATATGACTGCACATACAGTCTGGAAATGTTTCGACAAAACCTGGACACAAAGACAGTAGAAGATGTAGAGGAGCGAGAAAAAGAGAGTGATGAACGACAGACAATGGAAGGCAGAGAGAAAGGTAGACCTTCCGCAGTGTGGCAGTAAATGTACAGTGAGAGAAAAACATTTGAAGGGTTGGAATGGTAGCCCAGATCAAATCCCCAGTTCAGTATGTGCTTTGTTTTCAGGGTCAAAAAAGAAGTCAGACTTCAGTGAGAAACTAGTTATGAAAACACAGTGATCAGGAAGTCATTGCTGTTATTAGGGACTTGTATTATTTGGCAAACCAAAACCATGTAGTCCATCAGTAAAGGGCTTGGGGTTAGGATATGGGTGGTAATCTACTCCAGTCACAGTGTGTGTTCAAAAGGCCCAACTGGTGACCAGGACATCACTGAATTTATTACCTGCTAGAGGTTGACCAATAGTTGATTTTTAAAGGGCAACAGAATAACGATAGTTTGGAGCAGAAACAGCCAGTAGCCAGTGGACATAACTTTGTATTTGCTCTCTGCGTGGATTTTCATGCTGCTCCAGGACGGGCCCATGGTAAAGTTGTTTCCGTGTTACCCCGGATACTACAACCTCAAAGTGGACACACCCACCTCACCAGAGCAAAGACTATTAGGTTAGATACCTCTGCTGGTTTAAAAGGTGGGCACTGAAACAGTAACAAACAAGAGTAACCAGTGTTGCACTAGCAAAACAGAGACAGCGTGATTTTGACAGAGCAGCAGTTACTTTCTAACCTGACTCTCACCAGATGAATTTCAATCCATCTGGGATTGCTCCATTGGAGATGTGTTTCAGAAGGCTGGGCCTTATCAAAAATCCTTGCATATGATTGGATAAACCACTTGTCTGTCGGAGCCATTTGGTAGATCAAGCTCTTGCCAAATCCGGTCGGGAGAAGGGCAAAAACATCGTTTCCACCAACAAAAGCCTTCAGAGCCGTTCTCTGATGTTCTTTTAACGAAAAAATATTGGGTAGATTGGACAACACGGATGAAATAGCAGCATCAATGTTGACGCTTGCTTCCTCGATGCGAGCCGCCATTGTTGTCTGAATCAAAACAGTCGCTTCTCCGCTACGTCACATCTATGAAACTCCCGCCCGGCGGTCCTGATTGACTCTGCCATAAAATCTGGTGCCGAAATCCCTCCCAACGGGAGCGATCCCAGATGTATGTGAGTGGAGCTAGGCGGAACGAAATGCATCTGGCGAGAGTCAGGTTAGTTACTTTCCATCTAATGCAGTCAAAAGGCCATATTGTAACCAACAACCTTATCATGCACAACAAGTTTAAATATGTGTCTTATATAAAGTTAAAACTTTCATATAAATATAAATGATCTCAGGTACACATTAACATTGCCTTGATTTGTGTATAGAGCATCTGTGCAAAATGGTTATAAAGGGCGTCCCGGTGTGACTGGGGGAGGCTGCGCAGCCATTGGCCACTTTCAGAGCCAAATTCTGCCGGTAATGATGGCTTGTAAATTGTCCTATCGGCCTCTATTACCTGCGACTCCAAACTGAGCACGAGATTATTATCTGCTGATTTCCCTCCTAACAAGATTACAAGTACATTTGAATAAGCCATTTCCCAGGCAAAGATTAAACTGTCCTCTGAAATTGACTTAAATTTGGGTTTTCAGCCTCAGCTGAATGGTGTCAGCGCTGTATACTAATCATGGATATTAAACATTGTTTCACTCCGAGAAAAAACACAAACACACACGCAGCATTACTTCACATTACGTAGCGCGAGTGTGATTGTAGATGCCTACATTGATTAGGATGGTGCGATGGTTCTACTGCCTCTTTGTCCCTGCTGGGTGTACGAGTGTGTTTGCAGTCTGGCACAGCACATTGGGTGACTAATGAGGCGGACACACAATGCAGCGCTATCACACTTCTACATGTCATGATTCATTATTTAGGTGTCATCAAAAAGTTAGGGGGGTGTGCACACACACAGAGACACACACCACCACACTGTGAGCTCAGCACACAGACCCCGGGGGTTACGCTGACGGAGTGGGATTGGAGCGATGTGTAATTTGATCCTGATGCTCCTCAATTTGGTGCTATGTGATCTAATTCAGGGTGTTGCTGAACACATACTTCCCAGTCCCAGTGAACTCGTACTGAAGGATTAATATTACATGAAGAGTGTTTTAAGGTTCAGTTCATGTACTAGTAACGCTGTAGGTCTGAAGAGAGTTTCCTATTAGTCAACTGTTCTCTCTCTCTCTCTCTCTATCCTGTTCCACCATGTACCAAAGTCCAAGTTTACGTCATTATCGTGTCCATTTGTGCTGAAACAAACAAAAAGCTCTCCATCCCTCTTTTGAAAATGGACGCCTGTCCTTTCAGATAAAAAAAAAACCTAATGTAACTTGTTGATGTGTGGGCGACAGCTGACAGCATTAGTCCTGTTTGTGTATTTGTACGTGCTATGTGCTCTTTGCTAGAGGTGGGATGATCCACAGCAGTCATCGGCGTAGAGTGCTAACCTCTCCAGAGAGGCTGCAGGTCTCTAAGTGCTTTGCTTAGCTACTGCTGCTAGGCAATCAAGAGTCCCCACGGTCGCAGAGGACAGCCTGCTCCTCTGGGTTTGCTGCGATAATGTAACGCTGTTAGGGCACTCACATTGTCTGATGGACAACTGTTAGTCCTCAAGATCCGCGGCGCACTCAAGACATCGCTTCGTAATGCCAGGCGGAGTTTCCAGCTCACAGTCACACAAGCTGGAAAAAGAAATGCCTGTGTCTGCAGCTGGTGAGAGTGGGGAACAGTAATCCAGACTTTCCCTCAGGATTTCGAGGTTTTAGAGCAGAAAACTGCTGGTCAGTAGTGTACTGTCATAGGTCACCTGTAACCAGGTGGTCTATAATTTAATTCAGGTCAAAAAGGGATATTTTATGACACACACTCACACAAACATTCAGCCATGGATCCTCTTGAGAGCAGTAAGCGTAAAAACCTTTCATGAAAGCGAACAGTCACCATGTCCTTCTTAAAACCCTATACTGTAGCTTCAAAACATTCCAAACTCTTTTGCACTAAGGATTTACTCTGTGTTCACAGCCAATATCCAGCGCCAACGCAGGAGGTTTGTGACATTCATAAAGCGCAGCTGTTAAGGAAATTAGGACGAGACATGTATCAGATGCAGAATCACCGACCTGAGTGCTACCCAATGAGGGAGACGGCAGATTTTCATAAAGTTGAGATAAAGAGCATTGCATTGTTGACACAGCTGCCTCCTCCTCCTCCTCATGGAGGAGATATAATTTGTCTCAGCCATTACAGCTACAATAAAGAGGTACAGAGTGTTTGACCTGTGATTTAAGAGCATGGTAAAAAAAAAAAAGGGGCAGCTCTGATACAGTGGCTTCAGGGGATTTTCATGTAAGCAATGATTGGACTAACGTCATCCAATTTGTATCTCCTCCAGATGAAGTTGAAATTTTCCTCTTGTGGATCATCACAACTAAGAGCTCCTTCTTCAACCAAGGAACAGTACAGACTGTTACCTAGTGTGTGGTCCAATGAGAGGTCCTTGCTCTGGGCATTCGGAGGTTCAGTAACAGATAGCACGTAAACATGGGAAATGAGAAGGGGTGCTGGCTCCCTGACTGAAAAGGCAGAACTGCTCATTGGTGTGTGTGAGATTGGACATGATCCTGTTAAGTTAAGTTTAATTAGGAATTAATCCACCGAGGGAACAACTCCAGTTCTAAGCCAGTACATGTTTTTGACAGTGGGGGAAACCAAAACACCCGAAAAGAACCCCGGGTAACATGCAATCTGTGCACATCAAGCTGCTGTGAGGTGGCAGACAGTGCTAACCACTGAGCCACCATGTCCTTAATGTGACATGTCAGTATCTGATCTATGATACTTTACACTTACACATACTTGTGTTCATTTAAATGGAGTGTTAATGAAGAGCCAAAGTGAGCGCACACATTTGTATGCAGCGATGTGTTGGATGAATTCAACTTAAACCATTTTTTTCCGTATCTGTAAGTGTGCCACCGACCTGTGTGTTTTCTCTAAAGTCAATTCAGTACTCTGTTGGCAAGGTGTTGAGTCAGGCTCTAGTGAAACACTAGATATTTAAAACATCAGACTGAAACAAAGAAACTGAAAGAAAATAAAAAGAAAAGGGCTGTAAAAAAATACCACACATTGTAAATAATAAATGAGTACATGAAGTTTGTCACCATCTCTAAAAGCATTTATTGTGTCTCTTGCAAGAGCTGAAAAAAATCACCTCAGTTTAATTGATATTTTACTTTGATGCACAGTTTGAGAAGACTGCGTTATCCAGAACAGATAAGACAGGGAAACGTCTGTATTCAAAGGATTCTGTCACCTGTCAAAACTCTGCAGTTACAGACTGAAACTGTCAAACAGCCTCTTGAAAGAGGATTTACTCTCGCACTAGCAGCTCAACAGTGACAACAGCGACATCCTCGAATTGATCTATCTCGTGATGGCTGTGTTCAGAGCTCCTTTATCAACACGTATTAGAACTCACTCCGTCACAAGATTACGGGCTGATGGCGAGCGAGGTTCTCTTTTCCCTGATAGGAGGGCAGAGAGAGGCAGAAAGACAAAGGTCGTGAGAAAGTTGAAGACACTGAGTGTCAATGAAACAGGAGAGGAAAAGCTGGAGATTGTGAGGCTTAGCAACTGGAGCCCAGAGGGAAAAAAAAGGGAGAGAGAGAGACAAACAGCGAGACGAGTTAGAGAGGCTGAGGAGAGAAAGATAAGAAACAAGGAGGTGAGAGAGTTAGTTTGAGTGAGAAAGACTGAGCTTCAGAGACAGAAGGTCACAGTGTCTAAGTGTACGGTTAAAGAAATATCCATCCAGTTAAACATGCATTCACTCCCTTTGCTCATCGACTTTGTTTCTCTCTCTCAAACAGAACAAAAACACCTATGCTCTCATTTTCACTTTGAACCTCTCGCTAGTCACCGCCGTATCCCCTGTGAACCAAAGGCCAAAGTAAAACCACAGAGTTGTGACATTCAGTCAGCGAGGGGATTCAAAGCCATGCAGGTAATAACCAACAGGGACAGTAGCCTGTTCTGTACGAAATCCCATACAGTATATGCTCGGCGTATGTGTGCATGTTTCTTATCACGGTTTACCTGGAGGGCATGATTGATTAAGCTGGTGAGCAATCGGAGTCGGCCAATTGAGCGCGAGAGCGAGAAGGGAGATCCATCATCGTGAAAGCTCATGCCTGAGCCTGGCACTAGATAAATGGGCTTAGATGAAGCCTGTGTGTGTGTGTGTGTGTGTAGTCTCTGTATGCATGTATGTGTGGGTCATGGTTACGCAGTGTTACTAAAACACACACACCTGCACACTTTTCAAAATCAGAGGCCATGCTTTCTTTTCCTTTGTGCGAGGAGGGGCGAGCAAGAGGCTGGAGGAAGGAGGCAAAGGGGACGAGAGAAGGTGGCATAGTGTTTCCTCCCTGTGTGCATTATGGATGAGGCGTGTCGACTCTGTTCGATCAGCGGCTCTATGATGGCTGGAAGGTGGCCTGCTGGGGTTACCTAAGACTCTGTGTTTGTGTCTTTGTGGGCTCGAGTGTGTGCGACCATGACAGAGAGAGGAGTCACCAGGGTCACACACACACAAAGAGATAGCAAACGCCTTACCGAAGCCCAATTTTGTAATCATTAACTATCTATAATTGAGCACAAATCAAAAAAGGATTTTACTTAAAACAGAAAATCTTTGGCTCAGCGCAAAGATGGACAACTGAGAGCAGGCACCAGAGGGTTTCACTTAAAGGGATATTCCGGTGTAAGTTTAATCCATGGTCTAACACACCTTGACACCGAGTAAGACTCCCCCTCGAGAGGTCAAGTTTGCTGACCACTAGCTTAGCTAGTTTTAGCAACCTCAGAAAAGACCTCACGAAAACAATACACTGCCACTTACGCCTCCATTTAGAAACCGCCATCAAAAAGCCACAATTAATGGTGAGAACAGCACCAAACTTCAGCAACAGTACATGTACAGTCCCAGCACACAGTACGAAGCATCAAACATCTGCTAGCTTAGCCGGATTTGTATTAAAAACACAGCTCAACTCACCCTCTCCTCCAGCAGCCTGAGGTTGCTAAAACTAGCTAAGCTAGCGGTCAGCAAACTTGACCTCTCGAGGGGGAGTCTTACTCGGTGTCAGGGTGTGTTAGACCATGGATTAAACTTACACCGGAATATCCCTTTAAAGACGTGATCTTCAGTAACAGTTCAAAATAATGTACCATTACTCCTAAGTTACATTTTATGCCTATTACATGCACTAGACTTTAATATAAACCTAAAAACAGTGTCCTCCACTCCACCTGTGGAAGAGTGCAACAGGCATTTTTCCATCCAGTCATAAGCGTGTCCCTCGGTTACTGTGACAACATGATGAGGGCCTCTCTACAAACTCCATGGCAACATGGTAAACACAACTCCCCATTCATAGAGGTACATATGCCGGCGTGTGGGTGCACTGCGTGTGTGTCTGTGGGCGTACGTGTGTGTGCGTGTGCGTGTGCACGAGTGTCTGTGTTTTTGTATGTAGTCTTGTGCACCGTCAGCCGGGCTCGGTCATATCGCCACAGCAGATAACAGCTTTTAACACTCCTTAGTCCTCTCAGCACTCATTACCTCCTTACAGCGAGCGAGCAAAAGATACAATACTGTCAGGTTCTCTGTTGTCAATTAGTGTGGCTAAAAGACTGAGAATGCAAGCCTCCACTAAAGACGCTAAATTATGCTCCCTCTCGCCGTAACACACACTAATCACTTTCCTTGTTTCGATGCTGTGAGCGTAACACGATTTGGAATCAACCTTCTATCTCAGTTTCATAGTGAAAGCTGTTAGCGTTCAGCTCTGGAGCTGGTGGTGCTCCAAATTTTGGGGCAACATAAAGTTTTCCCTATTATAGCTGCAAAAAAAGTTTGAGGATCAGTAGGATACGATATACTGTACATCTTTATCGTGATATGAGTCTGAGGTTTTGGATACTGTTACATCATGATATGGTGTTGTCTGTTATTGGATTTAACGGCTGCATTACAGTAGGTGTGAGGTAATTTCCTGAACTTACCAAACCGTCCTACTTGTCCTAATGTTTGCCTATACCCACTACACAAATCTCTTTGTGTTGTAAAAGTGCCCACAGTCATTCCTATATTATTGTCACATTAATATCGAGGTATATGGTCAAAAATGTTCGCCTAATCCTAATATTTATGAAGGGGTTTTAAGATATATCAAAATATCGAGATAAATATTGTTAATCGCCGCACAGCCTTATTTTAAGGCCATAGCGCCCAGCCCTACACAGAACAAATGAAAAGATGCTGGTGGAGTGCTTGATGCCGTCTGTCAAGCATGGTGGAGGAAATGTGATGGCGTGGCATGCTTTGGGGCTGGTTAAGTGGCAGATGTGTACAGGGTTAAAGGAAGGTTGTCACTCCATTTTGCAACACCATGCCATTCCCTGTGGACAGTGGTTGATTGGATCCAAGAGAGTTATGATGCCACTACAAAATGACTATTGATGCATACAGATACATCTTGACAAATCCCAACTTCTTTATTTCTAAATATTTATTTATGTATCTATATATTTAGAACTACTACTTTAGACGACATTAGCTTATTTGTAATGACCCATAGTTAAAATAAACAGAACATGTTGGTCTGGTCTTAATAAATTGTTACAGATAATCAGACTGTCAAGAATTCCATTTTACATTTCCAGTTAATGACTCTGATGCTTCTAGATTTTTGCCCACCTCTACAGTACATTTGTTTTGTGAGGCCCTGCGGCACATTAATACAGTTTCAGTGGATTCACACATGGACGCTGCCAAGTATAATCACTGGAGCAACTGTGAATATAAATCCCACTCAGAATCCACTACACACATCCCTGGGCAAACAGAGCAGATGCTCAAAGCTGGCAACAGGACTGATCCCAGCAGCTCGTCTACAGCACAAGTAAAGCAAGCTAATAACTTTGTCATGGGAGGATGCAAGGGAACTGTGACGGCAGAAAGCTGGTAGGTAGCGTCGTTTGCCTCTGCTAAGCTCTCTCACAAAGAACTTGACTTTCATGCGCTCCAAGGGAACTTTTGGGTCTGAGTCTGAAACTAGTGATTTACTGTTAATTGATGGAAACACCAAGCATGCTCAGTTGACTCTTGATGGCTTTGGGCAGAGCTAAGCTGCTACATTAAGTAGAGCCTGACTAATACCTGTCGGCAGATATAATCAGCTGACAGTGGCCTATTGCAGATACATCAGTATCTAATGTTGACAATAATGTTTGCTGTTAATATGAAAAATATCATGCATCCATTACATAAATAATCTTTTCACGCTTGCTTGATAACCATATTTGAGGGATCTTGTGTGAAAATGTGTGTTTATGTATATAATATGTGTAAATAAGAATTCCGTCTGATATACAGTACCAATATCAGATTTTTTTACTTCTCTAGAATACTAGTATTGGTAGCGGCAGCAGCCCATTAGGTTCAGTACTGGTTGGACGCTAAAGGCCGGCACACACCGGCTCAGACATCGGACGTCTGAAGCGTTAGGAGAGAGTCAGACGAGTTCGGGAGCTATTCTGTTTGGTGTGTTCAGCTGTGTCGGAGGATACTCTGATTGGTTGTTAGCTAGCTGTTCAGTGACCATTCTGATTGGCGGTGTGCCAGCGAATCAGCACAGCGTGTGGGAGGGGTGGCGGAAGTGCCGATGATAAACAAACCACATAAACAGAGACGGCACAGAGTTACAAACAACACTTCGCCGTTCGTTATTTTGGGGATAAACCAATGTATTTTTGAAAAGCCATGGCTGTGTGGACCGAGGACTTTGAGGAGCAGCTGATTGCCCTGGTGGAAGAGAGACCACCGTAATACGACATCACGCAAGTAATGCTGAGCTAACACTGTGTGTGCTTTGTTTTGATAAGCTACGGTCCGCACTCCATTCCGTCATTTCCTGTTTTTATGTTTTGTGTTACTGGCACGAGACCAGCGCCACCCGATGTTTAGGAGACTTATTGCATTTCACGCAGGCGCAGAACGTATACGCTACTGTGTAGCCGGGGCGGTGTGTTTCAATGCAACTTTTCTACCGAACAGATCCGACGGAGTGGTCGGATAAGGAAGTCGGCCTTGGGCGGTGTGTGGGGGCCTTAACATTAAGTGGGCTGGGTGCACTTTGTATCACACAAACAAAAGGGCCGACTTTCCATATTTATTGGATGCAAGGCATGTCGGTTGGGTATTAGCATTGCTTGGCTGTGTCGGGCTCATCGACCCCTCATTGACCTCTTGTTCTATTTCTATTTCATGAATATTAAATCAGATTCGTCTGTGCTTTAAGTTTGCTCACTACACGAATCACTTCCTTCCTAAAACTACAAACTACAGAGCTATTTTCGTTAAGATGGTAATTTCTCCTTTTTCTAGAAAAGAAAGGCATTTTCACGCAACTGCACTGTGTTTGCCAACAGCAGCTTTACAGCTGACAGCCCACACTGGCACAAGACACTTGCGCACATTAGATGTTGCCTCCAAATCCTTTAACAACGTGTTGTTAGCATGGTGGACTCTTGTTAACATAGCCCGTTGGACAGAAATGACAACACCTCTGTAATTCTGTATACAGGGTTGTAGCTGTTTAAGAGGCACTTTGTGTCGCAGACTGCTGGTGTGTGTGTCCACGTCTCCAGTATAAACTGTGGAAAGTAAAATGTGCAGAGGGGAGGGTTTGAATTGGCAAGGCACTCCTCGGAAGATTCAGGAGACAGCTGGCGCCATCTCTCTGTTTCTCACTCTCTCTTTTACTTGCTTTCTCTCATCATCACCAACAATGCTTTCAGATCACGTGAATAACACGCTTTCTGGCACTCGCTGTTTCTCTCTCTCATACTGTTTCTCCCACCTCTCACCTGCTGGTTTTTCCTCATTTTTCAGAGCTGTGCTGTTTTCCTGCCTCTCAGTCATCTTGCCTCCACCCCCCCCCCCTTCTCTCTGTCCCTTTCCTTCTCTCTCTCATGTCAGTCCACAGGTGGAAAATGTTGAGCTGATGCTTTAGCCCCAGCCCAGGAAGGCTGACTTTATTACCATGGCAGCTCTTTGTCACCATGGAAGCCGTCTACTGTTGCTGTGACCAGCGCCCTGTTACCTGGTCCTGCTCCAGTTGGCATGTGTAAAGGCATAAATCAAATCTTGCCACTGAAGAGAAATCTCCAAGGGCTTCCCCCGTTTACTTTCCACTGAAGAACAGATTACTGGACGGATTAATTCAAGCTAGGTTCAAATGCTGCCATTTCATTAGTTACAAAACGCCTGTTGCTGTTTTTAACTTTGACTCGTGGCTTTTATACGAAAGTCAACGTATGCTTACGTGTGCAGACACTGATTCAAATACTTCAAGGTCCTCAGCTGTAATCTAAGCGCAGTCATACTTTAGTCTTCTGTGAATACAAACTGGAAACAGACCTAACGCACCATACTGCATTCTCTGCACTTCCGTGCTCATCACAACAAGAAATCTTGGCACTAAAAAGTTGCAAGAGACAAAATACAACATGGACGTATCAGTAAACAGTAGCCAGGTCACTCACACATAACGGCTCACACATCAACAAGAGCTGCTGGGTGCCAAATGTTCTGTACACACCACACAAGCAGACACCGAGGCTAGCTGAGAAACAAGTACACTTTATAATGACAGAACCATTTTAACACCTACAAATTCCCCATTTAAATACTTAAATACACACTAACCTGTCATAGGACTCTTCCCATCACAATGCATGCACTCTCCCAAATACACAGTATGAACATGTCACATACTCTCCTAAAAAACTTGCTGACCACCTTTGTAGCACAGTCCATCTCTACATTCCTATGACAACATCACTGTCAGCTCTAACTTCTAGGTAAAACAGCACACACTCCTTCCGAGAGGTGTACAGACACTGTACAAGTCAACAGGCCGATGCCAGGTGCACATACACTCTCCTACATCCATTCAAACACATCCCAAATCATTCAGTCACACAGGTTTTTTTCCTACCATCTTTGCCGTAAAGGTTGATCTCCACTTTCCTCTCCTCCGATCCAAGCAGGGCCTGTGCCATCTGGGCGATGGCCAGTCGCTTGGTGTCGGGTCCGTACAGGAAGTTACACGTGCACGGCTTCTGCATGATCTCGGCACGCGAGTAACCACACATGTGGCAGAAGCCATCGTTGCAGAAGATGATGGCGCAGTTCTCCACTCTCGCGTTGGCTATGACGAATTTACGGCCTGTGGATGGAATGAGACAAGGTTAGTTCACTATTCCCCAAGACAGCACCAATGTCCGTGTCATGGTACTGGAGTGGGACGGGGACATATGAGCAAATAAATGCATGGAAACAAGCCTTGTTAGTTTCAGGGTTGGCTAACAGTATGCCTTTGGGGATACATAAGTGGAATAGGGCTATTATTTATTTAACACCCAGGGGCGCCGGCAGGAATTTTGGGCCCCATGTTACATAGCAAATTAAAGGTTTGCAACTGTCTTGCTTCTTGTAGTTCAATACTAGTACTAGTACAATATTTACTGCTGGTGATTTGTACATGCAAGTCTGCATACAGTATGCAGTTCACTATTTGAAGCAAGATTAAAAGCCACCATAAAAAATGTGCTGAAGGCCATCTTTTACAGTCTCAATGTATTTTTATTGTAAAATTTCAAAATGGAAAATTCTCTTAACATTAATGACAGATTTAAAAAAAGAAAAATTAACAAGCATAAATATTATTATTTCATAATTATCATTATGTGAGAAAATAATTTGTGTTTGAATTTCTGTCATTAATAAATGTTTCATTTTCTTTTTTGTGATGGTAAAAAGAGCAAGAGAGACAGAGAAATCCCCACAGACTCCCTGCAATGATGCTAACTGGCATGTCATTGAACACAATGTTGCTCACCTTCTTCCCTGAGACAGGGAGGGGTACAGTTATGGTTAAGTTCATGTTGATGAAGTGCAGGCTAACACTAGTCTGTAGCTAGCTAGCTTATTTCACTATGGACATTAAGCCAACAGGTTAATACCACTCACAGACTATAGACTACCCACCTTTCTTGGTGGAAAAACTGGGTTACAGATTGACACCCTTTCCTTTGTCTTTCCTCTCTTTCCTTTTTTGTAAACCAAATTATGATTTAGGCAACATTGTGAGCGCTGTAGTTCTGGCGCATCTACTGACTGCAACTAAACACGTCACTGATAAGTGTGCTCAGGCAGGACCAAACCATTTCATACAGATACAGGGGGGTGGTCAGTCAATATTGGATGTTTACTTTTTGGTCAATGGGGATATTTAACTTTTACTGCCAAAAACAAGTGAAAACAAAGAGATCATTAAATGTATTATTATATTTGAAATATATACTCAAGGATTATGGTTT
This sequence comes from Lagodon rhomboides, assembly GCA_039737535.1. Taxonomy (NCBI): domain Eukaryota; kingdom Metazoa; phylum Chordata; class Actinopteri; order Spariformes; family Sparidae; genus Lagodon; species Lagodon rhomboides. Next base: position 5,328,351 of record CM077803.1, on the reverse strand, counting down.
AATAAGTTGATATTAGTTTTTACCTATTTTTTGAGGCCCCTGTCAGTCAGGGGTCCTTGGAATTGTCCTAATTTTCCCCGCCTAAATGGCCCCCTGGTAACACCTGTGTTCTTCCTGCTAGAAATCAAATTGTCTACAGTAATATAATGACACAGAACTAAAAAAAAAAAAAAAAAAAAAAAAAGTTGTATATTTCAGGAAAAAATAATTAGTCCTCTAGGTTAATTAATTAAAATACTTATTTTTTCTTCAAGTTTTCTCAATTTTTTTTATGATTATTATTCTTGCTCCAATAAAACCCACTTACTACTTGGGGAGCAGTTAGCAAGGAAAGCAAATTAAAGACAACAAAAATCATCTGCACATTTAGTTAACAGTTGAATATAGCACTGCTGCTGTCTTACAAGACCAATTCATATAAAATATTTGCATAATAAAAACATATTTGCAGACTTAATTAACTCAGACTACACAAAGAAGCTGTGAAGTTATTAATTAATCTTTCACAAACCTTTCTCACCAACGAAACAATATCACATACAGTATTCCTTCTTATGGATCCATTTTCAATAGTTTGTCACTTTCATTCCTTATGAAGCAATTTTAACCGGCAGCCATGTCAACTTCAAAATAAGAGTCCCACTTTCAAAATAAAATCAGATTTACATAATATGGGTATGGAATCAGTAATAAACACAATGTAAACAATGTTCTTCAGTATTATGAACCAAAATTATTGGTCATTCACAGTTGTACTTTTTTTTTTACTGTTATGAAGTGATGTTGATGAATAGACACGTATAAAATGGAGAGAAAAAAGATTTATCTACTTCCACATTGAAGGCCAAGTGTGTGCGACCATTTTATTTGCATAAAATAAAGTATATTTATTTAAAATAAGTGTAAACCATGGCAGCAATCACGGTAGCTCAGTCTTGCACAAGCTTTGATCGCTCTCTCTCTCTCTAAACTACTTACTGTAGAAGGAGCCATTTAGCTCCATGGCCTCAATGTCATTGGATGATCTGAACACACTCAGAGAGCTGCTACTGTGGCTTAACACACACACAGATACACATGCACTCACTGCCTTACCCATACCCCATTTTTTTACTGGCAATACGTGTGTGAATTACAAGTCTCGAGTTGGGAACGCATACAAACAATAGAAATCTGTTCAAGCACATAAGGCCTCTGTGGATGTGTGATTGTTTTTGTGGTGCATCAGAGTGCTCGTTTGACAGGCTGATAGATGGCCTCCACTAAAGAGCTTTAAGCTTCTGAAGAGCCCCAATGTTCCCTGTTACTTTTGCTTAGTACCAGGTCCCACTGTGAGGACTACTGCACTCATAAATAATCATATAGATGGTTAGAGGGTGGGAGGAATGGCTGGCGACAGATGAGGGTGGGTGAAGCAAGATAACAGCAGGAGGAGGGCTGATTGAAGATGGATAAATGGATGGAAAATGTGATGGTTTGATTAGGACTTTGTAAAGGAAGAGGGAATGAAAAGCAGAAGATAAATTTAGGAAGGGGTGGATGAAGCATGGCAGGGAAGTGAAGCAGAAGCAAGCTAATGAATAGAAGGGGATTTGGCAAAAATAATAATACAAATCTTTTAAAAACAACCTGAACAAATTTTATGAGACTTTAACAGAGACACAAATAATAACCTATCAAGAATTAGAAGATGGATAGCAGAGGGGATACAATAATTACTACATTTATAAGCAGCAGGTGAAGCGTGAATGGCAAGCATGATTTGCCACTGTTTAACAATGTTCAATTATTTTCTTGCAACAGACGCTGAACTCTATAAAGATCGGACCAAATGTCGATCAAACATTGGGACTGCTCTGCTCATGTAGTACCACAGCTTGTTTTTTACGTTGATACAAAAAGATCTTGTCACACTGGGAAGGAACTGACCCACGGGTCAATTTTATCCAGGCAGAGACCATCTCTTTTTGTTGGACCAAGGTTCAGCTGTTTGGTCCAGACCGTGGTCTGTAATTTTTGTTTGGATCAAACTGAAAAGTCTGAAAGTCTGGTCTAGACAAGGACACGAAGACATAAGACCCTTAAGACGCAGCTCGTATGGGCTCTAACTGTCTAATCCTACTGTGCTGCACTTAAACAACAGTACAGCATACGTATAAAAAAGAAAATTTCAAGCTGAACGCGAGCTTTGAGTATGGCTACACGTGAGAGTGATTGTCCACAACAGATCTTATTTGAAGTCTCTGACATGTTACATGCAGAGATCCCTTTTTCGTTAAAGAGTAAGATCCTCTTTGTTTAACCAGATACAGCCACTAACAGTGCCACCAGAAACCATTCGCAGTCATTTTATTGTCTTGTAACACACTTCATTCAAACTCGACAAACAAAATAAAACACTGATACCATCCTGGTTTGTCTTCCCACTGTTCCACCAATCACCAACTCTGGCTGTTTCTGGTTAAACAAATAGGACCTTATTCTTAAACAAAAAGGTCTATCTCTGCAGGGATTCTTTCTTTTGTTGTAGACTAAGAATACCAATCTGAACCGCTCAGTCGCAAAAACAAAACACTTTAAGAGGACGTATTTTTGTACGTGTGATTGCCCTCGGGAATTACGTTACAGCCCATTTTGTAGTTGCCCATATAATCCTGGACAGATTTTAAAAAATGTTGCCCCTCTAGCAACTTAGACACATGGAAAAATAGGGTGATGGTGGAAAAATGCCGGATTTCTCCTTTAATCACATATGGCGGCCAGCTCCATCCACCGTGTCAGTCTCACCTCACCCTCCTGCTGGAATCCAAGAGTCAAAAAGGTTAAAAAAGCAACTTCACCAAAGCAGAGCTCCCGTAAATGGCAACACCACTCGATCAATAGTTAATTTTGAGAAAGATGAATCATAAAGGTGATAGATGGGCCATTTAGGTAGACTGCACAAAGTTGCATTCCGTCTGGTTCTTTCTGCTGAAGTTTATAGCAAAGATAATGGTCACTCCGATGGTGGGGAAACACAGTAGAAAGCCAGTAATGAGGCTTCATTTTAGGCAAGACATGTCCATTATAATGAGAACAGACGCACAGAACACTATTTTTCAGGAGAAGATTGCAGAGTCGTTCATCAAATACGTTTTTGTGAGAGGCTTGGGGAAAAGGAAAAAGTCATGACCATTAAGCTTTCTAGGTGACATAAATAACTTTGCTTTAGCCACGAGATTATTGTTGCAGTGAACGAGCCACGCAGGTCCTCGCTTCACCCTGGGTCTCAAAAAACGGCCTGACTTTTTCGGTAATTTCCATTCCATGTTGGGAGATCCTCACAAAGGCTGCCAGCGATAAATCTTCCTCAAGGACTTCAGGCTGTGAAAAGGGAAGTGCACCTCATTGCTGCTGTAAACTCTGAGAGATTTCTTTCCTGTAATTGCTTCTTGCTCAGTATGTCAAGCTTCAGACCTTGATCTCAATGTGCCTAAAACACAGTGCCAGCTCCTGGGAAACTAGGTTTACAATGCCGGTGAAAGGTAGGATAATTACAGCGTTTATTAAAGTATTTGTGCTGCTCCGCATGTCTCATTAAAACAAGTGAAAAACCAAAGTGATCATTTGAAAATAACACAATCAAGCTTAATTTGATGATCAAAGATTTGCAGCTGATCTCAGTTTATTTGAATTGCTACTTTAACTAATGAATTGTTCCATAGTGATTCACATTAATTAATTCACATTAATTCCTTAAATCTAGACAGGTGATGTATGGAGTTGCAAACAAACAGCATGACAAGTGAAAAAATAACCAATACACTTGCAATAACTCAGGGTGACATCTCTTACAGAGGCCATCTGTCGATGCCAGTGTACCAGTTAGTATTTTGAGTATATATGCAGTACATCAGTCTGTGTCATCCGGGGCTGTGGTGCTATTTGTTGAAGTACCAGAGCACACCTGTAACACAAGCGTGTGCATACATGCGCATGTGATGCACACACAGTTACAGTTGAAAATGCTATTTGAACATTTGAAGCTAATATTAGGCTATAAACAGACTACATCACGGTCACATGACTTAAACGTCACCACCACTAAGTGTCTTACTACACAATTACTATAAAGGTTTTCTATAAACTGATCAAAACTCAAGTTGTAAAGTTAGTTAGAATAGTTTGTAACTAAAGTCAGCCTGTAAAGACAGACTAGTGAGGAGAGTCTCATTTAGACACTTGTTAGAAACCGCCGTTTTTAACACACGTAAAGGCTTTTCTAATTAAATTGTGGGACATTTAATGATGTTTTTTACGTCATGGACCAAGCGTAGAAATATCTTCAGCCTGTGGTAACCACACACCTTATTTCAGGCATTTAACCCAAAAACCAATTCAAAAAGCTTGCAGACTTTGAGACGAGGGTACTGGATGTGCAAATATGCTAACTGAATTCTGTGTTTAAGGACTACAAACTACACCATTCTTTAATTGTAAGCTTTTCATAAAAAAAAAAAAAAAAGATTCTCTTTAAAGAATCCATCCATTGAAGAGATTGGTTGGAAATTCAAACCTGCAAACTGTTGACTTTCCATGGCACATAGCTACGAGCTACCACTGCACTACAGTGAGGCTGTGTCCAAAATCACTCCTTTATTTGATCATTCACCAGTCCATGTAAGTGACACAACTCTCTATATTATGAAGAGTCAATTGAGATTTTGGACCTTGGGAAATCCTCATTATTCTTCATGGATTTTTAAAATAAAAGTAACGTGCATGGAGGGGACTTCATTGGCAAACATATATGGCTGAAATTATCATTTCCTCCCCCTGGGACAAACAGAGTTGTCCTCCAAATAGCCTAAATCATCATAAACATAAAACAGTTGTGCCGATTAGAGAGACAAAATAGTGCTCCACACACATTAGTGTTGGAGCGCTGTCTGAGGGTGTGTTGGTGGTGGGGGCTGACCTCCAGTTACTGGCGAGTTTGCAAAAAATTTACTCAAAACAAAACTGATGTCTGACATTTTCATTTACAGTGCAAATTTATTTTCTAGCTTTTATTGTTTGGTCCATAACCCACGGTTGAATCTTATCAGTATGAGTACTTTTCTTATCAAGTGATGGTGCAACACCCCCACCAACAGTGAAATGAAATCTGCCCTTGCTTGCACCTGCAACAACTGTTTATTTGGCCACTAGGAGGCAGCAGAAATAGTTATTATAATTATGAACAACACCAGAAAGAGTCTGAGTAGATGTGATGGACTTTAAAGGAAACAGTTATTTACATATATCCAGTAGGTACAGAGGGGCATTAGCTTTTTTTGGAGCTGTGTTTGTATACACCTGGCAAATGGGAGTCCAGATTTCACTCTTTTCACTTTGAGCTCTGCTTTTGGTCTCTACCAACTGCTTGGGGAAATATCTGACTTTAGCTAATAATGCTTCACTATGTTCACCAGCTGGTCTCTAACTACGTCTGTCGGCTGTTATTGTACATTAAGAGTTTAAGGACTAAATTAGGGCTGGGCAATATGGCCAAAACTGTTATCACGATATGTTTATATACATTGATCAATGTCGATAATTATCACGATATACGGTATATTTTAACAATAATAATAATATTAAATTGATAGTTTTAATATACAATTACAATACAATTATTTATTGTCAGATACTAGATGACAAACATTCAACAGAACCAACCAACCAAATGGCTTTATGTTAAACACTGAATAAATAAAATGAATATGTACAACAAATTTCTTGTTTCAAACATGTCTCAAACATTTTAGAGGTAACATACTGAATTGAACATTGATTAAAGAAAATAATAAAAAAGTTAAATGTTGAGGACGGTTATGCTACTGTATTCTGTGAATATTGCACATTCTTGAGCTTGCAGGTAGTTGTTCAGTTCAGCTTCATTAGCCTCCTGTTCTGTAAGACCTGATGTGGTTTGGACGTGCAACCAGACCACATATCAGCGGTGGTTGCAAAGTGTTTGACATCTCTGAGCTGCTCCTCCACCTTTACCCTCCACTCTACCTACAGCTGAGGGACTGATGAGTGTACTTAGAATCTGTGACAGTCATTAGCTTCTTGAAGCCCTGTTTTTAACCTGTGCTTATAGGCATCATATCTTTAGCGGTTTCTTCTCAAATGGAGTAATGGCTGAAAAAGCAGCGGCGATTGATGGTTGTCGAAGTGAAGTTTGACTAGTAGAAGCAGTAGGGCTGGTCTGTTGGCTACTAATGATTGAAGAGGTTGGTAGTCGCCAACACATTCTGCCCCTAATGCTGGTCTGTCCTTTGTCAGACTTCAGGTACCCAAACTATTTCCAAATAACCGAAGTAGTATGACCTTTCTATAATTTCTTCATCTTTGTCAGTTTCCTCGCACTCGGTTTCTCTAGTCGGACCGAGATCGTTGAGATCGTTGAGATCATTTTATCGCCAAGCCCTAGACTAAACTCAGCTGCCTGAAAGCAATGAGAGTGAACCAAAAAGTCTTGAGCTAGACAGGACCAACAAAGCTGGATAAAGCCGAGGACAGCTGCAGATTCAGTTCATTCATAAGGAACACCTTTCCTTATTGTTTTCACATTATTATTTTAAAGATACTGACTAAACTGTAGCTGCTTTAAGCTGTGTCCACTGAACTGAACTTTGTAGGTATAACCATAACTATCTCCCAAGAGAAATCTTCCGACCCCAGTCTCCACCCTTTTCCAATCTCTCCAACCTCCAACCATGCTCTGTCAATTCAGCAGACCTGTTTATTGCCTTCATGAGAAATGTCTTCTCTTGAAATACACATTACCTTATTAAGGTGCAGTGAGACCGAAATGTGCTCCTCAATCATTTTAAATGAAGAAGGAAGTAAGAACGTATTTATGCTTCTGGTATTGATCGTACCTGGTTCACCTTACACAGAGTTCAAAGTGACTGAACTTCAAATCATAACTTGTGAAATATTCCTACCTGTTTAGTATCGTATACAGCTCCAAAGAACCTTAATTAATGTATCTCCTTGAGTCAAGCTTCCTTTGCAATGCCACTACAGTGCTGTGTGTCTGAATATATTAACAGCCTGGGTCGTCCTCTACCCATTAGCAGGATCTTTTCAGAGAAGGTAATACATCATTTATTGCCCTTATGATGAATGAATTGATGAAAATTAAAACAAACTCCACACGCTGAGGCAATCTTTCTCTCTTAGTGTCCTTTGTCAGAGTTGATTGTGAAATGGCCCCTTCACAGTTATTATTCTTTACCAAGGAGGAGGGTAAACAGTGATTACGCCCTGTAAATGATGTCTCAGAAGCAGTTCACAGAGGTGATGCATAACAATTCCCCCTCTGAACCGGTAAGTCATTTCATAAGCATTGAGAGACTGGTCTGCCACACTTAGACATTTCTGCACACTTCATTTCTTTTCAGAGCCACCTATTGACCAAAGACTCAAACAGTGCGGTGCACAAAGAGAGCCACACTGTTCTGGAGTAATTGTTCAGCCGCTGCAGTTATTATTATGTCTGAATGAGTTTTGAGGCTGCAGCTAAATGTTTTTATGGATGTTGGAAAAGATTTGTTTTCTGTATCAATTGTTGAGCCACAACATGGAAATGTGGGTTATGACTGTATTGATCGAGTGCACTTTTGTGTGTGTGTGCGTGAGTGTGTGTGACGGAGGGTGTTTTCTAAAAGAGCCAATGATGATGCATCGAGCACAGAATTTGAGTGGAGTGAATGAGGAGAGAACGGAATAAGAGAGGACTCAGCAAGACACAACACAGTGTGACCCTGTGTTAGAAAATACAGAGACACAGCATGTACCACACTGGCTGGTAAATAAAAGGCTTCTAATCAAGACAGAAGTCAAGTAGAGCAGACAAAACACACTCGCACAGCATGCTGGGGAGGATCAGTACAGACTGGCCTACATTCATATACAAATATGTATACATCATCCATTTATTAACAAATAGGCATAATGGCTTCTCTTCTTCATCTGTCTGCTGCCTGGCGTGATGTTCTGTATCTCATATATCAAAATCTCTTTGTTCATTTCAAAAAAAGTCACCCAAATCAAACAAACAATACATTTATTGATCAAACAGTGCTGTGGTTAAAGTTCCATTATGTCTAGGCACAAAAACAACTTGGTGAGGTTTATAGAAATATCATAGCTCATCTGAGGTGGTTTGAAATGTGATTCTACAGAAGTGTCTGAGTCCTGCTGCTCTGGCTACTCGTATCAGATTTCAAATTGTCTTTCGTGTCACTGGCAGTTCGATACACGCCAAATTCAGATTCACAGAAGTGCACCAGTGCGGCTGAGCAGAATCCATGCGGTAACTAGCAGAGGCAGTAAAACGATGATGACAAAGAGAACAACAGTCTGTGGACAGTCACGCTGAAATATTTTGTCAGCACGACTGTTTGGAAGGCAAGATGACGGATTTCCCTCCTCATGCTCCCTTGTTGGAAAGTCACAAACACACACACACACACACACACACACACACACACACACACAGTGTACATAGTGACTGACCCCTTCATTGTTCATTGCAATAGTTTGGTGATGTCTGGAAACACAAATCAGATCTAATCGCTTATAAATATCAGTTCCAACAGTCTTTCAGATCGGAATTGAGAAACAATTCTGATTCGCCTGCAGTCTGAACGTAGCCAAAGAAATATTGAACCATCCATCCATCCCAACATCCTCCCTCTGCAGACTTAGGCTCACACTCCTTCCTTCATTGTGCCCAATGGAATATAGTCATAATTCCTATGGCCTCTAGAGGGCCTACTCAATTGAAGGTCAGCATGTTCTGTTTAGAGGCACTCACTGGACCGACTGATTGTTTCAAAGATTTCCATATTCTCCAAGAAGAGCCCAGTACATTCATATTTGTTCATGGAAACTCTGGTATATTGCAATGTGAATTTTGTTTTTGCAGCTCTGGCCTTTGGTTGTGTCACTTACAACAGTCTACTCACCAGTGCTTGCTTTGGCAGGTTGCAAACAACAGTTAATGGTGACATTATTACCCAAGCTGTTTGTTTTAAACAGTTGACAGACGCCTTAACTTAAATCTATCATCAACTTCACTGCTGGACTGAAATTTGAGGCGACATATGCCATTGAAGGAGGAAATGCAACTTTGAAATATGTCAATATTAGACTGTTGAACACAAATCAACAATAACAATGTAGTGTTAGCTAGCTACCTAGCTAGCTACAGAGACATAAGCAAGCTAGCAGCCATTGTTTTTCTGCCTGTAATAAGGAAAAGGACCACAGTACATTGAACAAACAGAGTTCTGTTAAGCTTGGTTTGAAGTGTGTGCCTATGAAACACTACTGTTTGGAGGTTTGGCATTCTTCAATTTCTTCCTCTCCCTCCCTAAAAAGGTCTGTTATTCAGAGTCATGCAACAAGAATCAAGAGTGACTTTGCCCATTTTCACAACATGAAGCGAACTTCCATCAAATCACGGCGCTCCACAATGAAAACGCCTCTGCCCATTTCTCCCTGCATTAAGCACACGATGATCACATTCTCTCCCTCCTTCCTTCACGAACAGACATATCAATCCATCAAGGCTGCGCGTCCTGGATTCAACAGGCTGTTCGCACGGGAGACATAAACCAGTGGAAGGGCCTGCTCAGATATTCATGGGAACGGTGGAGATTGGCCGTGTGGATGCGTTTGATGGCCTGCCGCCGTGAATTAGCAGCAGCAGCAGCCCTCAGAGGCTCTTAAAGCTTGATGGGTTTGTCTGGCTGCAATGAGCACTAGGCATTACAAAGGCATAGATGTGTGTGTGCGTGTGGGATTGCGTGTTTGTCATTTCCCAGCGGTTAAGTATGTGTTTTTTAGTCATTGTTAACGGCAAAAAGTACCAAGTTGATTTTTTTTTTTCTAAGTTGTTTACGTGTTTTTCAAAGCCTGAGTCCTTCAGAGTGAATGGTAGCTTTTGAGACGACATATGCATATATAATGTAGTCATTCTTTAGACAAACACAAGCATAAAGATGATATATAACGCCATCTTGATATGGACATACTAAATGGCACTGATTGAACTACTGGGCAAAAACCAGTTGAGTCAGTGTTTGTGCAGCTCGGTGTTCAGGCCACAGCTAGGTGAGGTAAATTTGGCATTATTCTTCCACAGAGGGGGTCAGGCACTGTATTATTACACAGGAGGCATTCAGAGAGGACAATGCCAGAGATGGCAATATTTGGAAGCAATGGGCCATGTGTTCAAATTAAACAAAGGTAATGGTGGGCAGCTATTCACAGCAAGTAGAGCATATTTTCATTTTGTTTGGAGCACGCTTCTCTAAAAGTCAATGTCAGCTGATGGGCAGGGATGTTCAGCTTTATTTAACTTCTGTTGGTATTCATCAGCAACCAGCAGGTAACTGTGCTGTTGTCGAACTCTCAACTCAGGTGGTATTATGGTAACCTGACTCTCGCCAGATGAATTTCATTCCGCCTAGCTCCACTCATCCATCTGGGATCGCTCCATTGGAGACGTGTTTCAGAAGGCTGGGCCTTATCAAAAATCCTTGCATATGATTGGATAAACCACTTGTCTGTCATCTTTATTGACGTGCTACTTCAACCACTCACATCGAAACCAACCTGTGACGTTGATGAGAGCGACGTTCTTTTAACGAAAAAATATTGGGTAGATTGGACAACACGGATGAAATAGCAGCATCAATGTTGACGCTTGCTTCCTCGATGCGAGCCGCCATTGTTGTCTGAATCAAAACAATCGCTTCTCGTTACGTCACATCTATGAAACTCCCGCCCGGCGGTCCTGATTGGCTCTACCATAAAATCCGGTGCCGAAATCCCTCCCAACGGGAGCGATCCCAGATGTATGTGAGTGGAGCTAGGCGGAACGAAATGCATCTGGCGAGAGTCAGGTTAGTATCATGGTAGTGTGAGGGGGAAAAACAGCATGTGTTAATGTTTAAATCTGTGTCAGTGTATGGAGATCCGACATTGTAAAAAAGCGAATGAATGAACACATGAAGACATTAACAGATAGGTGGCACAAACTCATAATTCTGTGGTGGATTTTTGTGTTTGGCTTTCTGTTGTGCTTGCAGAGGTGCACTGAGGAGCTGGGCGGAGTTTTCCCTTCCCTGCTTATCAATCAGCACCTGTTGATAAGCCCTGCTCTCCGCGCTACCTGCTGCCAGATGATTTTGTCAGTCAGAAGTGGTACATGGCTCCGGATAACTCGCCTACTAAAGTAATCACTAGTGTTTTCGTGTTTCCTCCTCGAGATCTAATATTGCTTTGTTTGTGTGTCCAGTGTATGACTGCATTCCCTGCCTCGTGTCTGCTTTTGGGTCCTACAGGTATATGAATATATACAGACAAAATATATATAATACAATCATCAAAATGCCTCCTTGGATAACCAAATAAATAATAAATATATACACTGTGTATAACAGTGTCACTACCTTAAAGCCTATTAAAACAACATTATGTAACTTTTTGGCCTTAATATAGCAGCATCAGAATCATGCTGATGGTACAGTATCTTGTAACAGAGTGGATGGTGTCTCTGTCACTTGTTTCTGCACTATGTAACTTCAGTGAGAGGGGAGGATCACAGCGTTACAGACGTGTTTACTTCAACATACAAGTTTTCAACATATAACACTGTTATAATGTAATGAGTTTTGTTTGCAGTTAGCAACTACGTCATGTCTGACAAACTGTTAAACACCTGGGATTTGTTTCTCAGTCAGAAACTGTGGGCGGTCAAATCACACAAAGTGCCAATTTCTACACAATGTTGCTTTAATGCACCACAAAAAAATAACAAAAACTATTAACATCAAGCAATCATTTATATCTTAAATTTGTATTAATTGAATTTGAATTTTTCCCTTTCGATCTGGTAGCTGCAAAATGGATACTTAACTGCATTGTTAACTGGTAATAAACGCATAATTAAGCAACAAAAACCTTAGTAAAGGTTAATAACTGCATAGTAGTTTAATTAGTTCAGCTCAATAAATTCATTTTTAATTATTTTATTAAATCTTTACAGTCTAATTACCATCTTATTAACGTATTACCTATTAACTAATGTTTCTAACAAGCACCTTAATACAAAAGACGTATCAAGTTTGACAACTTGACTGGACATTGATTATGAAGTGCAAACTTATTCAGTATAAACAGTACATCTGGAGGGTTCTGTTGGGGTGAAGGATTCCTCTCTCGTAACAATAACTTATGCTAAGATGAAAAAGCACAACAGAGGATTTCAGTCGGTTACTCAAAGCTAGTTTATGTCGTTATCTGAGCTCCAGCTTTCTTCAGCTATCCCCAAAAATCTGTAAGCCCTCATGTTGAATTAGTTGCATAGACTAAGAGTATTACTGACAAGTATACTACTGGAAACCACTGGATGTACATTATGTCAGCACTGCCTATTTTCTAATTTGTAATACTGGGAACAATCCTACTAATTACATCATGTTTAGCAATTGTTTATGATCATGTTACACAATAAACCAGTGATATTGCCAATGCAACATCATATCCTAAATACGTGACTCCATCATGTCTGGCGGTTATGTTTTATGTAATTACCCCCTCCCCCGGCAGTCTCTTCTATTGGTGACATCACTGTCCACATCTTTCTTCCCCCCAATTTCCTTTTAATGAGCTTTTGAAGCCAGAGAGGAGGGAGCTGATGGAGAGGCTGATTAAAGACAGGGAGGAAGACACCATTTCATCTTCCCACCGATGGAAACGCTCACACAAACACGCAGACTCATGAAACTTGCACACATCCGAACGCACACACACACACACATATACGATCTTAGATGCACGTACACGTTCGCACAGATCCACCAACGCAGACTGAATAATTCACTAAGACCAGACCTTGGGGGCTTTGCAGTCTGCCAGTTTGTGTGTGTGTGTGTGAACGCGTCGTGTTTGTATGTGTGTGAGAGCTAGTGTGTGTGTGTGTGTGCGAGCGAGTGTATGTGCTTGGAATCTCCCTGAGTACACTGCGTAGGCGGATAAGGAGGGAAGCCCATGTGTTAGAAGCACAAGTCAACACACCAGCTCCGGGCCTGCGAGCTACAGAGACAGAGAGATAAAGACAGAGCGGGAGAGATTAAGGCGAAAAGAGAGAGGAAGAGATGAATGGATCACAGGAAGAAAGGGTGAAGTAGGGAGGAATGTCGAGAGAAAAAGGAGAAAACAGAAAGAAGAAGCAGACGTGCGTGATTGGTTGCGTTACGACGACAGGCTGAAGAGATCTTTTTTGTCTCTCCCGTTTCTAACTGTGCAATTGCCATGGAAACTGAAGATTTGACACATGCTAAATTCTCAAACACTGAGTGCTGACACTCACTATAAATTCAGAAGAAATGTGGGACCCTTTATATGCCTCTGTTACCAGCCAGCCTTGGCAGCGTCCACAAACGTGACGCTGTTTATTCTCAGATTTAATTCGTAATCACATTCTGTAGAGCTGCATCCTACAGTCAGTGGACTGATAGCACTGATATACGATCCAGCGTTTTCATGACTGAGAAACTGTGGCTGCTGAATAAATTCTCCCAGAAAACCCTCATTGATTCTGCTGGATTTCGTGTTCTCCATCTTTAATCTCTTAAGCGAGCTGAATTTAACTGACGTTTACCTCTAAACAAGTTAGTCCGGATAAACAGGTTCTATATTTGAACAGGCTTTGATTGAGAGATTGTTGAATGAACAAATCAATTATTCAGAGAGAGGAACATACGTCTTTCTGATGTGAACTTGAACCGCAAATCAGTTGTACTGTATGTGGGTACTCTTAGTCTCCATATACGTATTGTTGGTGCCATAATATTGTTGCTATAATGTGGATTATGTAATCAGGTGCCACTATTGTAATTAGCACCGAATGTTATAAGTAGGAACCCACCTTTGTGCAGGCAGGTGTTTCCGTTTTTGTCCAAAGCGACTTACAATAAGTACATTTGTCACAAGGAAGAAACCACAATTAAGAAAGAAAAAATAGAAACAATTTTCAAGCCCTTGTCTAAGCATAGTAGCTGCTATTGATCAAGGATACCATTAGTACGTAAGTGCTATGGTTTAAGTGGTATAAGTGCTTGTCTTTGACAAGTACCACCACTGAGGCGTGACTTCGCTGAGCGATGGTGGTACTAGCCGGCCCGCTGATGTAGTGGAGCAAAGTGTTCGCACTGGGGGGTGTAATCTGACCAGTGTTTGGAGGTAGATGGGTGCAGTTCCATTGACGGCCTTGAAGGCTACTACCATCGTCTTGAGGTCGCGGACGAGGGGGGGTCACAAGGGACAATTTGGGTGGATTGAAAACGAGGCTGCCGCATTCTGGATACGCTGCAACGGTTTAGTCGCAGAGGCTGGGAGTCCAGCCAAGAGCGAGTTGCAGTAGTCCAGGCGGGAGATGACCAGCGCTTGGACCAGGAGTTGGTGTCGGAGGATGGGGGAAAAGAGAGGAACAGTTGTGTGTCGTCTGCATAACATTATCATTGTGTTTGCAAAGGAGAAATATTTTGTTTGAACATCATGAAGAACATGTGTAATGGACAATAAATGGACCGAGTGTTAAAGAAAGAAACATTGTCTCGAAGCATAAATCAGTCAGTAACGAAGTAATCAGCATGTCAATTACGTTGTCTGAGCGGACGCACCTCAGTAGCTTAAGATCGTTGGCATATGCTCTTACACGTATAGTGATTTATTAATGAAGGTTATTGAGTCCGGTTAGATGTTCTGTCCGGGCACATAAGGTTGGTCTCACTGGTATGCTTCCAGTGGTCCCTGTTGATTTAGCAGTTCTCATCATCCACTCCGTGCACCCCCTGGCCCTGACTACCAAGTGGAGAGACAGCTGATGTAACTCCATTCACTGAGGAGGACACACAGATACCTGGCTGCAAGCTCAGGCAATAACTAGTAAGTAGACTTTAGTTTTTAAAAATACGGTTCTCAGGGTCAAAATGAACTCAGTCTGTATCATTATGTAAGCACATCTGATTGTATTATAGTATGTTAAAAGGCAGTATTTCCTCACTGTTCACTTCCCTGCCTTAGTCTGTACTTTTGCTGGCTCTACTGGTCCAAGCTATAAAGTTCCAGAGAAAGAATGACGAGGAATAACACGGCCCATTGAGTCATACTGCCCGTGAGGGGGTGTTTCCAGCTTACAACTGGCGTTTTCTTAGCAGCCACCAGACCTAAAGAACAAATCGTCTGAGAGAAAGTGATGAGTCGGTATTTAAAAGTAAAGCCTTTTGTAGAATGATAATCAGAATAGTTCCCACAGTGCATGCCAACTGAGTAAAATCAGTGTGTTTTTTTTTGATTTACCAACACCCACTTTATAGATTCCACTGCTATATGAGCCATGTGCCAGTTAAAGTGTGCATCATGGAGTACTGGAGCTGTAAACTAATCCAGCCTCCAGCTGTCAGCTCACAGGTGGGACACATCCCTGCCTGAGTCAGTATCCCACTGATTACCCAGTCAGTTAAACAATACTCCCTGCTCCCTCTCTCCCTCACACTGCCAGATAAATAATTAAAAGTGTTTGCAAAAGTGTTACCGTGTTTACCCAAAATGAAAATGCTGCCACAGCACATGTCTTTCCAAAACCGCCTCATATTCTGTCCCATTAGAGATGCTGGCCGGACACTCTGCTGGCACGAAAGGAGCGCGCGCTGCCGGAGAAGTGCTGATGTCATCAGTGTGAGACAGCTGACAGGAGGATGGGGGTCCTGTCATGTTTTGACAGCCCGAGCATTTATCTCGGTCCACACAGGGTTCCATTTTGGAGCAGTTTCTAAACAGTGTGTGTATAAATAATACATTCCCACCAACACGCTTTCATTTCATTTACTGAGCAGAGAAGTGTTGACAGAAATACCTGCTGGCATATTGTCTTCTTTGTCAGCTCATATCACGGGAGATACTCAGCACATTTTCAGGCAAATACATGAGGAAGTGAAGGACTACATTAGGACAAAAAATGACAAATGTGCCACAGCTTACCTAACTAGGAGGCAAGATTTTAATTTGAATAAATAAGTATTTTGTATTGTTGCTCATCTGTTCCGATGCTTACTTTTGTCACACTAATATCACTTTAAATGCTGAGTGACCTAGTTTATACAATGTGTTATCTGAAGGCAAACATGTCCACAGCTGTTCTGGAAGGCCAGGTATTCATAGTGCTGCTGTCAGCTGAACTCAGAAAGTGACTGTAATAAATGTCACAAGACAGCTTCCGATCAGTTCAGGTCTGCTCGCATTCTCGGCTCCACACACCTGACCAATCACTGCGTGAAATTGGCTTGCAGACCCTTAAACTAGGGGTGGAGTATAGACCATCTGACTATCAGCTGGTAACAGCTAAAACACAAGATTTCATAACAACCAAATGCATACCGGTGAGATCGTGTCAAGGTGGCTCCAAAAATATAGCTGGCAACACATCATAAGAGTTACTGACAACTGCAGCTCTTTGCTGTCTATCTTTGGTTGTAGCTAGCTGCCATCACTATCTCATGGCTCACTTAACCGTGGAGCCAGTGTGGTGAAATTTTATGATACTTTGAAGCATGTGATGGAAGATGAGTCAAGGCTAGGTCCATAAAGGAGAAGGACCACATGACAAGGTTAGCTCTATAAAGGAGAGGGTCTTCAAGACAAAGGTTAGGTCTTTTATAGAGATGAGCCCCCTTTGGACTTGTTTTTCAGAGTTTAACGAACTTTAACTATATGCTACATTCTGGTTTAGATACGATGAGGTAATGGTAGGTGGGCTTTGTGTCTTGGGAATTGATAAGACATTGGCTATAAAAAGTGTGGTCTGTGAGAAGATCGGGAGAGATCCACATTGGCATCGGATCCTCTCACAGGCAATTTTTGGTGCTTGTTCAGATGCTGTACTTCTTGTAATAAACCTTTTTATATACAACTAAGTCAGTGTCAGCGGAGACTCCTTCATCTTCTTCACACCATCGCTACAGAATTAATGACACCAGTTACCCAAGAGTTGACCGGAGCCTGGACCGAGACCTCGGATGACGGAGGGAGTCACCATGGACAACGGGACTCAGCTAAACTGAGTTTTGCAGCCTGAGAGTGAATACAGCTGGACACCAGACTGGGACCAAACACAGCCATAGAGACTGAGGGATGCCAGTTTGAAGACAGAGGATGCAGAAAGGAGGTGATTAACAGCTGCTCTGACCAGGACGATGACCCTGGGGCCAACAAGACACAGCAGGCAGCGATAGGAGAGCAATGCGACGGGAGAGGAGTAAAGGGGCCCACACACCGCCCAGACTCAAACCATCAGCCAACTGCCTTTATCCGACCACTCCGTTGCCTCTCGCCTGACCCGTTTGGCAGAAAAGTTGCATTGAAAAGTACCGCCTCGACTACTGCCAACTACACAGTAGCGTGTCTTCTTGCGCGAGATGCAATAAGTCTCCTTAACATCGGGTGGTGCTAGTCTCGTGCCAGTAATCCAAAACATGAAAACAGGAAATGACGGAACGGAGTGCAGACCATCGTCACTTCCCTCCCTCCCTGATTCGCTAGCACACCGCCAATCAGAATGGTCACTGAACAGCTAGCACACAACCAATCAGAGTATCCGATGGCGTCCAATCCTCAGACCGCCAACTCTCTCAGACTTTGTAAGTTGAATCTGACCAGACACAGTCCACGCGGTTCCAAAAGCTTCCAACACAGCTGAACACACCGAACAGAGTTGTTCCGGAACTCGTCCGAGTCTCCCCAAACATTTCAGATGTCCGATGTTCGGGCCAGTGTGTTCCTGCCTTAAGAGAGAGTCAAGCTAGAGTGAGTCCGACATCAGCAGCAGGTGAAAACAGCGAGTAGTGGTGGAATATTTTCACATTTTACTCTGTCTATTGAGGATAACTTATGACCAAATTAGAGGCGACTGTGGAATAGACAAACCAAGTTTTGGTGAGTTTCACGATGAGTTAAATTAACTATCTGTTAAAGAGAGAAACTTGAAATCAAAAACGGTGTATGGTTGTATTTTTTTGTTTAGTAAGAAAATCAGAGGACATTTTGCAAGTTTATTTTTATTGATTTATTACACTTAAATCAAAAAGAGCTTTCTAAAATGTTATCTAGTATCCACCCAGGAAGTGTTGTGTGGTGACTTCGGTGCCGTGGTCACGTTTGAAACTGCAGGTCACATGACACCCCTACGCTAACAAGTGTCACAAACATTCAGAAAAAGCATCACAAGTTGAAATCTGAGTTACGATTCACAGCGTGTGCTTCAAGTGGGAGAAAGATTTCAGGTGAATGTGCTGACAGAGCAGCTTCCATTTGAACAAATGGCCCACCATGGTTGTAGCCCTAATCCGCTGTTAAATGCACGCTGGTATCTCAACTGTAGGCTACGTGAAATCATTTTAAACGGAAATAAAAACATGTTCAGGAACAAATCCCATGCAAACGCAATCTGAAGGTCACCTGACTCAAAGCTTGGATTCCCTCCTTCAACACACTTTGAGATTCAGTCATGCGACGTGGCACTTTTCAGAGAGTACACACCGGTCCGGTCCCCCAACAGTCGTTAAGAGTGATAATACCATAATCACCGCAATCCTTAATGGGCTGTTTCGCTCTGAAGTGTCTCAGGGTACAGTGTGTACAGCGTCTCCCTCTGCCTTAACGAGGTTATGCAGATTTATGCAAATGAGGTCTAATCCCGGGGACGCTCGGGACTCCGGGGTCTTTAAGTCGGTTAGCTGGCCTTTTCTGTGCCACCGCTCTCGGGGTGGCGGAGGAGTCACGGTAAATGAGAGAGGGAGTCCGAACGGGTGATATGAAAACAAAAAGAGAGAGCGGACGAGAGAGGCGCGATCAAGTTTTGGAAGAGCCCGGAGGAGAGGGACGTGATGAATGGGAGGGCGAGAGTGAAAGGGCAGCTGCCAGGAGATAAAGCAGTGACAAATCGAGGTACAGGCAAAGGGCTGGGAGGAGGAGAAGGACGGGAGGATCTGGATTTGAGAGGAAAGGACGTAATAAACAGGCACTTCCACACACTTTAACTGCTGAGCAATCAAAGGTGGATCATTATACCGATCACAACCACCTTGTTTAAAGATGATACATTAACTCTGACTAAGTCAAATTCTAATTGAGACAGTCATTATATTTAGTGTGTTCTTTATAGACATTAGTGTGAATGGAGGCTTCTCTCAAGCCCTGTTTTCGCACAACTTACTAAATAGCTGTGTCAGCTCTGGACATCTGCACCACTGTGTGGAACAGCTGTTGTTGGATTGTACTGACCACCATCTTTATCATTCAATGCCAGCGTCGATGATTTATGTCTACACCATCTGCACAATTCACTTTAATACTACTACTACTGCTGCTAATAATAATAATAGTAATAATAATAAACTTTCTTTAGGAAAAGAAAGGGAAAAAACAGCAGATTAAAGAGTGAAATGACAATGATGATGCTGATGATGTAGCCTGCCTGATTTAAAAAAATTCAGCTTTAATCACAGTCTAGTATTTTGGACCAACAAGCAGAGCTGCACCCACAGATCTTAGGCAACACCCTGGCACATGTGGAGTCAGTACATCTTTTATGTCATCTGGGGGCGAGGGCATTTAAACCTTAAAAAGCGAAGAGTAAAACTTTAAAATCAAATAAAAAATAAAACAGAACTCGAGTAATGCACTTACATTTCTTGGCGTTCTGTACAAGATGAAGGATGGAAGCTTTCACTGACGCTGGCATAGATTGAATGAGAGTACTCCGGGAATGAAAAAATAAAATCGTGGATAACTGCGTATAATTTGCAGAGCAGTGACGGGAAACACCATGGTTCTGGGTCATCTGGCTGAGAGGAGCATGTAAGTGGCTATGGTTGGTAAAGTTCTATCAACTAAAACACTTATTGCATTGTTGCAGGACACCTTACACCAAACATTCATTGTAAAAACTATATCTGTAGTCTTGACTCCCCTAAAATATTTTGTTGCAAAAGCGTCTTGGTCTGGAGGTGTTTTCAGCAACACCATCGCTACTGACTGATTTATACACTATAGATGGAATATTAGAAAGGATTACTTGTAGTATATAGTTCAGAGAATATCATAGATTTAAGACAAAACCGACAGAAGGGTGGGACTGGGAAAAAAAAGGCGCAATTACAAATCCGTCTGTTACATTAGCAGCAAAGGCAGCGCCATGGATTTATCAGTACAGAGAACAGTGATGCTGCTGATATCTCAGAGCCAACAAGAGGCAGTGGCTTCTTCCCAAATTTGTCTAAATTGTTGGCTATCCTCTCATATCACCTTAATTCCAAGGGAAACCGGTCTCCTCTTTGTTGGATAACAGTTTGATGGTTTGTGGATACTTTAAAGACGTTTTTGTTGCTATCTATCTATCTATCTATCTATCTATCTATCTATCTATCTATCTATCTATCTATCTATCTATCTATCTATCTATCTATCTATCTATCTATCTATCTATCTATCTATGAGGTAATACATCAATCACTGTCTACTGTGAAAAAGTTCATTGCATCTTCATCATTCTTCTTTGCTTTCAGTTTCTATGAAGACGCTGCCCCTTTTCCCATCTATACAGTACATCAAAGTGAGGAAGAGACAGCCTGATTGTCTTTGAGTCCTAAAGCTTCACCTGACAAGATGCTGTTGATGCATCCAAGCCTGTCTCATCTTTTCACCGTGGCAAGAAAAAACCACAGCAGAGCGGCGGTGTTTGATGCTTTGGTCTTCGGGGTGCACGCTTTTATAAAGGTACAGCCAATTAGGAGCTGATGATGCGGAGGGAGCTCTGACTCTCCCAGGGGTGCTTCTTACATGTGTGCCGCGATCTGAGAAAAACAGACAGCAATCTCGTCGCTCCGCTCGATCGTCGCGCAGCCACAAACATTCACTCTGACTTTGAAAACACAGTTTTTCAAAAGTGTTTTCGTAAGAGCTGCTTTCAGGGCATCTGCAGCTTTTCACGAGTTCGGCTTTCTCACGAGAGAGGACAGCGCGCTCGCGGCTCGATCGAATGCAGAGGACACCCACCTGCATCGACTAAACCCGATCATGATGAAATCGCAATGCAATCCAACGCAACTAATACAGGAATTAAATATTACTCCAGCATTTGGCCTCTGTGTCCATTTTCCCTCCCATATTTTCCCAGTCAGATCTTTATCAAGCTTACACTTCATGAATCTGATGTTACGCGTAATGTGTACCGTACCCAACTCACATGATGTGCATTCCACTGGGTGTATTTTAGACAATATGAAACACGCTGAGAAATAGAACCCCGTAGAAAATGTCAGACGCAGCTGAATGTTAACAAGCTGCCCTTTTCAAATACCAGTTAGACAAAACGTGACTCAGCTCCAGGCTAAATACAGCCGTTATTTCACTTCCTGATGGCTCCTTAAGCCTGGGTGTTAACCAGAGTATCATACATTAGATCAACAGCTCATGTACGAATTATGCTTCGTTTAATTGAAACCAGGCAATAAATAAATAACATTTCTTTTAATTTTTAATACTGCATAAATATAGATGCTTGTGTGTTGTTGTCTTTGACTGGGAGCTCAGAGCTGACCGTGTAATTATGGACAGCTAGAGCCAAAATAAATTCAGATGAACTCTGAAAAACTTGGACCCGATTCCAACCGCTGTTTACTGTGTAAATGAAGTAATTTTCTTGCAGGAGAGGAGACAAATCAATCATACAGCCATTTATGGACATAATTCCTACAGTAATATTTACCAACCCTTGCAAAGGATCACTGTGTTCCACTGTCCCGGTGGTTCAGAAAGATTAATAACCACGGGGTCAGAACGCATCCTTATCAAAACGTCCTGGACCGCAAGCTGAAACTGCTGCGTGCATCTGAGCTCCAGGTCTCTTATGTTTATGGATGGAAAAACAATCCCAAACTCCGACAGAATGAGGTGCAGCCTTAATACAAAATGTTCTCTCATGGTTCACAATAGCCGAAATGAAGCAATAAAGACTGAATTATTGCCCAGGTTTAAGTGTTTGCGAATGGGTTTTTGAACAGTGGGTCACTGGTTCAAATCCTGGAAGCAACTAATGCGATGAGGGTGGTCACAGTGAATGTAACTCATTGTCCTCTTCTTTAATAACAACTGTCATGTGGCTCCTGAGCAGAACGTCAAACCCCCAGCTGCCTCCTTAAAAAGACTGCAGTTGTGCTGGGTAAACTTGCCTTAAAATGTCAGAATATGATCATGTTGCTTACCATTTTTTATGTTTGTACATTGTACACTTATATGTGCACTCAGTTAAAGACTAAACACTGACAAAAGTAAATGTAAAGTCTACAAACAGATCCTATTCATGTACTTTTGCAGGGAGAAAAGCACTGGGACAAACTGCAAACAGATTATTTGAAAGAAAGTCGTATCTTTTTTTATTATGCCGAAAAAAAAGAAGAAAGAAAAAAGTCTTGTCGAATAAAATTTGAATAAGATTATTCAACCAGATTCGGTGTAGTTAGCCATGATTGTTCTTATGGAGCTATTCTTTCTGCAGAACTTCTTCGCATGGGATGTCAAGAACCATCTGAGAAAAGATTACATGGTTGTCACATTAACGTCACAAACAGCTATTAAGAGAAATAGATAGCTTTGCCTTTCAGAATAAAAACAATGTTAAATCTATGTGAGAAGAAAACAACACATGCTCTGTCATCAATCACTTTGTTGAATTGTTAAAGGCACAGTCTTGACTGTAAAAATGACGTATTGAAGTCTGCATGATCCTCTATTTAGACCTAAAGTCTACAGTTTGACTTGAGCAAAGTCATCGTTAATGCATTACATCTGCTCACTGCAATCTTTAAGAATGAAGGAGCGCAAACATTGAAATGTCATCTGCCATTATAGATTCCTGGGTACTTCTGTTTTGTGTGGGTGGGGGGTAATATAACCCAGTTGACGGTGCTCATTATTAGGCCTAAAGAAAGACAAGAATTCATACTTTTAATGTAACAGGTATGAAATCTGCATTTAAAAAGCAGCGAGAGCGTTGTTATATATTTTGCTGAGTTGTGAACAAATACCAAATGTTTCCAACAGAGTTCGAATCCAGAGAAATACACAAGATTACTCAAGGTAATGGTGTGTTTCATTTGGCCTGTCGCTATAACTTGGAGAGAGTCTGAGAGTGGAAAAGAAGGTTGTGAACATGACTTAATATGAAAAAGTCCGGTCAGATAGATTACCAGGAATGGAAGTTGTTTAATGGTGTTTTCACCACAAGCGAACCATCCGACTATTAGCCCCGAAATGCAGCTGCACTGTACTGTATGAATTACAGGTCAGTCATTGAACTCAGCACTGAGCAAAGACTCAGGTTCCCTCTCTTCTCTTCCCCTCGTCATGTTGATGAAGTAAAGGACATTTCCCCTCCAGCTCCGGTCAGCAGTTAACATTACAGATCATGAACGCCCGACAATGGAGGTCACCTCCGCCGATCACTGCTGCAGTCAGGTTGATAAACAGGAGTGAAGATAAATTCACGATTCAATCCCACAAATTAAAAAGTCAGTCTCTGGGCTCTCCTCCCGTCAGTAAAGAGCTCTGGATTGGATCAGAATCCGAAGTGGCTCCAGGTGTTTATTCCTCCAGAAGGTCTGGCTCTGCAGGAGACTCTCTGGAGGCTGTGATCAGCTGAGCAGCAGCTCGACGCCACACAAATACCATATGTTTTGTTTTGATAGATAGACCTGATAGCTGAAATTGCACATTGTGCATTTATCTTCTCCTTGTTGAATAATAAACAAATGCTCATGTTTCCTGAATGATTGAAATGTCACTGTTTATCTCAACTCTTGCACTAGCTTCAACAGCACCGTCTTTGTAATTGCCTTTTTGTTATGCTTGTTTCATTTACGTCACTTTTGCTCCACCCATTGGCACATATGTTGTGTAGAATTATCCAGATTAACAAGAATATCGCCCTTGTTTGTTGTCAGGGTTTTTTGTAGACGATAGGCCTTGTGCCCGACATAGAAATAGAAACTCTGAATTCAAAAGCACACGTATAGAGTATCCATACACCACACACACACACACACACACACACACACACAACTACCCTCTCAGCATCCCTCAGCAGGTGCCATGTTGCCTGGCTGGATGCATGCCTGTTTGAGATCAGAAGGCAGTTAGGCATGGCGGCACAGTGGGCATCTGCCGGGCACCAGGGAGATGGAGAGAGGGAATGAGGGATGGGAGGGAGAGAGGGAGGGAGGGAGATAAAACAGGCTGTCATATGAGACAAAGAGCAGACAGTAGAAAGGAGCGAGGTGGAGAGGGAGAGCAGCGAGAGAGGAGAGTGTTTACAAGCTCCAAGAGTTTACAAGTATGTGTGTGCGTGTGTTCTTTTGTGTGCCCGCTTGGTAACGTGTGGGTGTTTGCGCACGAACGAGAGACAGGGAGAAGACAGGAGGGGAGACCGAGAGGGAGAGAGAGACGAGCGATTTCACACCAATAAAGTGCAATCAGGAGGCACTGACTCACTCCTGACCTCAGCACCAGTGTGGCGGCGTTGCTGCGTTTACACCCTCCCAGTGAAACAGATGGAGCAGAGGAATAAAGCTAACCACCGGAGAAGACCCTCCATCCTCTCCTCTCTTACAGTATACCGTGCCAGCATTTGTGCGGAAGAATATCGATCCTGTTTGATTTTATAAACGTCTCGAGGACAACTACGAAGCTGTGGAAATGTACAGTAGGAGAGAGGCTGAACGATGGCTGCGTGTGTTCTGTAACAGCGGGAGTAAAATCAGAAATAAAATCTAACAAGCGAGCCTGCAGAGGCAACCCTCGAACGTCTCCTCGCAGCCTAATCCGTGTTTGCAAGCCATATGGTGCTGTGCGCGCGGTACATTTGCATGAACTCGAGCAGCACTCGTGTGTCTTTTTCAGAGAGGCGCAGAAGGCACCTCTTCCTCCCCGCGCCGGGAACATCAAGGCTCAGCGACTTACGCAACTCTGAGCCGAGCTCATCAAAGCACGAGGGAGCGCGGAAGCTCTGAGCTCTGAGCATTCAGGTGGATGCAAACAGGCCTGTTTGACTGACATGAGCTGGAAAGATGGAAAAACACTGAATAGAATGACCTTTCTTCAAACATGAATTAATTATAAGGCTACATATTGCTCCTACATGTAAATTACACCATTGGTCTTGGTATACAACGATTCTACCACCAAAATATTACTCTGTATTCATAGAGCTGTGTGTCATTGATATTTTGCAGTTCTTGGTCTGTCTCTGCATTGTATCTGTCATGTCTGCTCTACATGTGGCACCTATAGTGCACTTCTGCACATTATGACCAGGGACACGCTCAGGTTGCTCTTCTTGAAGTTTTCTCAGTTGTTGAACCTCGACGTACAAATGTAATAGCAGGGAAAGCTGCAGAGTCCACGGGGTCATCCCTATGTTCCCCGGGTCCTATGTTCCCCACTTGGGGAACATAGGACCCTTTTTTAGAAAAAAGGTCTTATGTTCCCCGTTTTTCCCAAAAAGGGACCTATGTTCCTCTGTAGCAATACATACCGGGGAGCATAGGACCCTTTTTCTGAAAAAGGGTCCTATGTTCCCCAGTCTCATACAAAGAGGGGGTTAGGATTAGGGTTAGGGTTAGGGTAGGGTTAGGGTTGGAATAGGGTTAGGGTTAGCCCGTAGGCCTACATAGGCCTATTTTTTTTTAAAAGGGGTCCTATGTTCCCCGGTCACATACATATCGGGGAACATAGGACCCTTTTTGGGAAAAGCGGGAAACATAGGGTCCTATGTTCCCCAGTCTCATACAAAGAGGGGAACGTAGGAACCGGGGAACATAGACACGCTCCCGAGTCCACAATGGAGGGAGCTCCATCCATGTTTATCGAACCCTCCTTTGCCGGAGAATAAACTGCAATGCAACGCAATTAGCAGAAGGTTAGTAATGATACAAATACGTCTTTGAACAAACTGGGTACTTACTGCCCAACATCAACAGAAAGACTGAATGAATGACTGAACTGACTTCTCTCAGTCAAGTTGAAAAAAAAATCTCATTCTTCGTCTTTTGGTAAATCATCGGCACACAAGATGCTTCGCAGTGGGTGTAACCACTTTGCTCATGTCAAACAAAACATCTTCTGTTTAAATGCTTTGGGGCGTGTACACACATCTTATCAAATCACTTTATTCAGTTGGAATCTCTGATGAGGATAATGCTAATGAGGCTGAGCCAATATTGACCATGTAACAACAGCTTCTGATATTTCTTCATTGAACAAACTGAGAAGAGCTATTGTGACTGGAGAGCACCAGCATTGTGTGGCCTCGCTAGTGATAAGATCACCAGCGGCAGTAGCTCACCAGCTAACCCTGTGAGTCAACAGGCCTCCCGTTTCTTGAACAGGCCGCACACTGGTGAATTTTGCCGTGCAGTTGCGGAGCTTGTCAGGGAAAATGGCTTAATGATAGAGTGTGCCATATGTTACACGAACAGACTGCACAGCCCTCAGAGACAAACTTGTGATTTTGTGATGTATAAATAAACTTGACTTGTCTTGGGGCTCGCACCTGATTATCCTAACGACGCCTCCTCAAATCTGCTTACTGTATGTTTTATGTGCATGTCGACCATTTATTATTGTCTGTCTGTTCCAGATACAAAAAAAAACCTCATTCTGCCCTCTTATCCCTTTAACACATGAATTATCAAATCAAAAAGTAACACTATTTATTATTGTTGTCCCCTTAAACAAGTGAACATCATGATGATAACTACTCTTTTCAATATAGTGTATGTTGTTCTGGAGGAGTTATAGAAATGTCCACTGCAGTAGACGCGATGCATCAGCTGGAATAAAGAGTCATTCAGGAACAACTGTTGCATCTTTCATCCACAGAAAACTAGACAATTCAAAACAATATACTGAGCTAGATAAGATGTTATCACTTCGCTGTACGCTGAGGCATTCGTGAATGGAATGGAATAGGCTAGAACATTTCCTGTGCAATATTTTTCATTTTTTTCCGTGACTGAAAACACATCTGTCTTCTCCAGTGGATGTTCCGAGCCAAAGGGTTTATTCTGCCTATCGAGCTTATATTTAGATCAAACTGACCTATATTTATAAGACTCCGTAATGTAGCAGTTTAATAAAACAATTCAAGCGTAAATTATATCACAATTTTGAATAAAGCTGGCAAAATAAGGCGGAATCTTAATGGGCAATATATTCCCAGTTGGTGCAGAACTTCTCCTGGGGCTGACAGATATATTTTCAGTCAAAGACATTTTTAAAAAAAATAAATAATCTGGATTACGATTTATTTAGTTGAAAGACATTATTTACCGGTTTGTTTTTTTAAGACTGAGAGGATTTAACAGTCTCTGAGGTAATTTATGCTTTTCCTCTTGCCTCTGCCATTTCTCAAAATGACAAAGAGATACAGCGATAATGACCAAACGAAATTGTTGCCGGGGGTTTGGGGTCCACCACCTGGTGATTGGGACATGGTATTCCATCTTAAATGGTTAAAAAAGGGTTCCAAATATCACTGGACATGAAAGGACAGACTGTTAAAGGCTGGTGAGGTTCTTTGTCTTACTGTTAAGTGAAAAGACACAAACCAACAAGTTGTTAGTTCGTCTGTTTCTGATGTTCCTACCCTGTTTACAGCACTGACCTCCAAGGACACACGTGATAGTCAAGGAGATGTAGAGAAGACAAAAGTTCAAGTCATTCCGACAGTAAACACATTTGGTGCATTAGTATTCTGTTGGAATGTGTGTGTGATGTGTGTGTGAAAATCTGATTATCTGATATTGTGATGAAAGACCTTATCACCCAGTGCTACTTAGATTAGAAATTAGGAATTAGAATCAGGCTTCAGATACAATCACAAGACTTGTTGGTGAGATCTTCTCGTCCACGTGTATGACTTGAGCTAAGCCATGTCTCAATTTTCCTTAATCAAAGTTCAAAAGGTTCTGGTTCACTCATCCCAGAGCGTATCACCTTTTAGCATCCTAGATTATCAGATTTAGCAAACACTTGCACACTTGCCAACCTTGAGACCTCAGAATTCGGGAGATATTCAAAGGAGTCGCGGGGTGTGTGTGTGTGTGTGTGTGTGTGTGTGTGTATGTGTGTAAAACTGTATGATGACCCCCCCGGCCCAGGTATAATCACACATCAAGGCTTGATGTGTGATTATATCAGCCACCGTGTTCAATCATATTAATATTTTTATTATTATTATTATTATTATTATTATTGTCCGACCGGAAACGGCGCCCAGTGAAGGATGGTGTAGCAATATTGTTGTTCGGGTGGAAATCGGGAGAAATTCGTGAGAATTGTGGCCCCGGGAGATTTTCGCGAGGGGCACTGAAATTCGGGACTCTCCCGGGAAAATCGGGAGGGTTGGCAAGTATGCACTTGTATGTTTCAAAAGTTAACATTCAATAAGCTGTATGATGTAAATTTAAAACTATGTCTAAAAGATGGAGAATGTAAAATGACCTAGAGTTGACCAGTACTGTACTGTTTCCTGCTGTGTGTGTGTGTGTGTGTGTGTGTGTGTGTGTGTGTGAGGGTGGGTGGTTGTGTGTGGGTGGGGGAGTCAGGGGGCAGTTGCCATGGCGTTGTAGGTGTTTGTACTTCAGCTGTAGAATGCTCGCGTCCTCCCCGGAGGACAGCGGCTTTGAGGCTTGTAATTGGGCGAAGTCTTCTCTAAGGAGCACCGAGCAGACAACAAACCGCGACCCGAAAGGTTGCTGCGTCCTCACATCGAGGGCAAATGTGTTGTGTGTGCTGTTGTCAGGGAGGCACACTGCGCCGTCTGCGCCGTCTAATCTGCGCGGAGCAGCGCGGCTATCAAACATCGAGGATCACGGGACAATAAGCAGAGAGCGCTACACGTACGGAGGATCAGTGTACAGTAAGCAGAGAAGGGATGAAGTCAGAGGATAACAGAATAATGAGCTGGAAAGCATGAGGGCTGGATTTCAACACCTGTTTCTCTGCACGCTCGCTCCACCGATCTAATACGTTTTTTTGATTTAACAAGGCCACATCTAATCATTCTTATTTTTTTGTTCAAATAGAAATACAACATTCTGAATCAGTATAAGACAAGGCAACAGTAAACATGTTGTCCCCACAAATTCTGCATTCTCGCTCGCAAAGGCCACTTGCAAATGAGTTTGTCTTGGCAAACAAACAGCACAGCCTTCGGCCAATCAGTGCAATTTCCCAAATGATCAGCATGGAGAGATGAGAAGCATTTTTTTGTAAAAAATCTGATTATCTGATATTAGACGCGTAATTCTGAATATGTCACAATGAAGCAATAACACCGATTATTCACTTAAATTGGATCAAAAGCGGATCAGTGGTTGAAATGTGACATTTGGGGTAAGAAGCAGCAGGCCTGCAGCCGGTCGGCCCCTGCTCTGAAGAGAAGAGGAGATAACTTCACCGCAAAATGTGAATTCAGTCATTAGCTCCTCAAGTCCACGCCGATGAGAAAACACTAAAAAACAAATGGAATCAATCGTTCCTTACAGCTCGTCCAGCGTAATCCAAGCCTCTAGAGGCCCTGAAACCCCAGATTTCTATGAAAAGACATTATTTACAACCTTGACGCCCGGTCAAACTTGTGCAACAACTCCAGAGTGTGCGTGAGTGCTATCAGCTCAGCAGCTACAATGAAGATTTGGGCTTTTAAAACCATGTAAATAACATCTGTTCCTACCAGTTTGAGATCTACACTCATCCAGACACTTCAATTATGCAGGACGTGCTGTATGGAGCCATTTAGTGTTTTCTTTTTTTTTCTTCAGTTTTACATTTTAAAACAAGTCCCTTGTCTACTTCAGACATTTAGGAGAATACTGCAATGCTATTTTGCTGTAAAGCTCCAGAAATGTTTTGTGGTCTGCAAAGCTACAGGAAACTTATCCTTTAAGATAGTCACTGTGTCCGATTAGGTGATTAAAGAGCAATAAAATCTTGCCATGATTTAACTGAAAGACAGTCCGGCTACATCAAGACCAACTGTAGCTCGGCATTTTTCCTGACTCGCGTGATGTCACCAGGATGGAGGTGACTTCCGGAGCTGGTGACTTCCAGGAACAAGAATAGATAAACATTTGCTACTGAAATAATGTGCGACACTGGCTGATTCACAGTTCCACAGTGCTGCATCAAAAACATCATCATTCCACTTTGCCATGTTAACAGTTGTGCAAGGAAGAGTGCTTTGTGCTCTTATTGGTCAACATCATGAAACATTCAGACACTTTAGTCTTTTTGTTGGGGCACTATGAGGCAGCCCAGATGCAGTGTAAGTTGGGCTGTCACCATGACAGACATCTAAATGCAGTGTGATGCAAAATAAAATCAAATAAAGTTGAACCAAGGTGGTGTGTTAAATACAGCCAGCACACATTGATGGTATATTACTTTGTCACACGAGCACCAAACTTTCATTTGTTGCAACAATCGATAAAATAACACCAAGCATGATAACTATATAGTCCTGTCTCACAGTATTTTAAAGCACCTAGCAGTGTTTTGGCATCTGTTAAGCCTTCAGACTCAGATCTATTCATCAAACTGGCCTTCCTGGATCATATATCATTGTGTTACTGGAACTGGTTCTAATGCAGGGCTGCTTCTTTGGCCTGAAAGGCTCATTTAAAATGTGGAAAAAGATCAGCTCCTTGTTTAAGTAAGATTTTATTAATAACCACGCATTTGTGGGTTTCTGCTTTAGTCACTGAGAGCAATCCTGACAGTAAAAATGTATGTTTGGGATGCATGATAACACCGGCATGTGGTCGGTATCAGCCAATAAAGACTTTAATTATGAAATATTGGCTTTGGATTGAAAAAATGAATATAATATATATATATAAAATATATGTATTTTCCCCACAAGATCCCAAGTCAAAAACACAGAAGATGAAACAATTTAGATGAGATTTAGAAAACAGATCACCGTAAAAAAAAAAAAAAAAATGTAATTTGCCCCCCAGGGCTTCCGTAGTATTGCCACCATCAACAATGAGAAAAATCCAACATGGCGCATCCCTAAATATGTCTATTTTCCATGGGGGAAAAAATCAGGCAAAAGATGGAACACCAGGGGTAAAACAAAAAATCTAAAGAATCATCTCATGTCTCTTTTATTTTCAGGTAATGGGCAAACAAAAGTGACACTATATAGTGACTCTATATTAAGATAAAATCCATGAGAATAATCAAAACATGAGGTGAGTCTTCTTTCCTTTACTTTCATCACAAGACAGGCAATGATCTCCTCCTATAAGCTTGATTGTGAGACCTGCTTATAAACTCCCAGAGCTGGTTGATGAAATTGTCACAGCGTCTCAAGAACATCTCCGACAGGATTTCTCTGTCCTGTCACACAATATGCCAGGTGGGAACGGTCTCCGTGTGGTGTGTGGTGACAACAGATGTCCGTAGTTTGCTCCTTAATCATCTCCTCCGCAGCAGAGCATCAAGTCTCCACAGCTTGTGATCTTAGTGCATTATTTTAAAAGCAGCCCCATCATGGAAAAGAAATGACTCCGCCACGCTCACAGAGCCGTGAAGGCTGCTTTTTTACGGCCCCGCATTCGGAGACGCTCTCCATCATGTGCTGTATAGCTGAATAAACAGGACTGAACTCCTTTTGATTGTTTTTCAGATGGAATCCAGCCGGCTTCCATTCCAGTAAAGAGGTGCAGAGTGGGAGCACACGGCGGGGTCCACCTTTCAGAAACACGGGTTTACTCGCGTTACTCATGTTTACGAGTGGGCTCACGTTTCAGCGATGTGGAGCGGCGGGGTCAGAGTGGAGTCAGAGGACGATATGGGAAGACACTAAAGGGTGCTTTTGAAAAATACTCAGCAGTATTTCCAAATCTTTCTGCAGTTTAAAGTCCGATTGGTAAGAGGAGCTTGCTGTTTGAGAAACAGATTTACTCCAGCGCCTCTAACTCAGCCCAGCCAACGGGATAAAGTCTTGACAGTTGATGTTTCTGCAAACCACTGAAACATTTACATTTGTATGTATGAGGCTCCGTACCATACTGGCATTTCTACAATACGCATCATATCAAGTCCACATGTTTATGACCTGAGTGTCATATCAGGAGGTGGAGGGGATGGTGATGGAGTTACATCAGAGGAGTACAGTAGGGTTGTGTCAGATCCCAACCCTTGGGCTCCAGATATTTAATTAAAGGTCTTAACTGTCAAGGATTACGCGATTCTTGAGCAGTGCTGCACAGAACAGTATAGAAAAAAATAACCTACTGTGATTTGGACACTGTCTGCAGTATTGCTTTTTGTTGTTGAATAGATTTTTCAAAAGGTTTGGTGTATTTCAAGCAAATCTGTAATCCTGAGGGTTTGGGTTAAACAAGGTCCTTTCTAACTGTGTGCACCTTGTGTGACACAGTTACAGCTATTTTGTAGTTGGCGTTGATTCAATGGCTGCCTTTAACAAAAGAAAACAAAACACACAAAAATTAAAGAAAGAAACAAGCAAAGAGACAAAGGAACAAAGGAACAAAGAAAATAACAAAGAAAATTGAAAGCTCAATACTCGAACAATTTTCCAAAATGTAGAATATTCAGGTCCAATGTCGACAGTTCAAGTCTACGTTTCAAAATTTGCAAGTTATTTAGTTAATATTCCTTAGAAGTAATACGCTACTCTAAAAAATTGCTGGCATCTAGCGTGCCCGTGGAGAGGCTTTTTAGCCTTGGAAATCTCGTCCTTACCCCCAAGAGGAACCGACTGTCAGACACTCGTTTTGAAAAACATGCTTCTCCTGCATAATGATCACTACTTTGGAGTAAAGTAACCAGAGAGATCAGAACACTGGCTGGGTGAGTCTGTCTGTTTGTATGTAGGAATGAGTTGGTGTTTTTTTAAACCCATGCACTTTCATCGTATTTGTGCTTTTATGGTTTCTATGTCAGCACTCATGGTTTACGGGTTCATCAGTTGCATTGTTAAACTTCATATACTTTCTATAAGAGCCTGTGTTGTATTGTTTTCATGTAAACAGCTGTGCCACATACTGGATACCTCCGCCCAGTTCACTATAAAGAGCTGTAAATGTTATATACTGTCTGTCATTCCTGTTATTAAGATGCAGAGTTAATGATTGTGGGCTGTAAAGAAGGCTACAAAATGACTTTAGAGTCAATAGTTACTTTTTAATAGGAGTAATCTTGTAATGTAATGAGTTACTTTTAGAGGTGATGTTACCAAGCACTGGAAACCACTGAATATTTTAGGAGACATCATGACAGTGACGACAGAAACAGGTGTTTGTAGTGCAGACATCAGGACGTCTACAGTCATGTCTGTGTCGACTAAAGCAGGTGTTTAAGAGACAACATGATCTTTTCTTAACTTTAACAAAGTGGTTTTTGTATGGAAACCTAAGCAGACCATAAGCACAGCGTGGTCGCAATGTGAAATTGAAAATTGAACCTCAATAACTAAAAGTTGCAACACAGAGAACCATATGGTTGCAACATACCCACGGTTCGCAGAAAACGTACATTGCCAACACTGATCCTACCATTGGGTTTTTCACTTCAACAACTCTGAAAGTACTTAGGATGTATAAACAGCTGCTGGAGTCCACCGACACTGCTCCTCTACGCCCTGCAGCTCATTACCCACCGCCATTAGACACCATATCATCGCCATCAGCAGCAGCATGCTCGGCTAGCCCGACCAAAAGCCAGCAATGATCAATAGTCAATGATTCTGAAGATGTGAGTCGGTGGGAAAACATTCGGAGAGCACCGATGTGCCTCTCAGCTGTAGATCACGTTCCCCTGTAACACCAAAGCGCTCCTCTCTCACACATAATCTCCCCGCCGCATGTTGAACCGCCGCTAATCTGCTTTGAAGATACGCCGAAGAGATGAACACGGCGGAATGAGTCGGCGGCGCTCCGACAGAGAACAGGAGAATATGTTCACCTTCGCTCATCAGGATAAAACACCACAGGATTAATGTCCAACTTCAACGTCAATTATTCAACTCGACTGCGCTTGCGTGGAGTCGCTCTCCAGCACCAAACCCATCCTTCTCACACCTCGTTTGAAGCTCCACAGCTGCTGTGACTCTTGGGTGTTATCGAAACGCAAAGTTCCAAAGCAGCCTGGTGAACAAAGTCTCATGGTGGATGGTGGAAGGTAGGATACTGTTCAACATTTAGAAGAAGTTTAGAAGTGGTCAAGTTGGCAGAAGATTTGGTCAATTTCACTTCAGCTCACGTCCACAGATGAACCTGATCTGCTCCTGGGGGCAGAACCTGACATTTACACTCCTTAAAACCTGCATTTAGATCTGCGATCAACGTCTCGTACACCAGCCGGACCGTCAAAAACCTGACCTGGCTAAACGTTAACTCTTTGCTCAGGCCACAGCTATCGCCATCCTCATCTTCCTCATCAGCCCCGAGGCCTGTTCCTGTAGGGATGCGTGCCTCTGCGTGGCCGGCGAGGCACGTTCTGAAAGTCCGGTCACACGTTCGGAGATGGAAAGAAATCATGAGTGATTCGGATCAAAGATA
This sequence comes from Lagodon rhomboides, assembly GCA_039737535.1. Classification (NCBI taxonomy): domain Eukaryota; kingdom Metazoa; phylum Chordata; class Actinopteri; order Spariformes; family Sparidae; genus Lagodon; species Lagodon rhomboides. The sequence goes on along the minus strand of CM077803.1, from coordinate 5,293,594 downwards.
AGAGCGCCGCAGGGAGGGCGAGGACGTATTTTGAAATATAGGCAGCTTCAAATTTCATGCCCCGGGGCTCGATGAAAAATTTAGTAGCTGTTTGTTTTTCCGGCTTATAGCTCGCAGCAGACTAATTGATGGGAGATTGATTTTTTTGTTCTTTTGAGGTAAACACATAAAAGTGTATAACAGCTTTATGTCTGCAAAGAATGGGTTTAGTGTGTCCAGCAGCTTCTGTATGAAAACTATTTTACATATCCACACCAGCTGAGCCAGAGATAATAAAGTCAGCGCCTCCAAAAGCACCTCAGGGTGTCATTTATTTATTTATTTTTTTGCAGATTGCTTTATCTGACTAAATCAGTCAAGACAGCAGCGGCGTGAGACACCACAGAGGATCCGCAGAAACAAAACTAATCAGGTTTTTTATTGTAGTGAATCAATCCTGTGTGACAGCTGCAGGGTTCAGATCCACAAACAAGACTTCTACACTGTTCATGTTCTGATCAGATATGGATGAGGCGTACAAAAAAAAGACCTCTCTGATGTAAGATAGAATCCTGTTTTTGTGAAGTTTTATTTGATTTCCCTCCATATTTCCTTCACCTCAGCTGCCTCAGCATCACCTGCACCACTGTGAGACCTGTCGAGCTATTAACCGTGCATCAGCAAACATCATTATCGAGGCTAATTCTGGAAAAAAACAAAACGTCAGCTGGAAGCCCGTGTCATTAGAGTGCCATTTTCCCCCAAACCGCTCTGGAGTTAACAATTCAATGATTCAAAGTGGGCCTTAATGAAGGAGAACAGGGTTAGAAATGTTCTCGCAGCAGGTAAGAAAACAGGGATCTTACTTTGACTGTCGAACTTCCTGATGATGGTGTCCAGGAAGGTGTTCTGCGGAGCCACATGGCCCCTCCGGACCGGCATCTTCGCCCCTGGACTTTGAGAGACTTCGCAGGAGTTTGACTAATATCGTTTTTCCAGCCGAGCGCACGATGCTCACCGCGCTCCCCGCATGGAGGCTCGACGCTGACGGGTTCCGCGGCGGTAATCCTGCGGCCAAAGTTTTCCCAAGTTGCTCAGAGAGGCGAGAGGCTCGTGTTCAGTCTCGAGTGAAGGTAGAGGAGAGAGCGCACTGTGCCCACGGCAGATCTGAGCCGCTTCCAGCCTCCAGTTTCCAGGTTGAGAGGGAGCGGAGGGTGTCTGTTTCTGTTCCCCCGAGGGGGGAAGGGGGGAGGGCCGCCTGTCAGGTGATATTCCTTCCTGGTCTCACACTCGGTGGAGCACAGCAGACCTCTCATCCTGCGCTGCAGCCCGCTCCCGGGAGGCGGACTGGACGAGCTTTCCGACGAGTGTGGTTGGAGCCATAGTTGGGGCGCTCAGCTGCGCGTTTTCTGATCTGTTCCTCGTTCCACCTCCTCCCCTGAGCCTCTGTGCGTTTAACTGGGGGAGAGAAGGAGCGCAATGATGGTTAAAAGAAAAAGAGCAGAGCGCGCAGATCCGCAGCTCGAGTCGTCCTAGATGGGTGTTTTTGGAGGTGTTCTCTGCATCTCTCCTCCTCCTCGCTGTGCGCTCTGCCGGATGACTTCAGCTCCACCGGCGTCTAGCTGCGCCTCTTTTAACCCTTTGCTCATCAGGAGCTGAAGGGAGATGGAGACGGAGCAGGAGTAGATGCGCTCTGAGCTTCCAGAACTCTCCTCACCGCCGGGAGGAAGAGTTTCAGAAACACCTGAGATAATGATGGGAGGTGATGAGAGGGTGATCTTCTCAGTACCTGTAATGACTTTATGACTTTATGGCGATATTGAAGTGATAAAAGTGATCATGTATGACAGCTGAGGGCCGCTGGCCTGCAGATGACCGCTCAGAGTGAAACCTAATTACGGCTGAAGCCTTTTCTGACGGTGTCAGATTAAAAAAGGGAAGGTGCTTTGTGTTTCACCTGCGGTCAAACGGCCGCTGCCGACAGGTGCGCGGCTACACGACCTGCCTTCCTGTGTGGGAGGGATGTATTTGGCGCGCGCGCGCACACACACACACACACGCGCGCGCACACACGCGTCCTACTCCTCCGCTGTGTTCACGCCCCTCGGATGAAGGGACGCGTCTCTCCGGCTCCTGGATCGCTGGATTTGCGGCTGCGACGCTTCGTCGGACGGGGAGTCACCGCTCAGGCTGCTCTGCTACGTCACACCGCCGGGGTTCCCCCTTCCGTCATTTATGCCGGGGACGATGCGTTCACGGACCGTCGGATATTGAGCTTTATGTTAAAGCGCGCGCGTACGATTGACCAGTCCTGTTGAGACAGCCTTCACACGCCATCTTTGTGTATGAAGAGTGTAATCATGTGGTCTCTGTAACTAAAATCTAAAACACAGTGGAACAAATCACCTCAAATCACACTTGATTGTATGAACCACAGGAACACTTCTGTTTTAGGCTACTCTAACACGCAAAAGCACTGAAATGTCATCAAATGTAGTGCAAACTACGTGTTAAATGAGTGAGATCCTATTTAAATCGTCAGTTCTTGACATTGGTTAAATGTAATGGTGCCTTCTAAATTGTGTTCAGCTTGCGGAATCATTCGACCGCATGAAGTTTTCTATTCTGAGTCCTGCTCCTCTCAGGCATGTATTAACTCGAGTCCCTTTCTGTGTCTGGTCAGAAACACGGCGCAAAAACTGAACCAAAATCAGTTTTTGGTGGCTGATGCTTTTATTTTGGAAATCAGGGGGAACAGATAACTCAGCCAGCATGTTTTTGCACAGCTTGTACGAGAAAGTTGTCATCTTTATACCACCGTAGAGTGGAACACAAGCTATCAGCGTGAGGGTTAAATAAAAACAGTGTGTGAGAGTTCTTGCATTCGTTTTCAGGAAATCCAGCAACAAAATTTAAATCCAAAAGTATGAAAAGAGGCGAGCAACCGGCAGAGTTTGTCTTTTCCTGACTGCACTTGAAGGCGGCAGCAGACTCAGCTCTTCACCCTACCTGTCCGACATCCTCGGCTCTCTCACAGATCCCTTTAAACCCATTAGAACTATCTTTGAGATCAGTCTCGGGGATGTAACAGGCCTCCACTGAGTAACATGATCTTGTTCTTGGTTATGTTGATTCGGGCACGAAGCATCGCTGCTGCCCCCTCCATGCATTCATCAAAAAAAGGGCAGCACGGCAGCACGAATGCATTCATTTTCCCAGCGATCAGTGTTTTAATGATCGGTCAGACGTGATGGATTGCAGTTGGACGAGGCCCCGGGAGCCATCCATCAGAAAGTGACATTTGGGTGTGAATTAAAAATGCATGCATATCACATCCAGCAGTGTTTACTACTACAGGCTGCTGGAAGCCGGAGGAGGCGCGCTGCTGGTCAGCCTCCCTCTCCCAACTCCCTTATTTAGTCAGGAACAAGGAGAGGGAGGAGGAGGAGGGGGGGACGGAGGAGGCAGGGAGGGGACAGGAGGGGACAGGAGGGAGGAAAAAGCAGACAGTTTCTTGATGAGGCAGATCCTGGCCTGTCAAACTCTAACACACACACACAAAGACAGACAGAGAGAAAAGATGGCTAGTTGCTTCAGGAGTTCCTAATGTATTTCACCGTGCACAATAATGAATAAATGTCAGAATAAGTGAAGTGAAAAAAGCTTTGACACCTTCATTAAAAGTGACATCGTCTCATAACGAACAAACAGTTCAGCGGCAAATTAAACTCTGTCGTCAGAAATATCACCATCAAAACATTTCCAGGGAAACTGTTTTCACTCTGCGCAAAATGAATCAGTGTCAGTGTCCACACGTTCCTTTTTTGGTAAGAAAATGACAAGAAATGCACATCATTGGCCCTCAACTGCTTCTACTGAAGCTTCAGAGCTCAGCCTTTGTGGGGTCATTAGATTTGTGATATAATGTCTGTAAGGGCCAGATACAACAAAGCTGTCGATGATTCATTACAACCCAATGATGCAACCTTTGGTAACCACTGTTTTGTTAAAGGGATATTCCGGTGTAAATTTAATCCATGGTCTAACACACCTTGACACTGAGTAAGGTCAAGTTTGCTGACCGCTAGCTTAGCTAGTTTTAGCAACCTCAGAAAAGACCGCATGATAACAATACACTGCCGCTTACGCCTCCAATTAGAAACCGCCATCAAAAAGCCACAAATAATGGTGAGAACAGCAGCAAACTTCAGCAACAGTACATGTACAGTCCCAGCACACAGTACGAAACATCAAACATCTGCTAGCTTAGCCGGATTTGTATTGAAAACACAGCTCAACTCACCCTCTCCTCCAGCAGCCTGCCTGTGTGGGGAAGCCCTGACGAGTCGATTACCAAGTGCAGTAGATTTCCTCAGCTGAAGGATGAAAATGTCTGATTATTACTCCTTTACTTCCGTTATTTTCCCTGTCAGCTCTCGATAATAAGAACTGAGCATTCCATGGAGTAATAATCATACACTTTCATCCTTGAGCTGCGGAAATCTACTGCACTCGGTAATCGACTCGTCAGGGCTTCCCCACACAGGCAGGCTGCTGGAGGAGAGGGTGAGTTGTGCTGTGTTTTTAATACAAATCCGGCTAAGCTAGCAGATGTTTGATGCTTCGTACTGTGTGCTGGGACTGTACATGTACTGTTGCTGAAGTTTGGTGCTGTTCTCACCATTAATTGTGGCTTTTTGATGGTGGTTTCTAATTGGGGGCGTAAGCGGCTATGTATTATCTTGCGATCTTTTCTGAGGTTGCTAAAACTAGCTAAGCTAGCAGTCAGCAAACTTGACCTCTCGAGGGGGAGTCTTACTCGGTGTCAAGGTGTGTTAGACCATGGATTAAGTTTACACCGGAATATCCCTTTAATAGAACAGTGTCAGTTGTATCCTGTTGAGGGCTGGAATATTGATTTTTTTCTGGTTCAGTGTGGCTTACCCTGCCAGCTACACTGCTGTGCATCTTCAGTTTTTGAGATAATGCTCAACGTTACAAATATCAAACATATTTTTTATAAAAAAAGCTTCTTATTCCTCTCAACTTGAACAAAGTGATTAGTTTAAAACACTTGTATGGGACTAACAAGCAAAGACTTTGAGAGACAAACTGAGTTTACAATGAAGAAATAAGGAACCATTTTTCTGTATTAAATAACAGTGATGCTAATAATCTCATGATTAACACAGTGTCATGCTTGAATATATGTGTGTGTGTGTACCTTACATCAGTGCCGGCCTCAAGCCTTTTAGGGACCCTAAGCAGAATTTGATTTGGGGCCCCCCTCCCACCACCGCAGAGTCACCTGTGCTTGACAATTATTGACACAAATGTCGCACTATAATTTTACATTATAAAGTGTATTAATACAGTGACAGATTATGAACTACTGGAACTACTGTCCCCCCCCCCCCAGAAAATTTTGAATTTGGTAGATGTGATTGCCTTTTGCTTTTTGACTTATTGAGGTAGTGACTTCACGCCCCTTCACCTCTTGGGTCATTTAAGCTCATTCAGTAATCCATCCTTGCTTTGTCTCTACACGCGAGGTGTCTGGTTTATGCGCATGACTCAAATGCTGGCAGACACAGCAGTTGTAGGCAGGTATATTGATCATGAAATCAGAATCATCTTGTCTTGAATTATTCATTCATTCATTTCACTTGTTTAATATATTTAATATGTAAAAAAAAGCTTAGTTCGCTTATGCCTCGGGCCAGCTCTGCCTCACATAAGGTTAAAAATGGGCGCTTTTTTGAACATGCTGCTGCTAATGTTGTTGGTAGTCTCATGTATTGATCAAAAATCAGGTAAGAAACAGAAACTTGGAAGAAAGTGATGGAAATGTAAGCGATGGATAAGTTATTGTAAGTTCTGTACAGTAGAAATTCAGCTCCACACGTGGAATAAAAGCAACTTGCATGTAATTCACATGTGAAAATGTCAATTTCTTATGTGGAAATGTACATGTACGTGTGAGAAAGGCTGATCACCTGTGAAAATACCCAGTTCACTTGTGACGTTACTTCAAATTTGCATGTTAAAATTAGTTCACATTTGAATAAGCAGATTCCATGTGATTTAACGTTCTGTTTCCACATGTGGAAATTCTTCTTCTATAGTGAAAAAAGCCACTCACATGTAAATCATATGTTTACATTAATGTCAAAAGCCAAACGTCCAGTTCACATGTGACATTATGTCCTTTTCACGTGTAACATTTTAGTTCACATGTGAAAAAGTGATTTTCACATGTGAAATGGCAAATTCATTTTGTAATCGAAGCAACTGGCTTTAAAAGATTCATAAAAAGAGAGACAGCTGAAAGTATTTTCCACGTGGAGAAAATGTTTATTGACACGTCCACTTAAACTACAGTACACTGTAAACTGCAACACGTTCAAACATCTAACCAGTCACAGGAAACTCCACCTTAAAGCAGACTGCTGGTTCATTTTCTTTAAACATACAAATGGAACATATTTTAATGCAAAATAGGTACTGATTGGATCATTGTATCTTACGTCCTTAAATATACAGTAGTAAAAGCTGTACAGGCTGAAGAATAAACAGTAGCATCCAGTCATATGATGACTAAGGACTACAGAACAACATGTGCACCAGCAGGCTTCACGTTCCACTCATCCATCCATCCATCGATCTGTCCACCCCAGAAGTCTTCAGTGTGGCGCTCTCTCTTCATTTGGTATTCATCGTCCTGCCCTCAGTGTCTCTCGTGAATACGCACATTCATACTCTCACACACTCGGCTCACAGACACACACACACTCATCATACTCCCTCAGCGTCTGGACAGGTCACCTCCTGTGGAGAAGAGGAACAGCCAGACTGTTGAAATCATCGCTTCGCTGTTACGTCTGTGATAATGTCAAGTCGTCTGCACTGCAGGATCAAAGATAGAGAGCCATTTAAACATCATCTTCATATGAAAATGTGCCTGAACAGCAGGACTTGATGTATCATGGGATATCTGCCTTCGCATAGTTGTACTTAAAGTTGCACTCTGTAGTTTTGGGGGAAAAATGTTAATGAGAAAAGAAAGATCTTCACTGGTTCATTGTTTTTTCTGCCTAAACAAACTTAATAATCAAACTCTTTTTGTTTTCATGACTGAGCAAACTAAATAAACATGCTGACCTTAAAGGACATTTACTTTGTTTACATGTGGCAGACCCTGCCACCTTTTTAGCTCCAAACGGTGTTCTGAGACCTCATTCTCCTCTGAGAACAGCTCGTTTATTCACTTATGGAAAAAATACATATTTCTGAGTTTGTATTATTACCTCATTAATATTCTAAATATCAAAATTCTGAGTCTTGAATTTCTTCTCCAAAACTACAAAGTATCCTTTAATTATAATTTTATAAAACATCAAATCTATTAAATGAAATCAGCTGCAGATGTACAGCTATGACATGCGTGAACCAAAGTGCATATATAACAAAATCTCAACAGCAGTCGAAACATTGCAAAAGTGTGTGTGTGTGTGTGTGTGTGTGTGTGTGTGTGTGTGTGTGTGTGTGTGAGAGAGAGAGAGAGAGAGAGAGAGCGGCCACACGCTAGCAAAGATTGATTACCGCCGCGACCGAATCCGTCAGACATGATGTCCACGGGAGTGCAGCGCTGGGAGGGGGATCAGGGCTGGGGGGGGGATGTTCTGTGTCGTATGTGGCTGCATCCAATTAACTAACGCAATCAGCCATGTTGATGAATGGATTAGCACATAATTGCTTCAGAGGTGGGCTCCCTGATTGAATTATTCATCGCGGGCGAAGGCGAGCGTATGTTTTGCTAAGATTAGAGCGTATGTGCACGTGTGAATCGGTGTAAACGCATGTATTTCAGTGACCGTGTGTGTGTGTGTGGGGGGGGGTACGTTTGTGTGTCAGCCTGGAGTTAATGGAAAGAGACTGAATGGTATTGAGGGGTTGGAGTGTTGCAGCCACTCGCTGAGCTGCTCTCTGTGGGATTAAACCCTCAGACTGGCTGCGCCGGCCACGCTCAATCAGCGATGTTACCACAGGTGGTTTTTTCACGGGCGCGTTTCCAAAAACTGACCAGCGCAGAGCCATTTTGTGCAGGCCGGGTAGGCGTGGTATTCATTCCCTTTCAGTTCGGGGCGTAAAAACGGCACAGCTGCTTAAATGTCTGCTGACTTTAAAGGGATATTCCGGTGTAAATTTAATCCATGGTCTAACACACCTTGACACCGAGTAAGACTCCCCCTCTAGAGGTCAAGTTAACTGACCGCTAGCTTAGCTAGTTTTAGCAACCTCAGAAAAGACTGCATGAAAACAATACACTGCCGCTTACGCCTCCAATTAATAACCGCCATCAAAAAGCCACAATTAATGGTCAGAACAGCACCAAACTTCAGCAACAGTACATGTACAGTCCCAGCACACAGTACGAAGCATCAAACATCTGCTAGCTTTGTCGGATTTGTATAAAAAACACAGCACAACTCACCCTCTCCTCCAGCAGCCTGCCTGTGTCGGGAAGCCCCGACGAGTCGATTACCGAGTGCAGTAGATTTCCTCAGCTCAAGGATGAAAATGTATGATTATTACTCCATGGAATGCTCAGTTCTTATTATCGAGAGCTGGCAGGGAAAATAACGGAAGTAATGGAGTAATAATCATATATTTTCATCCTAAATGGAGGCATAAGCGGCAGTGTATTGTTATCATGCGGTCTTTTCTGAGGTTGCTAAAACTAGCTAAGCTAGCGGTCAGCAAACTTGACCTCTCGAGGGGGAGTCTTACTCGGTGTCAAGGTGTGTTAGACCATGGATTAAACTTACACCAGAATATCCCTTTTATAACAGTTTATGCAACAAGTGAACAAAATACCAGGTGTACCGAAAGCACAGTAACAAGTGAACCATCAGCTCTGCCCCTGTGTGGAGAGGCAGCGCAGCACCAACACAGAAGCAAAGCATTGTGTCGCTTAACGGCACTGACGGCAAGATTCATTTAGCCACTGAAAAAAAGGCCCACCTAAAATACCTTTGTAACTGTAAGAGCTAGCGTTAGCTACTGCAGCTAACACACTGACTAGGGATAACTACCCCATACAACCTCACATCAAAAGACCCCCACCATCTCTTTAAGATATTTTCACATTTTGTTCTAAGCCGTAAAATATGTCAATCATTTTATAGTAAATTGTTCATGTTATAGTGTAGTAGGATCTCCAATTGTGGTTCGTTTATAGCCTAACGTTAGCTTTTTACTTGTAGTGATTTAATTTAGTGATGTTCATCTCTATAGGTTATCTTTCTGAACAAAACATGTAAGTATCATAAACTTGTGTTTGCTACGGAGTTCATTTTCTGCAATAATCTAAAATCCCATGGAAATATCTCATAGGCTTTATGTCGATGGAACCAGGGCGATGCTAACGTCCAGGTTAGCCTACACGAATACATTAACCAGTGAGCATACATGCTGTACATTTCACACTACTTGTCATTTCAGAATCCAAAGGTAGACAGCACAGAACTCTGTGAACTCTTTAAGGCTGTCAAAAGATGAAATTCAAGTTTGGTTGCAATGATTGCTGCACAGGTTGCATATTACCCAAAACTTGACCGTAAGAACCATCTGCTGCACTACCTGCAGCTGCTTGATTATCAGCCAATGCTGGGATTCCGGGAGCGTGTCTATGTTCCCCTCTTTGTATGAGACCGGGGAACATAGGACCCTTTTTTAAAAAAGGGTCCTATGTTCCCTGTTCTGTTACTTTTTCCACCATTACTGAAAAATTCCATGGCAAATAGACCTACGGGCTAACCCTAACCCTAACCCTACCCTAACCCTAACCTAGGACCCTTTTTCAGAAAAAGGGTCCTATGCTCCCCGGTATGTATTGCTACAGGGGAACATAGGTCCCTTTTTGGGAAAAATGTGGAACATAAGACATTTTTTCTAAAAAAGGGTCCTATGTTCCCGGGGAACATAGGACCCGGGGAACAGAGTGATGACCCCAGGATTCCCAACCAAGGGTACGCTTATGTGTAAGATTTGTTGAGCTACATGATCATGTGATCTCACAAATCCATTTTGCCAGGCTTCAAGCTACACTGTATGCACTGATGGCGAACACACAGCAGTTAAACCGATCTTTAAACTATGAGGAACTGCTGGCAGATACTTGCAGACACGTGCTCTAGATGTGACAACCAGCGAGAGAAGCGATTTTTGGTATCAAAACATCAATTAGAGCTCCTCAATAAGTAAGTATGGGTGCTGCTGTAGCATCGGTTTTATCATAACTAGAGGGTGTATTTCACTGAAAGAAGAGAAAAGAACAACACGAAGGCTTTTCTTAGTGGAAAAGATGTTTCGGCTCTTCTCTCGACTGACTTCGATAAAAGTTGGATTTACCACCTGGCTCCACTGGTGGTGGCACTCTCCTATTGTTGAACTAATTGGTTGAAATTAGCCACAGAGAGACAGTGATAGACAGATGGTTCGTCCAATAACCTGCCAATTCATTTTTCAATGTGCCTGCCAATTTTGAACAGTTCTCTACTTCGCCTTTCCAGATGGTTCTGTGGAACAAACCAGCCTCATATTTGTGTTTAGAGGGAAAATAGACACACTAATAGGACAGAAATGATCATAATGTAGCTCTTTAATATGTTTATCACCACATCAACCGATAGTAGTGGACACACCCCCACCAACCTGGGACAGTTTGGACATCTGAACTGCTCACGTCTGTCCCCCGCTCTGAGCCAAGTGACAGGAAAGTTGGCTTGTTAGTGAACACAGTCCAAACAGCTAAAGGTAACAGCTGTATGGTTCAAATGTTCATCTGCTGCCTCTGAATGGTGGCTGTGCTGATGCAAACTTGACTTAATCTACTGATAAAAAACACTGTAATGTTGTCTATAAATAATATTATCAATAAATAATATTGACTGATATTCATGTATATGTGTATAAGCTGTGTCATTTTTGTAAGTTGAGAACTGAACTTTAAATCTTATAATCGAATGAAACTGCTGATATGACCCAGGCAAAGATATTTCTTCTGTTAATGTTTAATAGTATTTGTGGAAAGAACTCCTCAAAGTCGAACCTGAATAATTACAGGTGGATTCAAACTTTTAAAGGTCAACCTCGCACAGTGCTTGAGATCATTTTTATAGGAAGAAAACCTTCTTTTTATGATATGCAGCAGTTTCAAGGAACCTGGACCCTGTGGAATAAAGCAGCATGAACACCACGGCCTTGCGTCTACAGATCTAGAATTGACGAGTTTGTGCATTTGTGTTGGAAGCCAGTGGAAAGAAGACCCGACATATTTTTTCATACTATTTTTCTTTTTCAAACTCTTGGTGCAGTATGACTTACCTGACATGGTGACAGGCATTAAGAGGAACTATAATAATCCTATATAAATAGGCAGTCTTCTCTCTGATGGTCTCATTTTCTTATCTGGGTCATATGGAGGCATCAGGATTAAACTGAAACTGTTTCATGATCAGTTAAACGTTCCTTGTAGTACAATTAATAAATACATATAAAACAGAAAAAAGGATAGATAGTAAAATAGTCAATCCAAGCTCAATGAATCGTAGGTAAATTGAGCAAGTGAGATTGAGTGCCTTTGATCTAATTCGTCTAAGAGTGAAAACATGTTTATGCTGGTTCCACAGCTTTAAATGATAGACACATCAACATGTGAGTGACCGTGGTTTGAATCTCTAGTCATGTAGCCAATATATCAATGTAAAAAACACTATTATCACTTCATCCAAGGTTCACAAATCAAACCTGTGAACTTAGCTCCTGTTTTCTGGCTCACATGTTGTTTGCTTATATTACATTGTATGATTTAGACTTTTTCTACTTCACTTAAATGCCATTATCACGTGTCTGCAAACATACTTCAGGATATGATTTTTTTGTAACTGCTTGCCGGGGACCTGAGTGTGTAAACATGCGTCCCCTTCCACCATTTTTTACATATAATGCTGTGTTTTCAGTGTCATTCACAGGGAAATCCGCCCGGACACATTCATTAGTCCCACCTTGGCAGCTGGTGCACTCGCAGCTGTGGATGACGGGCAGGACGACGGGCTCGCTCTCTCCGCTGTCACACTGCAGGCTCAGGAAACGCACCGGGTTGTCAGGGTCCAGGCGGTAACTGCAGCACTCACAAACCGACTGGAGGTAGGGCTCCTGCACAGAGGACGAGATGATGGAGTTGTTAAGCCGAGGGAGGATAAATGGCCGATAAGGTGGAGCGGGCCAATTAGGGAGATGGGAATCTGATGAGGAGGAGAGGCTGTGGGGTGAACAGGAGAGGGAGGAGGTCAGGGAGAGGAGAGGGAAGTGGAGAACGAAGAGATGACGTGTAGAAGAGGAGGAAAAAAGCAGGGGAAGTTTAAAGGAGGTGAATGGGCAGGTTTGACAGAGGAGGAGAGAGGAGACAGGTGGAGAAATAACAACCCCTGAACTGGAGAATGCAACACTTATTTTTTTGTTGTGGTTGACATTCTTTATTTAATTTGGTTTCACATCTTGAACAATTACATAATCATCTTTAGATATGTCCTTTCATAGAGTGAACCTTTTTTCAGTGTTTAACACAATAGAAAACAGATAGAACCTGGGGTTTCTTGAATTTGATATATTAATACTTTTTAAACAAAAGAAAAGAAGGGCGTTTCAGGGAAATGTATATTTTCCACATTTTCCAAATTTCCTCAAATGTGTATTCCTGCAGGCCCTGTTGAAAAGGTAAGTCTTTCCATTACAAAGATTTCATAAATAATCTCATACCAGTTCTCTATTGGATTTTCTTGTAATTGCTTTTTTAGCAGCAATACTTAGGATTGCAGGCTTCCCAAAGAATCAATGGAAACACTTCCCCATTATCATTTCTGTTAAGGTATTCTTTTATATCCATACTTATTTGCTGCCTCCTTTGATTTAGGATCCCTATGTTTAATCTCCAGATAGTGCTCTTCTTTTCAGAACCTGCAAAACTTTTCTTCCCATATTTGTTTTGCATAGTTGCTCGCCCGCTACAACTAAAGTTGCTTTGACATGCCTTTTGATAAGTTTGAGTTTTATTGGGCATCCTCTGATTGTTGCTGTCGGGAACCTGTTGCACGATGCTGTCATCACATCACCAGCTACCGACCAGAAGTCCTGGGCAGGTCTTAATCAGCACTTTTTCACTAAAGCTGGATTCAAAGCTGCTGAGAGCGATGAGAGTGAACCAGAACAATAAAGCTGCAGGCTGATAAACCAAAACAATGAGCTGAAAGATGCCAAAATGCTTCAGAGAGCTGAGGCAAACTGAGGTAGTAATCATCTGTGGGTTCATAATTGTGAGCTACACCTTCCACATTATTCATACTGAAGGTATTAGGGTCATTTTTAAATAGAAAATACTGTATAAAGCTAAAAAAGTCTTTGTTGACAAAATACTGTAACACAGAAACACTACAGTCTTATAATTATTATTATTATTATTATTCATAATGATAATTGTGCCTTTTATTTAACAGTGCCATTCAAGATACTCAACGACAGTCTACACAACAAATTAAATGAATAAAAGAACATAAAAAGCTTAAACAAGCACAAATCTGGGACTACGGTTGTTTTTTTTAACATACTGTAGCTCAAAATTGAAATACTTGATGTAAAAAAGCCCAGCCTGTTTTGCACGAAAGAAGGCAGCTTCTTGAAGTTGTACTCATGTATCCAATTACTGCAGGCGAAGGAGGAGAGATAATGGGAGAGTAGAATGGAAGGGAGCAGTGAACGACAGATAACAGAGGGAGAGGCAGGTGAGAGGAGGGTGGGAGGCCAGGATCAAACCCTCAGACGCACCTTCATCCTCCCAGTTATTACAGCTTCACACACTTTGACAAGACTTCGGCAATGTATGTGAGCATGTGTGTGTGTGTGTGTGTGTGTGTGTGTGTGTGTGTGCTTGCATGATTAACACTTCAGCCGGCGGTGTGATTCCTGGTCCTTCTTCCAGTCCTGCTGATCAATGACAAAGGGAAGTTCTCTGTGCGGCCGAGTCACCGGCGGTTACCGTCCCCGGTTGCCACAGTAACGGGAGGTAATGACACATTTGGCCGAGCTGATGTTTATTTTTACTAATGTGACGGACTCTATTTTTGCCGCGGCGACGTATGGACGCCGAGGGAGAACAAAGTCGCCATGGTGATGAAGTGATGAGCTTTGCCGTGTTACAAGAAGGGAAGAAGACAACAAGTGAAAGCAAGAAAGGAAAACAGAGGATGGAATCAGCGGCAGACTCCACACGTGTCCCCCGATCCTATTCAAAACATCTATATTTAGATCGCGGGTGACTCACCTACTGAATTATGGATTTCTGTTCACCTGCCGCCGTGTCATCTGTGTGAAGTGTGTGTATGACTGTAACTACAGTTGGCAGGAGGCGCAGACCGTCGCAGCCTGTTAGCTCCGGCTTGTTTACGTACGAAGAAGTGAGATTACAGCAGGTGTGACCAGCCGAACGGGGACACACACACGTTTTACTTCAGTTTGTTTTGTAGAAGCTCCTCTTAACACCCTGATTCCAGCTCAGGCTTCAGAGGGAAAACAGATGGGACGTTTGGCTTCACGGTGACAGTGAAGGCAATAATCCAGATTGTTTTCTTGCACGTTGTAAACAGTGTTTTTAATAAAAGTTAGTGGATTTTGTTGAGCAAGCATTCCCGATTAAATAATACTGCACAACCAGCTGACTGTGGAGGCTGTAATGACTTAAAAGAAAAGAAATCAAACAATGAGAACCAACATCTTATTCCCGTTCCACTTCCAGTCCCTTCTACTCCACTTTGCTGCTGTATTGACCTTTAGAGTGCCATCGGTTGTCACTCATGATGAGGTCAATATGCATCAATGATGCCTCAGAGAGTAATATCTTCTGTGTGTGTGTCTCTTCTGCGTACCTCCAGGATGACATCAGTCCTCGACAGACAGCGTCCCCTGCAGAAGCTGACCTCCACGTTGTCGAGTCGACAGTCTCCCTTAGTGATGTTCCTGACCTGCACGTAGCGGCGACACTCCGGCTCGGGCTCGCCTGAGGAACAGGAGGGGGGGAAAGGGCAAAAGGAGATATGACAGTAAATGGGGAGTACAGAGGGCTAGGGAAAAGGAGATTATGAGAATCTAGAACCAAAAAAAAAATTTTTTTTTTATTTCTTTTTGTATTTGCATGAAAAAGAATAAGGAAACAGACAAAGGAAGATCCAGAGAGCACAGTGACATTGCCATGCTCCCTCACAGCATGTGACGTTTGCTCCACTGGGAGGAAGATTAAAGCTCCATCGTAGGTTAAGTAATGTAATCTCTCACTAATTGGAGACAGCAGCGCTTGGTTTCTAGCCTCCTGTAAAATTAACAGTAGAATATTCAAATCCAATGAAGTGGTGAGGACGTTATAACATGAAATGAAGGGAACGAGAATGATTTTGTACGTCTGTCTGAGATCTATTCTGATCACGGATGGAGAAACATTACTTTATGGCATGTGAGCATCCACACACAGTTTAGAGATGGCAGGAAATAAGGAGCTTCATGGTCATGAGTTTAAGACGACAAATGGAACAACAGCCACAGAGTAAAAATGCAGCATCAGGGTTTTACAGATGCTTGAAATCAATCTTTTTCATGCAAATGAATGAATTTTAACCTACACCTTTTTGCCTTTTTTTTTTTTTTTTTTTACACACCAAATATATATATAGTTTGCATGTTATTTCTGAAACTCAGTCCATTTCGTAGATTTTGTGTTTAAGTGTTTTTCTGCATGCTGTGTGTTATACTAACCTGGAAACTGCCTTTTGCAGACCGGACAGCAGCTGCCTGGCTCCTCCACCTTGACCTCCCCCTGAGAGAGAGATAACACCAGTGTCTTTTTAACAGTCTTTCATAAGCCTCAATGAAAACACACATGTGAACAAGTGGGTACAACAAGTGGTCAAAAATCATCTCCGGCAATAACTGATGTAACGTGACTGACATAACTTTTGTAATGTATGTCATGTAACGTGTGATAATGATCGTATGTACACATTATTCAAAAGGACAACAACGTAGAGACCAAACAATCAAAGTTCCAACAGAGGGATGTAGAAAACAAATACGTAGGACTTGAAAGGGGAAGGACAGAAAAAAAAAGCCCAATTGAAGCTGTGCTACTTAATTAATATTCTCCAACAAATCAATATATATCATATGATAGCATTAGCATAATCTAACAAACCAACAGCCATGCTAGAAACTCTGAGGTTTGCTTTGACTTTAATGCTAACATCCTGGTGCGGGTTTAATGTCTGCCATGAATGCAATCTTAGTATAGCATGTTAGCATGCTAACATTGCTAATAAGTACTAAACAAAGTACTGCTGAGGCGGATGTGAATGACATTAGCTTAGCAGGTATTTAGTCAGAAACTAAAATGCTGGACAAATTGATGTTTAGCCTGATTATGGTACCAGATGATAAGTTATGACAATTCATCTCGGGGGCAACATCGATGTATCAAATCTTATGGTTATCCACTGGATGGTTTTGAGACATTTCGCTAAAAATAAAAATGTGAACCTGACGGTGAAGGTGGAGTCAGCAGATCACTGAGCCCACTATCATTTCATTCTATTATAATCCATCCTTTGGGTGACCACAGGTGTCTTTACAAAATGTCATGGTTATCCATCGTATAGAGAAATATAATTCAGTCTGGACCAAAGTGGTGGGCCAACATTAGCATGCCGTTAGCATGGCTAACTACAGTAGAATAGAATACTTTAAAACACAGCAACATACCAGTCGAAATACTGAATGGACTGTGTCAAAACATGTAACATCTGATCAAGTCCTCACTACCCACAACACTACTGGTTTTCCTTCTAACCAGTTTAAAACTGACGTAGACCTGGGACACCGCGGGTCATGAGGGCCAAGGTTGAGATTCAGCTTAGAAGTGGAGATGAGAGGCAGAGACGGCAGACTACAGAGCATCAGACCAGCTAAACACAGCTAAAAAAGGAGCAGGAATTAAAAAGGCAAAAAGTAAGACATGGAGCCCAAAAATAGCAAAAGGGCGAGACGGTGACGTAAGGACACGAAGGACGTAGACAGAGGTAGTGAAGCCACTGCGAGAGAGAGAGAGAGAGAGAGAGATCCAGAACAGTCCGGAGGAAAGCAGGGTGTCCTGTGGTGTCCCTGTCTGAGAATAGCTGCTGTTAACATGCACAGTCACACAGTCAGATCCAGTCTGGCAGCGGGCTCCAGCACCAGCACCAGCACCGGCCTCGGCTCGGCCCTCGATATCCACCCAACTGTACCGTCTCACGCACATGCGCGTGCAGACACTTTTCTGTTCACCCCGCGGACTTCTCCTCCCACTCTGTACCGCCGCCAGCTCTCCCTCGGGGAGAGGAGCCCACTCACTTAAAGGGTGAGAGATCACCGAGAGGACCTTTTTACGTCTTTTAAGTTAAGAGTCTGTATATGTGTGTGTGTGTGTGTGTGTGTGTGTGTGTGTGTGTGTGTGTGTGTGTGATGTGGCAGAAAGTAGAAATTATGTAAAATATGGATTTCTGGTACTTGGCATTTATAGTAAATGGCAGTCAAATCTGTGTTGTCTACAGGCGGTGGGATAGAAATCAGAGTTTTATTAAAGTGTCTGGTGCAGGAAGAAGAAATAGGAGGACTGAGTGTTTGAGAGGAAAACACCTGTCTAGCTTTTATCACCAGATGTGATAAAAAAAAAAGAAACCTTTAATGCATAACTTTGGGAAAGTGTTCTCAGCAGAGTGGTGGAGGACTGTCAGGAGAATTCATTTTTAAGAAACAACGTGATCAAATGTCACCCGAGTCCTAAATGAGGAAGTACACCCACGGTAACCAACTCTCAGCCTGTCAGGAGGGAACACAGTGCATTAAATGACCTTTTCATATTAGCCAGGAAAAGAAGTGCTTTCACCAAAGCACAATTTAGCGCCGCCCGGGGAGGCGAGGGATTTGAGAACGCATGCAGAAATAGTTACAAAAGTCCGAGCCCCTCCGGAGACGCAGCACACCGGCATCAAGGCCGGGGTAACACCACAGGTGGAGCGCTCAGTTGACTGTCTGCTTTGTGGAGCTCACTGTGTAATCAACCTCTCCTTTAAAGATCCAGATGTCAGCAGAATGTATTTTTACCCCGGCCTTTATACAGCGCCGTGTGCTAAAGATATAAATTCAGCTTACTGTGTCAAGGATGAGACAGACTCTGCTGCTGTGACTTTTCTCTACTTCATCACTATGACATAGGGATCTACTGATAGGCTTAATTATTCATTGCCGATACTGATGCTAATCGTTAGTAACCAAGGAGACCAATAACTAATATTTTAACTGATATACATTTGCAATCAAAGTAAAAATCTTTTTGTCAGAATTTAGAATGACCAGTGATGGAATGAACCTCACTACAGTTTACACAAGTACAGTTTTTAAGTACAGTGTTGTGGTACTTTACTTCAGTATTTCCATTTAGGACATTTAGCAGATGCTTTTGTGTGACTTACAATAAGTGCATTTGTCACAAGAAAGAAACCACAGTATATCACCGTCGATAAAGTAAAAAAATTAAAAATAGAAAACAACTTCGATATATCTCAAGGAAATTGAATTGAACGCAACTGGATTTGGTTTTTGTCTTTGAAGACGTTTCACCTCTCATCCAAGAGGCTTCATCAATGAGAGGTGAAACGTCTTCAAAGACAAAAACCAAATCCAGTTGCTTTCGATTCAATTTCCCTGAGATAACTATGACCTGGATGAATGAGAATATTCACAGGCTTGTTGCAGAACAATTTCGATATACTTCCACTCCATCACATTGATTTGATTGATTTGTTTTAGTTATTCTTTACTTTGTAGATTCAGATTATTCAGTGTTGATAGGATGTTACTTGTGGCATGTAACCAATCAGATTAGAGTACTGTAGTCGGGACATTATGCTTTCACTTACTTGTGGTATCTAGCCATGCAGATAGATTTACTTTGATTTACCCAGGTTTTGAGACAAGATTAAAAAAACACAATGTTCTGTAATTTATCTTAACTTATGTGAGAAAATGTATGTGTTGTTGCTGGTGATTTTCCCACATGTAATTCTTCAATGCTGTGAGCACCACAATTAAATCAAACTCCCTTTACTTTGATGGAGACAGAATTTTGCTGAACTGAAGCTTTAAACACGGTGCAGAGTTGAGCAGAAGCGCTGACGTTTGGGAGATTTACTGGCATTTTCAGTCCTTTTCAAAAACAACACAGGTGCGGTCTCAGCGGACGGAACCTGCACTGACGCGTCACCGAAAGTTTCACCTCCGCGAAGGGCTACAAAAGTTTATTCATATTTTAGATGGGGCTCATTTTTTCCTGCGTCTGCCTCTAGCCTTACAGAGCGCATGCATAATTGACGCTGGGCTCGGCGTCTCCTGCGAGATGACCAGCTGTTCCCCACTCGCAGGTGGGTGACTGAGCATTGTCTGCCAGACTGAGGCAGTCGTTTTTTTTTTGTGAAGGGGCTGTCACCCTTAATGACAACCATGCACCTGTACCCATGATCCCTCATGCATGACAATGCAATTACCCTAAGCATATGCAAAATGTTACTGCAACTAATGAATTGATGAACATCTAACTTCTACAGATGATGCTCTACTGGAGATATAATGATCTTACAACTGACTCAAACGTGCACCTGAACTAAAATTGCAGAACAGTCTCAGCTTCAGCATTTGTTGAATTGGAATGAAACTCTATTATGGTTAATGAGGAAACCAGGTTTCAGTGTTCAGGGAGGCAGAGGGGCCTGGTGAAGGAAGAAGTGCAGGCTTGTTGGAGGATCGGCCCGTCACACATCGATCTGCTCCGGCCAGCGACTTGCAGGAGAACATCCCACACATTCTTCTGGGAGCGGCGCCTTTTCTCCCTCGCTCAGAGTAATTGAGATGCCACCACCGGGAGAAGCGACGGCAGCTGAATGGACTGATGTGTTTGTCCGGGAGGCCGATGGGTGTGAACCTTCATCTCTGTTTTTCTGTCTGGATGCACAGGTTCACACACACACACACACCTGCAGAGGAGCAAATAACTGGGAGTACAAACACAGCTACAGATCGTCTCAGACCTTACAGAAAGTGTTGATGTGTGGGGTTTGGCAGTGTACTTTGCGCATGTGTCCACATACTCGTGTGGGTTTGACTCCACCGTTTCTTTAGGTCTGATAGTATAGAGCAAACATCTCCACGATTTCAGCTCACTTTTGATCCGTCGACATTTCACCAAGCGGGCTGCGATTCTGCCATTACCGGCATCATTATAATTGTAAATACGCAGCTGTTGGCCCAGTTCACACAAAAGGTCACAAAACACATTTAAGGGCTTCTGGGATAATTAACAGGGTGGGAAGTAAGGTAATCTTCTCTCTAAACTTTGCCTTTTAAAGTAGTTTCACCTCTTTTTGCCTTAATCCAATTGAAACCTTCCGATAAGGAAAATCCTCCTCAATCCTCCCGAGTGACCCGCCTCCGACTCAAAGACATTACTCTGTAATGAAGACTTGAAAGAGGACTATTCTTCGTAAAAGGGTTTATAAGCAAAAAAAAAGCAGCCAAGTAGCCAGAAAAATGTTCACATCACTGAATTTCATAATGTAAGGTAGAGAGGATGTTGGGGGAGAAAGGGAGCACAGCTTGAGACTATGTTTCAACATCTGTAAGGCTGGACTCTGCTACGGGACTTTTAAAACCGACTGTGACGCCAGATAAGGAGAACGTTCAAAGACGTTCCTCTCTCTGTTCATCTCACACCTGCACACACGACAACACAGAAGAAACAAGTCTAGAGGATGAACGTTGGAGGTGACATGGTCAACATGGGCTGTGTATGATTCAATGAGAACAGGAGGGGAGGTTTTAACTGTCGGCTTCATTATCTGTCAGCAGTCGTGTGCTAGCTAATGTTGGCCTCCAGGGCTGTGGTTGTTTACTGTCAAGTGCTCTGGGATATCTCTCTCTTTGACTGTTGGGAAAGTTATGACGTACGACTAAATATCAGAAAGGTTTGATATTTATCAGGGAGACCCCGATGAGTCTGGTGCAGTTCAGGAGGTTAAAGGGATATTCCGGTGTAAGTTTAATCCATGGTCTAACACACCTTGACACCGAGTGAGACTCCTCCTCGAGAGGTCAAGTTTGCTGACCGCTAGCTTAGCTAGTTTTAGCAACCTCAGAAAAGACCGCACGAAAACAATACACTGCAGCTTATGTCTCCAACTAGAAACCGCCATCAAAAAGCCACAATTAATGGTGAGAACAGCACCAAACTTCAGCAACAGTACATGTACAGTCCCAGCACACAGTACGAAGCATCAAACATCTGCTAGCTTACCTTCTCCTCCAGCAGCCTGCCTGTGTCGGGAAGCCCTGACGAGTCGATTACCGAGCGCAGTACATTTCCGCAGCTCAAGGATGAAAATGGATGATTATTACTCCATTACTTCCGTTATTTTCCCTGTCAGCTCTCGATAATAAGAACTGAGCATTCCATGGAGTAATAATCATCCTTGAGCTGCGGAAATCTACTGCACTCGGTAATCGACTCGTCAGGGCTTCAGCAAACTTGACCTCTCGAGGCTTTCTTGGTGTCAAGGTGTGTTAGACCATGAATTAAACTTACATCGGAATATCCCTGGATCTATAAGACTGGATCTGCACACCCCTCACATTAACAGATAATCTGTGCCGACCTTCAGGACCAACCAAGCTCTCATCCCAGATTTCTCCTCTAATTGTCAGGAGGGGCAAATCGTGGTTAAATCAGCCCGATATTCCTGTAGCCTGAGTCCAGCTGAAGTGTGAGATCATTGGATATTTTTAAGGGGAAGTCGGGATGTCTCCAGCCGTGTTTGTAGAGACCAAAACAGGAATTTAAAGCCAAAACATGATCTTTTCCCAGTGTTTTTTTTTGCCTTAACCTCATAAACACATCTATGTCACAACAGAAAATGGAAAAATATTACTATTGCAATATAAAATGACATAGTATCTAATTTACATTCTATCACCCACTGTCAGTGCCTCTGAATATATGATCTTGGTAAAAAAAAAAATGTGTGGGTAAACAAGAAGAGTGTGTCGTGATCAATAAACGTCACATACTGCAGAAAAAGAAGGCCTAAGAATATACAGTCAGACAGACAGCGTGTGTGTGTGTGTGTGTGTCTGTCACCTCATCGCAGTGGATCGGCAGACATCTTAACTGACACAGTTTCTTCCCGTTCACGCAGCGACACGACAGGCAGCCCTCCTCCCACTCCGATCCTGCCTGGTTCACACATACACAAAAAAAAACACAAAATATTTACATTCAGTCATGAAATGCAGGTAATATGATGATGATGATGCCTCAGCAGGCTCACCTACACACACGACTGTGTCAGTCTGTGTAGGTGTGAAGTGCAACTGGTCGGGATGTATTTACGCTCTGGCTGCACCCTGGTGCATCATTTAGGTTGTGTGGGCCTGTTATGATGCTGTAATTACAACAACACATAATGCAGACTACACTGTATATGTCATGTGTGTGTGTTGGCTATGCGCATTAACAACTTATTGTATTTGCTCGCTTTTTACCCATATGAAAGCATCCACAAGAGAGTGCCTTCGTCGCTCACGCTGAGTCCTTCAGTGTTCTATTCATGAGGCGGCTGATTAAGAAACCACAGAGGGTCTTCAGGTAAATGGACATTAGTCATCGCTTAATGTCTACAGACAAAGAGAGGGATAAACAGACTAGACAGGCGGAAAGAAAGAGACAGGTAGCAAGAATGACTGAGAGGGGTAGATGAAGGGAGAAGACTGAAGACGAGGAGAAAAAGGAAGCGAGAGATTGAAGATCGGATCCTGCGAGGAGAGCAGAGGAGAGAGCAGAGAGCGATAAAGCTGAGGTGTAATAGGATCAAGAAAGAAACAAAGAATGAAAGAGAAGAGCCTGCAGAAGGAAGATCAAGAGGGGGGATACGACCACTTGTCAGCGTATGATTAATTCTTATAATCCTATAATATCCCCTCCGTCATAAATAATTCCTGGCAGGCTTGCCAAGTTGCGGCCTGAGTGCCGTCTTTCTACAGCGCTTCCTTCATTATTGATGACGCCGACGGCTGCGGAGGCATTGTGGCGTAATGTGGCCCGCGGGGCACGTCACTCATCTTCTAATGGGCCCTTCTTTACGAGTAAATAACACAATGAATGGGGGGTGAATGGGAGGGAAGTTAAACAACACGCTCACGGTGAGACTCAGACGAACGCCTCACAATGGGGACAGGCTACCGAGTGAGCTGGGCAGCAGATGTCCGTTTGGGTGTTAGCCAGTGTGTGTGTGTGTGTGTGTGTGTGTGTGTGTGTGCGCGTACCTCCCACAGCGTGCCCTGGTCGTGGCAGGGGCAGAGGGCGGGGATGACGCACACGCCCTCCGTGTTCCGGTAAAGCCCCTCCCGACACACGCAGCCCTCGGCGGAGCGGCTGCAGTTAGCGGGAGGAGGGGAGTAAATGTCCCGGCAGCTCCTCTCACACGGCGGGACGTCCTCGGACAGGCTCCGCCTCCACCGCTCCCCGACGGGACACGCTGCAGAGGAGGGAGGGAGAAGGGAGCGACGTGAGAAAACGGAGAGCAGAGGGTAGACGGTAGGATGATAAGTTGGAGAGAATGTGATGAGGAATTGGTGAGGAAGAGGGAGCACAGGGAAACAAAAGTGATATTTCCTTTTTAACATGCGATGCTAATTGACCTTTCAATTAACACCTCGACCCAACAGAGATGGTCCAATCGTAGTTGAGCAGACACAGCGGGCCTGTCAGGCTTCACATTTTTATATTCCCAACTGGGTGGGACTCTAGTAAACAGTGCCGAGCTCTGCATTAGAAGAGTAACCACACAAAGTCAACAGCTGTCACTGCCGACCGGTGGTAACCATATCTTTACTCTTCCCCCTGGGCTGCATCATTAGCCTCAAGCCTGATTCCAAAAACACTGAGCTGCTGTGTGGAAATAAAAAAAAGAAGCAATCATTTCCAAACAGCTGTGTTTGTAGACGATCGTTTTGTTCCTGAGCCCGTGCAGTGATCTCCTTTATACAATCATGTGTTGGACAAAAGTGGTGATCCTCGCCCCGTCCTTGCTTGTGAACGACTGAGCCTTTCGAGGATGCCCCGTTCACACCCAGCCATGATTGTGGCCAGTGAACCTGTGGTTAAGTGTTTTCTCAGCCTTTTGTTGCTCCCGTCCCAACTACATTAAACTTTCTCCAGACTGGAACACCAAAAATGACCTGTTTGTGTCTGTGTACGACTACTCCACGTGCCTTAAATTGCCCCCCGGGGACAAATAAAGTATTTTGAATTGAATTGAAAAGTATTACGATCACTCCATCATCCTGTCAGCTAAGGAAAACTACTCTGCTACATTTGTTGCTGCAACACTGGCTAATGTTACTGCGGCTCGCTAATGTCACTTAGAGTCAGGGCTCATATGCGACCTAATAGGTCGCATATGCGACCTAATTTCTTAAGGTGCAAGTTAAAATTTAATGAGGTCACTCCGGTGCTACTAGCAGGAGGACGAGTGAGAAAAAGTTTTTGTTTTTTTTCTCTCCCCACTCCCGCGGCTATGTTAGTGCATTAAAGCTAGGGTCTACGATGTTGTTCAGAAACACATTTAGTTATACTGGGTGAAATCAAATGGTCCTTCTGTCCTGAGAGTAGTCAATACATCATGTATTCAGAAAAAGGAGCCAAAATAATCAGACCTCTGTGGCAGCTGCATGACTGAGAGAAAGCTGACCAATCAGTGCTATCCGGCCCCGAATAGCACGGATTGGTCAGATGCTTTCATTGGTCAGATGCCTTCATGTCCCGCCCTCCTCCGCGCGTGCACACGTCCGGTTTCACTGATGCCGGAAATATTCAGCACACTCCTCTGCAGCAATACGGAGTTCATTTGGTTACAATGGCAGAGTCGGCTAAGTTGGCTCTCCTTCTCCCGGCTGAGTCCCACTGCCAGATGTGCGTTCAAGTTTGTGGGGGCGTGGCTTTGGACGGAGCACTGACGGGATGGGGAGGGGGGGATGGAACTTAGAGGAGATGCCACTTTGAAATCTTGCTAGCTCTCTTGCTAGCTCTCCAGGATTGTAGACCCTAGCTTTAATGGTTGTGGTTGATAACAAAATATTACTTTCAGGCTCATTCCTGCGAGTCCTATCTCTCCTCTCTCTCTCGCTCCCTGTCTCTGCCTGCCTGTCTGTCTGCACACGTTACGTGCACAGTCGTGCACGTGCGCATACACGCAGTGCGCTCACTGAATGATCACGCTAAAAAAAAAATAAAAGCAGATATGAAGCGGTCGATAGTCGATTATTTTAAGAAAAAAAATGTGTCAGAGGAAACAAATGAGGCTGTTGTTGGTGCTGGAGAAGGGTTAGCAGAGGAAGCGACAAGAAAAATATGGTGCTACCTAATTTGTTTTGGTGCTACTAAATGAAAAGCTAGGTGGCACCAGTGCTACCTGTGAAATAGATAGTCTGGAGCCCTGCTTAGA
Organism: Lagodon rhomboides; assembly: GCA_039737535.1. Taxonomy (NCBI): domain Eukaryota; kingdom Metazoa; phylum Chordata; class Actinopteri; order Spariformes; family Sparidae; genus Lagodon; species Lagodon rhomboides. The sequence goes on along the minus strand of CM077803.1, from coordinate 5,267,930 downwards.
GCGACCTGTTATTCAGTGCAGAGAAAATGAAGACTGGTGACAATTACACATGTGTTTTATTGTAGTCAGTGGGAGAATTAAAGAAAATCTAACATCCCTTATTTGAAATACTTACTGTGGGTCAGCCACCAACACTAGACTCAGATTCCCACACACATACCTTTGGCCTCATGTGCCACTGCTAGGGCTTATTAATATTATTCAAATTACACAGCTGTGTTTCAGGTGATATTTTGGGTGGGGCACACATATTTTTCCAAGGATGGGGGTTCACGCCCGTCCTGCCCCCTCTGGGATTTACACCTATGGTCGTACTTACATCATTTGTGGGGCTGAAGGTTTTGTTAGGTAGAATCACTGCATCGTGGTTCCTGAGCTGTGGCATTACATAATGGCCAGAACATTTTTTGTAGCATATTAAGATGTCATTACAAGAAGTTTGAGGTCTACTCGCTCACCGCAGTCAGGGGCCATGCAGCTCGTGGCGCGGTGGTCGGGGCCCTCACATGGAGCCCCTCCATACTGGCTGGACTGCAGGATGGCTCTGGTGGAGCTCTGTCGTCCCGTACCACAGGATGCTGAGCACCGGCTCCACCGGGACCAGCTGGACCACTCGCAGTCCACTGCAGGAGGAGAGGGTGGGAGAAGAGTGCAAACACCTTTAGGTCAGTGTGTTAATCTTGCCTTTATTTACCTGAAGCGCTGCGTATAAAAAACATCTGTCCTCTGAGCACTGTTCCTCAGCTCGCCAAAATAAAAGTACAATGGCAGGTCATATGCCGACTTTGCTTTTTATTAAAGCCATTTGTTAACACCTACCAGGAACAACAGGCAATGACAAAAAAACAACAAAAGACAAAATAAGGTCATTTTCTTGCCGATGTGTACAATTTTAAACACATTCTAGATTTGACCTAGAGGTCTCTTGGATAAAATTGAGCATTAATGGGAAGGAGAGATTGGAAAAAAAGGAAGAGAGATGAAGAGTAAAAAGCAAAAAGCAAGAAAAAGGACACATAAAACTCCATGTCAGGGACAGCCAGCTCTTATCCTCATATTTGTATCCACCATAAGAACACTTTACTCATCATCTCCCATGTAGAGATGTGAGAAACACAGACAGGCAAGAACAAAGTAAAACACAGAAATAACCTAAAACAATTCAAATCTCTACATCTGCTGGAGTGAATGTAATTGGAATGCAGATCATCTTACTGATCTACCTGCAGGCTGATTCACCTGCTCTGTTCATGCATCAGTTTCTAATAGTGTGAGAATGTGACTCACTTTTGCAGTAACTTCTGTGTATGCTATAGTTGGAGGAGCAGGTGAGAAGAATTGTGTCTGCTTTCCCAAAGTTTCCCAACTGCAAAGTTTAAAGATGTCGTGTGGAGCTACTGTGTTGAGCTGGAAGCTGGCTGTTAGTTCATGATAGCAGACTCCATTTCTATACTAACATTAGCAACTGTTGCTCTCTGTTAGCGGGGCGTAGAGAGGCACTGGGACGAGGCACTTCCTTCGGACTGTCGCGGAAAACCTGTCCTTAGTCCTTCTGATAAGAAATCCACAGTCCAGAAGCATTAAACAATTTGAACAAATCATCCAATCCTGTGCGTTAAAGGGATATTCCGGTGTAAGTTTAATCCATGGTCTAACACATCTTGACACCGAGTAAGACTCCCCCTCGAGAGGTCAAGTTAGCTGACCGCTAGCTTAGCTAGTTTTAGCAACCTCAGAAAGGCACGAAACAATACACTGCAGCTTGTGTCTCCATTTAGAAACCGCCATCAAAAAGCCACAATTAATGGTGAGAACAGCACCAAACTTCAGCAACAGTACATGTACAGTCCCAGCACACAGAACGAAGCATCAAACATCTGCTAGCTTAGCCGGATTTGTATTGAAAACACAGCACAACTCACCCTCTCCTCCAGCAGCCTGCCTGTGTCGGGAAGCTCCGACGAGTCGATTACCGAGTGCAGTAGATTTCCACAGCTCAAGGATGAAAATGTATGATTATTACTCCATGGAATGCTCAGTTCTTATTATCGAGAGCTGACAGGGAAAATAACGGAAGTAAAGGAGTAATAATCATACATTTTCATCCTTGAGCTGCTGAAATCTACTGCACTCGGTAATCGACTCGTCGGGGCTTCCCTGCAACGAGCAGGCTGCTGGAGGAGAGGGTGAGTTGTGCTGTGTTTTTAATACAAATCCGGCTAAGCTAGCAGATGTTTGATGCTTCGTACTGTGTGCTGGGACTGTACATGTACTGTTGCTGAAGTTTGGTGCTGTTCTGACCATTAATTGTGGCTTTTTGATGGCGGTTTCTAATTGGAGGCGTAAGCGGCAGTGTATTGTTTTCGTGCGGTCTTTTCTGAGGTTGCTAAAACTAGCTAAGCTAGCGGTCAACAAACTTGACCTCACGAGGGGGAGTCTTACTCTGTGTCAAGGTGTGTTAGACCATGGATTAAACTTACACCGGAATATCCCTTTAACGGGTTATTTTTGTATATTGTTTTTTTCAAGGCATTTAAACTGATCACTATTGACTGTGAGAAGTCAAACCTGTTCTGTACACCTAATGCCATCAATAATTAGTACATGAACTGTTCTCTCATCACTGCTCTGATCAGTGTTCAAAAAGATCCTATTTTTTTCAAATTGTAAGCCGTCACTGTCATGATTTCTGTTTAACTGAAGTTCTACTGAAAGCTGTAGGAGGCAGCGCTCTTCAACACTCTAATCAACATTGTTCTCGCCGGAGAGGAGGATAAAAGGCAACGGCTGATGAGATGACGACGGATAAAAACCCGGGTCAAATCACAGAGCTATTCACACGTTCTCCTCTGAGGATACGAGGGGTTGCAACCTCCTCCCCGTTATCTCCCAGCTCGTTCTCCGCCCGCTAGTTCGAGATGGTATCGCGTGTTTATAAAACAAAAACCCAGTAAAGGCCTTTGTAGGATGTGATGGATGGGACTGCCGCTCAGTTATTTGAGCCAACTGTTGCAGCAGCTGTTACTGACTATAGATAGGCCGACATATCTATCATGGTCCTGACAGGTCGACTAAAGAATATTGTCGCTGGTGCTTTCATAGCTAAAACAGAGAGGCCCCGTAAAGTGCAAAAAAAATGCGGCCGGTGAGAACAGCTGTGAGGGATTATCACTCACCATCACAGAGCTCCGAGGTGCAGTTGAACACTCCTCCCTGGCAAACGCTGGAGAAGAGAAGAAGAATCAGGCAACATTATACAGTATGTGGGACAGAACAGTGAGGTCGATATTACTGAACACTGAGGCACCGACGCAACCACCACGTCACTCAGTTCAGACCATCAGACTGTATTAAATGATTATCCAAACCGCTGTGAGGTAGATGAAGTGACTTACGGCATGTCTGCTGCATGTCAGACTATCTATTACAGGAGATAACTGAGGCGATGAAATTCAACTCTGCTGACGCTCTCACAGCTTGCACCTGAAGATGATGTGAGCAGCATGTCGAAGCTGAGGTGGGCAATTGTAGAGAAAGATATTTGATTATCGAGTCTCATTTCCAGGTCTTGTGAGGAGCCGGGACGCCACCAACCCAAAGCGTCCCCTATGCTTATGTTAAGCAGGACCACAACCTTGCCCTATTATCAAACTGTATTGTTGATACTTACATCTTAACAATTATTATAATAATAACTTAATGCTAACTTAATTCTAATGGTTTCAACTGACTGAAAGAATCAAGACTGAGTATATTAATGAAAGTATTGAATTACTGAAATATGATTTGTGTGTATTAGCAACTGCTTGATGCATGTTTTATCTCTATTTATTCATTCAATCAAGGTAAAATAAATCAACAATTGCAATCTGGTACATAAAAAGATTAAATAAACATTTAGTTACATACTTAACCAAAACATTATTATTTTTAAAATAAAATATGTTATATTCAATTAATGACTCTGATGATTTAATTGCATTTGAATCGTTTCTTTAGCTCTTGTTAGAGGTACACACCCACGTGATGCTGCACGGTCGTATGAAGTGATGGAAATCCAACTTAATGAATGCAGGAGGGAATTCTCTCGCTTCTAGCCAGACTATGTATTGCATATTACAAAACCTCAGAAATTTTTAATGACTTACGTTATTGTCTATTTCATGTGGACGTGAGAATCACTTTTGATATGAGAATTGGGGGACTGGGACATTCAGATTGTTGAAGAAGCACAGCCACAGTCACAATTGTGCCACAATGTCCTTTAGAAGGGATGAATGACTCCATGAATGCATTCATATTCGGGAAACCACTTGATTAAGAGACAAAAGGGACAAACTCGTAAAAAAAAATAGAGGCAATGCTGATAAAATTTCTTTTCCCCACCACGAGCCTTTGTTTCGCCCTATTGGCAATACTTGCAGCTTCTCTTGAGAAGACATATTACACAAAACTGGCAAATTGCATGAACTTTACCAAATCCCACAGCACGCATGGTCAAACATGCTTATCATATCTCCTCCTGTTTGAGCTCTCCCTTCCTGAATGCATAAAGGATGAGAGGCACACTTTGGGACTTTGGGCTGCATTTTCTGAAGTCTGCATAACATATCTCAAAATGGATCTTTCAAATATGTCCAAGTGATGCAGCTTTTTATACCTTAGTCACACAAGCAGTGTCTATCAATATCCTACAGTCCACTGTGTGACAGTCAGCTGTTTGTTGTTCCCTCGACTCCTTCAATTGAGAGATATAATGTAACATTCATTCAGGTGGTCTTTGATTAGAACTATTATATCACTTGGTCTAGACCACTGAAGCTGTAGCAAGGTGTGAATAACTGAAACCAGGAAGAAACTTTGAACTTGGTTGCAGCCAGTGTGCCAGTCATTGTTCACAGTCTGATTAGCAACTTGCGGCACAAGAAATGAGTAGGTGTTGAGGGATGACAGATAAATATGATAAATCAATCAATACAAGTTTACCTGCGAGCAACCAAAGTCAGCTGAAACATGTTCGGTCAGTACTATCCGGACTACAAAAAGGAAGCAGAACCCTTCTGATACCAAAACCTTCTCCCTTTCCCTATAGATTCTGCATTCATATCTGTTTATGGAGATAAGGTTGGAGCCTGAATATGTTAATCACATGAAAATGGCAATATTATGCGTAGTCTGTGTAATTACTCTCATTGCCAGAAGGGTAAGACAAAAGCTCTGCACTGCAGGTTCAAAGGCTGGATGCTCATAACATGACCTTGGTGACCTAAGAAATGATTAAATCAATGAATGAATTGATGAAACCGTGTGTGGTGTATTACCATGTGTTGCAGAGGTTCTGAATGGCTGTTCCAGGAGGCAGCAGAGTCTCTTTGAGCTCCTCAGTGCTGACATTCCAGCTTTGGTAAGGAGCCGGCAAAGACAGCGGCGAACAGGGACAGTCAGCGTGGAACACACAGGAGCCTTCGTGCAACACCTATGAGAGACATCGTGAGACTGGGAAGATTCAATCTCATCATGTGTAAAAATAAAATCTAATCACATCCGATGTGCACAAAATGTGTCCAGACCTGTCCAGGAGGGCAAGTACACCCGGGGTGCAGGGTCCCTGCAGACACTGAGTGTGTGACCACAGGTCCTCACAGGTATATGGACATGAACCGGAACAGTCACTGAACACCTTCCCAGTGGGACACTCTGCAGAACACACAGACAATTGAAAATACAATTATTAACATCACCTCTCAAATATATTTTTAATAGACAGTCGTGTGTTCATTTCTCTATGCACACTTTACAATTTGTGTCTTTTTAGAACCGATTGTTCTGCATGTTCATCAACTAGAGGAAGAAATTACTGAAGAAACTGTGGTGTGAATGCAGGATATTGAAAAGCTGATTCGAAATTGCATCGCTGGCTTTCACAGTTATTTAATATCAATAATGTAGGAAAGTTGAATGATTGGTATGATTAGCATAATTTAAAAGTTGAATACATCTCATATTGGATGAATTATGTGGAACATTACAAAGCTTTAAGGGGGTTTAATTCTGAAAAATTTAATTAGTGGATAAAGGCTGAAAAGAGTATGAATAGTTGCTGATGAATTATGAAGGAGATGAAGGATGCAAAGATAGTGTAAGCTAAGAGACAAATTGCATTGCCTTAATCCCACTGAGCTAATCTGCATTGCTTAAATAATGTCTGGGAGCTAAACTGTATTACTTGAATAAGGGCTGGGAGCTAAACTGTATTACTTGAATAATGTCTGGGAGCTAAACTGTATTACTTGAATAATGTCTGGGAGCTAAACTGTATTATTGAATAAGGGCTGGGAGCTAAACTGCATTACTTGAATAAGGGCTGGGAGCTAAACTGTATTACTTGAATAAGGGCTGGGAGCTAAACTGTATTACTTGAATAATGTCTGGGAGCTAAACTGTATTACTTGAATAAGGGCTGGGAGCTAAACTGTATTACTTGAATAAGGGCTGGGAGCTAAACTGTATTACTTGAATAAGGGCTGGGAGCTAAACTGTATTACTTGAATAATGTCTGGGAGCTAAACTGTATTAATTGAATAAGGGCTGGGAGCTAAACTGTATTAATTGAATAAGGGCTGGGAGCTAAACTGTATTACTTGAATAATGTCTGGGAGCTAAACTGTATTACTTGAATAAGGGCTGGGAGCTAAACTGTATTACTTGAATAATGTCTGGGAGCTAAACTGTATTAATTGAATAAGGGCTGGGAGCTAAACTGTATTAATTGAATAAGGGCTGGGAGCTAAACTGTATTACTTGAATAATGTCTGGGAGCTAAACTGTATTACTTGAATAAGGGCTGGGAGCTAAACTGTATTACTTGAATAATGTCTGGGAGCTAAACTGTATTACTTGAATAAGGGCTGGGAGCTAAACTGCATTACTTGAATAAGGGCTGGGAGCTAAACTGTATTACTTGAATAAGGGCTGGGAGCTAAACTGTATTACTTGAATAATGTCTGGGAGCTAAACTGTATTACTTGAATAAGGGCTGGGAGCTAAACTGTATTACTTGAATAAGGGCTGGGAGCTAAACTGTATTACTTGAATAAGTGCTGGGAGCTAAACTGTATTACTTGAATAAGGGCTGGGAGCTAAACTGTATTACTTGAATAAGGGCTGGGAGCTAAACTGCATTACTTGAATAATGTCTGGGAGCTAAACTGTATTACTTGAATAATGTCTGGGAGCTAAACTGTATTACTTGAATAATGTCTGGGAGCTAAACTGTATTACTTGAATAAGGGCTGGGAGCTAAACTGTATTACTTGAATAAGGGCTGGGAGCTAAACTGTATTACTTGAATAATGTCTGGGAGCTAAACTGTATTACTTGAATAATGTCTGGGAGCTAAACTGTATTACTTGAATAATGTCTGGGAGCTAAACTGTATTACTTGAATAATGTCTGGGAGCTAAACTGTATTACTTGAATAAGGGCTGGGAGCTAAACTGTATTACTTGAATAAGGGCTGGGAGCTAAACTGTATTACTTGAATAATGTCTGGGAGCTAAACTGTATTACTTGAATAATGTCTGGGAGCTAAACTGTATTACTTGAATAAGGGCTGGGAGCTAAACTGTATTACTTGAATAAGGGCTGGGAGCTAAACTGTATTACTTGAATAAGGGCTGGGAGTTAAACTGTATTACTTGAATAAGGGCTGGGAGCTAAACTGCATTGCAAGGGGAACTTACGGTTGGAGGAGTCAAAAGTGTAAGTCTGTTTGCTTCCGTAGTTAGATGTCTGTGAAAGGCAAAAAAATTCCTTTTTTTATGTGTATGTATGATGTACTATCGGGTGAAAGTTTGGGGATGAAGAATTAAGACTGCTATTAAAGCCCTTCCCCACATTGTTTTGTCCCACTCTAGCTCTGAACATTCCACCCCACAGATAGTAACGTAAAAATCTTAGCGTGTCTGACTTGAAAACTTAAAACTGCAATCAGTGATATGAAAATGTTGAATTAATGAGTTGTGGGTCTTTTAAAGTCCGATCGGAGCGTCTATGTGATTGTATGATAAGTGGGATGGGGTTGAAGATGATCGGGTGTAAAGGTTTTCTGAATACTCTTGCCTGAGATTTGAAAACTGAATAATACCCAAAATGTACAACCGATGTGGAAGTTCAAATGAAGTTTCTAACTCCAATATGAATGAGTAGATAAGACTGTTACCCTGCAGGCAGCTGCTGGTGTTACAGACAGTGTGCTGTTCAAGCGGTCCGACACAAGCCAGCCCACCAGGCTCTGGCTCTCTAAGGACCGTCTTGTTCCGCACTGACAACCCACCGCCACATGTGGCGCTGCACTTGCTCCAGGGTGACCACTCGCTCAACAAACACCCCGCTAGGGAGAGGACGGAGGACGCAGAATAGACGGGTGAAAACAAATACAGCCTCTAGAAAGTGAAACGTGTCTCATAAACACTGGGTCAGATTTGTACGGTGCGAAACAATTTCACAAATTGTGCACGCAGCCACTTGTTCCATGTCAGACCTGGACACGATGGCATATCACAGCTCTCCGTCTGATCAGTGTCGCTGCAGGAAGGACCGCCCTCTGTGTCCTGGCAGAGCCGCGTCCTGTTCCTCTGGCCACGCCCACATGAGGTGGAGCAGGAGCTCCATGGGCTCCAGGGCTCGTACACCGGGCAGGGCAGCTTGGTGCACACCAGAGTGCCATTCTCACACACACTGCAGATAGAGGGGTGTTTGGAACAAATGAGATAAAGTGTGAGCTCATGTTGTCCAGAAAAGAAAGGTAGAACAGACCTGAGCAGTGTAAAGTTGCTCTTCAAGTAGACTTCCTCTATTAATATTACAGACCAATTTGGACAAACTGTTCTGCAAGCTCAAACTCGTAAGTTTGAATATTCACGTCTGAAAATGAGACAGACACCAAGCCTCTCTCACCAGGTGTTACAGTCCATGGAAAGCTCGTCTTTAGGGAGGAACTCCAGCGTCCCGTTGCCTGATGGGATACCACAGCGACACTCTGTCACTGACACACAGTGGCCGTCCTGCAGCAACTGTCCCTCTGGACACCGACAGCCTGAGAAGTCATGGACAAAAGAAAAATCAAAGAGAAATCAAAATAGAGTCTCTCTAAATGTTGCTGTTGCTGATCCAGAAATGAAAAAGTATTTTGTTCTCATTAGAAGGCAAAGATTACCTGGGTGACAAGCTCCTTGGAGACACTGCACATGCTCCCATAAGTCAGTGCAGCTGCGAGGACACTGATTGGCGCAGCTCTCTTGGTAAGTCCGTCCCCTGTCCTCACAGCGCTCGCCTAGGAAACAAGGAATCAATCTTTCCCACTCTTCATACATAAAGAGATAAGCAAACTGAATGTGCTTCAGGAAGTGACTTTACCTTCTCGTGACTTTTTTTTTTACCCAAAGTGCTGCCTGATGTTTCCACTTCCCTCCCTGTAAACGTCCCTTGTGTTTGCTGCACTATGTTAATATCTAAGTCTAGTGAATTTCAAACAAAGGCAGAGTCGTACCTGGGCAGAGTCCCGTGTTGCAGCTCTGGCTCTGCGTCTGCTGGCTTTTACAGGGGGGCCCCTGAGGAGAGGCCAGGGGCCGCCTGTAGCGCTGCCTGACTCCACCGCTGCAGGGCTCGGCGCAGGCCGTCCAGGCGCTCCACACACTCCACTGGCACACATCTGAAAGGGCAGACTGATTATCATAACCACCATCAGCTCCGCTCTCCTCCTAATTATAATGGCCGCAATTATCATGATGACTGCTGTAACAGCCGTAATTGCTATTATACTCATCATCATCAGCGATAACAAAAGCAAATTTATTGTTTATGGATTTATGTACAAGCATACTTAAGCTTATGCTTGATTTATATCAGAGATTAGAGTTTGATGTATTTATTTTAAATAAAAAACTCTCCCTGCTTAGCACTTCTTAGATATCTGGACCAGCGATGATGAAGTACAATACATCAGATATTTGAAATGCTAATCAAACCTAAGGTCCATTAGGCATGGTAGTAATTCATAGCCATTCCCTTTTCATTTCCAAAGGGGACAGGCCAGGGAGGAACGGAGGGATGATGAAGCTGAATCATCCGTTGCGCAGACACAACACCAAATCCAATCAACCTGATGTATCCCCACAGACACGTGGACATCAAACTCTCCCTTTCTTCTTCAAATCGCTTTCCCCATTTTTAATCCTTTGGGGAATAATAAGAAATAGGGCAGTGGGCACGCACAATAAAATTGTTCACAGTGGATACTGATTGCAAACGATCTACTGATGGTGACTATTGATCTGAACAGGCAGAAAGAAAGACTGATGGAAACCTGTTACCAGTCATCCTTATTCAGTTATATTGGGGTAAATACTGGGTGTGACTTTGTGGCACTTTCCTAACCTGGTTTGAATCTTAGTTCCAGTAACACTTTATTATTAATAGTTATGTCAACAGAACCAAACAATGAAATGCTTTACAAACCATTTATTAGGCAAGTGTTTATTGTGTAGTTGGATGTCCATCATAAAGTTGATGTTTATAAACCTTTAGAATTATTTAATAAATGGTTAATAGCGCAGTTTATTGTTTGTTAACAGTGACATAACTATTAACTAAAGTTTAATTAACGATACATTTACCATTTATTAATAATTATTATTATTATTATAAGGTGTTACCTGAGAACCCCAAGGCCCCATTCCTGGGCCTCTTTAGTGCATCCTTTACAACCATCTCCCACTCGCTTAGATAAAGTAAATAATTACCATAATTATGTGAATGACACACAGATTTACAGAACAATATTGCCAAATGAAAACAGTCCCCTAAAACCACTGAGTAACTGCAGTCTACAGATCAAATCCACATTAAGAAGATGATTAAATAAGCCTACTACGATTTTAAGAATTAATCGAGAATTAAAGGATCAGGTGCAACTCATTCAGAACACGGCTGCTAAACCTCACTCAGACTATAAAACTCCACAGGTCTTGGCGCTGGCCTCCTGTGTGTCACATAACTGATCTCACATCGAAGGGTTTCGGGCTAAAATACATCTGTGATCTGTTGCTACATTACGAGCTGTCAAGACCTCTCATGCCTCCTGGGACAGGGTTACTCCCCGGGTCACAACTAAACACGGAGAAACGACATTTACTTTTTAAGCTCCACATCCCACTGGCAACTGGGCCAGGATACAAATCCTGTTTTATTCTGGCCCAGGATAAAATGCTCATGGCAGATCACTGATACATTTAAATTGTACCTGTCACAGGCTACGTTCCATAGAGACATTTCTACAATACCTTTCATGTGACTGTCACATGAAATTTTCATGACAACTTTCTAAATAGGAGGCGGAGGGAACGATGGTGGAGTTACAGGTGCAGCAACTGACTGCAATTTGAGGATGTGTTTTAAACTTTGTTAGTGTGAAACCACTTGACACTTTTAAGGAGACGTCGGGACAATCTCCAGCCGCATCGTGGCGACAAAAGCAGGTATTTTAACGCCAAACACGATCTTCTCCTGACCCTAAACGAGAGCTTTCTGGGAAACCAAAGGGATAAAGCAAAGTGTTGCCACAAAGCTGTAACACAGAGGAACATAAAGTTTAAACAAATCTGTGATTAGCAGAAACATTACCAACATTTATTCTTGCAACTGTATTGCTAAATTTCACTTCATAAATAATATACTGTTGATGTTTCTGATTTCCTCTGCTCTCTCTGAAATTAAATTCTGAGCTATTTATTCCTATCTCTCACTGCACTGTTTTATTCAGTTAAGCTATTTATCATTTATTTAATTCTTCAAAACCCTTTTTATATTGGCTTGTGTTTCTTGTCTTAATGTCTTTTATGTTTTATGTGAATCAAATTGAATTTTCTCAATGCTGAAAGTTGTTACACAAGTACATTCGCCTTGCATTGTATTCCAGCCATATTCTGGCATCAAAGTGTTTCCCTCTCCGCCCCAGAGAGAGTCGTTTCATCACCACCGTCACCGCCTGACCCAATCTGGTGCCATGCTCGTCTCGCTCCGACTCCTTCACTGAGCTGTCTGCATACGATCTCCTGGTGGGGGCAAAGTATCACACTGCTGCAACATGCTGAGGGGAACTCTGGTGGAGTGAACTGTCCCATTCATTACTTTTCCTCACTGAGGAGTTGAAGGTGGAACTGAAGCTTGACAAAGGCAGACTGAAGAACATTTCTGCTCTGAGATAAAAGGCTGACTCGCTGCAGAGTGACACACCCCATTACCTCTGCAGATGTTAGAATCTGGACAGGACCTCTCCTCTACCAACGGTCCTGGACACTGGCTGTCCTCCTCCTCTCCAGAGACGGGAAGACCAGAATCCAGGTCCAAACAGGCCCGGAAACGTCTCTGAATTGAAACCATGACTCCTGCTTGTGAGGCGCCGTGCTGCAAGGAGGCAGAGGGCACGCAGGGAGAGCACGGGGTCCACTCCGACCACTCGCTGAGGACGACTGCAAGAAGGTGAAAAAAAGAAAAGGCAGGGTGACAGACTGATGGGATTATTCACCCAGGAGCTCTTCACATCACTCTTATTCCTCTGCTTTCTTACCTTCACACTCTCTCATGTCACACTGTAGAGCTCCATCATGGCAGAGGCTAGAGGACAGAAGAGCCGAAGAGATGAGAACAATTTGTCAAACTGAGGCAAAGATCTCAGAGAAATAGTGAAGAGAGAAAACAAGAAGTAAATAAAAAGAGAAACAGTAGATACTGAGTGAGATGCAACACATAGGTTGGTAACCATGGCAAAAGGACTTGTGAGGTGTGTTTGTAAGTATTTTGATTGGTGGTTTCACTTTTTCACTGTACTGGATATAAACTGTGTACATGTATAAGAAATAGTATATATATTTTAATGCACCGGTATTTGATTGGGACACAGTGTCAGCTGATACACAAAGCTCATGAATTGGTATTGGGAAGAAAAAAAATGGCTTCGATACATCTCCAGCTAAAACACAGTGGCTGTTACTTAGGAGGAGACACAAATTTATGTCATGAAAATAAAACTGGAAAGTTAAACTACACTGGCTTAACAGGAAAGATTACACAGAAAGAAACAGCCCCATATTCAAATATACAAATATATTCAATGTATGTTTTTAACAACCAGGTGCTGCAGCCGATGGTGACCGTGGCCCCTGGAGGGACGGTGACGGGTTCGGGTGGCCCTCCTGAAGCTGGGTGCTGCAGGTGGACGCAGCCACACTCCTCTGGAGGAACACAGCGGCCGCTCTGCTGCAGCAGGCCCTGGAAAACACACAGATCACATGAGAGAAGAAGAACTGGTGCGGTGATAGTGCTTTGGTTCATTTGGTTTGTACACATGTACTCTGAAATCTAACAGTTAATTCCCCCTGTATCTGTAGTGTAATGCTCAGTGAATATACTGTATGTTGCTGACTGTATACACAAGGCAGAAACAAAAACAGTAAAATACACATTTATATTGCAGCTTGTCATTATTCTAACACATAAAGTGACAATAAAGGATGTTTTTTAAAGATTATATCATCAGACGACTAAGTGAAAGGAGAATAATCAGCTGCTCTGGGCTTTCTGGAGCTTTATGGAGAGTTTCACCTCGTTGTTCAGCCGTCCAGCGCATAACTGCATTCATTTTTTCATATTGTTTGTAGTGTTTTGGCCCCAGCCACAAGCTGTTTTCAGTGAAGAAGATCTGATAAACTCACCCACTGCTTTTGCTGACCCCAGAAGGGCAAAAAAATCAGTTATAGCAGGTTTAAGTATTCAATGAAACATAAAAGTAATCCATAGTCTTTAAATGAATAATGGTTGCCGGCGTGCTGTGAGCCTCTGGTGATCTGCTCCCTGTTCCATATTTCATTATCTCTGCTCCCTGCTGCTGTTTGTGCGCATCATCAGTCTATCAGAGAATATTTTCCAAGGTTTTTGCAATAAATCAAAGCCGGAGGCTCCCGAACTGGGCCAAACAACATGATAAAGTTGTCATTGCAACTTATATATCGCAGCAATGTAGAAACAACAATATGCAGCAGCACTACATATTTCACCATCTACATTCATGCCAGCATATTGTTGCCCTGGACTTGCCGACACAGTAGTCTAGTAATACAGAATCATTGTGACACGCAGATTGAAATGTTGTCAGACTTTGTATGTATTCAAGTGTAGAATTAAGACATAAATATAGAATAAGCACTGCAAGGTGTATAGCATTACTCTGCAACCACGAGCTGAAATAACCGCTTGCAGAAACTATTATCCTGAACAGTAAAGACATCTTTTATTATTCTTTTTGTTATTTTTATGATCCAATTAATGTTTGCTTTATTGTGTGTAAAAGAGGTTGAATTTCGATTTAAACATTATTTACATGGACCAAATCACTGTGACGTTGCACAAACAAATCCACTTTAACTTCCAGGCAGAAAATTGGCAGTTGCACTGCGGAGATTCGTATGTAGTAAAACAAGATGGTCTGACCTATCTTACCTGATCCTGTTTCTACTGTGCTTATTCTATGTACTGTGGTGCTTTGAAGCATCTTTGATATCTAGACAACAGCAACATCTTGGTCTAACTGCTAGTTTAGGGCAAACTCAAGCTGTTATTCTCTTTAGACTGTGGCCAAACAGGTTAACTAGGTCTCCTACTCATCCTGATGTCACTGAAAGTTTCAAACATGCGTTTTAGATGAACGTGATGAAAACACTTTGAAATAACATAATGAAAAAAGATCATTAAATTATCTGTAAGCTAGTGCAAGACACAGTGGTTTTCTACCAGTAAATGATGGTAAAACAAACACTGTGATTCAGTCTATATAATATAGAACAGACTTTGGCTGATGGAATATTCACCTGTGGGCAGTAGCAGCCAGGCGTACACTCCTTGACACCTAAACACAAATCTTCATGGCCCTGCAATGCACACTGCTTCTCACAGGGCGCACCACATGCTGAGTACACAAACGGGGCTTCACAATCTACAAATGTGAGCAAAAAAAACATTGGATAGCATCAACATGAATTAAAACATGCACACACACAATCATACACATGTGCTGGTGCTGGATCAAACACACAAACGCTCAATCTGCTTTTTGAAGGACAGAAAAAGAAAATTAAAGTTGATAAGAGCAATAGCAAGACCGCAAACAGCCTCTCACACACACACACACACATTCTGTTTTTTTCTTTTACAGTAGTTGTGAACTCACCATCACAGTGACTGACACTGCAGGCCCTGCTCTGGGTTTCCACAGCGGTGCACTGTTGCCCCCTGGTGGCCGGGGAGAGAGCTACACGGTAGCGCTGCTGCCTCTGAGACACGCAGGAGCACTGAGACCAAACGCTCCACTCTGACATGGGACAGCCTGCGAGAGAGAGAAAAGAGATCAACCAATCTGCTGCTACAAGCTTTAACAAACACTTCCTGTTATCTGTGATTCACTCAGAATCTAAGTTACAAGGGGAAAAACATAGCCAATTGAATCAGTATGTAATGGCTCTATTTGTAGACCTCATAACTCTTTTACAATCAATATAAAACCGTCTTACTGGCATCAACCGCCAGACTACAATTAAAGCAATAGCAAAAATTCAATAAGCAGCCATGATGACCTGACACTAACAACAATAAATAGTCCAATAATATCAAATCAATCATCGCATTCATCCATTTCCAAATTTAGCTCAGGACAGGGCTGGACAATATATGAAATGTATTCAATTAGAGAAGATCAATGCAAATGAAATTTACTCACCCCAACATCCACGACACATATAATCCAAGCACATGTACATTTACTGACAGCAGTTTCAGTTTCCTACCCACAATGTAAAGCAAGCGTTGAGCAATTCATCAGGACGAGCAAGTGAGCACACACACACAAGGAAATATATATATATACTCATGTATTTTAAAAGTTCATTACATTTATTTTTATGGAGGTAAATAAGAGAATGTATTGAGCCACGCTTCAGATGGTAGGCCATATTTTAACATTAACAATAAACAACTAAATTTGCTTCTTTTTAATGAAGTCTCACTGTATTGCCTCAGTAGAAAAAGGTTGCACACACTAAATTGATGCTCCCAAAAAGATGCTGTCTTAAATACATGTATAAACAAAACTCACACTAATCTTGAGGAGATTGAATGAGGATTTGATATCTCTGTTCCTGTTGTAAGAAAACTGAATAATGAATGATGGGCTCAAGCTGGGACTCACACCTGGGCTGAATCATGTGAAGTCAAAACTGTATATGAACCTCCTACATCACATGTTTAACAGCCCCTGATGAAGATGCCCCCAGGGGACAAATAAAGTTTTTTTGAATTTTTAGAATTGAATAACGAGTTGCTATTGTGCTGTACAGTGGCTTGTGTGTGTGTGTGTGTGTGTGGTGTGTGTGGGTGTGTGTACCCGGACAGGGCTGTTTGTAACACAGCTGCGTCTCCTCTCTGTTCCTCTCCGCCTCGATCTCGGCCGGACACGCCGCGTCTCCTCCCTCCTCGCACACGCACGCCCTGCGCCTCCACACAGAACCGGCGCCGCAGCTCCGGGAACACGACGACCACGGCGACCACGGGCAAAGGTCATCTGTAGACAGGAGAGTCAACATGATAAGAGCAAATGTAAATTGTATTAACTTACCTCATAATCCTGTTTTGCTGACAACCTCCTTCCACACACAGTTTATCCAGTATGTTTCAAATATAAGCTGAACAAACCCAGACAGGGAGGAGTGCGACAGTCCTGCGTCTCTCTCTCCGGCCCGCTGCAGTCGGAGCCGTTGTTGCGTGGAGGCGGGTTGATGCAGGCGTGGGTTCGAACCTGTGTGCCTTGCCCACAGGTCACAGAGCAGTCAGACCACACCGACCACGGGGTCCAGCCGCCATCCACTGGAAACAACACACAGCACTCAGTCATTTGACACGGTGATGTCTTGTCACAGGTCCAATGGAAGTGTGTATTTTATCTTTATATTCTCATTAAAGGGATATTCCGGTGTAAATTTAATCCATGGTCTAACACACCTTGACACCGAGTAAGACTCCCCTCGAGAGGTCAAGTTTGCTGACCGCTAGCTTAGCTAGTTTTAGCAACCTCAGAAAAGACTGCACGAAAACAATACACTGCCGCTTATGTCTCCAACTAGAAACCGCCATCAAAAAGCCACAATTAATGGTGAGAACAGCAGCAAACTTCAGCAACAGTACATGTACAGTCCCAGCACACAGTACGAAGCATCAAACATCTGCTAGCTTTGCTGGATTTGTATTAAAAACACAGCACAACTCACCCTCTCCTCCAGCAGCCTGCCTGTGACGGGAAGCCCTGACGAGTCGATTACCGAGTGCAGTAGATTTCCTCAGCTGAAGGATGAAAATGTCTGATTATTACTCCATTACTTCCGTTATTTTCCCTGTCAGCTCTTGATAATAAGAACTGAGCATTCCATGGAGTAATAATCATACATTTTCATCCTTGAGCTGAGGAAATCTACTGCACTCAGTAATCGACTCGTCAGGGCTTCCCAACACAGGCAGGCTGCTGGAGGAGAGGGTGAGTTGAGCTGTGTTTTTAATACAAATCCGGCTAAGCTAGCAGATGTTTGATGCTTCGTACTGTGTGCTGGGACTGTACATGTACTGTTGCTGAAGTTTGGTGCTGTTCTCACCATTAATTGTGGCTTTTCGAATGGCGGTTTCTAATTGGAGGCGTAAGCTGCAGTATTGTTTTCGTGCTGTCTTTTCTGAGGTTGCTAAAACTAGCTAAGCTAGCGGTCAGCAAACTTGACCTCTCGAGGGGAGCTCTACTCGGTGTCAAGGTGTGTCAGACCATGGATTAAATTTACACCGGCATATCCCTTTAAGAGTAGGCTAGTGCTGTCAGCTGAGTGCCCGTGTTACTGCATTTAGACTTACTGCACCTTTACTCTATTTAAATAAATGCAGTCTCTCACCTCTGCAGTCAATGTCCTGGCAGTAGTGTCCCTCTGGGGTGCACGTGCTGGTAGGCAAACAAATTAAAGTTTGTGTAAAAGAGAGAATTCTTATAACCAAACCTTTTTCCTGCAACATATTCTTAGTGTCTGTGTCTCTCACCACTGTTTGCACTCGCCCTGCAGCCAGGTGTCTCCCACTCTAAGCTCCTGGTTGTCGTGGAGACAGAGAGGCGGGCAGGGTCCCGGGTCACAGGGTTTATGTTGGACTTCCTCGAACTGGCAATCTGCTCCTTCAGTTTCCGGGACAAGAGATCTGACACACAACAG